>CM040129.1:87363475-87963475 GCA_022559845.1 Amorphophallus konjac | reverse complement strand
GGGAGGTGGATGCTTGGATTAGTTGGGTCTTAAGGGATAGGATTTGGTGGCGAAGTGTAGTGGTGATGGTTGAGAGGGA
Organism: Amorphophallus konjac; assembly: GCA_022559845.1. NCBI lineage: Eukaryota > Viridiplantae > Streptophyta > Magnoliopsida > Alismatales > Araceae > Amorphophallus > Amorphophallus konjac. Next base: position 87,963,396 of record CM040129.1, on the reverse strand, counting down.
ATTTGTTGGGAGTGGTGGGGGAGGAGGCCTAAAGGTGGTCTCAAGTTGGCCGGGCGGGGATGGAGGAGTGGTAGTGCTCCACAGGCTATGGGTGTTTGAGTAGGAGGGGTGGGAATATTTGGGGATGTAGATCTTCCTAAGTTCCTCCTTCATATCATCCCATGAAGAAATGGGCTCTTGCCTCCTAACCCTTCTTAATCCCTCTATGTGTTCCCACTTACTCTTGGCTTGACCCCGAAATCGTCCCTTGGCCTTGCGGACTCTCGCGGGTCCATATACCCAAGTCTTTTCAAAGTACCTTTCCATGGTAGCCTCCCACCTAACATAATAACTAGAGCATGATCCGTCAAAGGTAATATCATCATCTAGAATGTAGTCCATGGGTGGCGAGTAGGTTAAGTAGGAAGTGGCCATGATGATCGGGGGGGTAAATGCAAGGGTCAGACTGATGATGACTCCAATGCAAGCGTGCCCTAGGACTTGACTTGTAGACACAAGTCAATGACTTGCTCTGATACCAATTTGATGTGACACAACCTAGGACTTACCAAGCAAGCACAATTGGCATTCAAAACGGACCGATAATGGCGACCGCTCACCCGATGCTCACCCAAGACCCGGGGTAACTTGGCAATGCCAAGGGGAGGATGTGAGGGCCTGGCCCTTGCTGGTAGAGGGCCAGAAAGGCCAAGGTTAACTCCCAAGGGTTATGCCATCCCAATTCTAGGGAGCCGACGTCGTGCCGAGGGCACGGGTTACACTCTGTTACCCACGGTGATCTCTTATAGCAAGGGAGCTTAAGGGTCGAGCTCTCACTCACGGCCAGCGGAGTTATGAACTAATATTGACTGAACAAACACTAAATAGAGAAAAGTTTGGAGCACTTACTCGACCGGTTTGAGAAACCGATCCCGCTCGGAGACGTGGGCGAGCGGGGAGGCGTGGGATCCCCACACGCCGCGCCGGGGCAGCTTGACATGTTTATGATGTTACAACACTACACAACTCGCAGGAGGGGGTTCTTGGGGTGGGGAAAAATTGTTAATACATCCAAAACTACCTCCACACAGGGAGGAGCCTTCAGCCGGCCAAGCGGGGAGGGGCGAAACCAAGCTAGAAGCTAACACGGGAGCCGATGTCGATTCTGTCCGCTTCCTGCGCTTCAGGACAGCCAGTTGGATACCTTGACGGTGCGACCACTCCCGATTTTTTTTTATGACGAAACCAGTTGAAATTTCTTCGTAGCTGGATCGGGATGACGCCTGAATTTTGTTAATTTCTCTGGTCACAGGTGCTGGTCAGGGCAGAAGCTCAAACAGGGTGGCAGGTCTTCAGTTCTGACTGCTTCAGGTTCACAACAGAAGGAAGAAGAGGTTTCCACAAGCGCTCCAGAGCTCAGAATCAGGCACTGCTGGAGTTGTTGGAACCGTCGGTGAGTCCTCTTCGAAGAGAGACCAACGGGGATGCCAATCGTTGTCGGAGTAGACCGGTAGAGCTCGAACAATGAGGAGGGGTCGGAGCAGACTGTCAGGAAGTAGAACCGTACACCCGTAGGAAGAAAATGAGAACTCTTGATTCGGGCGCAAAATAGAGCTCTGCTTCTTGATTCTGGAAGTAGACTTGTGGAAGAAGCTCCCGGCCAAGCCTCGCCTCCAGATCTTCAAGAGAGTGGTCGTGGTAGCTTCAGGAGTCAGCTTCAGGTTGCTCTTCAGGGAGGAAGTGTGCAGTCGGGGAAGAACGGCTCCCCTGGGCGACCACGAACTCAGAACGGGACGGGACCACCTCCATTACGAAGTAGACAGGATGATGATTCCACTGGAATATGGTATGCCCTCTGAAGCTTCCAGGTGAAGACGTGGCAGCCTCTGCAACTGGGCACTCCTCTGCTGCCTGCGAACTGAGAACTGTAGGTTGAAGATGATGGGGGGAATGGGGTATATGGGAGGGGAAATGGGGGTGGTTGAGTGTGGGGAGAACCCTGGCTGTGAGGGGGTCTAGGAGGGGGTGTTCCAAGGTGTGGGAGGGGAAGAATGGGGTCTGGAATGGGGTCTAACAGGTGGTGGGAGGAGGAGCTACGAATTTGGTGTTGGGAGGGAGAGGGAAAGAGTATTTGAAAATGGGTTTAAGGGTGGGATTAATTTTTGGTCTTGGGAATGGGAAGGGGTGTGTGGGGAAGGTAAAAGGGGGCTTGGGGAGTGGGGAATTCTCCCTTGGGAGATGAGAGGGTGCTTGGGGAAGGGGAGTGGGTGGTTGGTGGTTGGAGGGTGGAGTGGAGAGTGGTGGAATCTCCCTTGGGGCTGGGGTGGAGTTATGGTGGGGTGGTGGGGAGTTGGGGATGAGTTATTGGAGGGGGGGAAGAGAGAGAAAGGTGGTTGGGAGGGGAGGAGAGAGAAAGAGGCGCATGTTTTAGAGAGAGAAAGTGGAGGAGAGAGAAAATGACTTTCTAGAGAGAGATGTAGAGAAAGAGAGGGGGGATAGGGGCTTCTCACCCACTCAATTGGCTTCTCACCAAAAGAAGAAGATTTAAGTTGGACACTAGAAAATTCAAATATTCATTCATTAACTTCAAATGGGAGGGAATGGGGTCCTATATATAGGCAACCCACATTTTACAAAAAGTCCCTTACTCTTGCTACAAAGACAAATAACCAAGGGGGTAGGGGGCGCCCATGGGCCTAGCCCAATGAATTGGGCCCAATAGCTAATCTAATCAACCTAATGACACTCAAACTTAGGGCAATAAACAAAAGACCTAGGGACATGACTCAGATAAAATGGAAAATACATCAAATGACTCAAATAAAAATTACATAGGACTCAAAATTAAATAACTAGACCATGCCGGATGCAACCGGGGCGAGGAGACGAGCTGTGAACGTGGGCATGGGAGGTGATGTCCCCATCACTTTTACTCTAACATGTTATTCTACCCTTTTCATGAGATAACCTACCTCTGGTAGTGCTACTAGCCTTCAAATTTCTGACTGGAAGGAAGCCCTAGTTCTACACATTCTGTGCCAAACTAGCAACTTCCCTTCCCTGTATCTCTCGATCCTCTAGACCTAAATCTATGAAAATTGGAGGGTGGATAGAAGATACGAAGGGGAATAGAAAGTTCTAAATGATCAACTGCTAAAAACATCGATTAGGGCTTCTATTTTCCTGATCTTTACTGGACTGTCGCCCTAGTTCTTGTGCAGTCTGTTGCAAACCAGCAACTTGCAGAGGCTCTAACTCTCCAACGGCTTGGTCTTCAAGCACGAACATTTGAGGGAACTTAGACAAAACTAAGACAATCATAAAGTTCTAAAGAACTAACATGTGAAGACGTCTCCTTACCTTCGAAATATACGAGCCAACATTAGGGTTCGTATGAGTCGAAGTTAGTGTCTATTTATAGGATTCACCTAGTGTTTAAGAGATTAGATCGAACCTAGAGTCCTAAATTAGAGTAGAGTTAATCCCTAGAGAGTTCTAGAGAGTCTTCTATGCCATGTAGCTTCAATCTAAGATGATTTGATCGACAAAGATCCAAGCTTTTTACGTTTTCTTCCATTCACGGAACTAGGGTTGCTAAGCGGTCATGGAAGGACCGCTAGGGTGGGTCTAGCGGTCGCGCGATAGACCGCCAGGCTTCATTAAATCTGAAATTTTTGGATTTTTGTATTATCCCCCATTTATCCCGTAATTGATGTATATATCCCATTTTAAATCCATAATTTACCTAAATTACATTTTTATTAATGGTCTTGGGTCTAAAAGTCTTGGAATTAGGTCTTTAGGCCTATTTGAGTTGGGCTTAGCCCTTTTGTAAACATAGGGCCTATAAATGGATTTAATAAATGCTTAATTTCTTTATAATAGCCTATTAAGTCTTTTAAAATTGCCTAATAATTATATTTTAATCCTAAAAAATTCTTAGAAAATTCTCGGGCGTTACAAGAAAGCTGCGATATCTGGGTCATGCCCCTAGTGTAATCAGGTGCCAATTGAGAGGCCATCATTGGAGGGGAAGCTTCAACTTCATCAGCACCTTACTGTGAGGTTTTAGGAGGGACCTCGGCTTGTTTCGAGGCTGTAGGATTCATGCTCAGCTCGTTGAGTCACCTTTTTAACATCTCAACTTCTTATTATTAATTCCGGAGCATCATCATCACGGCCAGATCGAGCATGGAGGAGCTAGCACCTTGGCCTCCTGCTGTCGGCGGAACATCTAGAGAATGCACTAGTCCTTCGCTGTCATCCTCGACGGTGATCACATTTGCAGTCATCATGATCAGATCCGCGCCGGTTTCTTCAAAGAGGGCATGTGGTGTCTTGGCTTTAGCCTCCCCTCTTCTGGTAGTAGGATCTGGCCCTCCAGCGAGCCCGATTATCTAATCATGATCTTCATGCAGAGTCGCATAGTGGCCAGCCACTCCAGCCATGTTGCATGTAAAGACCTGAAGTAGTTTGCTTCTTTGAATCACCTTCTTGGTAGGCTGACCAGGGAAGGTTAGTCTAGTGAACACTAAAATCCTCAGCGTAGATTGCAAGTAGAGGAGTGGCCCGTAGCATCCCGAGCCAGCATCTTTCATTTTTTCCCGGTCGGCTCGTCGCCCCCGGTCTTTTTCCATGACACTCATAACTTCTAAGGGTAACCGCATCTCCATAGAAGTGCTGTGGGAATGCCTCCCAGACGGCTTGAGTAGTATCATTTTTCCCTTTAGCAGGGCGTATTACATATTGTGGCACTCCGACCTGTACCGGAGACTTGTAGGTGCTGCGGCCTTGTCCGGTCATCCTGCTATGCTTCTCATCATATAGGTAGATGTTTGCCCGTAGAACGCAGCTCCGAGATGCTGGTTCAAGATGCGGTTGGACCGGCATCTCGGTCTTTTCTTTTTGCTCTTCTCTTCTTCTTGTGGGTCCACTAGCCATGACAGAACTTAGTGGAGCTGAAATCGGGACTCGTGCTTGTTTGGGCACCCAAATTTTCTTGTATTTGGTTGGCTTTGGGGCCAACCCGCCCTTTGTCTTGGACTCGAAATGGTCCATCTTCATTTGAGCCAGTGCTTGGAAGGAATTGCACACCGGCACTGTTGAAGTCACCCTGTCGGGTGTAATCCTAGCCTGTTGGCCATTCAAGAATACTCAGACGCCTCCGATGAGCACGGACTTGCTCGAGGTGAATAGCCGGCTTCACAGTGTGCCAGAATTCTTCTTGGCCGCCCTCCTAGCAGCCAGGGTGTGCCTCTTGCTACTTGAGGTGCGGGAGTCAGTGTGGTAGACATGGCAGCCCACCACCTTCGTTTTCCTTGGTGCCTCTGAGACGTTGGAGGCTTATGGCTCCATCTCTTCGGTGGCCAAGAGCTTCACGAAGGCGACCACCAAGAAGTTAGGGAAGCCCACAAGATGAGGAAAATCGCTGAACTTAGTCAGCATCGCCAAATAACCATGCTCAGCATGGCTCGCAACGACAAGGGGTCCAAATGTCACCACCATCGTAGTCGTCAGAATGCAATCTACAAGATCAAATTAGATAGTTAGATATTTAAGAAGAGGTCATTGGGCCCCTAATCCTGGCGAGGAGATGAAGGGAAGCTCTGTCCCACTGGGCGTGCCAGACTTGTGGATGCACATTCGGAGATTTATTTATTTTTGTTTGTTTATTTGTTTGTTTATTAGTCTATTTCATTTATTTAGTGCATGGGCGTGTCAATCATAAAGTGATGATTTATTCAAGCTCCGAAGAAGCCACTGGGGCGTGCCATCTGACTGATCAGACGATAGTGGATATCGTGTCGGGACCAAAATCCGTCACGCCACAAAGGTCATGGCGTTAATTACATCTCCTTGGACGGGAGAAAACCCTTGATTAATCGCCCAGAAAAGAGGCCCTATGGCCTACAATTAGTGCTAATGAAATGAGATAACAAAATCTCGAACTGCATTAAAATGCCCCCAGATTTGGGTGTAAATATTTAAATCATGTTGGTCGCTTATCGACCATTTCGTGTGTGGACAGAAGTCCGTATTGAAAGTGTGATAAAGATGACGATAAAACCCGTACAAATGTCTGCCGAGCGTACGGCAAGTTTGATAAGAGAGAAGGATTAGATCCCAATGGAAATGGGTCAGGTTCATTGAGCTATAGGCCTGGGGCAATGTCTAGTCGTGGCCATATTGGGGTGGCCCCCGAGGTCCAAACATGACTTACCGAGGCGTCGTTTATATTCCTTTCACACCGGGTACGGGGAAGCAGGGTCCGGAGCGGACATTATGATATTTTTTGTTGTTTGATTATTCGATTCCTTTCCCACCCTTTTTTTATGCATGGGTACATTTTTTGTTCATTTGTTATTATTATTATTATATTTTTTTGTTCGGTTGTTGGCTTTTCTTTTATTCACTTAAATGCATGGGTGTATTTTATTCATTTGTTAGTGTTGTTATTATATTTTTCGTTTGGTTATTTATAGCTTTGAATGTTGTTTTGTTTTTACTTTGTTGTTATGCTTTGTGTTATTTTATTATTATTATTATTTTTTTTAGCTTTTCTTCTCTTTGTTTTTGTTGTTTTGTGTTGTTGTTTTTTTTGTAAGCAAGAGAGGGAGGGAGTGATCCGGCGGGGTAGGCCACCGGATCACTTCCCCCCTCAATTCCATTTTTTCTTATGTGAGGGGGTGGATCGGCACAAGGAGAGAGAGATGAGAGAGTGAGTCGGCGAGAGGAGAGAGGCTGAAAGAGAGAGTGAGTCAGCGGCAAGAGAGAGATGAGAGGGGGGTGATCCGGTGAGAGAAGCAAGCGCGCAAGCACCGGATCACTCCCCCGTCTCATGCTTCTTTTCCTTTTTTTTTAAAGCGGGGGGGGGGGGGGGGTTCGGTCGGTCAGTCGACCGAACGTCCCAGAGGCAGGGGGCTGGAGCTGCGTCGATGTAGGCTCGCCCCCTACGTCGACGTAGGGGTTCCCAGCAGAACCTGGGATGGAGGGGGGGGCGACCCACAGGGTCGACCCTTCACCGCACAGAACTCCGGGCTATGCTTTCCTTTTGCTCATTTGACATAATTCTTATTTTTTAGGTTGTTTGTTTGGCCAAGATTGTCACGTCCCGATGAGGAATATCAAGGCGTGACGAGTCATAAGTATTCTTGTCGATCAGAGCATGTATAATAGGGGGTCCAAACACAATGTTGATGATAAGAAAAAGGATACTCTTTATTTCATCGATATAAAGTTTTACAACAACGTCAGGCCTTAAAAGGCATAACACAACATCCAAATACATTAATTCTATCAAGAGCAACAACTTAAACCTAGGTAACTAAGATAAACTTGGTCCCTCGTTTCACTCTTGCCCGTCCCCCTTTGTTTGCAGTTCATCATTGGAACTACATGAAATATTACTCGAAAACGCAGGGTGAGCGAAACGCTCAGTAAGATTTATATCTCTATACCAGGCAACTTTTAAATAATTAACACTTTAGATAAAAGTCAATATTCTATGCCGAGAACGTAACTAAAACATGGAACATGAGTAAGAGAGAGAGAGTAAAGAAATGCAAGTAATTGGAATCACAATTAGAGAAAGTGAATTCAAGTAGAGAACGATCATGTAGCAAGTATTATCATGGAATTGGCCATTTCACGCAAGCATGTACAAGTCAAGTATTTCACGTAATTCAAGTACTTTCAAGTATTCAAGCAAGTCAAGTATTTCACGAATTGTGGAATGTCATAAACGAATGTTGCACGCATGTTTTAGTGCAATGCCACACTAGGTCAATAATAGCTCTCATGGGCACAAGTACTTTCGGCACTTCCCCTCGGACCAGACCGGGCCCCATTAACGCCAGGCATTGTGGTTATGGATCGTAGATCCCAAGCATATTTAGACATCCACATAATATGTATGGCCAAAGAATTTCAAAGTAAAGCTCAAAGCTCATGAAATAAAGTACAGATCTTGCAAAAATTATCATTCAAAGAACAAGTAATACAAGATTACAAGTAGTTGTAAGAGAAGTTCAATGATGATTTAAGACATCATATTTAACGACATTAAGTCAATAAGAGAAATGGATTAACGGATAAAGCACGATCGGCTCTCACAGAAGACCTTGTTAAACATGTTTCGATCAAGTTTTTCAAAGTTGGGTGCTTAGCTAAAAACTTGAAGAATCACGGCTTGGTAAGAGGTGGGACAGTGGGAGGTTCTCCTTGTATTCACGAGGGCCTAATTAAGTAGCCATTTATCCACTTAAAGCATTTGCCCGTGGACCTCTGTCCTTAGACACCGTTCTTCCCTGGAAATCTAGCTAGCTATGCGACTTGTCCAAAACATGGTAACACGGTAACACGGAGATCGTAAACTTGTATCGATCAAGATTATGCAACTAAGCCCATGTAGTTTTAATAGATAATATCTACTTCATTAGAAAGATAATATAGTCATGGAGATCAAGAATATCATGAAGGTAATAGAACTAGGAAGGAAATATAAGCTCATGGAATATAATTATTATCTTCCATATCTTTAACTTAATCGTGTGTGGATTTAATGATATGCAACATAATATGATTTAGAACATAAGATGTAACAGATCTAACATGCTGGACAATATATTAGTTCAGTTGAAAACATCAGCATACGGTGATTAACCTGACCCTCGGACAACCCGGGGGCTCACTGAGAGCGCGTTCAGAAGGAGACCACCATTTTCATAAGATAGTCTTGAGGGGACTGCTATCATAAAAATAAATATATGTAGATTTTTTTTGAAAATATCACATGAAGGTGTCCACCATAGGGGACGCATATAAAAGAAGGCATCCATGGGTCCGGACGCATCTAACATTATAGTTTTTTTTTTTGAAAATATCTCATGAAGGCGTCCAATCGAGGGGATGCGTATAAAAGAAGGCATCCATGTGCTTGACGCGTTCATGAAAACAAATTATTTTTTTTTAAAATAAGTACAAGAAGGTGGTCTGTCAAGCGACTGCTATCTAAGGTGGCGGTCACTGGTTCGACCGCTACTTGAAACCGAGCCTTTTTCGGTAAAACGGTGATACATCTTCAATAAAATACCTCTAACATGCTTAATACTCAATAAAAATTGGGGAAAATGGTACTAATAGAAAGAGCACTTGAAAACATACAAGATGACATGAATTATTGAAGGTTTAACCTGAGAGAAACCTACCTTAGATCGAATCAAAGAGGTAGGAGAAAAACGGGATGAAATTCCTAAGAGCTCCCTTTCTCTCTCAAACCACGCCCCCAAATCTCCTCCAATCTCTTCCTAAACATAGCAAAAGTGAAGTCCCACGATCAATGACACCCAAGAGGGGGGTGAATTGGGTGTTTATAAACTTTTAACAAAATCTTGCCCAATTCAAACAAGAGTGAAAAATAGCCGAATGAAATTATAGATCTATATGTAAACACTTAGATCTAATAAAATCTATCACACTCAACCGATCTTAGGTACGGTGGCGGAGGTGAAAATCTAAAGATTCAACTTACGCAAGATGTTATCTTCTGACAAGGTTTACCTTGTCGATCTGAACCCACCTTTTAATATACCTGAGATTTAATATGAGAATGATAAATTATGCTAGATCTAACACGAACAAAACAACCAAATATATCTACGTGTGTGCTGCGTAGAATGGAGATAGAATAAAAGGAACAAACCACACAATAGACAGTGATTTTTAGGTGGTTCGGATGCAACAACGGCAACCTACGTCCACCCCTCACGATCTGTGAGGATTCACACACTATCTTGCAAAAGATTACAAGATCAACACACACACACACTTGTGGAGAGTTCAGAACTCCCACGACGGTGCACAGTCACCAAACCACACACGGATCTGAAAGATCCACGACACACTTACACTGATCTAAACAGATCCACACACACTAGAATGTTTAGAGATTATACATAACAACACTTGAAGCTCAAATAGAAATGGACGGAGAAACACTAAAAGAAAATTTTCAATCGAAAGCTCCCCCTTAGTGGATGAAGATTGATCTGGATGAAGCTTGCTCCACAGCTTGATCTTCTCTTCAATGGCCTCAGGATGATCTTCAAAAGCTTGGAGATGGATGAAGAAGTTCTTCCCTGAAACACTATTCACAGAACTACAGTGGCAGCACTCTCTCTCCTCTTGATAGCCTCTTTGATCTCCCTTTTGTGATTAGGGTTTTTGACCCCAATATGATGTATTTATAGATCTTGGATGGTCAAGGGACAAGCTAGGAACCAGATCCACAAACCATGGCAAGTTTGGTGACTTTGGGATTAAACAAGCCCAAAGAAAGGAGCTTCCCACGTTAAAGAACACAAGTCAACAATTACTGCCTCGAAGCTGGCGGTCGACCGGTAGAAGGGGGCAGTCGACTAGAATTTTACAGGAATGAAGCTTTCAATGCTGGAAAAACCCGTCGATCGGCCCCTGATTGGCGGTCGACCGCTGGCTGGAAAATCTGCATTTTTAAGAGAGTTAGCCAATAAAACATGATCTGTGAATAATTTATTTTATGACCACGTCCTGTTATAATCATAATGAGTTGGTTGAGTTTATCCTGGGCAATTCATTGAACCAAGGTGAATTTATGCATTTGCTGGCTGAAGGAAGGCTTGAGAGTGGTTTAAGCCAATTAGTACTTAGGTTGTAATTCTGAGGTTTTGTTATCATCAAAATCACTTGGAGAGACTCAATAATCTCCCCATTTTTTATGATGACAAAATGCTAGATTGCAAGAGCATTGGCATGCCTTTAAGCAAAATGGAGCCTCGTAAGATCGATAAACCACAAGGTGAATAAAACAGCCATTCAACACATTATTTGCCAAATAGATACGAAATGAAACACAAGAGTCAACCATTTGAGATCAAACACCAATTGCATTCATTTTATCATTTCATTACAGGGTAAATTGATTGCTTGAGACAATGAGTGCAAGACTCTAGACACTGGACACATGCGACAAAGCAAATGCACAACTGACACAATGCCTCACCAATGATCATGCATACAAACATACAAACATACCGACATAAAATATATAAGGCCTGCAGTACTACTTCTCCCCCTTTGACATCATCAAAGAAGGGATAGGATAATCGAACAGGAGACCCAAAAGACAAAAGACCCAAGGACACAGACTGGTGGTAGGAAACCAAAGAACAGCCTCAGTGGCCATCTGCAGGTGGCTGGGCGTCTGGTGGAGGAAGAGGCACATAGCCAAGGCGCTGCCGAATATCTCCAAGTAGGTGGTCATGATGCTGAAGGCGGAGCTGGATATGGGTCAGTTGTTAATCCCTATCATAGTCACGGCGCTGCATGTTCAGGAGAACGCGATTCATAGCATGAAAAGCTTCACGTGAATCTTCATGACTCTGGGTGAGGGTGGTCATGTTGGTGGAGAGAGTGTGCATCTGAGTGGCTAAGGAATCCAAAGCTATGTAGAAAGAGTTTGGATGCTGTGGTAAAGATTCCAGCATGGTGCCCATGGTTGCGATATTTTCCCCAAAGGTAGAGAGTTGTTCCCCAAAGGCATCCACCCGAGTTTCCAGCCCAGTGAACCGCCTGTCCAAAGTCTCATAGTCTACCCAAGGATGATGTCCGTCCCCCTGAGTAGAAGACTCTCCATAATGGTACTATGACGGAGGAGGCATCTCCGGATCCATGTGGTGAGGTGAAGGTGGAGGAGGCTGGTCCTCAGCCTGAACTGGAGGGGGTAGTTCCCCTGGATCCTCCTGTTGCTCCTGTTCTTGTTCTCCTTCATTAACTGCATCTTCCCCATATACGGGCACGTCACGACGGAGCTCACCATCCGGACCCCAATAATATCCCATATCTGTGAAAATCTTGTGCTTATTATATATATCATCTTGTCGAACATAAATGAACAGTTCATCTGCCAAGTTGATCCCACCATAGATGAAAATGCCGGTCAATTGTGAAGCATAGGGCAGGGATCGTCGCAAATTGGTTCAGCAAGATCCAATGAGAGTCGTCATGAGGCAACCCTTGTTGACTTGTATCCCATTTATAACATTGTAAAACAGGAACCTGTAAACCTCTGTCACTTCATTTCTACTGCCACTCTTTGGATAAATGAGGGAGGTAAACATATGGTGCAATATACGCTGCAATGGTGGAAAGTGATTTGCATTCAATACGATTAAGTTGTTGACACCATGCACGTAATCACAACTGGTCATAGCAAGAAAAGTTTCCTCAACAGCACCATGACCAAAAACCATGTCGGCTCCTCTAGCCGAAACCTCTAAGGCTCGCTCAAACAAATCTGGAGTGATATGAAACTCAACACCTTGAACAACTGTATATAATTTCTCATTTCTTTTGACCAAATTTCCATAGAACTGCTGCACTAGATTGGGATAATATCGGGTATATCTAGTGACAAAATCAATCCAACTGGGTTGAATCTCAAAGACAGCACATAAATCGGGCAAAAGCTCGTTCACCTCATTGAAGTCGACCAGTCGAGGGTCGATAATAAGATGAGGAGGCAACCAAGATGCATGGCGAGGTGCAGGTGCTCGCTGTGGTGAAGGAGCCGGGGCCTCTCATCTCTGGCCACTAGCTTCCCCTTGGGCATAACGCCGAGAGCTCCATCTAGGCGGCATCCCGAACTAGAAAACCCGGTGGAAACCCTTCAAAGGATGACTCTCGTCCTGGGGGATGAGGTTGAACCAAATGGCACTCCAAGGGCTTGCAAAAGCCTTCTCCACAACATGGAACCTGGGAAGTAGCTCCATGAATGCACGAACGGCCAAATGGAGTTCGTCCCGAAACCATGACGAACACGCCGAATCTTGTGCGGGTGGAGAAATGATGAGGTTTAGGGGCTTGGGAGGTGGAGTTTAGGTTTTCTAGGGTTAGGGGAAAGTGTTGGAGAGTGAATGGGAGTGTTAGAATGAGAGAAAGGGGTTTTAGGAACCCTTGAAGAAGGGTTCGGATGTGGTCCGGCCGGGCCGGTTCCCCGCCACCGGAAGACCGGTGCGGGAGCGGCGATCGACCGCTAGCCCCAAAAATCCCATTTTTGTATTATTTTTTTTTTTCTTACTTTTTTCTTCTTCTTTTTTTTTTTGATTTGAATGGGGAGCATCATCCGACCTTCTGATTGGAACCAACATCATGAAGTGGATAGTAGGAGAAGAGATGGAGATTTGAGGGAAGTTCTCTAACTCCCCCTGAGAAGGTGCCTTAGGTCCGGCATCACTGGATCCACATTTATTTAGCCAAGGAATATCTGGCCTTAGAAATGTTTTCAAGAAGGGCTATATGTATAGATACAATCATGCATGCAAGAGTTTATATGAACACACAAGGTATTAAGAGTAAATATATAAAATATGCATGTTAATCTACCCTTGATGCATATGAGTTTCTACAAGTGCAAATCTTATCCTAAGTGCAGACCTATGTATGTATGCTCTCACCCTTGCACATCCCAAGTTCTCTTCTTATCTTGCTAAATTGATCATAGTTTAGGGGTTTTGTGAAAATACCAGCTAGTTATTTGTGTGTCAATGAAATTCAATTCAAAGACCCCTTTTCCTACATGATCTCTCAGAAAATGATGTCGAATGTCAATGTGTTTTGTCCTAGAATGTTGAACATGATTTTTTGACAAGCTGATTGCACTGGTATTATCACACAAGATTGGCACACATTTCATTTCAACATCCAAATTAAGCAATTGATTTTCGATCCAAAGTACTTGGGCTCCACAACTTCCGACGGATACATATTCAGCCTCGGCCGTTGAGAGAGCTACTGAATGTTGTTTCTTGGAGGCTCATGAGACTAGGCACCCACCAAGAAAATTACAGTACCCACTAGTACTTTTACGATCTATAATACATCCGACATAATCCGCATCGGTGTAAGCAATCAACTCAAATGAACTATCGATGGGAAACCACAAGCCAAAATCTATTGTGCCAATTAATTATCTAAAGATGCGTTTAACAACCATTAGATGAGATTCTTTAGGGTATGACTGAAAACGAGCACATAGACATACAGTGAATTGAACATCAGGGCGACATGCTGTGAGATACAGTAGTGATCCGATCATACCTTGAAACAGTGTAGGATCTACTGTTTTACCATATTCATCTTTGTCTAACTTCGAGGTTGTGGCCATTGGAGTTGATAAAGGTTTCACTTCAGCCATCCCAAATTTCTTTAATAGCTATAGTGTGTACTTAGCTCGATTGATGAAAATGCCCTCGGGTGTTTGCTTCACCTGCAATCCAAGAAAGAAATTCAGTTCACCCATTAAGCTCATCTCAAATTCTCCTTGCATGATTTCTGCAAATTCTTCACATAAGACATTGTTAGTACCTCCAAAAATAATGTCATCAACATATACTTGAACTACTAATATGTCTTTACCTGATTTCCTTGTGAAGAGTGTTTGGTCAACCTTACCTCTTTTGAAACCATTTTTCATAAGGAATGAAGTGAGCCTTTCATACCATGCCCATGGTGCTTGCTTTAACCTGTACAAAGTCTTCTACAACTTGTACACATGCTTTGGATGCTTTGAATCTTCAAAGCCTGGAGGTTGCTCTACAAAAACATCATGATCTGGGACGGACACGTGACCTGTGACTCTAGCTCGCGATCGCCCCTAAGCGAGGGAAGACGTGAGACCGTGCGCGGTTGAGAAATCGGCAGTGAGTCTCGGGTATCGACTTTCCGCGTGTACTCGGATCGAGTCACGGGACGGGTCACTCACTCTCGCTCTGTCGCAGCGGTGATAACAGTATATATCGGGCTAAGAATCCTAACACTCACAGCGGCATATACAAATAGATACGAGTAAAGCAAATGCGAAAGAGAGAGGGAGCAAATTTACCTCCACACGCCGGGCGTGTGGAAGATGATCCCGGCCAAGTCAGTAACTCCCGGTACAGTAAATATTTAAATAACAGCAGTGAATTTTGATGCCCACTCCATGCAGGGAGGTAATGGCCTACAAGTGAGCCCGGGAGGACCGATCTTGGGTTGACGGGCAGCACTTGGATCCGCTCGTCGGTGACGTCCGGAAGACGCTTGTTGCGGGTGGTGGGGCCCACGTGCGGCTCAGCCCTCTGAGTCTGGCGGGGTGGGTCCCGTTGTGAGTGGGGCACCTGGAGGAGCGATCCCTGAATGGCGGTCGACCTGGAACGCCGGGAAGAGGCTGGGCGGCCCGAGCCGGAGGCCCGAGGATGTGCTGTCCACGGATCTGAAGCTTCTATTTTATAGCACGTGACCCGGCGAGATCTACTGCTACGTTCAATCCCGATGTCGGATCGATGCGAGACTGGCGCCGTTGGAAAGCTGATTCAAAATACTTCGATCTATGGCCAGATAAAGAATTTTGAATTTCCTGGAGCTGGCCGTTTTTGAATTTATCAGTTGCTGGTTGACAGAATCAGATCTGACTGGATAGATCTAAGTTTTCCTAAGAACAAGAGTTGACCGCAGTAAAAACTTCAGATCTAGAAGTTGACTTCTTGACAAAAGTTGTAGAGAAATAAACAAGGAAGACGGGGATAATTTTTGTGGATTTTCTAGAAGACGTTTGACAGGTGAAAACGATTTTATACTGGACAAGGGTAGGATCTGGACTGCACAGGACAGAACAGATTTAGGAAAAGATAGTGATTTTTAAAAATAGTAAAAGGACTCCAGAAATTGCAATAAAATTCGTGGATGACGGGTGTGGTGGACAGAACTTCCAATAAAATTGGTGACTCAAAAAAATAAATGAAAATAGGTCGAACTGAGGAAATACAGGGTTGCTGTGACACAAAACTGAGTACAGACAGAATTGGAAGGCTGAAGAACATGAAATTGGAAAAATAGAAAATGAAGGCTAGAAAATAGGATAATTTTTTTGGGAGAGGATATTGGCGTGGTGAACCTACCCTCAAAATTTGGACTCCAGAAGATCAGTAGATCTAGAGCTAAAAGTAGAACATGGAACCCCTGTCCTGATTTGGACAGAACTCCGACGATGGTGGCGGCGGCGAGATGGCGGTGCGATGGCGGCGGCGGCAGAAACAGAATTCAGAGGATAAGAGGGAGAGATAGAATGGGTCTCACACCCTGGAATGGTAGAATTCCATCTGCGAGAGGGGGGTGGAGAGAGGAGGAGGGTGCACCCTTCAATGGCTCAAGCCAATTTCACAATTTTCTCTTCATTAAACCTTACAAAACACTATACATGGGTTTATATAGAAGGGAGGAAGGGGGAGGGGTTGGAGTTTCATGGGAGAGAGGGGAGGGGTAGTATTTTCTTCCCCCATGTGGTGAATTGGCCTAAAAAAAGAAAATATAAAATGTCATTTTAATGGGGGGCACCCCCTTGACTTAAGGGGAGACATCTTGGACATTTTTCACCCATTGTCCCCTTGACTTGTCCAAGAAGGAAAGAATCCTTCTAGAAGCCACCTTGGCATTTGACCATCCCCACATGGGACCTAGGGCTTAGGTGGACCAATAGGGAAGGAGATGGGGCCCCCTTGCTGGTCCTACTGGACTTTTGCACATAAACCCACTAAAACCTAAAGACTCACATTTTGGCTTATAAAGCCTTACAATTGTACATATATTTTCCTAAGGATATAAAAATAAACTAAAAAGACACAAATGTAAATTAAAAATATCAGTGCCCAGTGTTGATTCCCATCAATTCTCCCCGGGTGCGAAGAACTCTACCCCGTCGAGTAAGGCGGCTGCTCGAGTAGCTCCGGCGGATGCGTCACCGAACCTAGAAGCGCGGAGTACGCTCCACTCCAAGTAATCAACACCTGCTCATCCCGTATAGATTTGATATGCACACACTTCTAGGGAGGAGGCTAGAGGTGGACACTCCAGGGTGGGTCACTCTCAAATGAAGGGAGGCGGCTCAAAGGCTCACTAGGAATCACCGCTTGTCCCTTATGTGACTAGATCCGATATGTGAAGTAAAACCGATCCCAAAGTCTGACAAGTCTCATACTCGAAAGGGACTAACAACACGAGCGTACAAAATCGACTCGACTCGATGTATGCACAGATACATAAGACCCTAGACACACCTAATGTTAGTCCGACCTACGCATAGGCGAAGGTGGACCAGGACACCCGAATGTGTGCCATGCATGCATTTGATGTAACCGGTGGTTGGCGAAATGGGGAATTCTTAGACCTCCTAAAGTAGACCATGCATGCACATGGGACTGGGATGTGGGAAGGCCAGGAGTACCAAATGCATCTTTTTCCTTTCCCCTATATGATGGTGTATCTCGCAAGTGAACGGGCTTGGTGGGTGTAGACGACCCGGCCCGTGGGGAAGGGGTGTGGTAGTGGACTCCCTCGAAGAAGTTAAGTATATATGGTGGGTATAGGGGTCCACTAGGGAATGGGTCAAAGGGATCAAAGAAGGTATGACCCCTTGTGGTGGGTTCCCACAAGTCACGGTCCCATGTGTGGTAGTCTTGAAGGTGTGGATGGTCACCTTCATGCATTGTGGTAGGTGGGACGGTGATCATGTGTAGAAAATAAGATTCCTCCCTTGGGCAAAAGGGTATGAAGTCGGACTCGGCCGGCATGGGGAGGAATAAGAGGATCTCCGTGGTGACACAACCCACGGTGCACACGGAGGTAATGGACCATAAGGCCGGATGGGTGAAGCTACGACTAGTGGGTTGGTCGAAGTCTCGGGCCAATAAGCGCGTCAACTTCCATTGTGAGTCGAATCCCACAATAAGGTCATCCAATGTATCAATATGATGACTAGAATGGAATGTAGTGTGGAATGAGTTGACGGGCACCAGTTGTAGGGTGGGGTCCATAGATGGGTAGGGAGGTGGGACCAAGCCAACCTTGAGCCAGCTAAAAAGTGGCTCGGCTATAAAAAGCGTACCCGTTAGAAACACGGGTGGCTCGGGCTTTGGTGGCTCCAAATAAGATGGTTCCGAATAAAGTTCGGAAGGAGAGGGTGGCAACGTAGCACTCATGGGTGGCGAAGGAGCATGTGTCCTTTCTATCCTATCCAACCAATTTAAAAATATTTTCATGAATTCATAAAAGGTGCGGGTTGGAGTAGGGGCCTCGGGGTGGACTCGCTCCTCATCTCTCGGCCTGGATGTGTACCTAGGCTCGACTATAAGCAGGGCTTCTTGCTGCACTTGGTTGGAGGTGCTTGGGTAGGATTGGATGGAGGTGAAGGGGCAGGGTTGGTTGGAGAGGTGGCCTACTTGATTGTGGGTGAGGTGGTGGGATCGGCTGTAACGACCCGAGAATCTGATTACCGGGAGAGACCCGATAACCCGAGACTCGAACCACCGCTCACGAGCCGGGAGGACTCGGAAGGGCTAAAAGGGGTGTGGAGGCACAAAGAAATAGGAAATAAAGCAGGACAACAATTAACAGAAATAAATGAATAACTACAGCTACAACAGAGTCCAGTCTAACAGAAAGTACATTCTAAAGCAGTAAAAACGTACTACATGCCGAGTGAACACTCGACCCGGCGAGCTGGCAACTGAGAACCTCCGCACCGTGCCCTCGAACCTCGAGGAAGAACCGCCACACCTGAAAAGTAGGGAATGAGTCTCCAAAACAGAGACTCAACAGGGATCCCGCGGAACCCCAACCGGAAATAACAGTGGTAGAGGAAAGGAAGGCTACAAGAGCAACCGCAACGGTAGGAACAGTAAACCCGGTGGCCGATCGAAAACCTGGCACTACAACTACTCCTACTGTACCAGAAACACACCCCGAACTCACAGTCGAGGGCTACCGAACTACACTAGTACCGCTTACCGAAGCAAAAACCCACGGCAACCACGCCGTGTAGGCCTGCCTCCCAGGACACGGCTAACCTGGACACGCTGTTCAAGGTGAAACCCTGACCACCTGGTCACGAGTACCGCACAACAAGACGCAACCTCTGTAAGGCCACTAGCACTAGTCTCACGGCATGAAAACCGACACACGCACCACGGCGAAACAACAGAAACTCAACGGTCAACATGACCGAAAACCTGAAGGTCAAAGTCACAGAAACTGACAGTCTGTCACTCCCGACTCGACAGGAGTGCCTCCCACTAGAAGCAAGGCCGAATGCGTCCACTGACGTCTTAGTCCGCACCTCAGGTGCCTCCCTCCGGCCCAGCGGGAACTAAGACACCGTACAAGTAACCACAAACAAGTGACTAGATGGGCTCACGCCCGTCGACGTGGGTCCAACCGCCCCCAACCACGTGTGCACACACCGACCATCTGCTCTAGGTCGGGTCCTCTTGCTGGTTTTCCCTCCCACCGGACTCTGGTGGCAAAGGCAAGGGGCCCTATGGAAACCAGCCTAAAAACCGTCCTCAGGGTAGCCTCTCCACCACTCCCTGGTGGGTCCACTCGCGTGCAGGCAGGCTACGACTAGTGGAGGGTCAAGGAGTAGACTCTCAAGTCAACGGAAAACAACGTCCGAACCCGACGAAGTACGGGGACCGTCCCACGTACCGGCACCGTCACACGGTGACCACAGTCGGAGAAGAAACGGGACTCACAGTCCACGGGCCGCACGCCCAGCCATGCAGAAATGTGGAAACACAGTTCCCAAGGTAGCTCACATGCTGCCAAACCAAATCCCACTCTCAGGGAAAGGCGGGAACCCTCCAGCCCCAGGCTAGGCAACTGGACTCGCAGTCCAATGCCATACGCGTGGCCTACGTGGAAAGCACAGAAGCATGATTCCCAGGGCAATGAACAAGCTGCCACGCCGATAACTGGACTCACAGTCCAAGGCCAAACACATGGCCCACTCGGGAATCATCTTCCAGGAAAACTCATGGCATGCGGGGGAGACCCCACCGCACCCCCACCGACACACGATGACTCGGTCTAGCGTAACACGAAAGCCCGACACGCGAGAAGTCACCCGGATGCTCAAACCCACGGGCACGCTAAATGAGGTAGCACGGTCCTCCCGACACCCTCAAAACACGGACATAGAATCCCATGGGTGTCTGGGGCACTCAGAAGACCGCAAGTCAACCACTGGGTCACAACCGGGTCGACTAGGGACCGACACAACGTGAAACAATCACAGAGAACACGAAAACTCATCTCGGCACTACACAGAGCCTGACGGTCTAACCTTGGGCCGTCACAGTCTGTAACGGTCCAAGCCTCGATCGTCACAACCATTCTGACGCACCAACAAAGGGCCGTTAGACGCTCGGTGCAAAGTTGGGTGTGACGCGCCTAACCCGGTGCGTCACAGTCTCTGACGCCCCAGCCCTGGTGTGTTACAGCCTGTAACGCGCCAGCCCTGATGCGTCACAAGACAAGATGAAACCAACTGTGACACGCCCCGCTCGGTGCATCACAGGCTGTAACGGACCAACTCTGGTGCGTTACAAGGTGGGTACGCATCCGCTCTGACGCACCCACACAGGGGCGTTACAAGGCTGTGACGCGCCAGCCTTGGTGCGTCACAGGCCTTGACCCCGAATGGTCCAAACCAACGAACTAAAGCCAACGGTCAGATCATCCCTGACGTTCCAACCTAGGCGCGTCACAGCGCCGTGGCGGTCTATCGAGGGACCGTCACACCCACAAACCACCAAAAGGCTAACGGGCCCTGTGACGCACCCACCCTGGGCCGTCACAGGCTGTGACGGTCACTGGAAGGACCGTCACACCCGTCCGAGCGTAAAACGGCAGGAAATGACCCGTAAAACGTCCCACGCCCCCATACCTCCACGGGAGAGGGGGAAAACAAGGGGGAAGCCCCAAAATAACCCCTAGCATGCATCTACGGCCTCGGATCGGCCAAAAATGTAATGAAACGGTAGATCGGCTCACAACCCCAAAACATGGAGTTTTTACCCAAATCGCCCCGATTAGCCCGCTCGGCTCACCACGGCCTACGAAACTCGCGGGAAAGGAAGAGCACGAGCTGGGGGTCCATCTCCCTACCTCCACCGAAGATTTCACACCCCGAGCTCGCTGATCCACGAAGAAAACGTCGTGAAACCCTCGCCGCTCCACGAACCTGCGGCCGAGCTTCCACGCGCCACCAGCCCTCGATCCTTGACCCGTTCCCCCTTCCTCGCCTCCCGCCATCGCCGCCTCGCCCTCCTCTGCCACCGTCGGCCACCCGGGGAGAGGGGGAGAGAAAGAGATGAGATAGAGTGAGAAAGAGAGAATGAGAGGGGGAGAGAGAAAAGGGTTAATATATATAGAAAAACCTGAAAATTACAAAAATTCAGAAAATTATGAAAAAATTACCTCCGCGATCCTCGAGAGGAGCATAACGCCGGTACAGTCCAGGAGTCGGAGAACGCCACGGTTTGCCCTACACAGAGTTTCGAACGCACATCAGGAAAAAACATGTGTAAAGCACAAAATACACTCCGAGACCCACTAAAATAATCCGAAAAAAAAACCTGGGGCATTACAGGCTAGTAGTATGACCCCCGTGGTTGGAGGTAGATGAGTGGGGAAAGTAGACTCCCCTAAGCGCTCTCTTCATGTCCCACCATGACTCGATGGGCCTTTGCCTCCTATCCTCCCTCAAGTATTTTATGTCCCTCCATGTTTCGGCGGCTTCGTAGAAAAGTTGCCTTGAGGCGAAGTTGACTTCCATGGGACCGGACATAATGTACACCTCAAAGTATTGGTCCATGATGGCTTCCCACTCTAGGTAGTCACACGGGTCTTCGGAGCCATAGAAGTCCCGGGCTACGGGTCTACGGGGGTGGTCGGGTTGATTTTCCCATCTTTGGCAGTATCGCCACCATGCATAAGATCCGGGCATTTGGTAATCCATGGGAGACGGGGAAGCTAGTGGATGGCCATGCTGACACTTAGACAAGACACAAGACACGACCCTAACTAATGCAAAGTTGGAATGCAGACTCGACTACCAACCTAGACACAACCAAGATTCGGTACCTGGCGGAGTCTGGGGATCCGAAGATACTCTCACGTGAGTGAATCACCTCTCCGATAAGTGTAACCTAACGGTCGGGCGACACCTTTTTATATACCGAATAATGGTATGCAAATGAGACACCTATACTTAGACACTTTTTTTTACTTTTTAAACAATGATGATCCTAGACTCGACTTAGACCGTGCAAGACTTATGCAACGACTACCCTAGACTCAACTGGCGCTCTGATACCAAATGGATGCGGGACGGACACGTTACCTGGGACTCTAGCTCGCGATCATCCCTAAGCGAGGGAAGACGTGGGACCGTGCGCGGTTGAGAAACCGACAGTGACTCTCGGGTATCGGCTTTCCGCGTGTACTCAGATCGAGTCACGGGATGGGTCACTCACTCTCGCTCTCTCGCAGCGGTGATAATAGTATATATCGGGCTAAGAATCCTAACACTCGCAGCGGCATATACAAATAGATACGAGTAAAGCAAATGAGAAAGAGAGAGGGAGCGAATTTACCTCCACGTGCCGGGCATGGGGAAAACGATCCCGGCCAAGTCAGTAACTCCCGGTACAGTAAATATTTAAATAACAGTAGTGAATTTTGATGCCCACTCCATGCAAGGAGGTAACGGGCTACAAGTGGGCCCGGGAGGACCGATCTTGGGTTGATGGGCAGCACTTGGATCCGCTCGTCTGTGCCGTCCAGAAGACGCTTGCTGCGGGTGGTGGGGCCCACGTGCGGCTCAGCCCTCCGAGTCTGGCGGGGTGAGTCCCGTTGTGAATGGGGCACCTGGAGGAGCGATCCCTGGAAGGCGGTCGACCTGGAACGCTGGGAGGAGGCCGGGTGGCTGGAGCCGGAGGATGTGTTGTCTACGGATCTGAAGCTTCTGTTTTCCAGCACGCGACCCGGCAAGATCTGCTACTACGTTCAATCCCGACGTCGGATCGATGCGAGACTGGCGCCGTTGGAAAATTGAATCAAAATACTTCGATCTATGACCAGAGAAAGAATTTTGAATTTCCCGGAGCTGACCATTTTCGAATTTACCAGTTGCTGGTTGACAGAACCAGATCTGACTGGACAGATCTAAGTTTTCCTGAGAACAAGAGTTGACCGAAGTAAAAACTTTGGATCTAGATGTTGACTCCTTGATGAAAGTTGTAGAGAAAGAAACAAGGAAGATGGGGATAATTTTTGTGGATTTTCTAAAGGATGTTTGACAGGGGAAAATGATTTTATACTGGACAAGGGTCGGATCTGAACTACACAGGACAGAACAGATTTGGGAAAAGACAGTGATTTTTAAAAATAGTAAAAGGACTCAAAAAATTCCAATAAAATTCGTGGATGATGGGTGTGGTGGACAGAACTTCGAATAAATTGGTGACTCAAACAAATAAAGGAAAAGGGGTCGAACTGAGGAAATACATGGTTGTTGTGACACAAAACTGAGTACAAACAGAACTGGAAGGCTGAAGAACATGAAATTGGAAAAATAGAAAATGAAGGCTAGAAAATAGGATAATTTTTTTGGGAGAGGCTATTGGCGTGGTGAACCTACCCTCAAAATTTAGACTCCAGAAGATCAGTAGATCTGGAGCTAAAAATCAAACATGGAACCCCTGTCCTTATTTGGACAGAACTCCGACGATGGTTGCGGCGGCGCGATGGCGGTGCGATGGCGGCGGCAGAAACAAAATTCAGAGGATAAGAGGGAGAGATAGAATGGGTCTCACACCCTGGAATGGCAGAATTCTATCTGCAAGAGGGGAGAGGAGAGAGGAGGAGGGCCCACCCTTCAATGGCTCAAGCCAATTTCATAATTTTCTCTTCATTAAACCTTACGAAACACTATACATGGGTTTATATAGAAGGGGAGGAAGGGGGAGGGGTTGAATTTCGTGGGAGAGAGGGGAGGGGTAGCATTTTCTTCCCTCATGTGGTCAATTGGCCTAAAAAAAGAAAATATAAAATATCATTTTAATGGGGGGCACTCCCTTGACTTAAGGGGAGGCATCTTGGACATTTTTCACCCATTGTCCCCTTGACTTGTCCAAGAAGGAAAGAATCTTCTAGAAGCTGCCTTGGCATTTGACCAGCCCCATATGGGACCTAGGGCTTAGGTGGACCAATAGGGAAGGAGATGGGGGCCCCTTGCTGGTCTTACTGGACTATTGCACATAAACCCACTAAAACATAAAGACTCACATTTTGGCTTATAAAGCCTTACAATTGTACATATGTTTTCCCAAGGATATAAAAATAAACTAAAAGGACACAAATGTAAATTAAAAATGTCAATGCTCGGTGTTGATTCCCATCACATCCTCCTTGATGTAACCGTTAAGAAATGCATATTTAACATCGATTTGAAATAGTTTAAATTCAAAGAACAAGCATAGGACAGTAAGATCCGGACTGCTTCTAGTCTAGCAACCGGTGCAAAAGACTCATCAAAATCAACACCCATCTCCTGGCTTTACCCGTTGGCGACAAGCCGGGTCTTGTTCCTAACAACCAATCCCGTATCATTTAACTTATTTCTGAAAACCCAACGGGTTCCAATTGTGGGATGATTCTTAGGACGTGGCACGAGAGTGCACACTTTGTTCCTTTCGAACTGGTGTAGCTCTTCATGCATAGCCTGAATCCAGGATTCATTTTGAAGAGCTTCATGAATATCGTTAGGCTCTTCTTGTGAAATTAAGGCTATCAAATCCTCTTCTTCTACTTGCCTTAGTGAAAACCTAGTTCTTACCTCATCTTGAGGATTACCGATTATGTTTTCGGCTGGGTGATCTTTCAAGAACGTAGAAGAACTGGGCAAATCTTGGTGTTGTACTTGTTGTTCTCGAAGTGTTTCAATTGAAGGATCTTCATCCTCTTCACTCTTGCTAGGGATCCCTTCAGTTGGCTCATTCTTGGCCTTAGCATCATTTGAACGTTTGGGAACTTCATCTGTATTCACAATTGAAATAGATTAATCGGTTAGTCTTAACTTAGATTCATCAAAAATCACATGATGACTTTCTTCAACAACCAAAGTCGTTTATTAAACAATCGATAATATCTTGAATTAAGTGCATAACCTAGGAATATTCCTTTGTCACTCTTTTCATCAAACTTACCCAATTTTGACTTACCATTGTTCAAAATATAACAAGGGCATCCAAAAGGTTTAAGATGGAAAATATTTGGTCTCTTACCCTTGTAAAGCTCATATGGGGTTTTCTTCAGAATGGGTCTTACCATTGCCCTGTTGATGATGTAGCATGCTGTACTTACCGTCTCGGCCCAAAAATATTTTGGTAGGGAGTTCTCACTTAACATTGTCCGTGCCATGTCTATCAAGGTTCTGTTTTTCTTTTCCACTACTCCATTTTGTTGAGGCATTCTTGGTGATGAGAAATTGTGTGTGTATGCTTGCTCTTCACAAAAAATGCTGAAGTCACGATTCTCAAATTCACCACCATGATCACTCTGGATGGTAGTGATAAGATAACCTCTATCATTTTGAATTTTCCTACAAAATACTTGAAACTCCATCAATGCATCATTTTTATTGGATAGAAATAAAACCCATGTAAATCTGGAATAATCATCAACAATCACAAAACCATAGGATTTACCTCCTAGGCTGGATATCCTAGTTGGACCAAACAAATCAAGATGCAGCAATTCCAAAGGCCGAGAGGTAGAAATAATGTTCTTATTTTTGAAAGATATGCGTGTTTGCTTGCCTTTTGTGCAAGCCTCACAGATTTTATCACTTTCAAATTTTAATTTTGACAAACCATTCACCAGGTCATGTTTAGACAACTTGGAGATTACTCCAAAACTAGCATGACCTAGTCTTCGGTGCCATAGCCATGCATTTTCATGATTGTTTGCTACCAAGCACATATCATCACAAGAGACATCATCAATATTAACAGTGTAGACATTGTTATTTCTTTTTCCAATGAATTTGATCTCATTTATGTTCTTGTTCATGACAATACAATGGGTTTCATCAAAAATAATTTTAAAACCCTTATCACACAATTGACTTATACTTAACAGATTGTGATTTAAACCTTTCACCAGAAGCACATCTTCAATAAGAATTTCAAATTTCTTACCTATGTTACCGATCCCAATGATTTTACCTTTTTCTTTGCCTCCAAAAGCAACTGACCCTCCATCCTTGTCTTGCAGTGTAGAGAACACCTTCTTGTCCCTTGTCATATTCCTTGAACAGCCGCTATCCAAGTACCATTTGCTCCCCTGGCTTCAAGACATACCTGCAAGAAGCAACATTCTCATGCAATTATTTTTGGTACCCAAACGAATTTGGGTCCATAGGAGTTAGTCCAATTCTGCACGTGTCTTTTCTTTGTCCAAGCAACATGATTTCTATGTGAGTTTTATCTAAACCAACAGTGAGCAATAACATGACCAAAACGACCACAATGAAAGAAATTGACATTTGAAGACCTTCTTGAAAATTGGCGTGATTTTGGTTGAACATGTATTGGCTTAGAGTATGAACATGAAGCACAATCATTTCCTTTTTCATGCAAATATGATGTAGTGATCTTATGCTCAAAAGATTTTTTGTTTTGGGGAGTATATCCCAATCCTTCCGTCTGGAATTTAACTTTAACTCCCAACAAATTATCTAAATTTTATTTGCCCTTGACAAACCTAGAGAGAGTGAACTGCAAGTCAGTTACCTCTTTGTTCAAGCTCACATTTTTACTTTCAATTTCTAAAATAGAGGATGTCAGAATTCCTTTTTCATTCTTGAGGTTTTCACAAACTTTTTCAATTTCAGACATTTTACATGATAGCTCCTCTTTGGCTTTTTCAAGATCTGAAATCGTTTGAAGGAAAGTTTCTTTTTCTTCTGTTGCCTCAAACCATCCTTGTTCCAGTTTCTCAAATTTAACAAAAATATCCTCTGTGATAAATCATCAATTTTCTTTTTGAGAGTTTTATTTTTAGATCTGAATTTTCTATATTTTGTATACAGTTTTTCATACTCCGACTCCCATTATTCATTTGAAATAAAATTAGGGTCAGAATTTACCTCTGTTGATTCATCTTTGTGTGCCATGAGGCATAGACTTTCCACTAGCTCTTGCAACTCCTCGTCGGACGGTTCGTCCTCTTCGTCGCTCTATGTAGCGACCATTGCTTTTGGCTTCTTGAATTTTTCCTTCTTGAACTTCTTCTTTAGATCTGGACACTCACCTCTCATGTGTCCGAGTTTTTTGCATTCATAGCAAATGACGTTGTTGGGCTTGCTTGCCTCGCCCTTGGTTTGAACAGGCTTTCTTTGCCCTTTTCTGAAGATTCCATGGAAGTTATTCTTTCTTCTCAAAAATTTCTTCACTTGACGGGTCAGCATGGCAAGGTCTTCTTCTTCATTGCTCCCTTCGGTGGATTCCTCTTCTTGGGAATCATCACCAGATTGGTGGGCTCTTAGTGCCACCATTTTCTTCTTCTTGGTTTCCTCCTCAGTAGTTCTTTTGATATTTATCTCATAGGTCATGAGTGACCCTATGAGCTCGTCTAGAGAGAGTGTGGACAGATTCTTTGAATTTTCAATGACAGTAGCTTTGGTGTGCCACGCGGATGGGAGAGATCTCAACACTTTCCTCACGAGCTCGGAATTGGTGTATTCTTCTCTGAGACTCTTGAGACCATTAGTAATCTCAGTTAGCCTTGTGAACATCTCAGAGATAGATTCTTTAGGTTTTATCTTGAATAGCTAGTAGTCTCTGACGAGTAGGTTGGCCTTGGTCTCTTTGACCTCAGAGGTTCCTTCATAGATAAGCCATAATTTATCCCACATCTCCTTTGCTGAACTGCACATGGATACACGAGAAAACTCATTAGGATATATAGCACATTGCATAATGTTCATAGCATTAAAGTTTACAGTGCATTTCTTAATTTCCTTGGGTGTCCATTTTTCTTCATCATCCGAGAGTTTATACGGACTCTTGTCCACAACCCTCCAGATCTCATACTCTTGGGCTCTCAGAAAGACATGCATTCTATTTTTTCAATGGGAGTAATTTGAGCCATCAAAGTATGGAGGACGATGGATGGAATGACTCTCAGGCATCATACCCTTGTTTGCCATTGATCTAGATCTTACTCTAGATCGTTAGATCTGAAAGAAATAGAGCCTTAGCTATGATAGTAATTGAAGTCCCGCGATCAATGACACCTAAGAGGGGGGTGAATTGGGTGTTTACAAACTTTTAACAAAATCTTGCCCAATTCAAACAAGAGTGAAAAATAGCCGAATGAAAATATAGATCTATATGTAAACACTTAGATCTAATAAAATCTATCACACTCAACCGATCTTAGGTACGGTGGCGGAGGTGAAAATCCGAAGATTCAACTCAAGCAAGATGTTATCTTCCTGATAAGGTTTACCTTGTTGATCCGAACCCACCTTTTAATATCCCGAGATTTAATATGAGAATGATAAATTGTGCTAGATCTAACACGAACAAAACAACCAGATAGATCTACATGTGTGCTGCGCAGAATGGAGATAGAAGAAAAGGAACAAACCACACAATGGCCAGTGATTTTTAGGTGGTTCGAATGCAACAATGGTAACCTACGTCCACCCCTTAGGATCTGTGAGGATTCACACACTATCTTGCAAAAGATTACAAGATCAACACACACACACACTTGTGGAGAGTTCGGAACTCCCATGACGGTGCACACTCACCAAACCACACACAGATCTGAAAGATCCACGACACACTCACACTGATCTAAACATATCCACACACACTAGAATGTTTTGAAAGTATACATAACAACACTTGAAGCTCAAATAGAAATGGATGAAGAAACACTAAAAGAAAATTTTCAATCGAAAGCTCCCCCTTAGTGAATGAAGATTGATCTGGATGAAGCTTGCTCCACAGCTTGATCTTCTCTTGAATGGCCTCAGGATGATCTTCAAAAGCTTGGAGATGGATGAAGAAGTTCTTCCCCGAAACACTGTTCACGGAGCTACAATGGCAGCACTCTTTCTCTCCTTGATAGCCTCTTTGATCTCCCTTTTGTGATTAAGGTTTTTGACCCCAATATGATGTATTTATAGATCTTGGATGGTCAAGGGACAAGCCAAGAACCAGATCCACAAATCATGGCAAGTCTGGTGACTTTGGGATTAAACAAACCCAAAGAAAGGAGCTTCCTACATTGAAGAACACAAGTCAACAATTGCTGCCTCGAAGCTGGCGGTCGACCGGCAGAAGGGAGCGATCGACCGGAATTTTACAGGAATGAAGCTTTCAACGCTGGGAAAACCAGTCGACCAGCCCCTGACTGGCGGTTGACCACTGGTTGGAAAATCTGTATTTTTAAGAGAGTTAGCCAATAAAACATGATATGTGAACAGTTTATTTTATGACCACATCCTGTTACAATCAAAATGAGTTGGTTGAGTTTATCCTGGGCAATTCATTGAACCAAGGTGAATTTATGCATTTGCTGGCTGAAGGAAGGCTTGAGAGTGGTTTAAGTCAGTTAGTACTTAGGTTGTAATTCTGGGGTTTTGTTATCATCAAAATCACCTGGAGAGACTCAACAAGAAGCCTAAAGGGTGATTATACGGGATTAAAGGGGCCTATTTATAGGGAAAACTTGACCAAAATAGTCAAGATTCCTTTCCCCCAAAAATCAAACTTTTCAACTCCGAATTTAATGTTCTAGGAATAAAATTCTAACTTTTCCACTAACCTAGCCTTAGTTGGGTGGGAAAATGTGAGAAAAATGTCAAATCCATAGTGGCTATGATGTGAGAGTTTGAATTTTGTGACAATCATCTAGAAAGTGGACTAATTTAATCATAAAAATGGGTGTTTGACATGTGCTAGTAATTTTAGTCATATTTAACCCTTTTTAGCCCATTAACCCATAATCCAGCCCATTCTAGGTTATCCAATGGCCCAATTGTTAACCATAATCTATTCTAGAGAATTTAATTAGGTCTCATATAATTTTTATGAAATTTAAAACATTTAATTTCAATTTATTTCAAGAAAAATACAATTATCTAGTTTATTTTATATAATAACAATATAATTTCATCATTTCATGAATATAATATTTAATTGAGTTAATTTAAATATTTATTTATTTTAGGTTTCTACATCCTCTCCCACTTAGAAGAATTTGGTCCTCCAAATTCACATCATACAATTGTAATATTAAAGATTCAATAGAGGGGTCAAAATTCTAACTTGAGATCAATTGGGGATGCTTCTTCCTGATTGAATTCTCTAATTCCCAGATAACTTCCTCGAATCCACGCTTACTCCATTGGACTTTCACCATCGATATAGCCCTATTCCTTAGTTGGTATAATTTCCGATCTAATATCTTGATCGGTCTTTCTTCATAAGACAAACTCTTCTGTAGCTTCAAGTCCTTAAATTAAATCACATGTGAAGGATCATACACATATTTCCTCAGCATGGATACATGAAATACATCGTGGACACCAGCTAATTGTAGAGGCAAAGCCAGCTTTTATGCCACTTCCCCGATTCTTTTCAGAATCTCAAAAGGGCCAATAAATTTTGTACTCAATTTTCTTTGATACCAAACCTTTTAGTTCCTCGTGTGGGTGAGATTTTTAGAAAAATATGCTCCCCCACTTGAAATTCAAGTTATCTTCTTCTATTATCGGAGTAACTCTTTTGCCGTGATTACGTAATTTTAAGCCTTTCACGGATCAACTGAATATTGTGAGTTGTATCTTAAATAATATTGGGACCCATCAATCCTTTTTCTCCAACTTCGTTTCAGCATAGAGGTGATCTACAACTCCTGCCATACAGTGCCTCAAAAGGCACCATTTGAATGCTAGACTGATAGCTATTGTTATATGCAAATTCTGTCAAGGACAAGTGTTCATGCCAACTTCCGCCAAAATCTATCATACAAGCTCTCAACATATCTTTGATAATCTGATTTATCCTCTCGGTTTGTCTATCTATTTGAGGGTGGAAAGTTGTGCTAAGATTCAGCCTAGTACCCAAAGATGATTGCAAATCTTTCCAGAAGTAAGAGGTGAATCTCAGATCTCTATCCGAAATAATAGAAGTTGAAATACCGTGCAGCCATACAACCTCCTTATTATATAGGGCAGCTAGAACATCCACGGTCCATTTACTCTTGATGGGTAAGAAGTGAGTGGACTTAGTTAATCGATCCACAATCACCCATATAGAATCAAATCCACTTCGGGTCTTCGGTAATCCAATAATAAAATCGATGCCAATACTATCCCATTTATATTTCGATATTTCGAGAGGTTTTAACTTACCAGCCGGTTTAAGATGTTGGGCTTTAACTTGTTGGCAGATCAAACATCGGCTCACAAACTCGGCTACCTCTCTTTTCATGTTAGGCCACCAAAAGGTTCTTTTGAGATCTTAGTACATTTTTATATCAGTCAGATGAATAGTGTATCTCGATCAATGTGCCTCCTCTATGATTTTATCATTGATGGTAGAATAATCGGGCACACAGGTTCTTCCTCGAAAAAGTAGCTGATGTGACACAACCTAAGACCTATATTGAAAGCAATGCAACGGACACGGCAATGTCATACAAGCGGACTCACTCGCATTTGCCACACTCGGGTCCGTAGGTGGACCGGCGATGGGGTGAGGGTCCGAGGATGGACCCGGAGGTTTCCAAGGGTATGGCTGGCTTGGGGAGGACCCTTAAGGGCCTGGGGTTGCCCAAATTCATGGGTGGTCAGCACGCCGAGGGCGTGGGTAAATTGGACTCGCTCACAACTCACCCGCGGTGGACACTCACATAGTAGCAATTTGAGATCAGGCACTCAACTCGCTGGCCGATGGGCAACTAGAAATGATACTAAGACAAGCAAAAGTAAAACCAGCAGAGGAAGTGTTCAGGGGCTCAACTGATCGGTGTAAAGACACCGATCCCGGTCAGAGACGAGGGCGAGCGAGGAAGCGTGGGCTTACCCGCACACCGCGTCGGAGAAGCTTCAACCTAAAATTTAAGAAATTACACCACTACTCCCCATGCAAGGGGGTTGAACAAGGGGAGGGGAAGTCAATTTTACATCCGAACACTACCTCCCACAGGGAGGGGCAGTAAGCCGGCCAAGTGGGGAGGGGAAAATTGGCTTAGAGGATTAAGACAAGAAATCCACCGAATCTGTCCACTCTCAGGAACATGGGACAGACTGTCACTGTCAACACCACTATGGACTCCCCCGAACTCCGATTGTGACAAAACCAGTGGAAAAACCATCATAGTTGACCCGGGAAGACGTCCAATTTTTGGGGGAATTTTTGAATGACGGCGTTTGTTGGGGCAGAGGCGCGAACAGGGTCTCTATTTGCTGGTTCTGGTAGCTTCTATGCCTCTGCAGCAAGAAGATGAGGCCGCCACGGATGCTCCCGAGCTCTGATTCAGGCGTGGATGGAGTCTTTGGATTTGTGGTTGATTCCTCTTCGATCGGAGACTAGCGGCAATGCCGGAAAAGGTCAGAGCAGATGGAGAGGACCCAAACAGTGCCAAGGTATCAGACTGATTCCAGAGGAAACTGATCAGCGCATCGGAGGGAGAAAATTTGGAACTCACAGCTTCGGATGCCGAACGGAGTGCCGCTTCTTCGTGGTGGCAGGAGACTTGTTGTAGAAGATCACAGCCAATCCCCTTTTCAAGAACTTCAGGGGAATGGCCGTGGGAGCCTCTGTAACTTGCTTCTGGTTGACTGTCAGGAAGAAGTTACGCAGTCCGACGACGACGGCTGCTTCGGGCAGCCACAAGCTCAGACGGGGACGACCACCACCGTTATGGAGAGGACTTGGAGACGCTTCCGATGGTACCTTTTGTGCATCTAGGGTCTTCGGGATGAAGCCATGGCAGGCTCTACAACGAGAAGCTTCTATGCTGCCTGCGAGCTGCTACAAGGTCTTCAACTTGACGAAGATGAAAGGAGCTGGAAGGGGGCCAACACAGCAAGGGGTGGGGGGCTAATGGCTGTGGGAGATGGTGGAGGGTGCTAGGGATTGGTAGGGGTGGCTGGGAGAGGGAGGGGGCGGAGCTAGTAGGGATGGGGGCTCAGGTCCGGCCTGCTCTCTCTGCACAAGGTGGAGGATGGAGATGGGGGATGTTCTTGAAAGAATGGAGAGGGAGGATGGGGAGGGCGACCAGATCTGGGGGGGGTGGCCTAGGGTTTGGGGGGAGGGGAAAGGGAGGGAAAAACTTGAATTTGGCCTAGGGTTTGAGCCCCTTCAGCCTTGGGAAGGTGGAGGCTTGCTTGGGAAGGGAAAGTGGGTAGTTGGGAGTTGGATGGTGGAGCTAGGATTGGGTGGAGATCTCTTGGGGTTGGGGTGGAGTAAAGAGAGGGGTGTGGGGAGTTGGAGTAGCTTCAATGGAGGGGGAAGGAGAGAGAAAGTTGGTGGGAGGGTGAGGAGAGAGAGTGGGGGGCGACCCTCCCTTGATGAGAGAGAGAGAGTAAGAGAGAGGGGGGGTTGGAGCTTCTCACTCCACTCTATGGCTTCTCACCAAAGAAATATAATTTTCTGGAACTCAATATTCATTCTTCATTCATTCATTCATTCATTAACTAAAAATGGAGAGAATGTGGTCCTATTTATAGGGAACCCACATTTTACAATAAGTCCCTGACTTTAGGATTAATGACAAATAACCAAGGGGGAAGGGGGCGCCCTTGGGCCTAGCCCAATGAATTGGGATCAATAACCAAACTAATCAACCCTATGACACTTAACTTAGGTAGATGACTCATTAACCTTGGTACATGACTCAAAGAAAAGGAAAATTACAATGATATGACTCAAATAAAATATGAAAATTACATGACTCGACCTCAAAAAAATATAATAGACACAATGGAGCCATGATGGCGAGCAATAGGAGCTTGGAAAAATGTGAAGGGCGAGCGATGCCCCCATCAGTTGCCTTCCATCATCCGCCAAGAGGAAATCTAGTTGTTGATCTAGTTTCTCTTTAATTTCAACAATCAACGGATCATCATCTTGCAGCTCTTTAATTTCTGAGAGTAACTTGGGTTGGAGTCTAATATTTGCAATCAAGACTCCATCTCCCTTCTCCTCCACATTGAGGTCTAAGTTTGCCATTCGCTCTAATAAATGCCATTCTTTAATCATTAGGCTTGATAATAATGCCATCTGCTTCTGGCTAAGAGCATCTGCTACGGCATTACCTTTTCCCGGGTGGTATTGTATAGAGAAATCAAAATCCTTCAAGTACTCCAGCCACCTTCTTTGTCTCAGATTGAGTTCTTTTTGAGATAATAAGTACTTGAGACTCTTGTGATCGGAATACACAATAAAGGCCTCACCATAGAGATAATGCCGCCAAATCTTCAAGGCAAAGACAACATACGCTAGCTCTAAGTCATGCACGGGATAATTCTCCTCGTGCTTTTTCAATTGCCTTGATGAATAAGCAATTACCTTGCCATGTTGCATCATTACACAGCCCAAGCCAATTCCAGATGGATCAGTATAAACTTCAAATCCTCCTCTTTCAGTAGGCAATGTGATTATAGGGGCAATAGTCAGACAATCTTTCAAAGTTTGGAAGCTTTTCTCACATTCCTTGGACCATATGTAAGGAATCTCCTTTCTTGTCAATATTGTCAAAGATACAGCGATCTTGGAGAAATCCTTAATAAATCTTCTATAATAGCCTGTCAATCTCAAGAAGCTTTGAATTTCAGTCACGCTAGTAGGTCTCTCCCAGTTCTTTATAGCCTCGACCTTTAAAGGATCAATCGTAATACCCTTCTGGGAAATTATGTGACCTAGAAAAGAAACTTCTTCTAGCAAAAAATCACACTTGCTAAGCTTAGCATAAAGTTTGTGATCTCTTAATAATTGGAGAGCTTTCTTGAGATGTTCTTCATGCTCCATCTTGGACTTGGAGTAGATCAAAATGTCATCAACAAAGACCACCAAAAATTGATCAAGGTATGGCCTAAATACACTATTCATCAACTGCATAAATGTGGCAGGCGCATTGGTTAGGTCAAAAGGCATAACAGTTAACTCATAGTGTCCATACCTACTCCTGAATACCGTTTTATGAATATCCCCTTCCTTGATCGTGAATTGATGATAACTATATCTGAGATCAATCTTGGAAAAAGATCTAGCTCTAGAAATCTGGTCAAATAGTTCATTAATCGTCGGCAATGGATATTTGTTCTTGATTGTGAGTTGGTTCAATTACCGATAGTCAACACACAATCTCATTGACCCATCCTTCTTTTTGACAAATAGGACAGGGGCTCCCCAAGGTGAAGTACTTGGTCGGATAAATCCTTTCTCTAATAACTCCATCAGTTGTTCTTTCAACTCCTTCATTTCGAAGGCAGACATCCAATACGGAGCCTTAGATATTGGTGCAGCTCCCCGAATCAAATCAATAGAGAAGAGCACTTCTCTCTCCAGAGGAATACGAGGCAACTCATTCGAAAATACATCAGAATAATCTCGAACAATAGGAATATCCTCCAGATTGGGTTCCTCATGCTCGGCCAAAGTAATAGAAACTAAGAAAGCCGTACAACCTTTCTTCAATAATTTATCGGCTTTTAGGGCTGAAATAAGGGATAGGTGTCTAGAATGCCTGACACCAGAAAATAAGAGGTTGGGGTAGCCACTAAAAGTTACCATACCCAACTTGCAGTTGACACTAGCACCATGTGTAGATAACCAGTCAGCTCCCAAAATAATATCATATCCTTCCATCTCCATAGTCAACAGGTAGGTTGCAACTGCTGACTAGAACCTCACTAGCAGGGTAGAAATATTTAATCTTCGATCCCACTCCAATAGGAGTAGTAATAACAAGTTTGGATTCTAACGGAACAAGCCTTATAAGTAAAATATCAACAAAACTCTTAGATATAAATGAATGCGTAGCTCCATTGTCAAATAAAATAAAGGTAGGCTTTGAGCACACAAAAAGGTTACCTTCCACAATGCCTCCATCTTCGGTAGGTTCCACATTCATAAGGGATTGGTGTCTTCCTTGCTTCTTGATAGCAATTGGAAGCTTTTTCGGTGGAGCTTCCTCATTAAGAAGTGGACAATTCAGAATTCTATGATCCCAACTCCCACAGCGAAGACAGTCACCAAGTCTTCTCCATCATTCTTCTGCCTTGTGTCCAGACTTTTCACAATGCTTGCATAGTTTCTTTGATGGGGTAACGATCGAGATAATTTGTTTATCGTCTGATCTTTGCCTTTTATCCTTATGAAAGTTACGCCCATCAAAACTGGGCCTCTTCTTCCCGAAGGAGGGATTGAAGTTATCGGAGCTAGTAACTTGCTCCTTCTTGGCATTTCTTCCCCGGATGCGATCAGACAACTCCGTTACATCTTCCAGGAGTTGTGCTCTTATCACCGCATCAGCATATACTTAGATATCCATCGGGGCGAGTTGAGTAATATACTGGGGCTTTAAGCGATTTAAAAATCTCCTTGCCATCATCTTTTTAGTACCCACAAGGTGTGGTGCATACCGAGATAATCTCGCGAATTGGGCTTCATATTCCACCACCGTCAAACTCCTTTGCTTCAAGGAAGTAAATTCAGCAGCCTTCCTTTCTTACACCCTATCGAAGAAGTACTTGTTGTTGAAGTGTTCCACAAACTCTTCTTACAACACCTGATCGTGTGGTAGAGTTGCTTCGACAAACTCCCACCAAGTACGGGCATCCCTTTCCAGCTGAAAGGTAGCGAGTATGACCTTCTCCACATCAGCGCATTGCATGACTCAAAAAATCCTCACGAGTTCCTTCACCCAGGGTTCTGCCACATCTGGGTCTATGGACCCCGCAAACTTGGGAGGGTTCATACTTTTAAAATTCCTATGTAAGTCTCCCACTCCTCGGTTAGCTCCTCCTTGAGCCACCAACTGTAGAGCTTGGGTAAATCCTTGCACCGTCCTTTGCATGTCGCGCCATTAAGCTCTTTCGGCAGCCATTGGCGAGAACTAAGCCTTCAACCACAACTACAAAAATTAAGTGTTTTGTTTATTTTCTTGATTAATCATTCTTTAAAGCTTAGCCCATGGCTCTACCCCATCTCACTGGTAAGGTTTAAGACTCTATCAAAATTTCTAAATCAAAATCAAGAACCTATATTAAGAGAAATCCAAGGTTTATGAAACCTAGGCTCTGATACCACAAAGACTGTCATGCCCTAATGAGGAATATCAAGGCGCGACGAGTCGTAAATATTTGTGTCGATCAGAGCATGTATAATAGGGGGTCCAAACATAATGTAGATGATAAGAAAAAGGATACTCTTTATTTCATCAATATAAAGTTTTACAATAATGCCAGACCTTAAAAGGTATAATACAACATCCAAACACATTAATTCTAGCAAGAGCAACAACTTAAACCTAGGTAACTAAGATAAACTTGGTCCCTCATTTAACTCTTGCATGTCCCCCTTTGTTTGGGGTTCATCATCGGAACTACCTGAAATATTAACCGAAAACGCAGGGTGAGCGAAACGCTCAGTAGGATTTATATCTCTATATCAGGCAACTTTTAAGTAATTAACATTTTAAATAAAAGTTAATATGCTATGCCGAGAACGTAACTAAAACATGGAACATGAGTAAGAGAGAGAGAGAGTAAAGGAATGCAGGTAATTGGAATCACAAGTAGAGAAAGTGAATTCAAGTAGAGAACGATCATGTAGCAAGTATTATCATGGAATTGGCCATTTCACGCAAGCATGTACAAGTCAAGTATTTCACGTAATTCAAGTACTTTTAAGTATTCAAGCAAGTCAAGTATTTCACGAATTGTGGAATGTCATAAACAAATGTTGCACGCATGTTTTAGTGTAATGCCACACCAAGTCAATAATAGCTCTCATGGGCACAAGTACTTTCGGGTGCTTCCCCTCAGACCAGACCAGACCCCATTAACGCTAGGCATTGTGGCTATGGATCATAGATCCCAAGTATATTTAGACATCTACATAATATGTATGGCCTAAGAATTTCAAGGTAAAGATCAAAGCAGTACAGATCTAGCAAAAATTATCATTTAAGGAACAAGTAATACAAGATTACAAGTAGTTGTAAGAGAAGTTCAATGACGATTTAAGGCATCATGTTTAACGACATTAAGTCGATAAGAGAAATAGATTAACCGACAAAGCACGATCGGCTCTCACAGAAGACCTTGTTAAATAGGTTTCGATCAAGTTTTTCAAAGTTGGGTGCTTAGCTAGAAACCCGAAGAATCACGGCCTGGTAGGAGGTGGGACAGTGGGAGGTTATCCTTATATTCACGAGGGCCTAATTTAGTAACCACTTATCCATTTAAAGTATTTGCCCGTGGACCTCTTTCCTTAGACATTGTTCTTCCTTGGAAATCTAGCTAGCTACGCGCCTTGTCGAAAACATTGTAACACGATAACACGGAGATCGTTAAACTCGTATCGATCAAGATTATGCAACTAAGCCCATGTAGTTTTAACAGATAATATCTACTCCATTAGAAAGATAATATGGTCATGGAGATCAAGAATATCATGAAGGTAACAGAACTAGGAAGGAAATATAAGCTCATAGAATATAATTATTATCTTTCATATCCTTAACTTAATCCTATGTGGATTTAAATGATATGCAAAATAATACGATTTATAACTTAAGATGTAACAGATCTAGCATGCTGGACGATATATTAGTTCGGTTTAAAACATCAGTGTATGGTGATTAACCTGACCCTCGGAGAACTCGGGGGCTCACTGAGAACGCGGTCAGAAGGAGACTGCCATTTTCATAAGACAGTCTTGAGGGGACCGCTATCATAAAAATAAATATATGTAGATTTTTTTAAAAAATATTGCATGTAGGCTTCCACCATATGGGACATGTATAAAAGAATGTGTCCATTGGTCTGGACGCGTCTAACATTATAGTTTTTATTTTTTAAAAATATCTCATGAAGGCGTCCAATCGAGGGGACGCGTATAAAAGAAGGCGTCCATGTGCTTGACGCATTCATGAAAACATATTTTTTTTTTTGAAAATGAGTACAAGAAGGCGATCTGTCAGGCGACCGCTCTCACTACAACAAAAAGTGGCATTAGCGACGTAATGTTCCGACAGATTTATTTCCATCAGAAAATAAGTCACACTTTCGGACATATTAAATTTCGTTGAAAATTGCATCAGAATTTCTGACAGATAAATGTATGTCAAAAAATCTATCAAAATTTTCGACGGATATTCGGACGACCAATTATCTATCGGAACATTTAGCGCCACAGTTTAGAAATAAAGTGAAATTTTTCGATAGACAAAATCCGTATGTACTTCTATCTGTAGTACATATAGAATTTCTGACTAAACAACTTCCATCGGAAATCCATTTGTCTACCCGGTAAGCGATTTTTCACCCTTGTTCGTTATTTGTCGCTTTTGTGAGTTATTTGTCACCTTTGTTTGTACCGACGTAATTTTTGACGGACATATTTCCGTCGGAAATCCGTTTGTCTGTCCTGTAAGCTATTTTTCACCTTTGTGAGTTATTTGTCACCTTTGTGAACTAGTTTTCACCTTTGGTACCGATGAATTTTTGGATGGATATTCAGACGGTCATATATCCGTCTGAACATTTAGCGCCACCATTTAGAAATTAAGTGAAATATTTCGACGGGCAAAATCTATCTGTACTTTCGTCTGTAGTATAGACGGAATTTTCGACGGGCCTATTTCCGTCAGAAATCTATTTGTCTGCCCGGTAAGTGATTTTTCACCCTTGTTCGTTATTTGTCACCTTTGTGAGTTATTTGTCACCTTTGTTGGTACCGACGGAATTTTTGACAGATTAATGTTCGTCGTAAAAATCATCGAAAACTTCAGACAGATACATTGTCGTCGAAAATTCGTCTGAATTTATTTCAATTCCTCCCACCTTTCGAAACATTGCCCCCCATTCGAAACATTTCCCCTCTTTCTCCCTCTCCGGCGCGTATTCTCTCTCGCGGTCTTCTCTCCGGCATGGTCTCCCTCTTCACTCCGGCGAGCGATGGTGGTGCGGTGGTGCATCTGCCTCTTTCTCTCCCTCCGGTTAGCCCCCTCGATCCCCCTCTCTCCCTCCGGTGTTCGGCCCCCTCCCTCTCCCTCTCCCTCTCCCGGTCTCCCTCACTCCCTCTTCCCCTCTCCCTCTGTCTGCAACACACGCACACACACGCACGCACCCACACGCATGCAGCCGACTGCACTCTCCCTCACTCCCTCTCCCCCTCTCCCTCTGCCTACAACACACGCACACACACACTCCCTATCCCCCTCTCCCTCTGTTTGCAACACACGCACACACACGTACGTAGCCTGCTGCGGTCTCCCTCACTCCCTCACTCTCTCTCCCCCTCTCCCTCTGCCTGTAACACATGCACACACACGCACGCACACACAGAGGGGGCCGGCCGTGCTCGACCCCCTCCCTCTCCCCCTCTGTGTGTTGTTTGTTAGGA
Organism: Amorphophallus konjac; assembly: GCA_022559845.1. Lineage (NCBI taxonomy): Eukaryota > Viridiplantae > Streptophyta > Magnoliopsida > Alismatales > Araceae > Amorphophallus > Amorphophallus konjac. The sequence goes on along the minus strand of CM040129.1, from coordinate 87,922,849 downwards.
ACAGTGGAAAAGATGGGGGAAAAATCAATGGACCTGTAATTCCAAAATATGTGATCTCACCAATTCCAGCTGACCATGTCTAGGGTTTACCCAATGCATTTGTTTGACTCTATTTGGATGCATTTCTACCTTCATCCTTAAAAAAAAATCTTTCAATATCCTTATGGTTCATCGTGTTTGCTAAGCTGAAAGTCTACTGGCCTGTCTCTATCATCCTCCATATTTCTGCAATTTGTTCCCTTCTATCCAAAGTATACCTAATGCGTTTGGCTGACTATATTGGGACGCATTTCCATACAAAAATAAGACTCTGAAACCATTGTTCTTAAAAAATATTCATGGTTCTTCATCAAACCTATCAGACTGGAGGTCTGCTGACCGGCCTTCAGCTAAGCCAGTCTGGGTTTTGACAACATTTCTGAATTATGTATTTTTTAGCACAGTCATCTTTGATATTTCTGAAATACAATTTAGTGTTGACAGAGCTACCTGTCAGCCTATATCTTGTCATCTTCAAGGTTGCCAAGGTACAATATCAGCCAGGGTGGGTCAATTGACTACCCCAATGTCAGCTGACCATGTACTCAGTCCAGCCAACTGGCAGGTTTGCCAGTCCAAATACCTAATATTGGCCTTCTTGCTGCTTTCATCCTTGTAGTGTACAACAAATCAGCTAGATATAATTCTTTCAATCCTTTGGACCTTGGGCACTCCATCCCTTCCAAATTCATTTCTGTTTGAATATTTGGTCCTCTCTTTGGCAATTCAGCAAGCACTTTGTTGTTGGACCAGTTCACTCAATTATCTGTGGAGTTTCTTCAATTCCATCAGCTTGGTACTAGGATCATCCTCTCAGGTTCCCTCAGATGAACCCCTCCACGACCTGTTGTCCATGACCTACTTGGTAGGCTAGCCAAGCTAGGTCTATGGGATCAGACCTGTGGCAACAAGGAGTCGACTCCTTTCTCCACGGGTTCTGCCTGCCTCCCCCATGCAGCCAGGCCAAGCATGGAGTCCTCCCCCGACCCAGCTGTCACCCCTCTTTTCTACCCATGATTTCCGTGTGAGCCATAATCCTTAAAAAGAAATGAATAAATATGCCTGAAGACAAACTTGTTGAGTTCGCCTTAAGCTCAATTTCCCATACCTTTTTCCCCAAGGATTGAGCAAATTTGTCTTCAGAGAGTTTCACATGCCTGTGAGTTCCACGCATAAATTACGAAGTACGGCTAATTCATTACAGACTAATAACCTTCAGAGAGTTGCACATATTTTTATGCAGCTAGCCATTGCATAGATGTTGGTTGATAAATATATTTTTCTTTAGTTCCCCTTTCCTTCCCTTTACATTATTTAGCTTTGATGTTCTTCATTTAAATATTTTTTTAAATTAGATGTTGTTTAATTCGATATATGCATAATGATAACTGAGATGTTATTTAATTTTATACTATATGTGAACTAAGGTGCGTGGGTGTGACCTAACATTACAGGCATTTTAGGAGAGCGTGTTAAACCCGTGTCAATGAACCTTCCCATTCAAAACTTTGATATTGATGTGTATGTTCACATTTTTTTACGAGAATGTATATATCTACCTCAAAGTCTTGAATTGTCCCATTTGGACAGTCAGTGAATGTTTGATCGCACTTAGGCAGTCATTTACTAAATGTGTTTGTATGGTTTGTTGAGAATTTCGGTTGCGTCTTCTCACTCTTCTCTGGTATACCTTTATTGATTTTGAGAATTTTTTTGACCACTTATTGTAGACACGCCGTTCTTGACGTTACCGTGAGTAAATCTCGTATTACACTCTGATACCCCAAGGCGGCCTTCACATTTTTAATTACTCTGGTGATTTCTTATTTTTATGAATATTTTTACATTTTTTTGAATTTTTCCGTGAAAAATCATGGAAGTGTCCAGGCGCTTGGACACCTCCATCAATGACCAAAAAAAATTTCAAAATCATGGAGGCGTCCACTTGCCTGGACGCCTCCATCAATGCAAAAATAATAAAAATAATATCAATAATCATAAAAAACAAAACAAAAATCAAATAAAAATAATATATTTATGGAGGCATCCAGGACCCTGGACGCCTCCATCACCTTGCTCACGGGGCCCCGCCCACCGATCGACGGTTTGTCGTGTGTGAAAAAATCCAATTGTGGAAGCGTCCAGACAACTGGACGCGCCCATTTCCGAATCACGAGGCGCCGCTCACAAAACCACGCGTTGTGTCAAACCGCGTGCGACTTTCGGTAGAGTTCGGTGGACCTAATTGAGGCGTTTGGGACCCTAGACGCCTCCACGAAAATATTAAAAAAAATGAATAAAAATAGAATAAAATATTATTTCGGCCTTGATGGAGGTGTCCAGGGTCCTGGATATTAGAATGTAAGGCCCGGATACAAAGGGGGGTGAATGTATCCCTCTACAAATATAGCCTAATTAAAACTCTAAAGCTCAGTAATGCGGAATTAAAACTGTTGCAGAAATAGCCTGAGGAACCTTAGAAGGATCAAAGCAAGACAACAACTCAAGAAGCCATCAAACGATCCTAAGCAAGCATCTAATGCGCAGCAATTAAGTGAACATATAAGAAGATCAAATCACAAGGGACACCAGGGTTTTTAAGTGGTTCGGTCAATAGACCTACGTCCACCCCTCACTCCCAACCGGAGTGAGGCTTCCACTAGTAACACTAGCACAGCAGACTCAGTCTGCAACAAATGCTGCCAAACAGCTTGACCAGGGGAACAACCTCCCCTCTTCCTCCCAACCGGAGGGACACCCCAAGTGACTCCCAGCCACTTGGAAACCAGAGACACACGGTCTCTCTTCCTCCAGACCCGGAGGGAACCCCTGGACTTGCTACCCACAAGCCCAAAACCGGAGGACCAAACCTCCCTTCCTCCAAACCGGAGGGGAATCTAGAGACCCAAGTCTCTCTTCCTCTGAACCCCAGAGGGAAACACAAGTGACATTAAGTCACCTGCAAACCAGAGGTCTCGGACCTCTCTTCCTCCCAACGGGAGGGACCCCTGAACTTGAAACCTACAAGCCCAGAACCGGAGGATGAGCCTCCCTTCCTTTAACCAGAGGGAACCCACAAGTAGCACCCAGCTACTTGCAACCGGAGATTGCAATCTCCCTTCTCCTGAACCAACAGGAGGGACCCCGACCTCTCTACAGAGAATCGGAAATACAACAAGTGAATAGTTCAAAGGAAAAACAAAACCCAGCAACAGAAAGCTGAAAAGATCAAATCAAATGTGGATCTCGCAGGAGCTGGCTGGGCTGGATTTGATCCATGTTCTAGCAGGAACTTCTTCTACTGCTTCTCTCTTTCTCCCAGCACGAACTCTCTTTTCTTCTTATTCTTCTTTCTTACTTCTTCTTCTTCTCACTGCTTCTGCCTTATCCTTCTTCTCACTCTCTGTATCTCACTGTCTCTCTTTCTTTTTCTTCTTCTGCTCTCTCGATCTAGCTCTCATCCTTCTCTATCTCTTCTTTCTCTTCTGCACTTCTTCTCTTAGCTCTGGCTGCTTCTACTTCGGTCACTCTCTGCGCTCACCGTCTTCTTCAGAGGAAGAAGACACATATATATAGCAGCAGCAGATTAGGGCGACGTGTGCTCTCCACGATTCCCGCCCAAATGCTTCAGTCCACGTGGAGGCTCCTCTGCATCTCGGATCACGTGCCAAATGCTAGTCTCGTATCACGTGCCCACTTTGCATAGGCTCCACGAATAGTACAATAGAGCAAACTGGTTTGAATTTGATCCTGAAGCCAGAATCCTTCTTCTTCTTCTTTTTCTTCTTCTCCTGCAAAGAGATTAAAACCATTAATACTCAGGATTCTCTCTCTCTATATATATATATATACCTGAAATAAGTCGATTGACACTCAAGCTAAAGCTGCACGAGGTGTGTAGGAACAACAAAAGGTGCACTATACTGAGAACGACACGAGGTACATAAGATGACTACAGCACGAGATAAAAATAGAACAACACGAGGTACGTAAGATGACTACAGCACGAGATAAAGAGAGAACGACACGAGGTACATAAGATGACTACAGCACGAGATAAAAAGAGAACGACACGAGGTACATAAGATGACTACAGCACGAGATAAAAAGAGAACGACACGAGGTACCACAGTAACAAGGCTAACACTACAAAAAGAACGACACGAAGTCAGATGAGAACAGCACGAGGTGAGAAGGAAATAACACGGAGTAAAACGGTAGTAAAACACGCGATCAGAGGAAATCTGGACGAAGATAGAAAGAAGCAACACGAAGACACAAATACAGGAATAACATGAAGACTCAAACACAAAAATAACGCGAAGACATAAAAATAACACGAAGACACAAATATAGAAATAACATGAAGACTCAAACACAAAAATAACACGAAGACATAAAAACAACAACATGAAGACACAAACACAGAAACAACACGAAGACATTAAAAAAAACGACTCGAAGACGAGGACGACACGGGCTGAAAACAACTCGAAGACGAAAATAGAAACCGACACGAAGTGTGGTCACAAAGCAAGAAAGACACTTCCAACATACAGACTTCATATGATGTGAGGCGATGTGTAGACTTTGCATTCAACTGGATGTATAGACTTGGAACGGCTTCAAGGTAACAATGTACAGACTTTGAAATAAAGAGTGTACAGACCGAGAGTTCAAGGCCACGATGTATAGACTTTGCCCAAGGAAACGAATGTGTAGACTTTGGCTTGGAACGAAGGTAAGGATGAGGCTGTATAGAACTGGCCAGAACGTAGGGAAAAGCACCAATGTGCAGACATGAACATCCAGCAGTGTATAGACTTCGTGAGCAAGATGCAATGCTGACTGATGTATAGACTTTGTGAAAGTTCAGACTTGAATGCTCGACCAGTGTACAGACTTGCAGAGCCGACCCCAATGTATAGACTTGAGGAATTGAAGCCAATGTAAAGACTTGTCGAATGGCTTCGCAATGTATAGACTTGGAGCCTTAAGACGCAGCAAGAGACGCTGGCTGAGACGGACGCTGTACATACTTGATGCATGTGAACAGTGAGACGGATGTATAGACTTGATGAACTACAACATGAACATATCAGCAGAGAAGCAATGCACAGAACAGAAATCAAGCACAAACCAATTTATCACAGCATGACTCAAGCATACACATGCATTCTTCACAATTCAGACATGGCACACTCATGCAATCTCCCACAGAATAGATCAGACATATTCAAGACAATGTGGTGACTCATTCATGTTGCTTCATTAAAACACCACATCATCAACAAAGCACAAGGGGCACAACACTGGACGCCTCCACCCTCCGGAGCCCTATAAATAGAGGCCCACCCCCTCAGTTCTGGGAGAGCTTCTAAGAGATCCGATAGGCTGCCGGAGCCCAGAGGCTACCGGAGTCATTTCTAACCCGTGGGGTCTTTTGTAGGTGGAGGTTCTGCCGGCTTCTCGGGTGCCCGCGCTTGCAGGAGGAAGGTTGTCCTCGTCCACCATACTTCCACGTCGTCCCTACGCTACCGAAGCTCCGCCGGATCTCACTATCGGCCATCTAATAAGCCACTCTCTCCTTTTCTTTCATAGATATCTTGCATTCATCATATCGCATCATCCATCCCCCTTATAAGGGAGTCTTTTTTCTATTCCTACGTCGGCATAATCGCCATTCATCATAAGTATTTTCCTCCTACTCGTATCCAAGAGGGGTTTAAAAGATAACACCAACCAGGTGTGTGTCTTGCCATCATTTCGTTATTTTTATCGCAAGGACTTGAATACTACACCTTCATCTTTCTAATCCACTCGTTACTTGTTTGTCGTTGTTTTGTAAGGGTACCCAAGGAAAGCCCTCTCCGTCGGCCGGCCGAAGGGGGAGGAAGAAGCAACCCGCCATCTCCCGCTCTTGAGGTAAGCGCGATCACTTTCTTTATTTTGGGGTCTTTTGGCCCCTGGCGATCACATCATGTTCTCGAGGCAGCGGCGAGTCACTTCCCCAATGGCCGTTTAAATTCCCGTTCTTATATTCTCTTTATATTCTGTTATATTCTTATCTGCTCATATTCTCGAGGCCGCGGCGAGTCACTTCCCTAATGGCCATTTAAATTCCCGTTCTTATATTCTCTTTATATTCTATTATATTCTTATCTGCTCATATTCTCGAGGCCGCGGCGAGTCACTTCCCCAATGGCTGTTTAAATTCCCATTTTTATATTCTCTTTATATTTTGTTATATTCTTATCTATTCATATTCTCAAGGCCGCGGCGAGTCACTTCCCCAATTACCGTTTAAATTCCCGTTCTTTATATTCTCCTTATATTCTATTATATTCTTATCTGCTCATATTCTCGAGGCCGTGGCGAGTCACTTCCCCAATGGCCGTTTCAATTCTTGCTATTTGATTTCTGCACCATTCTCATCCCCCCGAGGCCGCGGCGAGTCACTTCCCGCTATGACCGTTTAACCCCCATATCTTGCTATATTACATTTGTCCCGCTCGCCCCACCGGAGCAATCTCCCGTGGTGGCCCCTTCTCTTTTCTCTTATTTCTGTGTTACAGCAAGCAAAAGGAGCCCGCGCTATCCGCGTCTTCTTCGCTCCCCGAACCACGTGACGTCGCTCACAGATTGGCGATCACGGTGGGACTTCTACTGCTTCCTTTTGGCTACCCTTGCAAGTTCGGCACCGTCCGTGCCTCTCCACCTTGGGGCCCTCGCGCACCCCCGTTGTGCTCATGGCGGCACTGTCAGTTGTGATTGGTTGGGTGTTTATTATATGTTTGTTATTTCTGTTATTTTCTTACTCTATATCTCTATCAGCATTCCATTGCATACATCCATCCCTCTTTTATATCCTTTTTCATTTTTTTCTAAGGATCACCCTTTCCCGGTGAAGGAAGGACTCTCTGTTTGAGAATTCCTCTCAACGGATTAGAATCTCCTCCACTGGGACCTCCGTAAGTCCCCGACATCGAAGAATCTCCTCTTCGTTCACTGGGCTGGTTGTACCATTGAAGTTCCCCGGAGTTAGTCATCCCATTCGTGGTGAGACGAGAGACCCTAGCTGACACGGCGGTGAAACAAAAATAAACTAGGGTCCCTATTTTGTGTGAACTTCGGATCTCGCTAAAAATAAAAAAAATCATCAAAATCAAAACATAAAAAAAGGCGTAAAGGCATCCACTTGTTTGATAATCCCTGCTACCTGCTTGCTAGTGTATGTTTTTGCGTTCTGGGAAAACTGTGAGCATGGCTCATGAGTCTTTTGAGGAGAACCACCCTAGTCGTGGTTTGTCAGCCGACCCGCGAGTCTATGCTATGGACTCGGGTCCTTCTCATGAGCCCTCGCATGAGGTGTAGGTTATTGCCGGGGACACGTCCCCACCACAGGATATCTCTTCCTTACTGGGCATCCTCGCCAACACGGAGCTTACCTCTGAATAGCTCCGGGCCTTCCAGGCCATTCTGAAGGGGAAATATGTTTCCCCCACGCCCCAGGAATCAACTCCGGCCATCGCACCTCTCCAAGAGTCCGTGCAGGTCATTCCATCTCCTTCATTGGCGCAAGCCATCCAGTCTCCCTCCAGCGAGCCAACAACCACCCTCATTCCAGTTCCCGTCACAATCTCAAACCCCTGTTGTTCCCCACATACCGCTTCAGCCAGGGCCAACTGTCGGCGGTCCGACAGCTCCCTCTCATTCGGGGTTCCCCCCTCAAGTCTCCGGGAGACAGTTTCTCCCCCAGTGGCAAGTGCCACCTTCACCTCCAGAGGAGCTCGCCCAATCGCTCCTCAATAGGTTCAATCGCATGGACGAGCAGTTTCAAAATCTGAGAAGAATGGTGGACGTGAAAGCCACCCCGGAGATTGCTTTGCCAATCCTTCCCGTCATTCATCTTCCTCCCTCCGAGATGCCCACGTACCGCAGATACAATGGTACCGGCAACCCCTTCATTCACCTCAAGGATTTCATGTATGAATCCTCCTATTTGCAAAACGATCAGAGGTCCCTGGCATACCTCTTTCAGAGATCATTGGATGGTCCCGCGCTAGAGTGGTTCTATTCTTTGGAGCCCCTCGAGGCCGAGAATTTTGAAATAGTCCAGAGAAGGTTCTTGCAGAAATATAGGGATAGGCACTACAAGAAAAATCGCGGATAGCGACCGACCTAGCGGTCGCTATTCAGTCGTAGATCGGTCGCAAATATACATTGCGACCGAACAGATACTATATAGCGACCGAATATGTCGGTCGCTATATAATAGTCGCTATATAGCGACCGACATAATTCGGTCGCAGTATCAGTCGTTACCAGAGACCGATTATAATCGGTCGCCTGTCCGGTCGCTAATAATTCGGTCGCCATTCAGTCTCTATTCGGTCGCTACATTTGTTATATTTTAAAAAATAAAATTAACCTATCGGATTAAGTCGGTCTCAATTCGGTCGCTATTCGGTCGCTAATTATGTTGTATTTTTAAAAAATAAAATTAACCTATCGGATTTATTCGGTCTCAATTCGGTCGCCAGTCGGTCGCTAAATTTGTTGTATTTTTAAAAATAAAATTAAACTATCGGATTGATTCGGTGGCTAGTCGGTCGCCAGTCGGTCGCCAAGTATAATTATTTAATAAAAGAAATATAACGTATAGTCGCTATTCGGTCGCAATTCAGTCTCCATGCGGTCGCTAATTTTGCATTATTTTTTTTTTAAAAATTTATTTAAACTGATAAATAAATTACCTGATAAATAACAAATTCATAACATAAATATAAAATCAACTACACAGACAACAATATCGACAAATCTCAAATTCATCACATACAAACACCTGATAAATAACAATTTCATAAAACAATAATAAATCAACTACACGGATCACAATCTCCACGAACCTCAAATTACACACAATTAAAATAAAATCACAAATTAATCATACATCCATAATAATAAAATGACAACATACACAACTAAAATAAAATCACAAATCCTCCACATATGTCTCATCCTGGTCGTCGTCTCGTCCAACATCATCCTGGTCGTCGTCTCGTCCAACATCTCGCGACGGATGATCCTGTATATCATTTAAAAAAATTATAATCAAATCCTTAATAAAGAAATCAAGCATTAACAAGACTTAATAAAGAAATCAAGCATTAACAAGAGTATGCCAATAGTTTAAGCCAGCTCATTTTCATATATATAAATACACACACACAATATAAGTTCAAATTTCATCTTGTATTTTAAAAATGAAGTTTGAGCGCCGAGCTCAAACCGGGCATCCGATTTGGATTCCGTCAGTTCTGACAAGTCACTTTCATCTCCCCGGTCGTATTGGAATGATCGGCACGGCCATCCGACCGGTATTTCGAATTTTAGACCCCCGGACCCGTCCTAACAGTTCATTTGAACTAAGTGTATTTTAAAAATGAAGTTTGAGCGCCGAGCTCAAACCGGGCATCCGATTTGGATTCCGTCAGTTCTGACAAGTCACTTTCATCTCCCCGGTCGTATTGGAATGATCGGCACGGCCATCCGACCGGTATTTCGAATTTTAGAACCAAATGCCCCGTCCTAACAGTTCATTTGAACTAAGTGTATTTTAAAAATGAAGTTTGAGCGCCGAGCTCAAACCGGGCATCCGATTTGGATTCCGTCAGTTCTGACAAGTCACTTTCATCTCCCCGGTCGTATTGGAATGACCGGCACGGCCATCCGACCGGTATTTCAGATTTTAGACCCCCGGACCCGTCCTAACAGTTCATTTGAAATAAGTGTATTTTAAAAATGAAGTTTGAGCGCCGAGCTCAAACCGGGCATCCGATTTGGATTCCGTCAGTTCTGACAAGTCACTTTCATCTCCCCGGTCGTATTGGAATGATCGGCACGGCCATCCGACCGGTATTTCGAATTTTAGACCCCCGGACCCGTCCTAACAGTTCATTTGAACTAAGTGTATTTTAAAAATGAAGTTTGAGCGCCGAGCTCAAACCGGGCATCCGATTTGGATTCCGTCAGTTCTGACAAGTCACTTTCATCTCCCCGGTCGTATTGGAATGATCGGCACGGCCATCCGACCGGTATTTCAGATTTTAGAACCAAATGCCCCGTCCTAACAGTTCATTTGAACTAAGTGTATTTTAAAAATGAAGTTTGAGCGCCGAGCTCAAACCGGGCATCCGATTTGGATTCCGTCAGTTCTGACAAGTCACTTTCATCTCCCCGGTCGTATTGGAATGACCGGCACGGCCATCCGACCGGTATTTCAGATTTTAGACCCCCGGACCCGTCCTAACAGTTCATTTGAAATAAGTGTATTTTAAAAATGAAGTTTGAGCGCCGAGCTCAAACCGGGCATCCGATTTGGATTCCGTCAGTTCTGACAAGTCACTTTCATCTCCCCGGTCGTATTGGAATGATCGGCACGGCCATCCGACCGGTATTTCGAATTTTAGACCCCCGGACCCGTCCTAACAGTTCATTTGAACTAAGTGTATTTTAAAAATGAAGTTTGAGCGCCGAGCTCAAACCGGGCATCCGATTTGGATTCCGTCAGTTCTGACAAGTCACTTTCATCTCCCCGGTCGTATTGGAATGATCGGCACGACCATCCGACCGGTATTTCAGATTTTAGAACCAAATGCCCCGTCCTAACAGTTCATTTGAACTAAGTGTATTTTAAAAATGAAGTTTGAGCGCCGAGCTCAAACCGGGCATCCGATTTGGATTCCGTCAGTTCTGACAAGTCACTTTCATCTCCCCGGTCGTATTGGAATGACCGGCACGGCCATCCGACCGGTATTTCAGATTTTAGACCCCCGGACCCGTCCTAACAGTTCATTTGAAATAAGTGTATTTTAAAAATGAAGTTTGAGCGCCGAGCTCAAACCGGGCATCCGATTTGGATTCCGTCAGTTCTGACAAGTCACTTTCATCTCCCCGGTCGTATTGGAATGATCGGCACGGCCATCCGACCGGTATTTCGAATTTTAGACCCCCGGACCCGTCCTAACAGTTCATTTGAACTAAGTGTATTTTAAAAATGAAGTTTGAGCGCCGAGCTCAAACCGGGCATCCGATTTGGATTCCGTCAGTTCTGACAAGTCACTTTCATCTCCCCGGTCGTATTGGAATGATCGGCACGGCCATCCGACCGGTATTTCAGATTTTAGAACCAAATGCCCCATCCTAACAGTTCATTTGAACTAAGTGTATTTTAAAAATGAAGTTTGAGCGCCGAGCTCAAACCGGGCATCCGATTTGGATTCCGTCAGTTCTGACAAGTCACTTTCATCTCCCCACTGAAAATGAACTTCTTGTAACTTATGACCTATGCTCCTTTGTATGAACTGCCCTTCCTTTGCTTAGAGGTGCTGTTCCTGGCTTCCTGCCATGACAGTTACCAGACTTTGGGGAGATCTTTTCACCTAAATTGGCATATTTTATTCATGTCTACATGTTACTTTCCTTATATTATTCTAGCTTTATGAATATTTATAGATCTGTATCCTCCCCCACTCAAGTGAATAGAATTTATACATATCTTTTCACTTTCAGTTCTAACCAAAATCTCTATACACCTATGGAAAATCCTGCAGAACAGTCTGCCTGTTGATTCTAATATCCAGAGGATAGGTGTAAGATGATATTTAGAGTTAAGAAAATGATATTTTCCCCTCCTCAATCTAAATTCTTATATTTTGTAAGATGATATTTAGAGTTAACAAATAGAAAATCAATCAAATAAAATACTTACCGGAGGCTGCTGTGCAGGAGGTGCAGGAGGTGCTCTACTACTATCAATTCCCAAGGATGTGAGCATCTGGGAGACGGTCTGAGCGACGATGGTTGAGATATTCTGAGAGATATTCTGAGAGACGGTCTCGTTGACGATCTGCCTAAACATATCTGGAGTCATGGTCGGGGCGGCACTGGAAGAACCATCTGGGGCTGCTGGTGTGGTAAATGGAGAGGTCGCATGTGAGACCGAACTCGAGCATGATGATAACACCCTAGTCGTGCCCAAGCTATGTCCAAAACCATAAACATGTCCTTTCTTGGGTGCCCCAGATGCTGCAACCCAAATGGCAGGATCCAACTCTGGACGCTGACTGTCATCCCCGTACCTCTCATCCATTCGTCTACTATATGAGTCCTGCAAAAACCAAAAAAAAACAAAACCAAATTATTCTACAATTTAATCTTAAATGAAAACTATTAATGTATACACTTACCGCTACCTCCCGAGCTTTCTCACTAATGTAAGCATTTGTCCCTTTCTTCTTATGAGTTCGATCAAAAAGTTCATGAAATTGAGCTGGCCGCTTTAACTGTGCTTCCTGTTATTCAAATAAATCACAGTTTCATAATAGAAACAAAAAATTTATATATGTAGAAGTGTACTTACTAATCTCGCTTTATGTGTTGCAAAGGAGACAGAGCCACCCGTGTGTAAATTCGCTTCAGGATGCGCTGCTCTGTTTTGCTTTGCTTTGTTTGAATTGGCATTCCATTTCTCCGCTTCCCAAATGTTGCACAGCTCTGTCCAATACTCCTTTCTCATCCACACAGGCCCATGCTCCTTCCATATGTTCTTATCAGTACTTGCACATGCTTTTTTTGCATATCTTCGGGCATTGTACATAAGATGTTTGAAATTATCTCTTGCAGTAGCTGTCCATGCAAATCTAGCACGTAACTCATCTGAATGTTCTGTGAATCGATGATTCCTCTATATATTAACAACAACAAAAATTTATATGTTACATAACAAAGTGGGTTAAAATAATAATTGAAAATGACTTAATATGATAAAATAAGATAAATACCAAGAACATAGAGAACAATAAATCCTGAACACCCATCGGAAAATCAGCAAAGCGATGGATGGGGCCTGGAAAATGTGCTTGAATTGTCTTTGTAATAAATTGTGATGCTTGGGCTGGCTCTATTTTATTCCTGAAATTAAAAATATTAATACCACAATGACGAATAAATAACAAAAATAATGCATTACGTACCCTTCATTTATCCACACTGCCCGCATCGTCTCATTACAACAGCCCTCCCCCTCATGATGACTCGCCTCGTCATCAGCACGTACTATACGAATTAAATAGTATAAATAAAACAAACTATCAAAAAAACATAAATATGCAAATGAACATACCTGACTCAGCTGGGGGAGGTGTAGATCCACTCGCCATGTGTGATGGCGGTGCATAGGCCGTCAATGTACCCGTTGTCAGTGGTAACGGTGCAGAGGCCGTGGGTCCTGTAAGGATAAGAATCAGATAACACAAAAACATAAAGAATTATTTTAAACAAATACTCAAATGAATTATACATGAAAGTATACATACCTACTACCGGTGGTAGCGGTGCATCCCTCGGTGGTAACGGTGCAGAGGTCGTGGGTCCTGTGAAAATAAGAATCAGATAACACAAAAACATAAAGAATTATTTTCAACAAATACTACAATGCATTATACATGAAAGTATACATACCTACTACCGGTGGTAGCGGTGCAGAGGTCGGTCGTAACGGTGTAGAGGTCGTGGGTCCTGTGAAAATAATAATCAGATAACACAAATACATAATGAATTATTTTCAACAAATACTACAATGCATTATGAAGGGAAAGTATACATACCTACTACCGGTGGTAGCGGTGCAGAGGTCGGTGGTATATGTGCAGAGGTCGTGGGTCCTGTGAAAATAAGAATCAGATAACACAAAAACATAAAGAATTATTTTCAACAAATACTACAATGCATTATACATGAAAGTATACATACCTACTACCGGTGGTAGCGGTGCAGAGGTCGGTCGTAACGGTGTAGAGGTCGTGGGTCCTGTGAAAATAATAATCAGATAACACAAATACATAATGAATTATTTTCAACAAATACTACAATGCATTATGAAGGGAAAGTATACATACCTACTACCGGTGGTGAAACGGAAGTAAATCTCCTCCCGCTACCCTCTCCCCTCCCACCTCTGGGAGTCCCACGCCGTCCTCGAACCATATCTTCAACTGGTAATAAAATACATGCATATTCATCAAATAGTGAAAGAAAGAAAGTTACAGAGTATTAAAATTCCCAGATAAAATTGTATACCATTAATCAAACATTCTCCATTTCTTCTTCAGATGTTGGAGATATAACAAATTCAGCATTCACATCTTCATTATCAGATTCATTTTGATCACTAATATATTCCTCCTCTTCGGAGTCCCCCAACTGTATTTCTGGTTGTTCTGGATCGACTTCCTCCACTTCATTCTCTTTAGATAAAGACGGTGCCTCCACAGATTCATCACTAGAAGCAGGCAAGTCTACATCATCACCCAAGTCTGATTGAAAGAATTCGGCATTCACATCCAACTGCTCTGTTTCAGTCAAATCCAACTCATAATCCGGGAAAAGCCTTGTCTTAACCTTGCAAACTGCCCACCAATCATTTCTTTCTTTATTTCTAGACGATGGATACTTTGTATAATAGACCTGCTGGGCTTGTGCGGCCAAAATGAATGGATCATAAGTATTCAATTTAGACTTATGTCTGATATCGACAATCCCATATGTTGTGTCATTTCGAACAGAATTAGGATCAAACCAATGACACTTTAACAGAAATATATGGTTGTCATCTCCGAGATATTGCAATTCTAAGATCTCCTCAATAATACCATAATAATCACATTCGTTTTCATTATATGTACTTCCTTTCACACATACCCCGCTGTTCATTGTTGACTTATTCTGCCCATATTGTCTAGTGTGAAATCTATACCCATTCACAATAAATGCTGGATATGTACGTGCAACTTTCGATGGGCCATAACTGATCACTCGAATTCTTTGATCAGTAATAAAATCATTTTCAACCTACATATGGACAGCACACTAGTCAGAATTTGTCATTGACCCAACAAGGAGAAAGAGTAGTAATAATACTTACACGATATTTCAGCCAAGAAGCGAATGATTTTTCTCGTTCTTTTTCAACCTCCATGTCAGTGAGATATGGACATCTTTGGATTAATTCTGAGTCAAATTGTCTGTATTACGACCATTGGAGCATTATAGATGGAATGAAAAATAATAAGTTATAGACACAATGTAATTTGAGCAGAGAACTTACGCAACATAAGGTTCAACCTCCATACAATTTAAAAGGATGTAAATTTCTGCACAGTGCAATTCTCTATCATTTAGCATCCGACTCGAGGAACGTCCATACGCACGTCCAGGATACTTAAATATCGACAGTCGCTCAGAGTGAACGGAGTCTCCCCCATCATCATTACGTGGTGGCCGAGTTCGACGAGTTTGTACCTCAGGTTCAAAGTACATTGAACAGAAATTTGATATTTCTTCCATAATGTACGCCTCGGCAATGGAACCCTCTACTTTTGCCTTGTTGCGAACTTTCATTTTCAATTCATGCATACACCTACCAGAATGTTCATAAGATAATGAAAAACACATCACCATGTAATTGAATTATGAGGAGAAAATATATATATATTACCTCTCAAATGGATACATCCATCTAAATTGTACTGGCCCTCCTACTTTAGCCTCATATGGTAAGTGTATAAGCAGGTGCTCCATTGAATCAAAGAATGATGGTGGAAATATCTTTTCCAATCTACAAACTGTCGTGATCACATTCTGTTCAATAGTTTCCACATCTTCATACCTGAGCTCTGATGCACATAAAATTTTGAAAAACTGACTTAACTCAGTCACTGCTCCCCATATCGCCTTCGGCATCATATCACGAAATACAATAGGTAACAACCTCTGCATGAACACATGACAGTCATGACTTTTCATTCCATATATTTTCCCCTCATTTGTATTCACGCAACGAGCAATGTTAGACACATAACCATCTGGAAATCTCAACTGTTTTAGCCAAGAGCATACTTCTTTAATCTGTGCAGCTCCAAGGGCGTAACTTGCTTTCGGTTTAACTGTTTTACCATTTCTATCAATAAGGTACAGTTCTGGACGTTTACAATGTATTTTCAAGTCTAAACGGGCATTCACATTATCCTTTGTTTTGCCTGTTATGTCCATAACAGTGTTGAACACATTATCAAAGACATTCTTCTCAACATGCATGACGTCGATGTTATGTCGTATAAGAAGAGTTGACCAATAAGGCAATTCCCAGAAGATACTTTTTTTGACCCAATTGTGATCCTTCCCAAATCCAGGGAGTTGTCTTGTGCTGCTCGACAATTGTGCTATATCTGGTAAGTTCTGTACACGTGCTGCTAAATGTGGACCAGACAACCGTTCAAAATCAGCTTCTTCCAATTCAATTCTGTTCTTTAAGAATGCATCTTTTTGCCTTCTAAACGGATGGTCCCTTGGTAGAAATCGTCGATGACAATCAAACCAGCATGACTTGCCACCATGCTTAAGTACAAATGATTTGGAACTGTCCATACAGTAAGGACATGCTAGTTTTCCATGAGTGCTCCAGCTAGATAACATTCCATATGCAGGAAAGTCGCTTATTGTCCACATCAATGCAGCCTTCATAGTGAAATTTTGTTTTCTGCATGCATCATAGGTAGTAACCCCATCAGTCCATAACAACTTCAACTCATCAATCAACGGCCTGAGATATATGTCTAATTTTTTCCCAGGACTTTTTGGACCAGGGATCAATAATGATAGAAATAAATGCTCTCGTTTCATGCACATATTTGGCGGAATATTATATGGTGTCACGAAAACTGGCCAGCAAGAGTAGGAAGTCACTGAACCTCCAAATGGATTGAATCCATCAGTACATAAACCCAGCCTTACATTACGCGACTCTTTTGAGAAAGTAGGGTGAGCACGGTTAAAGTGACTCCAAGCTTCGGCATCTGCAGGATGACTGATTACATTATGTTGTCGACGTACTCTTTCCGCATGCCATCTCATATGTTGAGCTATCTTTGGTGCCATATACATTCTCTGCAATCTCGGTGCAATAGGAAAATACCGCAATGACATATATGGTATATCTTTTTGCTTTGAATTGTCCCCTTTCTTAGGCTTGAATCTATCATGACCACATATGGAACATGATACCTTACTTTTAGCCTCATTATAATATAGCATGCAATGATTAGGACATGCATCTATTTTCTCATATCCAAGCCCTAAGTCAGTGACCATCTTCTTTGCACGATAAAAATTTTCAGGTAATTTCTCATCTTGTGGCAACATACTTTTGATAATCAGTAACAAACGATCAAAACAAATCTCACTGATGTGAAATTCAGATTTCAAGTTCAATAATTGTGACACCGCAGACAGTCGAGAGTGATTTTGACATCCAGTCCACAATGGCTCATCAGCATCTTTGAGTAGCTGATAAAATCTTTCAGCTGTCTTGTTTGGCGGTTCTTCATTATGTACATGCTCCTCGTGAACATTGAATCCTGGACCAGCAGCATCTATGACCATATCAACATATGAACTTCCACTTCCAACATTGGCAGGCTCGTAGGTCGACCACAATGTTTCACCATGACATATCCAGTTTGTATAATCTTTAACAAACCCCTTTCTGTATAAATGACGTTGTACATCCCATGTTGTCAGCCACTTCAAATTCTTACAGACTACACAAGGACATCGGATACGACCCTCACAATCTACAGCTTCAATAGAATTTCTCAAAGCAAACTGAATGAATCTCTCAACTCCATTTTTAAATTCTATAGACACCACCTGATCAACTACTCTACGGTACATCCATGAACGATCTTCAGACATTTTCCCTATGCGAATGAAATGTAAACACACAAAACTTTAACATGTTTAACAAAATAAAAAGTACAACCCTTACCTCACATCGTCCATGTCTGCCATTTTAAATAGGACGGAAATATCATTTAGATCTTCACTTTTTAACCCATCTGTGAAGGTTTGATCGCACGATTAATTACTATATGTGTTGTGTTGTTTGCTAAAAATTTCGGCAGCATCTCCCCACACCTCTCCGATATACCACAAAATATTTATTGATTAAGAAATTTTCTTAAACACTTACTAATAAGTGGTTAAGAAAATAATCAAAATCAATAAAGGTATATCAGAGAGGAGTGAGAAGACGCAGCCAAAATTTTTAACAAACAACACAAACACATATAGTAATTAACCACCTAAGTGCGATCAAACATTCACAGACTGTCCAAACGGGACAATTCAAGACTTTGAGTTAGATATACACATTCTCATCATTCAAAATGAGAACGTGCATATCAATCCCAAAGTCTTGAACGGGTAGGTTGATTGGCACGGGCTTAACACGCTCTCCTAAGATGCGTGCAATGTTAGGTTGCACCCACGCATCTCAGCTCACATACAACACCCAACTAATTAAATATTGACAAGATAATAACACAATCTAAAAACATAGCAGTAACATGTGAAATTGGCAATACATGTACACAATGAAAACATGAATTTTATTTTAACATCCAACATAAAGACAACACTTTCACTAGCTATTTAGCAGAAATAAAATATAGCATGATACTTTTTAGCTTAAAGACAACACTGTCACTAGCTATGCAGAAATCAAGTAAAGAAATTGATAGTATCGTCACTGAATAAGACAATAATAAAACACACTTTACTTTTCATCCAACACTATCCAAACAGTACTCTTAGCTAATGACATGTTTTAGATATTCTAAAATTAAGAAACTGAGCTACAATTCTAAAATGTCAATGTCTCTAATACTCATGTCATGTAAATTTAAACATATCAATAATTTATGAGGTTGTCAACCACGACTGCTAATCTTTTTTTTTTTTTGAAAATCTACAAGATGACTAGTAGCTTCCATTGACAGATTCCCCATTTTAAAAAGGCGCGGGTTTACATGATTTGCAACGTCTCGACAGTCCTCAACTATTGTGCCTAGAAGATATTATCTCGTAGGGGTATGTCTAAAATTATTGCAAATTCTGATGAAATGGCCCACATCTGGGTATTATGGAAAGACCATCTGCATGTTTCTCTGGTTACTAGAGATGATCAGCAAATTACTCTTCTCATGGGTCTTAATGGTCAAGTCCCTTTTCACTTAACTGCAGTATATGCAAAATGCAATGTGATTGAGAGAAAGGGTCTTTGGACTTCTTTAATTAACGTCCACTCTAACATTTCTGGTCCTTGGATGGTGGCAGGAGACTTCAACTACATTACTGATACAAAGGAAAAAATTGGTGGTAATGATCCTAATTCGATTGCAATGACTGATTTTAAGGACTGTATATCAAATTGTGCACTTTTGGATACTGGTTTCAAAGGATCTTCCTACACTTGGCATAACAATCAATCAGGAAGCAGGGGTATTTGGGCCAGACTGGATAGAATTCTAACCAATTCTGATTGGATGGCTCATTATGCCTTCTCCGTTGAACATCTTTCCAGGGAAGTCTCAGATCATGCCCCTCTACTTGTGTTGCAGACTCCCCAGATTAAAAGGAAAACCAGATTCTGTTTCCAAAAAATGTGGACTTATCATGACCATCTTCTTGCTGATGTTAAAAAGTGTTGGGATACTAGTCCTTTAGCTTCTTCACCTACCTTAACCCTTTATCTTAAGCTCAAGAGTCTCAGGCAAATGCTTAAAGTTTGGAATTATCAAGTCTTTGGTAATATTCATAATAATGTGGCAAAAGCGGAGGATGATGTTATTAAGGCAGAACACGCTTATGACACCCAGCCTTCCACTACAAATCAGACTGCCCTGGATGAGGCTAAACTTGTTCTGTCCAAAATGTTGCTTCAGGAGGAATGCTTTTGGAGACAGAAATCTAGAGTCCGATGGCTCACTGAAGGGGATAGAAATACCAGATTCTTTCACTCTACCACTTTAGCTAAGAGGAAAAAAATGTGCATATCTCAACTTCAAAACTCTGCAGGCCTTCTCACTTCGGACCCTGGGGAAATGACTTCAATTGCTGTGACACATTTTCAGGAAGCCTTCTCTTCCCAACATCATTTAGCAGATAGTACTGTTCTTGACTGTATTCCCTCTCTGGTTGATCAGTTAGACACTGACACCCTCTGCTCAATCCCTACTGCCGCAGAAATCCAAGACTTATGTCTTCAGGCTATCCCAAGATAGTGCACCGGGCCCTGACGGATTCACAGGTGCATTTTACCAATTTGCTTGGGGGATAATTGCCTCCACTGTGATAAGAGCTGTGCAGGAATTCTTTACTTCCCATGAAGACTTACCCAGATCTGTCACTGCTACCCTGGTTGCTCTCATTCCAAAACAAACAAATGCTACCAGAATTTCTGAGTTTAGACCTATTAGCCTGTGCAACTTCTTTTACAAAATTATTGCCTCTATCATTAATACTAGGCTTGCCAGCATTCTTCCTAAGATCATATCTCCTGAACAATCTGCATTTGTCAAAGGCAGAAATATTATTGAGAATATTGCTTTGGCCCAGGAACTTACCAATGAAATTGGCATGAAAATAAGGGGCTCTAATGTGATGATAAAGATTGATATGGCTAAGGCTTATGATAGGCTTGAATGGGATTTTCTCTTCAATGTTCTTAACAGGTTTGGATTTAATGACCAGTTCATCAGGCTTATTAGAAAAATGGTGCACAATAACTGGTTTTCTATTCTTATAAATGGTACCCCTGCTGGATTCTTCAAATCTTCAAGAGGGGTGCGTCAAGGTGATCCAATTGCTCCCTCACTATTTATCATTGCAGAAGAGGTACTCAGTAGATCTCTGACAAAAGCCTTCCAATGTGGCCTCATAGAATGGTATGCTAGTCCTAGACATTGCCCGAATATTTCACATCTTTTGTTTGCGGATGATACCATCATTTTTTGCAATGGCAATCTTATTTCAATAAGGAATCTCCTTAAGATACTACAAGATTATGAAAGAGCTTCAGGGCAGTCAATAAACACAGGTAAAAGTGGTTTTTTCATACACTCCAGGAATAATAACTCTACTGCCAGGAAAATTCAGGATGTCACTGGTTTTGTTAAACACTCCTTCCCTCATAAGTATCTTGGTTTTCCCCTGATCAAAGGAAGATGCAAGAAAATTCACTACACTGGTATTCTACACAATATTCAGAGGAGGATTTCAGGTTGGAAATGTGGGATGCTCTCCTAGGGAGCAAAACTAGTCCTTATCAAGCATGTCCTGATCTCATTGCCCATATACTTTCTTACATCTTCTTCACTGCATATTGGAACTCACCAAGCTATTGAAAAATCACTTGCCAATTTCTTCTGGGGTTCATCTGATCATGGTCACAGGAAGCACTGGAGAAAATGGAACAAAATCTGCACTCCTATCTCTTAAGGTGGACTGGGTATTATATCACTAAGGAATATGGAAACTCCCTTAAGTGTTAAAATGTTGTGGCAAGCTCTTCATTCAAATTCATTATGGGCCGAGTATTTCAGAGCCAAATATATTAGGAACTGTCCTCTCATCCAGGTTCAGTTTACAAATATGAAGGGTTTTGAAAGGAGAAGGTGGATCACTGCAAAAAATTTAATTATTCAGCATAAGAGGGTCATTATTGGAGATGGCAGCAGGACAAGCTTCTGGTATGACAGATGGATAGGCCAACACACCCTTGCTGATTTTGCATTGGCTGATAACACCATCAACCCTATGCTCTCTGTTCGGGACTTTATTGTACAGATGAATTCAGAAGACACAAATTGGCCTAACAGGTTTTTTACTGAAGAAATTAGCACTGCTTTGAAGCATGTTAAACTCAATCAGGAACATGACCTACCTGCTTGGAGCCTTTCTTCTTCGGGGAACTGTTCAGTCTCATCCACCCAAAAGGCTATTAGCAGGAACCAAGAGACTCAGACTTTCAATCAGTGGACTAGCATTTGGTCACCATGGCTGCCTTCCAAGATCTCCATTCATCTGTGGAAAATTATCAACAAGTGTCTTCCTCTGGATTGCAACATTCAGAAGATAGGGATTCCAATTTGTTCAAAATGCTGCTGCTGCAAGACCCCACAGACTGAAAATTATAACCACTTATTTATTTTCGGTGATTGGGCTTCTTACATATGGACATATTTCAGATCTAAGGGGTTGCAAATTGAAGAAAATTCAGCTACCTCAATGATACTCAACAATTTATGCTCCACTCAGAAAAAATCAATGTTTGGCCTATTTGGTCTAGCTGCTGTCGGAGTTAGTATGTGGGAGATTTGGTGTGCTAGAAATTCAGACAAATATGATGACTCCAAAACTTCCTGCCAGGGTCTCCTCCACAAAATCAGATACAAAGTCAAAGAAATATGTCAGATTTCCTCACTACCCGAAGCCAATCAGGAACATATCAGAATTCTGGATGCTCTAGGAATTCAATTTGCTAAACCAAAGCAGCTTAGAGCTATAGCCATTAAATGGTTTTGCCCTCCTTGGCCTTCTTTAAAACTAAATACTGATGGAGCATCTAAAGCCAATGGTGAATCTGGTGGAGGTGGGGTCATAAGAGATCACCTTGGAAATGTCATCCTAGCTTTCAGCCACTACTATGGATTCTCAAATAGCATCATTGCTGAGGCCCCTGCCCTATTAGATGGAATGAAGTATATCAAAATCACTGGTTCCACAGCAGCAATAATTGAATGTGACTCTCAAACTATTGTCAATATTATCAAAAGGAAAGCCACCTGCCCTTGGTCGATATTGTCCTATGTCAGGGAGATATGGAGCCTCCTTAATCCTGCAGATACCATTAATCACATCTTTAGAGAAGGGAACACTGTGGCTGATTCCTTAGCTTCTTTAGCTTGTAAGTTGAAATGTAATGCATCCTATTCCTCCTCTGAGCTTCCTACTCTCATTAGAGGTGCTGTTAGGCTTGATAAACTGGGTATGCCCAGTGTCCGCTTGATGTAATTTATCTTTACAATTGCTTTTACTCAATAAAATACCCACTGGTGGTTAGGTGGTAGAGTTCTTCTCTCAACCTTTCCACTAGGCAGGGCTTTCACATAAAAAAAAAAGAAGATAGTGAAACCCTTCAGTTTCAGAATGCTATAGGCAGTCTCCATGCATGCATGTGGAAATGACAATGTCTATAAAGCAAATTAAACCTTAAGTCAAAGTTTTGAATTCTTCAGCTAAAATCAATATGTAACTTCTACAGTCCACTGATAGTTTGCAGAGAGTTGAGTTGTTTGAACAAAGATTTATTGTTTTATGAATTTGGCACGTAAACTGTCGGGAGACATGTAATCACCTCTGCACGTGGATTGTGCTAGCTTTCACAGAAAAATTCCACACCTAAGTACATAACCATGCATGACTATGCATAAATCTTTGAAGTCGATTCTGCTGGTTCGGGTGCCGGAGGGGGTGACACAGAGAGAGAGGGATCAGAGAGAGAGAGGGTGCCAGGTGGAACCTTTAATGTTGTAGTCGGCGAGGGTGCGGCCGTCCTCCAGATGCTTCCCGGCGAAGATGAGATGCTGCTGGTTCGGGGAAATGCCCTCCTTGCCCTGGATCTTAGCCTTCACGTTGTCGATCGTGTCCGAGGAGTCGACCTCCAAGGTGAACTGTGCTTTGACCGCAGGGGGAGGGGGGGCTCCGGCGGAGGGGGGCTCGGGCGGGAGGCCGCAGGGGGAGGGGGGCTCGGGCGGAGGTTGGCTCGGGCGGGAGGCCGCAGGGGGAGGGGGGGCTCCGGCGGAGGGGGGCTCGGGCGGGAGGCCGCAGGGGGAGGGGGGCTCGGGCGGGAGGCCGCAGGGGGAGGGGGGGCTCCGGCGGAGGGGGGCGGAGGCCGCAGGGGGAGGGGGGCTCGGGCGGGAGGCCGCAGGGGGAGGGGGGCTCCGGCGGAGGGGGGCGGAGGCCGCAGGGGGAGGGGGGGCTCCGGCGGAAGGGGGCTCGGGCGGGAGGCCGCAGGGGGAGGGGGGCTCTGGCGGGAGGCCGCAGGGGGAGGGGGGGCTCCGGCGGAGGGGGGCTCGGGCGGGAGGGGCGTGGGGGGGCTAGGGCGGAGAGGGGGCCGCAGGGGGAGGGGGCTCGGGCGGGGGCTCGGGCGGGAGGGCTCGGGCGGGAGGGGGGGCTCGGGCGGAGAGGGGCTCGGGCGGGCGGGGGCCGCAGTGGGGAGTATAACGGGATCAGCGACTGATTGGAGACCGAAGTAAATTCGGTCGCAAGAACAGCGACCGATTGGAGACCGAACTAAATTCGGTCGCCAAAACGGTCTCACATATGCGACCGATTATTTCGGTCGCCGAATTGGTCTCTATTTGGGACCGACTAGCGACCGATTTAATCGGTCTCTAAGTCGGTCGCTATAGCCACTTTTTCTTGTAGTGATAGCAGCGACCGATTAGAGACCGAAATATATTCGGTCGCAACATCGGTCTCCAATTCGGTCGATTTTGAAAAAAAAGAGCCCGGAATAAATTCGAGCTAAATATAGCGACCGATTGGAGACCGAACTAAATTCGGTCGCCAAAACGGTCTCAGATATGCGACCGATTATTTCGGTCGCCGAATTGGTCTCTATTTGGGACCGACTAGCGACCGATTTAATCGGTCTCTAATTCGGTCGCTATAGCCACTTTTTCTTGTAGTGAGGGTCGGTCCCTCACTCTCCATTACCGACCTTGTGGCCGAAAAGATGAAGCCCGACGAGGATTTTGTCCGCTATGCTGATAGATGGAGGTCTCTGGCGGAAAGAATAAGGGATACCCTCTCCGAGCCCGAACAAGTGAAGATGATTGTGTCTAATGCAACCCCACAGTTCAGACACGTCCTGGCCATGAATAAACTTACTACAATGGAGGAACTCTATAAAAGGGCCCGGTACATCCAAACCCAGTTAAAAGACTCCCCCATTATGAACATGTTTGAGTCGCCGAAGCCCAAAGTGGTCAGAAAGACAGGCGCTGGTGTCCCAGGCGGAGCCACAGAAGGGGTCGTGACAAATGAGCAAGTGGGTGCGGTCAACAATGCCAACTATGTAGTCAACCCAAGGCCTCCACAAATGCCCCGACTTCCCCTCCAACCAGGTCCTTTCCCTGTTCATCCTCCACCCCAAAATAATCCACCCCAGGATAATATGCCTCCATTACGTCAACCCCAGCAACAACAACCACAACCTCAGCAACAACAACTACCACTTCAGTACAACCAAGTTCCAGCCCCGGGGAATTATGGTCCCCAATAGCAACAAAGGAGGCCGGTCGGTCCCAAGAGAGCCTACTATCCACCGTTGCCAGAAACACTGGCGGATATTTTCAACGCCCTCATGGCCTTAAACATACTTGTGCTACCCAGGGAAAGGCCCGTGTGGCCTCCTAATGTTGATACCTCCAAATACTGTGTCTACCACAGGCAGCCAGGACACACAGTAGATTACTGCTTCCATTTCAAAGATTACATCCACGATATGAATGATGAACATCAAATAGATTGGGATGAAATGAGACGATACGTCGCCGCTCTCAAGGCTAGGATACCTCCTCATAGGCCACAGCAGCAGTTACAACAGCAGCAGCAGCAGCAACCACAACAACAACAACAGCCTCAGCAGGCCCCACAACAACAGCCCAACATGGGCATAATCCATAATCCATTACCGGAGCACCAACAGCCCAATCATCAGGTTAACCCAATCTCCTCCTTCCCGGAAGTCGGGAGAGAGCAGGTGTGG
The DNA here is from genome assembly GCA_022559845.1 of Amorphophallus konjac. Lineage (NCBI taxonomy): Eukaryota > Viridiplantae > Streptophyta > Magnoliopsida > Alismatales > Araceae > Amorphophallus > Amorphophallus konjac. Next base: position 87,897,075 of record CM040129.1, on the reverse strand, counting down.
CACCCGGAAAGTACCTCCATTCTTTCTACTGCCAATCCTATCATCACGCAACACCCTTGCCTTGCCCGGGTAGCACCTCTCTCTCATCAACCCGCGTCAGTATCGCCTTCACCATTTCCACTACCGTTACGCCCTCTCATCCGCACCCCGATCTCCTATCAACCGACACTCTCCACTACGCCTTCACACCCTCTCATCTTCTCTCACTGCCCCACTTTACCCTCCACCTCTACCACATTTACCCCTACGCCTTCTAAACCCCTTATCATCCGTCAACCATACATAACCCCGTCTTTCTCCACCATATCACCACTAATGCCTTCAAAACCAGTCATTATCCATCACCCACCTCAAAATCATTGCCCGCTTCAAGCCCTACCCACTTCTACTTCGTCTCCACCTCCACCTTCCAGACCCTTTATCCTTCATAATCCGTGTGATATCCCCTCTATCTCCACCATGCCTCCACCTAACAAACCCCTCATCAGAATCCCTGCTCCCGTCATCACCCCTGCTTCATCAACCATTCCTCCACCACTCCCCCTCAAATCCCTGTTAAAACCCACTGCTACCCCCACAGAGGTACAAAAGCCGCAGGCAATGGTGCTCCGGAGTGGAAGGATTTTCCACAGGGTTTTCCCCCACAATAGTCAGAATCCTGAGCAATCTCAGCCAGAGAAGGATGATGGAGAACAACCAGAAAGAGCTATCCCTGGAACACAGTATGATCTATTGAAACACTTGGACAAGACGCCTGCTCGGATCTCCATCCTAGAGTTACTTCAAAGATCCACATCCCACCAGGCGGCCTTGATGGAATATCTTCAAAAAGTCATGGTTAATGAAGACCTCCCCGTGGAGAAGATTTCGACTGTCCTGACCCCAACAGACACACAACCGGCCATCATGTTCCAAAACTACGAGCTCGCTCCCAAGGAAGCTCGAAAATATGCATTGTGCATTTCAATAAAAATTAATGGGGTATCCATAAACCCGTGTCTTGTGGACACAGGCGCGTCCATAAATGTGATCTCCATGGACACCCTTCAGTTGTGTGGGGTCAACGAGGAACAAATAAGACCTTCTTCGATCACAGTCACGGCTTATGCCAATAGTAAAAGACCGCCGCAGGGGATGATTATTCTGAAGGTAGAACTAGGCCCTATGTCAGTTCTCACGGAATTCCATGTCCTGGACATGGACCCCACATTCAAGGCTATACTGGGTCGCCCCTACATTGAAACCATGGACGTTGTGCCTTCCACCAACCATCAGTGCCTGAAGTTTCCTTACAATGGGAGGATTATTAAAGTGGTCAGCACTCCTGTCCTTCACACAGTGGATGCTATCAACACCTCTCCGCCCTCTGTTTGGCCATCTCATCGGCCCATATTGTCATTGTTGGACGTGCGTGATCTATCTCACGTTCCACTAGCACCAAAGGAGCCGGTCAGAGCAACCGCAACATCATATCTCCCTTTTCACTCCAAAGGTTGGGAGATTATGAGGAACATCGGCTACCAACAGGGTAAAGGTCTGGGTGCACAGTTACAGGGTAGGCTCAAACCACCAAAGGAAATTAGGCCGAACCGCAGGTTTGGCCTAGGCTTCAAAGGACCGTTCAGGGCGGATTGGAAGCCCCTCACATGGACTCTATCAAACCACTTCAATAGAGGGCCCGTTGTTCAGATGGGAGATTACCCACGAGGAGCATATGGGGGATCACATGCTGTATATTTGGCTGAAAAATGTCCGAGGATCACCAAAAGAGGCAAGATCAAAGATCCGGAATGCGAGTGGAACAAATGGTTCGACATACGGGACATTTCCGTTGCACTGGAAAGGATGTTCTCGTCTCCGCAGCTTGAAGGACCACCATTGATCTCCGGAATACCAGAGAATATTACCACTCTTGCCAAGGTTCCAAACTATCCTCGTCCTCGCCAGAAGGACCCTGTCATCGACGGATCTTCATCCGTCCTCAACATTGCCGTCGACGGCTCATTAGACGCCATCTTCTCCATCCACTCGTCTCAGCCTTTGCTGATATCTTCTTCCTGGGCCAGACAATTTTCTGATGATCTTCCCAGATCCCCTTCTCTGCTTACATACCTACGCGGGCTTCTCAACCCGTGCCAGGTCTTCAACCATGATCTGCTCTATGAGCCTCACAATCCTCTAGCCATAACCACTTTTCTCTCTCCTCCAATCTCTTTTCACTGCTTTGTCATTAAAATTGAAAATAAAAAAAAACGTCAATTTTCAAACTCCTCAACAACACATCTTCGTTGAGGAAACCTCTTACATCTCCCACGGGTGCGTCCCGCCCTGCGGACCACCCGCCCAAGGTCCGATGAGCGACCTTTTCTACCCCTCCTCTGAGGGGTCTTCTCCTGTACATTCTACACCATCCTCTTCATCTTCCTCTTCTTCTGTAAATATTGTCAGTCAATCTAGGAATGATACGTCAAAGGTACTACCCAGGAAGAAATCCAAGGGTAGGCAGATCCCTCGTCGGTTCCTTCTGGATTTAGCCGCTAGGTGTCAGGCCCTTCTTGCCATCCCCCAGTTACTAGAAAATCCCATCCAGCTACCAGAAATAGAATGTGAAGGCGACGGTGCATTTGATGAAGGGTATGGAGTCTATGAGATCACGGATGAAGAATACCCTACCGAAGATGAGGGTGAGGAATATGAGGACGCGGCTGGCGCATATGCTAGTGGAATGAGGAGATTCGACGAGCCGTCAACCGCCGTAGAAGAATCCACCAAAGAAGTCAACTTGGGAACTGAGGAAGACCCTAGGATCATCCTCATAAGTGACAACCTACCACCCTCTGAAGAAGAGGCATTAATTGAGGTTCTCAAGGAATATAAGGACACGTTTGTATGGAGCTACGAGGATATGCCGGGTCTGGATCCAACCTGGTCGAACACCGTTTAACCTTAAAACCAGGGTCCATCTCGGTAAAACAAAGGTTAAGGCATTTCCACCCTCAAATGGCTTTGAAAATGAAAGAAGAGGTCGATAAGCTCCACAAAGCCAGGTTCATTAGAGTCATCCTTTATCCTCAATGGGTGGCGAACATTGTCCCGGTCATGAAGAAAGATGGGAAAGTCAGGATTTGCATCGACTTCCGGGACCTTAACCGCGCGTGTCCAAAGGATGATTTTCCCTTGCCTCACATTGATGTGTTGATTGATAACACGGCAGGCTACGAAACCCTCTCATTCATGGATGGATTTTCAGGATACAATCAAATTCGTTTGGCAGAAGAGGATCAGGAAAAGACGTCATTCACTACCCCTTGGGGAACATATTGTTACGTGGTCATGCCGTTCGGATTAAAGAATGCTGGAGCTACTTACCAAAGAGCTATGATGGCCATATTTCATGACATGATGCACATATACCTGGAAGTGTATGTGGATGATTTGTTGGTGAAATCAAGGACCAGGATGGAACATCCAGAAGTTTTGGCTAAGGTCTTGCAGAGGTCAAGGGAGTTCCAATTGAAAATGAACCCGAAAAAGTGTGTGTTTGGTGTGTCGTCGGGTAAATTGCTGGGTTTCATTGTGAGTAAAAGAGGGATCGAGATAGATCCCGACAAAGCCAAGGCTATCAGGGATATGCCGCCTCCCAAGAATTTGAGGAAAGTCCGAGGTTTAATCCGGAGGTTGCAGTTTATTCGTCGGTTTGTGTCCCAACATTCACAAAGATGTAGACCTCTCTACGAGTTGACCAAGCCAGGAGTAGAATTCCACTGAAATTCTAAATGTCAGAAAGCTTTTGAAGGGTTGAAGGAATATCTGGCTAGTCCACCCGTTCTCATTCCACCCAAACCAGAAAAACCTCTGATCCTTTACGTCTCAGTCTTGGATGACTCCGTGGGAGCCGTCCTCGCACAAGCTGATGAAGAAGGCAAGGAACGGGCAACCTATTACTTGTCCAAACTTCTCAATCCCTGTAAGTAGAAGTACACCGTCATAGAGAAAACCTGTGCTGCCCTCGTTTGGGTAGTGCAGAAATTGAAGCACTACTTCTTGGCTCATGAGGTCCACTTGATTGCTCGAATGAATCATATCAAATTCCTTCTGGAGAAATCCGTCCTTACGGATAGGCTAGCACACTGGCAAAGTTTTCTCTCTCAGTTCGACATCACCTACATCCAGCAAAAGGTGATTAAAGGCTATGTCATAGCCGAGCATCTCGCTCACCATCCTCTTCCCAAGTTCGATCCCGTCCAATCAGAGTTTCCAGATGAGGAACTAATGTCCGTCAACCAATCAGATGAGCCAATGTGGATGCTATATTTTGATGGAGTTCTGAATTCTCAAGGGAGAGGAATCGGCGTCGCCCTCCTGTCGCCTGAAGGCCTCACATTCCCATTGGTATACCAGCTCAAATTTCCAGTTACCAACAATATAGCCGAATATGAAGCTCTTCTAGCTGGCCTAGAACTCGCTCATTCTTTTCGTATCACTGAGTTGCCAGTCGTAGGTGATAGTCAACTCATCCTTCGCCAGGTGCTCACTAAATATCGCACTCGCGATCCCAAACTCAAGCCATACCAAGAACTCACTGCTGCCTTTGCCAAACTGTTCACCAAACTGATCTTTGTTCATGTCCCTCGTCATCAGAATATTCTCGCCGATGCCCTCGCCTCGTTGGCATCATCCATAAGGTTCCCTCTAGGAAGATGGTTTGAGTCCATTTCCATCTACAAACTTCACGCCCCTGCAATCGATGATGCTTCCTACGTAAATATCAAAGACAGGATAGCAAGGAAGATCCTGCAGGAAGATATCCTTGAGAAGAGGGAAATCATGTTGGCAGAGGCTGAAGAAGAACTGGCTGATGAAGAGAAACCATGGTTCTATGAAATCGTCAAATACTGCCAAGATCAGTCTTATCCTGAAGGGGCCACCACAGAGGACAAGAAAGCCATAAGAATGGTGGCTCAGAAATACACATTGGTTGGAGGTCTACTCTATAGGAGGAGCCTTACTGGTATTCTGTTAAGATGTCTTGGTGACGATGAAGTTTGGAAATGTGTAGAGGAGACGCACTCGGGTGTGTGCGGTGGCCACGTGAATAGTCAGATGCTCGCCAAGAAGATCATTTGCCAAGGCTTTTATTGGCCCACTATGGAAGAGGATTGTGCTGTCTATGTCCGTAGGTGTGTCAAGTGTCAACTTCACGCCGATAAAATCCATTCACCATCTTCCTCACTTCATCCAATATCCTCCCCGTGGCCTTTCTCCATGTGGGCATTCGACATCATTGGTCCCCTAGGTGATCCCAATTCCCTCACCAAGAAGAAATCTTTCATCCTTACTGCGACGGAATACTTCACCAAATGGGCCGAAGCTGAAGCTTACGCGAAAATCAAGGCATCAACAGTCTGCAAGTTCATCATGAAGAACATCCTCGCCAGATTCGGCGTCCCAAGCACAATCGTCACCGACAATGGGCCACAGTTCATTTCTCAGGACCTATACGACCTCTGCAAAAGGTACGCAATTGCATTGCATCATTCATCACCTTATTACCCACAAGGTAACGGCCAAGCGGAGGCCAACAATAAAACATTGCTCAAAATCATCAAAAAAACCTGCGAGTCTAGTAAGTTTTCAAACTTGCCAGAAAAGCTCATCGAAGCTCTATGGGCCTATCGCACTTCAATCCGTACCCCCACCGGGCAGACTCCGTTTACCCTTACTTATGGTATGGAAGCGATAGTCCCGTACGAGACTCTGATCCCTTCTCTCAGGATACAATTGGACGAGAAATTTTCCTTCGACGATCGTCGTAATTCACTCCTCGCCCAGTTGGAACTCTTGGATGAGAAGCGGCTGGCCGCTGCCGAACACGCGCGTGTGTATCAAAATAGACTCGCTCGCTTTTACCAAAAGAAAGTCGTTGAGAGAAAATTCAAAGTCGGTGAGATGATCGTAAAAAGAATTTTTGTCAAACCTGGAGGTCCGCGTTCTAAGCTCCAACCCAATTGGGAAGGACCATTTGTAATTCAAGCCGTATACCCTGGCAACGCCTACAAGCTAGTCAACGCCGAAGGGACCGAGTTATCCCACCCTTGGAATGGGCTTTATCTTAAGAAATACTACCCTTAGCATAAAATAAAAAAAAATGATGAAAAGATAGAAAACATCAAAAACAAAGAAATATTGAAAACCACTAAAAATATAAAAAAATTTAAAATGCCAATGCCTGGTGGTCACCATGTAGTCAAGTCACTGCATCTAACCTTCATGTTAGGATAGGGCCCATTAAGGCTTGGTAGGTACCGGGTCTTGGTTTGTCAGAACCGTGGAGATCCCTGTCTGGCCACGTCGGCCTATGCTCGCTCGAAGGAAGCTAACATGTGCTCACTTATGTATTTTATTCAAAAAAGTCGGTAGCATCACCTACGGTGGGGCCCCACCCAAAAGATCTCCGAAAGCTGTAATCTTTATTCTTTTCTCTTCGACCAAATGAGACAGTCGGCACCCTTAAAACGCTGAGCATGAGAAACCGAAACTCAAACCCCAAGGGCAAGAGTAGGATCCATTTCCTCGAGCATCGATCAGAGCACGAGAAGAGGGCAGTATCCCCGCAGGCATACGAAAGGGAGCCCACAAACGTCAAATGACTATATCTCCCTCACAAAAAGAAATACAAAATCAAAATCAAGAGCCTGGTCGTGACCGTGCCTGATGCGATAAATGGAACCCCTCAAAGCAAAAGTTTGAATCCACAAAAGGGGGGGGCTATAGAATGTAAATGCTCGAGATTTGGTCCGAAGTTGTCCGAAAGGAAAGAGTTAATGGACCTTTATTCGCTCGCCAGGTTAACGGCTTTGTCGGTCCTCTCAGGAGGTTTATCCCCTACACTCTTCCTTCTCCCCCTAAAGATGAAGGTTCGATGGAGTTTCTGAAGGGTGAAAACTGCCCAAGGTCTGCGACCTTATTTTAATATACACATATGGTTGCCTACTTTGAAAAGTAAAAGCTATCACTACGAAGGAGTCTCTGTGTTTCTGGCTGGTCAAGACCCATGTTTACCGCCTTGATGTCTTCTTGCTTAACCTTGGGCTTAGGCCAATACAAGCGCGTCACCTATGGGTACGACGGCGTCTGATTCCGAGTCAGCATCGCGCGGTTGGTCGTTAGGGTTCTAGGGTGTTCCATCATATACCATCTAGAGTTGTGAGGAAGCAGACCCGGGTCGGGCAAATCATTTACCTCAAACATCTTTTGGGTGAATCCCTGTGGTCGGAAGCGACTGGGAGCCTAAGCATGGCATGACGGTATTGTCATCAGGGTAAGTCTTAGCCGGTGGGATCATCATTCGAGGGGTCTAAAGGCCCAAATCAACCTAGATGTGCACTTAGGATACCTGGGAGGTTAGTAAGAAACTCCTGTTCTCACGTAGGTTAGGTGCCATTTGGGTGCTTGCCAGGCGTTAGCAACAAAAAATTGAAATGATAAAAACAACAAAAAATGTAAAAGAGAAAATGTACATAATTGCAAACAAAAAAAATCTTTTTTATGATAAAATAAAAAAATGCCAAATATAAAAAGAAAACAAATCAATTTTGCATGATTGCATTTGCGTGCAGCATCTCACTTTTAATACCGCTTGCATTCGTGTGCTTGCCTGTCACATTTATCATCACTGCATCTTTCTCTCGCCTTCCTTAAATAAAGGCTTAACCCCTTGACCAGTTTTCAAGGACAGTCACAGTGACCATTTGCTTATTGAGCAAGGGTCCAAGTCAGAACAGAAATTCTGATTTGTTTGTTTCAGTGATGTGTGCAGGGATTCAGGCAACAGAAGCAAAGGTGAAAACCAAACAAACCGAACCTTGTATTTTATTCCAAAAATCAAAAAAATTACATCAAGTTCCGCCCTCTCTCTCTACATTACTCGTCCCACTACTCTCCGGGCAAAACGCTCTCAAAGGTGCTATCCAACTACGAAAAATGGTACTCCTACCGCTCTGTACTCCCCTTCCTATTCCCACACCCCGGCGTTGATCCACGGAAGCAGCAGAGAGGCTACCAACACGAAAGCCACGCTCTCGTGCTCTTCGGTAGCGCTCCTCATCATCTCTCAGCCACTGTTCAGCAAGATCAAGGCTGGTTCGGAGTTCGAACAACTGGGCCTCCATGGCCCTTCGTTCCTCCCTTTCAGTCAATCTGTTGGCTCTTTCTCTCTCTGCGTCTCTTTCTCTCTCTGCACGTTCTCTCTCACGGTCTTTCCTCTCCAACTAGAGAGTGATCCTCAGTTCCATAGCATCCCTGGAAGAGTCGTCATCTGGACGACACTGCAGTTCCCCCTCTAGCTCTGCTATCCTAGCTGCCCTCTGCGCAGCTTGGGCAAGCACGTCTTCCGTCTCCTTTTCCTGCCATATGTACCATCTCAAGATACGCGGCAAGGCATAAACAAGGAGAACTCGACACTGAGACTCTTACATGTATAGAGAGCATCCCTTCTGCCTCTGCGGCACGCTGCGTGGCATGAGCAAGTTGCTCGTGAAGCAAATCTAGTTCTGAGGTGAGAATCCACAAGCTGGAAGAGGCACCACCTACTCCCATCGCTGGGGAAGCCGCGTCAATCTGGGCATGCTATAACCACATGAGTTAGCAGCCAACACCTGGAATCTGGGGTTTTAATTAGGAACACACTGTACACCTACCAAGGCGCTCGTAGCTCCGCGGGCATCGCCCAACCGTTGCTCCATCTCTGCCAAGCAAGTTCGTAAAGTCGCTATCATCGTATCACGGATATCCTGTAGCCATACGAGTCAGCATTTCCACCAGAAAACTAAAAAAAGGGGGAAAAGAAGAAAAGAGGAAAAGGGGAGACCTACCTCCGCAAGTCCCCGGGGTTGGAACCGCTCTGCGTACCTTGTCTTGTATAGACGCAGGTAATCTTCGCTATCCCGTGCCTGCGATTCCACGATTATGCCACCCCGTTGCCAGTCTTCGTACTGTTCGGGGAATCGCACACGCCAGTCAATGCAGGTCACCGGTCCTCGCGTCTCTCTCCCAACGTGAGGTGGCGCAGTCGTATCCACCCATTCCTGAGCCAGTCCTAAAGTCCTCATAACCAATCGTAGCCGAAGCGGCTCGATTTCATTCAGGCAGTGCATCCACAATTCCCGTCCGAACCAGGCACGACTTGCTAGAACCCACGGCTGGTCAGCATCGACCATGTCTGAGTAGGGTCTCCAGTTTACCATCGCTGCAGGGAACTCATGTAGCTCCCGCCTTAGCACCATCAGTTGGTAGGTTAGGGGTGCCACACTCATGATGGGTTACCACCGCCTGGCTAGCGGCACCATCGCGGGTCGCCAATGTCGAGCTCTCCCCATGGGGAGGTAATAATAGCTCCACAGCTGCTCAGCGCAGGTCATCAGTACCTTGCAAAAACACAAAAAAATATATACAAAACAAGCAAAACCAAAAATACCTGGATGAATGGTGTAAAACCACTCACAGCCATCTCACGATCCACTTCTTGGAACAGGCCTGCAAACAAGTGTGCTAGCATGGCAGCTCTCCAGGCATAGTATCCTACTCTTTCAAGGTCTGATAGCAGCTCCAGGAAGCGACATTGGATACCGTCCCCTTTCGAGCTCAGTACCAATCTCCCCAAAAGGAAGAGGAGAAATCTCCTCAAATCTATGTTGCATCTTTCCCAATTGCCGAAATCTGTGCAGTACACAGCACGACATCCTCTTTCCATCCTTTCCGTGAATTCTTTTGAGGATTCATCGTCCCATCGACGAGTGTCAGTGAGCCCTAATGCATCCATGAGGGACGCCCTGGCTACCGACCTATTTTTCCGACCATCTAGGTCCAAACACAGTAACTTCTGGGCACCTTCTCGGTAGTCCGCGTAAGTGACTCCAGTCACTGCCTCTCCATCCACCTTGAGGCTCATAATTCGGACCACATCTTCCAGGCTGGGCACCATGTGCCCCCAAGGCATCAAGAATGCCCGGCTCACTGGGTCCCATCTCTCACACAAGGTTTGGATCAAGACCAGGTCGAGCTAGATCGGCTCGATCCGAAGAAAGGCACCAAATCCCATCACGTCTAGCCTGGCCTTCTAAAAACCCGGGAGACCCCTGTATGCGGCCACTGCTAACTCCCATGAAATGTGTGATTTCATCACACTCTGTGCGTGCATAAGAAATGGAGAAGGGTGTTGTCAAGAGGAAGGAAGAAAGAATGAGAAAAGGGCAGGAAAGCTCAGCTTACGAGTTGTGATTGGGCCCTTTCGCTGAAGTGCCCTTCAAGGTCTGAAAGCCTCCTGGAACTACTACCACTGGACCTGCTTCTCTTCGAGGAGTGGGAAGATTCGCCCTCCATCCAACTCTCGGAATTTTGAACTCCTCCTCTCCCGTGAGAACTTGTGCTCCACGAGTTAGCTCTCGATATACCTTGGAGGATAAAAGGGACAAGAATTTATAGAAATGGAAGGAGTGCAGGCCAAGATTGCCTCCATCACCTTTAGTGATAGCCCTCGCGACGAGGCACCTATCATGCGGTCCCGTGTGTCACTTCACCGCTCGCACAGGGTGATTGATTGGACGAAGAATATGACGACTAGCCCCCTATGTTGTCTAGGGATACCCTATCATGTTTTGGAGGACGTCCGCAAAACTTGACGCAACATCCAGGAGAAGGAACTAGGGCCGTCATTATTGACTTCGACGGCAGATTCCAATGGAAAATGGTCACAACAAGACGCGATTCTCCGCTTGGGGTGGAGTCTCGGCAGACCCATCACATGGGAACAGTGCAAAGGAGAAGAAATGTAGGGAAGAAGGAACGCACAAGAGAACAAACAAGCAGCAGAAAATCAAATCACTCCATTCATAATTCTACATAAGCTGTCATAAACATCACAATCATAGAGAGGAGGCGGGTCCACTAGCTCGCCAACTCTTGCCATTATCTTCATGCTCATCCCTCTAGGCGTCCCTCTCCTCTCCCCTGAGGTGAGGGTCCCTCAGAAGCCTCCTGGATCCCCGTGCAGTAGCACCCGCCTTGCCTCGTGGCGCCGGCTCCACAGCAATGACTCGCTGCTCCTACCCTGGCGTGGCGAAGAAGCCACTAGCGGCAAAGCGACCAGACTGGCGCAGCGAACTCTCGCGCTCTCTCGTAGCGCGTCTTCATCCCTCCTAGCCTCTGCACAATGGCCTGAAGGCCCAGCTGGAGCTCCTTCACTTGGGCCTCCAAGGCCCTCCTCTCGGCCTGATCTCACTGTCGCTCGGACCTTCTCTCGGCTTTCTCTCTCTCTGCCTCTCTCCTCATCATCTACAGAAGAACCCTTAACTCCAGGATGTTTGGAGAAGGTCTCTCCTCACCGCGATGTCGCAGCTCTGCTACAGTCGCCACCCAGGCATCACGCTCCTCTTCCGCCCGGGCAGCCCCAGCCACCGCACTGGCAAGTTGCTCCCGGAGGGAGGCAATCTCAAGAAAGGGGCCGAGGAACTGGAAGATGCGCCGCCAGCCACTCCAACCATCGTTGTCTGCTGGGCACGCTGGAACGAACAAACAACAGCAGTCAGCTAAGCTCCACATTTAAAAATAGAAAATGCAGCACTTAGCTTACCAGGAGCGACAGTTCCTGTTGAGTGGCGGCCAGCTGCCGCCTGACCTCGGCTAATTGGGCACACGAGCCGTTGACGTCGCGCGTATCCCCGGCTTGGGGAAGCCCCGCATAACTCTCTCTCTGCTGCCGCAGGAAGTCGGCACTGTCTTGCACCAATACGCTCCCTTACTGTCCAGGGAGACGTATGCGCCAATCCTCGAGCTTCGCCTTGCCATGACTCTCCTTCCTGACACGGCTCGGCTCGTCTGCACTCGCCCACTCATCGGCCAGGCCCAGTGTCCTCGCCATGTCCTGCATCAAGAAAGAAGGGCCTCGCGTCATAACAAGAACGCGTCTCCTGTCAAGGACGTGCCGGTGCTGTGGCTGGGGCTGCCCGGGCAGAAGAGGAGCGTGATGCCTGGGTGGCGACTGTAGCAGAGCTGCTACATCGCGGTGAGGAGAGACCTTCTCCAAACATCCTGGAGTTAAGGGTTCTTCTGTAGATGATGAGGAGAGAGGCAGAGAGAGAGAAAGCCGAGAGAAGGTCCGAGCGACAGCGAGATCAGGCCGAGAGGAGGGCCTTGGAGGCCCAAGTGAGGGAGCTCCAGCTGGGCCTTCAGGCCGTTGTGCAGAGGCTAGGAGGGATGAAGACGCGCTACGAGAGAGCGCGAGAGTTCGCTGCGCCAGTCTGGTCGCTTTGCCGCTAGTGGCTTCTTCGCCACGCCAGGGGAGGAGCAGCGAGTCATTGCTGTGGAGCCGGCGCCACGAGGCGAGGCGGGTGCTACTGCACGGGGATCCAGGAGGCTTCTGAGGGACCCTCACCTCAGGGGAGAGGAGAGGGACGCCTAGAGGGATGAGCATGAAGATAATGGCAAGAGTTGGCGAGCTAGTGGACCCGCCTCCTCTCTATGATTGTGATGTTTATGACAGCTTATGTAGAATTATGAATGGAGTGATTTGATATTCGGTGGACCCCCCACAGCTCTCTTCAAGACTCAAAATGGATCAAAGAGGAAGAGATTGGAGGACCTACCAGACCATGTTCACCTCCCTCCGTGACATCGGGCCCCTCGGGTCCCTCGGGGGCCCGAAGCGGCCCTTCCTCCTCCATGGACGCCATTCCGTGCTCTTGCGTGTCCCTCCTCGGGCGAGGAGTCCCTCGTCCCTCTCCACCTTCACCATGGTCCGGCCCACCGAACTCCATCGATCGAGGGGAAGAAGACGAAGACGGGCGAGCGAGTTTCGGCGGAAGGTGGGCTCGTTTGCGGGTAAGGCACGGGAGAAGAAAGGCCGCCCGGCGCTTTAAATTTGAATTCGAGGGTTAAGACGCGTCCTCACGCCTGGACGCGCCCAAAAGAAAGCAACAGAATCCCTCTGTGCAAAGTAATTCCCTTCTATCCAGGGCAAAAGTCTCGTAAGGCATGCCTCGAAACAACTTGGTGCAAGAGAAGAAGTGTAGGAAAGGAGAGGCGCTACAGTGGTCAGTCGTCAGAGTTTTGTCTAGACCCCCTTGTACTGTGGTGTGATTCTGTTATAAATCTGCTACTTTATGATGTTACTAACCTATGCTGGTCTGTGCAGGTTTTACTAACGGACGTCTTTGTCCTATCTCCTGTCCCACCTTTCGATGGTTGGTCCCACCATGTCATGCATCATAGTATATGATACCTACGCTACTAGAACATGTCAAGGACCTTACGGCCCGAACGAATCTGGGATTTGAGTTCCCCTTCAACAAAAACAGTGATGATCCTGGAAGAATTTGGGTTGTACGGATAGGCCGTTAACTTGTGGTAGCATGGGGACGACGGTTCCATTCAGTGAGTTGGTGCGCGGATAAACGGGCCCCAGCCCAGTATCAGCTCACCGGATCGGTATCCTAACCCATTCTTAACGAGTTGACAATATTATCCTTGGCTAGTTTTTATTTTAGTTTGTTTTAATTTTTTCTTTAAACCCAGCATGCATTCATATAGGACTTTGAATTTATTGCGGAAGATCATTCGAGTGATTCTATTGTGAAAGCCGTTGTGCTCCAATTCTTACAAATATGAGATATTCCATTCCGAATGAAATACTGAGTTTCCTTGAAGCGGCCCTACGCTGCTCTTCCAAAGGAGACCCTTGTTTGGACAGACCCTCAGATATTCATTTGCTTTGTTTGACCCACCTTGGCCGCAACACTTCCACATTGGCTGGTAACAGCTCCCCAAAGGTGAAACCTGCAGGTTTATGACCCAGGTACTTCCACACCGAGAAGTTGGTCTCCTTTGTTTTCGTGCATGAGTGCACATCTCACCCTCCCTTATTTTAACCCTGTCCAAGCAATCGTCAAAATTTGAAAGTCCTTCTTCAAGGTCGCCTCACTGAAACTCCAGGAAAAATTCCAAAAAGTAATTTCAAAAGCGTGTCTCATCACACCTTGGCATCAACTTATCAGTCCATTCCCACTCTATTTCACTCCACTTCGATACCATTCCATTACGTGTCACTCCCTTGCAAAGCAGACGCCAAGGCGGGGCAACTGTAGACACGCCATTCTTGACGTTACCGTGAATAAATCTCATATAACACTACGATACCCCAAGACGGCCTTCACATTTTTAACTACTCTGGTGACTTCCTATTTTTATGAATTTTTTTACATTTTTTTGAATTTATCTGTGAAAAATCATGGAAGTGTACAGGCGCCTAGACACCTCTATCAATGACCAAAAATAATAATAATAAAAAATCAAAATCATGGAAGTGTCCAGGCTCCTGGACGCCTCCATCAATGACCAAAAAATAAAAAACAACAAAATCATGGAGGCGTCCACTTGCCTGGACGCCTCCATCAATGCAAAAATAATAAAAATAATATCAATAATCATAAAAAATAAAACAAAAAACAAATAAAAATAATATATTTATGGAGGCGTCCAGGACCCTAGACGCCTCCATCACCTTGCTCATGGGGCCCCGCCCACCGATCGACGGTTTGTCGTGTGTGAAAAAATCCAATTGTGGAAGCGTCCAGACAACTGGACGCGCCCATTTCCGAATCACGAGACGCCGCTCACAAAACCACGCGTTGTGCCAAATCGCGTGCGGCTTTCGGTGGAGTTCGGTGGACCTTATTGAGGCGTCCAGGACCCTGGACGCCTCCACGAAAATATTCGAAAAAAATGAATAAAAATAGAATAAAATATTACTTCGGCCCTGATGGAGGTGTCCAGGGTCCTGGACGCCTCCACCCTTCGGAGCCCTATAAATAGAGGCCCACCCCCTCAGTTCTGGGAGAGCTTCTAAGAGATCCGATAGGCTGCCGGAGCCCAGAGGCTACCGGAGTCATTTCTAACCCGTGGGGTCTTTTGTAGGTGGAGGTTCTGCCGACTTCTCGGGTGCCCGTGCTCGCAGGAGGAAGGCTGTCCTCGTCCACCATACTTCCACGTCGTCCCTACGCTACCGAAGCTCCGCCGGATCTCACTATCGGACATCCAATAAGCCACTCTCTCCTTTTCTTTCATAGATATCTTGCATTCATCATATCGCATCCTCCATCCCCCTTATAAGGGAGTCTTTTTTCTATTCCTACGTCGGCATAATCGCCATTCATCATAAATATTTTCCTCCTACACGTATCCGAGAGGGGTTTAAAAGATAACACCAACCAGGTGTGTGTCTTGCCATCAATTCGTTATTTTTATCGCAAGGATTTGAATACTACACCTTCATCTTTCTAATCCACTCGTTACTTGTTTGTCGTTGTTTTGCATGGGTACCCAAGGAAAGCCCTCTCCGTCGGCCGGCCGAAGGGGGAGGAAGAAGCAACCCGCCATCTCCCGCTCTTGAGGTAGGCGCGATCACTTTCTTTATTTTGGGGTCTTTTGGCCCCTGGCGATCACATCATGTTATATTCTGTTATATTCTTATCTGCTCATATTCTCGAGGCCGCGGCGAGTCACTTCCCAAATGGCCGTTTAAATTCCCGTTCTTATATTCTCTTTATATTCTGTTATATTCTTATCTGCTCATATTCTCGAGGCCGCGGCGAGTCACTTCCCCAATGACCGTTTAAATTCCCGTTCTTATATTTTCTTTATATTTTGTTATATTCTTATCTATTCATATTCTCGAGGCCGCGGCGAGTCACTTCCCCAATGGCCGTTTAAATTCCCGTTCTTTATATTCTCCTTATATTCTGTTATATTCTTATCTGCTCATATTCTCGAGGCCGCGGCGAGTCACTTCCCTAATGGCCGTTTCAATTCTTGCTATTTGATTTCTGCACCATTCTCGTCCCCCCGAGGCCGCGGCGAGTCACTTCCCGCTATGGCCGTTTAACCTCCATATCTTGCTATATTACATTTGTCCCACTCGCCCCGCCGGAGCAATCTCCCGTGGTGGCCCCTTCTCTTTTCTCTTATTTCTGTGTTGCAGCAAGCAAAAGGAGCCCGCGCGCTCCGCGTCTTCTTTGCTCCCTGAACCACGTGACGTCGCTCACACTTACTAGTAAGTGTTTAAGAAAATTTCTTAATCAATAATTTTTTCTGGTATATCGGAGAAGTGTGCGGAGATGCTGTCAAAATTTTCAACAAATCGTACAACACATATAGTAAGTGATTGTGCGATCAAACCTTCATGGATGGGTTAAAAAGTGATAATTTAAATAATAGTCATCTTCCATCTGCAAATGGTCTATGGCGAACGATGTGAGGAAAGGGTCGAGCTTATTTTCACCTCGTAAGGATTTCAAAGTTATTTATCTACTAACATTTAGTGGCTACAGGCAAAATGTTGACAGATCGTTCATGGATGTATCGTAGAAAAGTTGACCGGGTGCTGTCTGTTGAGTTTAAACATGGAGTTGAGAGTTTCATTCATTTTGCATTGGGGAATCCAAATGCAAAAATGGACAGTGATGGTCACATTCGATGCCCTTGTTCAGGTTGTAGAAACTTGAGGTGGCGTTCACCATGGGATGTGCAGAGTCATTTGTACAGGTCGGGGTTCGTGGACGGTTATATGAATTGGACGTGTCAGGGTGAGGATGTCTTGTCGTATGAGCCCGACAATATTACAGGCACAAGTGGATACATGGATATGGTTGTGGATGCTGTTGGTCCTAGTTTTAATATTCATGAGGAACATGCATACATGGAAGAAGCGCCGAATAAGACAGTCGAAAAATTTTATTAACTGCTTAGGGATGTTGATGAGCCGTTGTGGGATGGTTGTGAAAAGCACACTCGGTTGTCTACGGTCTCACAGTGGTTGAACTTGAAATCTGAATTTCACATCAGTGAGACTTGTTTTGATCGTCTCCTTCTATTGATCAAGAGTATGTTGCCTTGAGATGAAAAGTTGCCTGAAAGTTTTTATCATGCAAAAAAGATGATCAATGAGCTAGGGCTTGGATATGTGAAAATAGATGCATGTCCGAACCACTGTATGTTATATTACAAAGAGGTTGCAGGTAAGACATCATGTTCTATTTATCATCATGACAGATTCAAACCTAAGAGAGAGAACAATTCAAAGCAAAAAGATGTACCGTACAAGGCATTACGATACTTCCCTCTTACACCTAGACTGTAGTGGCTGTATATGTCCTCAAAATGGCTCGACATATGACATGGCACACCGATAGAGTACACCATGTCGATGATATAATCAATCATTTTGTCGATGGTGAAGGTTGGACTCACTTCAGCCGTACTCATTGTGCTTTCTAAAGGAAGCCACGTAATGTTAGGTTGGGTTTATGAACAGATGGTTTTAATCCATTCGGTGGTTCAGTGGCATGTTACTCTGTTGTGTCCCCAGGTTTTGGTGATAACACACCATGATTCATAATTGTTTTGTAGGTGTCTAATTAAGTTTTTCAAGCGTTGTTAGATAGGTTGACTTCACCTTATCACAGTGCATACACCACAAATCAAACGAAGGGTGAACATGTCTCTGGTCGATAACTGGCACCTTCAAGGTGTCGACACCACAAGCTACAAGGGTTGACACCATAAAAGAAACACTGTAAAATCACGTTTCTATTTGAGGTCTGGAAGTTTCAGGGTGTCGACACCACTAGCTTATAGTGTCGATGATGTGACATGACCTAGGGATGCAACGGGGAGTGACTCGATGAGCCTAGGACCTAGACTCGCAAGCAAGCAACTTTGACGGCGGACTCACTCAGGCGAGCTCACTAGCGTAGCGCACAAAATTACCCATAGGCCAACTGGCGATAGTGGAGAGGGTCCAAAGTGGGACCTCACTGTTCCGGGGTTTGGCTAGCTTCAGACGGAACCCCTAAGGGTCTGGAATGCCCAAACCAACGGGCGGCCGGCACGCCGAGGGAGTGGGTTGGAGGGTCTCTCTCACAACTCGCTCCGCGGTGGCACTCAATTAGATGACTTACGGATCAGGCACTCTCTCACCATCTGACGCAGCTAAGAAGCAATACTAATTAAGCAAGATAAGCTAGCAAAGGGAGGGGGCCAGAAGCTCACCTGGTCAGCGTGAAGACGCCGATCCCGGCCGGAGGCGATGGCGAGCGAGGAGGCGTGGATATGCACCCGCACGCCGCGTCGATGAAGCTTCAACCTAAAAGAAATTAATTAACAACAACTACTCCTCATGCAGGAGGGGTGGACTAAGGGTGGGGAATTTAGAGTTACACACAAACACTACCTCCGCACATGGAGGGGTGCTAAGCCGGCCAGGCGGGGGTGGGGAAAACTAGGCAAAAGCTGAAATGGCAAACGATGCTGAATCTATCTACTTCTGGAATAGCACAATGGACAGTCGATGACGGTGCTACCACGGGCTCTGTCGAGCTCAGGTGAGGAAGAAACTGGTGCCGAAACTTCCTGGGTTGGCCTAAGAGGATGTCTGAATTTTCAGGGAATTTCTTGGCGTCGACGGTGGCTGGGGCAGGGGCTGGAACAGGACCGAACGATTTTGACTCTGACTGTTCCCAGACTGCCGCTGCAAGAAGACGAGGGCGCCACGAGCACTCTCGAGGTCTGAATGATGCGGGACCAGAACTGCTGTGATCGTGGTCGAGTCTTCTTTAAACAGAGACCAACGGGGTCATCGTCGAAGGTCGTAGCTGACTGCGAAGACAGGAACAGTGGAAGGGTGTCAGACTAGGCTCTAGAGGAACTGACCTTGCGCACCCTGGGGAGAAAATCTGGAACTCTTGACTCCGGGGTCCAAAAATTGTTCTACTTCTTGGAGATGGTAGGGGACTTGGAGAAGAACACATCAGCCAAGTTTCACGCTCATATCTACTTAGGAACAGCCGTGGTCACGTTGGAACTTGGGCTCTGGTTCTCTGCCGGAGTAGTCCTGCGCAGCATGGGGAGAATGGCTCTCTCGGGCAGCTCAGAGCTGGGATGGGCGCGAGACCACCTCACCTGGTAAGCTCTCTGGACGGCCTTTCCTGAAATATAGGGCTTTTCAGCAAACTCCTGGAGATGGTGTCATGGTCGAGCCTTCAACTGGTACCTCTGCTGCTGCCTGCGAGCTGGGAACAGGCTGGTGGTGTAAGGTTGTGTGTATGAGGGTGGGATGGCCAAGGGAAGCAAGGGGAAATGGGGAGGGCAACCGGGGGAGGAAGGGGGTGTTGGGGAGGGGTGAGGGGCAGCCAGCAAGGGAGGGAGATTTAAATTTGGCCTAGGGTTTGAGCCTCTTCAGCCTTGGGGAGATGGAGGGGTGCTTGGGGAAGGGGAGTGGGTGGTAGGTGGTTGGAGGGTGGCTTGGAGATTGGTGGATTCCTCCTTGGGGGTTGGGGGGAATTGAATGGGTGTATGGGGAAGGGGGGATATTAATGAAGAGTGAATGGAGGAGAGAGGAGGGGGAAATTTGAATTTTGGGAGGGGAGGAGAGAGAATGGGGGCGCCCCTTTTTGAGAGAGAGAGAGATAAGAGCGAGCGAGAGAGAGAGAAATATCAAGAGAGAGAGAAGAAAACTCCATAAAGGAATTATCTATTATATTGATCATCAAAGGTTACAAATAAGAGAGGGGAGGGGACTATTTATAGACTCCATACTTTTCCTTGGACCAAATTGCCCCTAGACAATTGACAGATTGACCACACAATCCAAAGAGGGGCGCCCCTGGGCCTAGCCCATTGAATTGGGCCCAATAACCTATCAAACCAACCATATGACAACTAACTTAGGTAAATGACTCACTAACCTAGGTACTAGACTCAAATAAAGGGAAAATTACACAGTTTATGACTCAAATAAAATATAAAAATTACATGACTAGACTTAGAAACACATAACGAACACAATGGCGCATGCCGACGAACAATCCGAGCCTCGAAAATGTGGAGGGGCAAGGGATGCCCCCATCATTCGACATCAACGATCAAATGCAGCAGAAAGACTCGACACCAACAAGAGTCGTGTCGGGACGTCAGGCTAAAGGGATGCGTGGTGTGTACCCTAGTGTCGACCTTCATTCCCACAAGTGTCGACACCAAAGTGCTCCTTCTATCAAGTTGATGGAATCCCTGTAAGAAGTGTCGACACTTCAATCAATGAGTGTTGACACTAAAAGTATCGCGTCCACCGGATGTCAGTTTCGAATCTAGTTGGGTCTTGGATCCAGATCCCAATCATTGGATCCGAGGTAGGTACGAGGAAAGGGCTTCTAGAATGACCTTTTACGAGTAGAATCATTTCTGTTATGTGAGACTATGCCCTAGCTGGGTCCCACGAAGATACCGTCTATCCTTTTTGCGTGCGCGTGTCAGACACGTGCCAGAGGTAAAGGCCATCGAGTGCTGAAGAAAATCGGATGAAAGGGAATATTCACGTGAGTGTGAAAAAGACTTGAAGAAGAAGCTTCTGGCATAATCAGGGGTTAAGAAGAAGAAAAGAAGAGAAGAAGACAAGATATTGTGTGAAGCAGAGCATCGGCAGCTGGAGCTTCATCTCCTGGAAATCAGGCTATCCGTCACCAGCAGAACGTCATCGTCAAGAGCCCAAGGCTACCCCAACAGAGGAAGCCGATTCTCCAACCATTCAACCTACTGTGAAGAAACTGTAGCATCTAACGGGATTGGAAGATTCATCCCGTCGTCATCATCAGATAGTTTTTCCTTCTTGACCTTATTTTCTTCTACTGTCTGATACATTCAGTTTCCTTTTTGTTTCGCTTTGTTTCTTCTTTCTTTCGAACTCAGTCATCTGTGTTTTGTTCCCTACTTGTGAGTAGGAAGACGGTCTGAGGGAGATCTCAGATCCGTGGTCAGGGCTTGGATGCCCGCAAGCTGTTTGACAGCGTGCTAGGGATTTGTTCCTCGTGTAAGCTTAAGCTGTAAGGCTCAGTGGTTTAGAGGATTTGTTCCTCTAGTTAGCAAGCTGTGAAGCCCAGCAGGGATTCTCACTAGTTGGTGAGGGGTGGATGTAGGTCTCCATAGGGATGTAGAGTGGTGATAGGTAGATCTAGAGGGGAGGGGTGAATAGATCAGCCCCTTTTTGCCCTTATTTGCGGAAATAAAAACTAGATCCAACACGAAGACTAGTAAGGCAAGAATTAGTTGACAGTTAAGAGGCTAGATGCATAGATGATAATCATGAACGTTCCTACCAAGCTTCTAGCGTTAGTACACAACAGAAAACAAACCACAAGACACACGTTTTAAGGTGGTTTGGTCTCTATCCAGAGACCTACGTCCACCCCTCACACAACTCGGTGAGGCTTCACTAGTGCAAAGGCACTACCGCTGATGCACAGCTTCTATCAGATAGATACACTCTCACAACTCCGTTGCCAAACAGCTTGAGGGATCACAACCCAAAACCCACAGACCGGTGACCACACCGTCTGTCTTCCTACTCGCAAGTAGGGTACAGATATGAGAGTATGTGTTTTTGAAGAAAAACAAACTGAAAAGGAACAGCCAGACAGAGTATCGCTATGAAGTTCTATGGGAAGGAAAACTCTTGTTTGGGAAAGAACTTGAGGACTCCTTGGTTCTCTTCTTGTTCTTCCTGGTTCGTCACCACAACCTCACGAGGGAAGGATGATCTTGCTTCCAGCTCTCAAGGGTACCGGATGGATCTTCACAGATCCTTTCTGCTTTGCTAAGAGACCTCCTTGAGTGAGGAAGAGGAGCGTCTTCTTCGTTGCACTCACTCCAGCAGCACCAGGAAGGAGATGGCTTCGCGAGCAAGCTTCTATGTTGCTTCCTTGTTTTTCTTTCTTCCTGCTTGCCTATCTCCCTTTGAACTGGAGCTCATGCTCCTGATATATTGGTGGCTCATGGCAACTTCAACGTTGTCCACTGCAGAAGCTAAACCCAGAACGTTACATCCACATTATTTGATTAGCTTCCTTTGCATCGTTGACCCTTGTCTGTCATGCCTATTGGTATGTGGGTAGGTAGGTGACCATATCAGGAATGGTACAATCATTTTAGAGGATGTCTCTGCCAAAACATGATCCTCTATCGCAGTAACCTTCTTGACGGCTTTTTTCGGAGTGAACGGATCCTCCAGGACAAGTTCAGAATCTTGAAGAGCGGATTCTATCGGTTTCAGATCTGTTCAAGACGATCATGAATGTGTCAACACTTTACACACAGGGTGTCGACACATCCCATTAAGATCTTGAAGACCCGTGGCTTCCAAGCAGAACAGGTCAACACCTTGATGAACAAGTGTCGACTCTTGCGCCATACTCGCATGTACATCGTGCTGTCGTGCGAGACGTCACAAGGCGGTGTCGGGACATATACGCCAGGTGCCGAGACGTCACCAGATGATGTCGGGGCATATACGCCAGGTGCCGAGACGTCACCAGACGGTGTTAGGACATATCCGCCAGAGAGAGGTAAGTCCTGCTTCTTGGAGCCGAGGTGTCGACACTTTTCGCTCAGGGTGTCGACACTTTGGTTAATCCCAAGGCCAGATAGAAACGGCCTCAAGATGGATTTCTTATTGGGGTGTCGATACTTTGCTCAGATGTGTCGACACTTGCTTCATGCCAGAGCTCAACCGGAGATGGTTCACCATGATCTCTTCTTGATGTGTCGACACGTTGTGGGAGGTCTTGACACTCTTAGAGTGTTTCTCCTGTACTTGTTTAGTCTATACATTAAACCAAACTTGTTCTATATTCCTCAATTATCTAATGATGAATTATGGTTTGTTATCATCAAAACCAGGGGACACAACATTCTCCCCCTTTTTGATGATGACAACCCTGATTCATTATCTCCGAGCATTCATATAGCAATACAACATTTTGGTTGAGGAAACATCTGCCAGAAGAGTTTTTGCCATTCAAAAACAAAGGAGACCATTTTTATATTTTACAAAAAAAAGGTTTGTTCCATTGATCAAACACAGTTTCATACAGATCAAGCGAGGATTTGCATTCAAGCATTTACATGAAGCTGTCTAGATGCAAAAACTAGAATCTAGATGAAAAAACTAACTAGATGCTTATGCTAGATGATGCTTGTAACACTCTCAAAAGTCTTTAGAACTGCTCCCTTTTTGTCATCAGCAAGGAGGGGGTGAAGGAGGAGGCTGCTGTGGTGGAGGCATGGTGCTAGAGCTTGGGTTGCCTAGGAAGTGGAGTTTCTGTGCCTCATGGAATTGCTGTTGCAGTTGCGTGATTGTGACTGCTAGAGAGTCAACCTCCTGAGTTAGCTGCTCATCCCTTTGTCTCATAAACCGGTGTAGAGTCTTGATGTTTTCATTTATATCCTTGAGCCAGGTGTGTATCATTTCACAAATGTACTCTGTCTCTACCCTCTGTTGGGATCCTTGCGGTGGGAGACGAGAAGATGTTGCTTCTGTCTGAGGAGGAGGGCACCATTCATCACCTGTGTCGGCCAAGCTAGGCTGGTTGGAGTTGGGCTTTATGCAGACGAATGAGTTCCAGAATTTCAGTACCAACCATATCAAGTTTGTTGTACACAACATTCATTTTGGCCTCAGCTTTGGTGGTGTTGTTCACTATTAGTGCTGTGTCAGTGTGGACTGTTTCTGCAAGCTTGGAGGAGGCATCAAGGAGCTTGTTGCAATCAGCATACACCTTGCCTTTCATCTGGTGGGAGGCATCAAGTAGCCGTGTAGTAGTGGTATTAATAGTTCTTTCCAGATTAGATGTGACATTGACAGTTCTAGTGGCCTCTATGGTCACTTGTTCTCTGATGGATAGTGTTGCTGTAGCCACCTGTTCTGCAATTTGATTGGAGGTATCCATCATCCAGGCACACTTGATGTTGAGATGACCTTGATCTTCTCGGATGTCATAGGCATGCATGACCATTTCAGTAGTTTTCTCCTGGGTTTCAGAGTGAATTTGCCTTAGCCTCTTCATAATCGTTCTGGCCCTTTCACACACATTTATGATAGAGTGCATGAATCTTCTCAACCTTTCATATGACTTATGTTTGTCGTTCACAAATTTCTCCCATCTGTTGGTTTGGACTTGCTCATAGTGAAGTTGTCTGGCTTCCAATCTGTCCAATTGCAGACTGACCTGACGAAATGAGGAGTTCATGCTTCCAAACTGTTCGGTGAGGAATTGGATAAGAGCAGGGTGAATGTCCATGAGGCCACCAGTTGCACCAAAAGCTGGGCCTCTTGAGGTGGAGGCCTCGGCATGGAATTCTGGAGGTGCATCCCACTCACTAAACACTCGAGGCTCATTGTTTGGAGACAGTGGAGGTTGGATGCCAAATGATGTCATCATCCCATGCTGGTCCATGTGGTCTTCAGACTGCTACTGCTATTGGTACTGCTCAAAGTGAGCGTCTACATGGAACGGTTATTCATGCTGGTCTAACTGCTCATTTAAAGCTGGCTGGTCAGGCTGATCCTGTGTAGGCTGTTCCTGTTGAACTGGATGTACAGGTTGGTCAGGTAAATGGCCATTCAGATTTCATATAATTCTGTCACCTTCTTTTTTAAAGTGCATGTAATTCTCAATGAACCTCATGCAATAGACATTGCTTCTGGGGATTTGTGTTGACTTTTCATTGTCCAGAGGAATGCCAACCCTCTGAAATATTATTGTAAGCTGTGATGCATAGGGTAGACTTCTCCTGTTCCGTATACAACTGTCCATAATCTGTAGAATAATCTCTAGAAGGCAGATCTGCTGATTGTTAAACATATAGAAGAAAATAAACTGCTGGGTTTCTGTTAGCCGACTCATGCCACCCCCTTGTGGGGTAATCATGGTTGTACACGTGTGGTGCAGGAGACGCTGTAAAGGAGGAAACATGTTGGTGTCAAAGGATTTGACAAGAGTTTGGGTTTCATCCTGAGGGTTCCTGGGCTTGCCTGTCAGGATGGTGTAGGCGACAGACAAATCAATGTCACATTCAGACTCTATAAGCCCATCTCAAGGAATATGTAAAGCTCTATGAAGCAGCTTGGTTGAAAGTTTGATTGCGACTACCTTTTCCTCAATCCTAAGGGCTTTCTTATTCTGGTCATAAACTAAGTTCTTATAAATTTGCTATACGAGAAATGGGTAGTACACCCTATGGTCAGACAGAAATCTTCTCCATCCTTGGAATTCAAAGAGCGGTAGTAGTTCAAGAAAATTATCAAGCATCTTACGGTCACTGAAATCCACATACCTAGGGAAGAGGATCCTGGTGGGGTCACTCTCTTCTTCCCTGACTGAGGGAGTAGTACTGAGCTGCGGAGGTGCTGACGGTGCATTGGTCATCCCTTTTTCAGCTGCGGACAGACGTTTCCTCTTAGCCGAAGGGTCTTGCGACGTGCTCTTGTCACTGTTAGAGCCTTGGGCTTCTGCGGCTCTCCTCTTAGCTGGTTCTGCAGCTATTCTGTCCTCATAGCTCTTGGATCGCACTTCCTTGTGCTCTTTCTTTGCTGTCGGAGCTGGAGCGGCCACCTTTTTGGATGTGGCCGCATCCTTTCTCTTGCCGCGGGTGGCTGGAGGAGTCATTATATGATGGCGGAAAGAAGGAGGAGAGGATAGCGAGGGTGGCTGGAGCTAGCTGGAGAAATGGCTACACAAGCGAGAGGAGACAGAGAGGGGTGTCGACCTCCGCGGGGAGGGTGTGCAGACGCGCCAGAGAGAGGGTTTACGAGAGAGAAGGGTTTTGAAAGGGTAAAGTGAAAACGTGATTTTCACCGTGGAGTTTAAAAAGGCAGAGTTGATATTTTTCCTTTTAGAAATAACAACCCTTTGATAAGAAATGGCAGAAATATCCCGATTTTTATTTCAGAACGGTTTAAGGCTTATAAGCTCATTTTTGAGTAATAGAGGTTTGAGAGAAACCATTTTTGCAACAAATATTAAGACTAAAATATTTGAGAAAGTCAAAATATTTAACCAAGCCTATTTGTCTTACTCATCAAGTTCATTAGGTATGATTGGAAAAAGGAGAATAAGCAAGTATTGAAAATAAACAAAAACCTTTTTGTTTTGGAGTAAGGTATAGAGTCATCCCCAAACAATTTTTTTAATTAATTAAACAGTCCGATATAGCATTCACTTTTTGACTCAAGAAACACGTTGTTCAGACGCTAGAGTCCCTGGTTACTCAGTGTAGCTTATCTTTCTGTTTTCTTTTGAACAGAGTTGGCAGTCTTCATCATGACTAGAATAACCTTCATTTCATTGATGAAGGATCTAATTTCTCTGAAGATGAGGCCATTGCTCTGAAATTATTATAGTATGGTTTTAGGAGGCGTATTCTCTAATTGGCTTCAAGTTAGTTAACTTGTTTAACGACAATACATGCCAACAATTCTTAAACCAAGAAGCCTTTTTGTAGTAAACTTTCAGACGCTTAGGCAATGGTTATTTTCAAAGACTTAATGAAAATTCTAACCCTATTATGAAGTGCAAGTTTGGTATAGCTCAACACAATTATTAATGAAAATGAGGATTATAAACATTAAACCACTTCCTTGACAGGAGTAGAACAGAATAACTTACCCAAGGTTGCATGAACGAATTAAAACATTCTCAACTCCCCCTAAATTAATGCTCGGTGACAAATGAAGGTTCAGAGGCATAAGATTTGATGTGGAAATGAAGAAGGCAGTGATAAGAAAAGGTCAGAACAACTCTCCATTGGATCTCACACCCAAGAGTGGCAGAGTGATAGTGTCGACACGTTCTGAGAGGGTGTCAACCTGCCTACAGGAAGCGCAGACTTTGCACAGACTGTGTAGCATGAACACCAGATGCACAGACTCTTGTAGAGTTGAAATTACAACATGCACTGACCTTGTTGGTCTAAAATCAACCGTGCATCGACCTTACTCAAGATGTGCACCGACCTTCGTTAAGCCATTGTCCTACATGTGTCGGCACATGACTGGAAGGTGTCGACCTACCTAGAGTAGGCTCAGACAATGCACAGGCCTTGTAGCACCGACCCTACTCTTCATACAAGAGGGCTGCACCAACCTGCCTTAAGCCATGTTCTTGCATGTGTCGACACATGACTGGAAGGTGTCGGCCTGGTCAAAAGTCTGTTCTGAGCCAGTGTCTCTGATTCTTATCTGTCTTTATTTCCTTTATTTCTAAAATACTTCTGCCATCTTCTACTGCCAGTGCCTCTGACTTTCTTATTTCAGTCAATCATTCAAGAATGGTTTTACCTCTTTGCTGCCACTGAGAAGTGCTTTATTGATGCTAAAGCTTTAAATATGCTTATGCACTAGAAATTAACTATACATATGATAATATGCATTTCTGACTCATGGTACTTGGCGGAGGCCAGTCCTCACGCAAGGGGAGAGTTTCCTGACATGCATGACTTGTCTTTCCACTTCTCGACATTTGATATACCATTTAGTCAAAAGATGATATTCAACTCAAAACAACCAGAAATGCGCACAAGCTCCCCCTGAATTTGACCATCATTCATGAAACAGTTTATACAACCAATAGACCAGTTCTAGACAAAAATAGCCATGATTGTACCCATCATAGCAAAGACAAGTAACTTCTGCATCGAAAAGGAATAGATTGCTCAAGCCTGAGTGGATTGAGGTCTGCATAGACCTAGCTCTCTCCCTAATGTTGAAAACCTATTATTACTTAAAGGTTTTGTGTAAATGTCTACAATCTGATTTTTTGAGTCAACAAAATGGAGCTCAAAGTGATTTTTGAGGACTTCATCTCTTATGAAATGATGCCTAATTTCAATGTGCTTAGTCCTAAAGTGCATGACTGGATTTTTTTCAAGATTTATAGCACTTGTGTTATCACACAGAATGGAAACACAGCCAAGATCTATTAGATAGTCTTGGAGTTGGTGTTTGATCCACAGCACTTGGGTGCCACAACTCCCTGCAGCAACATATTCTGCCTCTGCAGTTGAGAGGGCAACCGAGTGCTATTTCTTGGAGGCCCAAGAAACCAAATACCCACTAAGAAATTGGCAATAGCCACTAGTGCTCTTGCGGTCTAGTTTGCATCATGCATAGTCTGCATCTGAATATGAAATAAGTGAAAGTTCACATGATGCAGGACACCATAATCCCAATTCTTGAGTGCCAGCAAGGTATCTAAAGATAGGCTTGACAACAGTCAAGTGGGACTCTCTAGGACTAGACTAAAATCTAGCACATAAGTAAACACTAAACTGAATGTCTGGTCTAGATGCAGTTAGATAGAGTAATGACCCAATCATACCTCTGTACCTTTTGCATCCACAAGTGTACCTTGTTCATCTGCATCCAGTGATGTGGCAGTCCCCATTGGAGTTCTTAATGGTTTACAGTTGGTTAGATCAAACCTTTTCAGCAACTCCTTCACATATTTGGCTTGCTTGATAAAACATCCTTCATTACTTTGATTAATCTGCAAGCCAAGAAAGAATTAAAGCTCACGTATTAGACTCATTTCAAATTCATTGGTCATGAGTTTAGCAAACTCCTCACACATTTGAGATTTAGTGGACCCAAACACTATGTCATCCACATAAATCTGAACTAGCAAGATGTCCTTACCTTATCTCTTGGTAAATAGTGTCTAGTCTACATTACCTCTTGAATACCCTTGTTCGGTGAGGTATGAGCTTAGTCTGTCATACCAAGCTCTAGGTGCCTGCTTCAAGTCATATAAAGCCATGTCCAACTTATAAACATGATCTTTGAAATATGTGCATTCAAAACTGAGGGATTGCTCTACATACACTTCTTCTTTAATCAGACCATTCAGAAAAGCACTCTTAACATCCATTTGCTGTAGTTTGATTTTATGAGAACATGCAAATGCAAGCAAAATTCTAATGGCCTCTAATCTGGCTACATGGGCAAAGATTCTTCAAAATCAATGCCAAACTCTTGATTATTCCCCTGAGCCACCAATCTGGACTTGTTTCTTATTATCTTTCCATCTTCACTTAGTTTATTTCTGAAGACCCATTTAGTTCCTATGACAGATTTCTCTTGAGGCCTGGGAACTAGATGCCAGACTTTGTTTCTTTCAAACTGGTTTAATTCATCATGCATGGAGTTTATCCAGTTTTCATCCTTTAAGGCCTCTACAATATTTTTGGGTTCAGTTTGAGACACAAGAGCAAGTTGTTCAATTTCGTGCATAATTCTGAAATGAGACCTAGTTTTAGTTCGGCCATGTAGATTACCAAAGATGTTTTCTAAAGGATGGTCTTTTAACACTCTTAGATCAGGTTGTGTGTTACCTCCATCTGCTTCAGTGACCGGAGCGTTGCTTGGCCCTCCTTGGTCTTCATTTGCTTGTGTCTCCTCGTGTGGAAGTTTTTCCTTTCATTTTATGTTCAGGAATTCCCCATCATCATCTTCCCTGCAGATGTTGTCATGATCAGTCTCATCAAAGGTGGTGTGAGGGGACTCTTCCACACAAAGGGTCTTAAGATTATAGACTCTATAAGCTCTAGACTTATCTGAATACCCTAGGAATATCCCTTCTTCACTCTTGGGCTCAAACTTGTCCAAAACTCTTTTATCATTGTTATGAACAAAGCACTTTGACCCAAAAACTTTCATGTGAAAGAGAGATGACTTTTTACCTTTCAGCAGCTCATAAGGAGTCATTTTGGTGAGTGGTCTTACCATTGAGCGGTTGATGATATAACATGCTAGTGTTTACCGCTTCTGCCCAAAATCTCCTTGGTAGTTGCTTTTCAGCAAGCATTGTGTGTGCCATCTCTATGAGAGTTCTTTTCTTCCTCTCAACTATCCCGTTTTGTTCAGGAGGCCTTGGTGATGAAAACCTGTGATTTATTCCTTCAGTCCTACACAGATTGTCAAAGTCAGCATTGTCAAATTCACCACCATGATCTGAAATTATGTTAGAAATTTTGAACTTACCGTCTTGCTTCACTTGCATATAGAGTGCCTGAAACTCATCAAAAGTATTATTTTTATGTGCAAGATAAAATACCCAAGTGAATCTAGTAAAGTCATCTACCAAAACATAACCATATCTTTTACCACTTAAGTTAACTGTTTTGGTTGGACCAAATAAGTCCATGTGAATTAGTTCAAGTGGTTTAGATGATAGGTTTTTAGTTCTGCTTTTAAATGACTTTCTAGTTTGTTTTCCTTGAGCACATGCATCACGAATTCTAGAGTTCAGTTTGAATTTAATTTCAGACAGTCCTTTGACAATAGAATGCTTTATCAATTTATGAAGAGTATTGTAGCTAGCATGACCTAGTCTGCGATGCCACAAACATGCTAATTCAGATTTGGGTGCAGCAAGATAAAGATTTATGTGAGCAGGGTCATCTAAGTCAATCATGTACACGTTGTTGACTCTTTTACTAGAAAACTTGGTTTCTGTTGAATTAGGTTACAAGATCCAACATTCATTAGAGTTAAAGACTATAGTATGACCTTTATCACACAGTTGACTTATGCTCAGCAAATTATACTCCAGACCATCAACAAGCAATACATTATCAATTGAGTTGGATGGGTTCTTACCAACTTTACCTGTACCGATGATCTTTCCTTTCTTGTTTCCTCCAAACGTGACATGTCCAGCTTCCTTTTCTACCAGGAGATAGATTTTGGTTCTATCTCTAGTCATTTGTCTTGAGCAGCCACTATCAAGATACCAGCGATTGTGCACGGCTGCAAGACACTCCTGCACATGGAATTAAGTGACAATGTTTGGAACCCAAGGATAATTGGGTCCCAATAATTTTTTCATTTCTGTAAAGCAAGATAACACAGATTTTGAAATCCAGACTTTGTTAGCATTTTTATTTTTCTTGCTTTGCTGGGGGTTCTGGTTTTTCTTTTCTTTAGCTTATTGGGCTTTATGGGTTTTGGAAATGGTGGAGAAGGATTGTTTATTAGACCATATGTTCCAGTTGGTTGGTCTAGAGGAATAGGAGGTGTCATAGTACCTAGGTTGTTGAGGTTGAGTGAACCTATGACTATAGGGAACATAACTACCCCTAACCCATGAAGGTGTCGACCTGTAGGAGGCAAAGTGTCGACCTGTCTCTCGTTCTATCCATCTATAGCTGTCTCTGGATGAAGGATGTGTCGACCTCTGTTATGAAAGTGACGACCTGTCTATCGTTCTAGCCATTTACAACGGTCTCTGTTTGGGAGACGTGTCAGGTCCTTGTTACATGGGTGTCGACCTGTTGGTGCAAACTTAGGGTATTGTTGGGCATTTGACCATGTGGGTGTCGACCTGTCCTGAGGGTAGTGCTGACCTGTTCCAACATTAGAAAGGTTCCTTCTTTTGGGATGTGAAGACTTAGGCTTGGACCGATGTCGGTCTGTTTGGGATTTTTGGTGAACCTTTTTGGGTTGATGGGAAGTTTTGTTGATTGATTCTCCTACCTTTTCTTTTCCTTTGTTTTCAACATTTTCTTGGTGTGTTGTTTTGGAGGTTGATGCTTCGAAGATGAGACAAAGGTGGTAATTTTTAGCCCAAATGTTTTCTTCTTGGTTGGCTCATACCCTATCCCTTCCCTGTTAAAGTTTATTTTAGTTCCTAGCAGGGCGTTCAAGTTCTCACTTCCATCAACAAATTTTTCAAGAGCAATTTGTTTATCTGCTAGGTCCTTTTGAAGTTTTTCATTTTCTTTCAACAGTTGAGACTTGAGAGTTGACTTGTTTAAAGACATCAGACTTTTCATTGTACAGATTGTTGTCTTTCACATAGCCTTGTATTTTTAGTTTCAACTCATCAATTTCATCTCTCAGGCTTTCATTTTCATCCTCCAAATCTTTCATCTCTTTTCTTCCTTCTTCAAAATTTTCATTCATTTTTCTTAGATCCTCAATCTCAGTTTCTAGGGAGATTATCTTTTCATTAAGAGTTTAATATGCACAAAGGAGGCAACCTTTTTATTTAAGGTTTTATTTTCTTTTCTGTACACTTCATACTTATTCATCAATTCGAAGTAAGCCTCTTCCCAATCATCAGTAGAGAAGTGTTCAAAGGGAGAGCTCACCTCGCTGTCATTTTCTCCTTTGGCCATCAGGCATAGATCATCTTTCTCCTCTTCAGAGGAGTTATCTTCAGTCTCTCCCTCTTCTTCATCACCCCAGGTGCACACCATGGCCTGTTTCTTCTTGCCCTTCCACCTGGGCATTGCTTTCTTAGCTCCTTCTGAACACTCAGACTTGATGTGTCCTAGTTTCCTGCAAGAATAACAGACAAGCTTTTCAGACTTATTAACATTTTCAAGTCTTGACCTGAAACCTCTTTTTACCTGAGGCTTCCTCTTTGTGAAGCATGTACCTTCCTTTCTTAAAAATCTTCTCAACTTTCTTGACAAAAGAGGAACTTTGTCCTCTTCCGTGTTGCTACTTGAAGGCTCTTCATCTTCAGATAAGTCCTTGGTGCTTGGTCCAGCTTTGAGAGCCAGCGGCTTCTTTTTACTTACCGCAGCCTCTTTATTCTTCATATTCATCTCATAGGTCATCAGGGACCCTATGAGTTCTTCTACCTTGATGGTAGTCAAGTCTTTAGATTCTTCAACCATTGTGGCCTTTGTATGCCAAACAGGGGTTAGTGATCTCAGAATCTTCCTTACTATCTCCTGCTCGGAATAGGTCTTACCTAGCTCAGTCAAACCATTAGTGAGCACAGTTAGCCTAGCATACATGTCCGAAATGGACTCATCAGATTTCATTCTAGATTTTTCATATTCAGACACCAGCATGTTTGCTTTGGTTGCACGTACCTGCTGTGTCCCTTCATATATTACCTCATGGCAGTCCCACATTTCTTTTGTTGTTACGCAAGTTGACACCCTTGAGAACTCTGTTGGATGAAGGGAGCACTGCATAATGTGCTTGGCACCCCAGTTCAGTGTAGATGTCCTGATCTGTTCCTTAGTCCATGTGTCCTCATCTGGAGGCAGCTCAAATGGTCCCCTGCTGATCACTCGCCAGACTTCATGATCTGGGCTCTAATGAAGACCTACATGCGATTTTTCCAGTAAGGATAATTTGTCCCAGTGAAAAAGGGCAGTCTATTTATGGCAAGCCCTTCAGCCAAAGGACTCTTAGTCGCCATATCACCAGTTCTCTCAAGGTCGTTAGACCACATACAGAGAGACTAGTTCTGATACCACGTGTAGAGTGGCGATAGGCAGATCTAGAGGGGAGGGGTGAATAGATCAGCCCCCTTTTGCCCTTCTTTGAGAAAATAAAAACTAGATCCAACACTAAGACTAGTAAGGCAAGAATTAGTTGATAGTTAAGAGGCTAGATGCACAGATGATAATCATGAACGTTCCTACCAAGCTTCTAGCGTTAGTACACAATAGAAAACAAACCATAAGACACAAGTTTTAAGGTGGTTCGGTCTCTATCCAGAGACATACGTCCACCCCTCACACAACTCGGTGAGGCTTCACTAGTGCAAAGGCACTACCGCTAATTCACAGCTTCTATCAGAGAGATACACTCTCACAACTCCGTCGTCAAACAGCTTGACGGATCACAAACCAAAACCCACAGACCGGTGACCACACCGTCTGTCTTCCTACTCGCAGGTAGGGTACAGATATGAGAGTATGTGTTTTTGAAGAAAAACAAACTGAAAAGGAACAGCCAGACAGAGTATCGCTATGAAGTTCTATGGGAAGGAAAACTCCTGTCTGTGAAAGAACTTGAGGACTCCTTGGTTCTCTTCTTGTTCTTCCTGGTTCATCACCACAACCTCACGAGGGAAGGATGATCTTGCTTCCTGCTCTCAAGGGTACCGGATGGATCTTCACAGATCCTTTCTGCTTTGCTAAGAGACCTCCTTGAGTGAGGAAGAGGAGCGTCTTCTTCGTTGCACTCACTCCAGCAGCACTAGGAAGGAGATGGCTTCGCGAGCAAGCTTCTATGTTGCTTCCTTGTTTTTCTTTCTTCCTGCTTGCCTATCTCCTTTTGAACTGGAGCTCATGCTCCTGATATACTGGTGGCTCATGGCAACTTCAACGTTGTCCACTGCAGAAGCTAAACCCAGAACATTACATCCACATTATTTAATTAGCTTCCTTTGGATCGTTGACCCTTGTCTGTCATGCTTGCTTGTATGTGGGTAGGTAGGCGACCAATCAGGAATGGTACTGTCCTTTTAGAGGATGTCTCTGCCAGAACATGATCCTCTGACACAGTAACCTTCTTGACGGCTTTTTTCAGAGTGAACGGATCCTCCAGGACAAGTTTCGGATCTTGAAGAGCAGATTCTATCGATTTCAGATCCGTTCTGGATGATCATGAACGTGTCGACACTTTACACACAGAGTGTCGACACATCCCATTAAGATCTTGAAGACCCGTGGCTTCCAAGCAGAACAGGTCGACACCTTGATGAACAAGTGTCGACTCTTGCGCCATACTCGCATGTACATCGTGCTGTCGTGCCGAGACGTCACAAGGCGGTGTCGGGACATATGCACCAGGTGTCGAGACGTCACTAGACGGTGTCGGGACATATGCGCCAGGTGCCGAGACGTCACCAGACGGTGTCGGGACATATGCTCCAGAGGGAGGTAAGGCCTGCTTCTTGGAGCCGAGGTGTCAACACTTTTCACTCAGGGTGTCGACACTTTGGTTAATCCCAAGGCCAGATAGAAACGGCCTCAAGATGGGTTTCTTCTTGGGGTGTCGACACTTTGCTCAGATGTGTCGACACTTGCTTCATGCCAGAGCTCAACCGGATATGGTTCACCATGATCCCTTCTTGATGTGTCGACAAGTTGTGGGAGGTGTCGACACTCTTAGAGTGTTTCTTCTGTACTTGTTTAGTCTATACATTAAACCAAACTTGTTAGATATTCCTCAATTATCTAATGATGAATTATGGTTTGTTATCATCAAAACCAGGGGACATAACAAGGGAGACCGAACCACCTAAAAATCGGTGTTCCTTGTGTGGTTTGCATTTTCTATCTGTGATTGTTCTGGCATTAGATGAATGTCTAGGGCCGATTGTGGTTGATCCTACATTACTTCATTCATCTGCCACTAGATCTGTTTTAGTTATTTACTATCAATTATGTTAAAAAGTGGGTCAATCTATTCACCCCCCTCTAGATTGTCATCCTATTAGATCCAACATACTCTTGTTGGCCAGTGTTCATGACACCGTACAACCTTCCGCCGGACATGTGCATGAGCGAGGAAATCTATTTTTGCCCTTAGTAATTCCTGGTCAAAAAAGTCTCGAAAAAAATTTGGACATATATCTCTAGTTGTGTATTGATGAACTCAACTTTTTATGGACTCATGGAGTTGTTACTTATGATGCATGTAGGAAGCAAAATTTTATTATGAAGGCTGCACTGATGTGGATAATAAGTGACTTCCCTGCATATGGAACGCTATCTGGTTGGAGCACACATAGGAGGTTAGCATGTCCTTACTGTATGGAAGATACTAAATCATGTTGGTTTGATTGCAATCGGCAGGTTGCTACCAAGTGACCATCCTTTTCAAAGGCAAAAATGACTCATTTCAAAAAAATGTTGTTGAAATGGATGAAGCAGACTTACAACGGGTGTCTAGTCGACATATGGCGGCACAGGTGCAAAATTTACCAGATGTAGTACAATTATCTGGTAGCACATGACAACTCTCTAGATTTGAAAAGGATCACAACTAAACAAGAAAAGCATTTTTTGGGAATTGCCATATTGGTTAACTCTTCTTGTACGAAACAATCTGGATGTCATGCATATCGAGAAGAATTTTTTTGATAATGTGTTCAATACAATCATGAACATAAAAGGCAAAACAAAGGATAACGCCAAAGCGCGTATGGACTTAAAGATGCTTTGTAAACATCCAGAACTGGAACTACAGAATATAAATGGAAAAATTGTGCAGCTTAAAGTAACATACGTGCTTAATGATACACAGATCAAGGAAGTGTGCCAGTGGTTGAAACAGTTGAGATTCCTAGATGGATATGTGTCCAACATAGCCCATTGTGCGAATGTTAATGAGGGAAAAATATATGGATTGAAAAGTCATGACTGTCATGTGTTCATGGAGAGGCTGGTGCCCATTGCATTCTGTGACTTGTTACCAAAGCCTGTATGGGGAGCATTGATCGAGCTGAGTCAATTTTTCAAAATTTTATGATTGAAAATGTGGTCACGATCGTTTGCAAGCTATAGAAGATATTTTCTCTGACATTCTTTGATTCGATGGAGCACCTGGTCGTCCATTTGTCATATGAGGCTATAGTCGAAGGGCCAGTATAATTTCGATGGATGTCTCCATTTGAGAGGTATGTGAGATTTTTTTTAAACATACATGTCGTCCATGGTCGATACATGTGTATGATATGTATGTCATTGCCATCTGAATTGTTGCTGTAGGTGCATGCATGAATTAAAAATAAAAGTTCACAACAAGGCAAAGGTGGAGGGTTCGATTGCTGAGGCATATATTATTGAAGAAATTTTGAACTTCTGTTCCATGTACTTTGAGCTAGATATTCAAACTCGTCGTACTCGACCTCCACGTAATGATGATGGGGGAGTTGTTGATTCGTCCAATTGGCTCTCTATGTTTAAGCATCCTGGACATGCTTTCGGACGTTGCTTCACTCGTACGCTCGAAGATAGAGAGTTGTATGCCGCAGAGATATATATTCTTCTGAATTGTATTGAGATCGAACCTTATGTTGAGTAAGTTCTTAATTAACTCACATTTCTAGTAAGGCCATAAGTTGTTCATCCTTCTTCTACAGTTCATTTAAAGTAGTAGTGTATTTATATTGCAGACAATTTGATTGAGAATTAGCACAAAAATGTCCAAATATCCAGGACGTGGAGGTTGAAAAAGAATGCGAGAAGTTTTTTACCAAATGGCTGAGATATCAAGTTAGTGTCGATCGTTGAATATATATGTTTCTATTTACTTCTGTTGAGGTAATTGTTAATATTTTAACTACTCTGATTTACCTATAGGTTGAACAAGGTCTTATTACTGATCAAAGAGTACAGGAGATAAGTTATGGCCCCTCGAAAGTTACACTTGCCTATCCAGAATATATTGTGAATGGCTACAGATTTCACACGAGGGATTATGGATGAAGTAAGTCTACGATAAAACAACGATGTATGTGTTAAGGGAAGTGCATACAATGAAGTGGAACTGGACTACTATGGTATTCTTGAGGAAGTCATAGAATTGCAGTATTTGAGATTAGACAATCGTGTATTCATATTTAAGTGTCATTGATTTGATCCTAATTCTATTTGACATGACACAACTTATGGGATTGTCGATGTCAAACATAGGTCTAAACTTAATACATATCAACCGTTCATTTTAGCCGCACAAATCCAGCAAGTGTATTATTCAAGCTATCCATCGTCTAAGAATAAAGATTGGTGGGAAGTTTGTAGGGTTAAAGCAAAACTTTTTCCCACTTATGAGATAAATGTGAGTGAAATGTCTCAGAGGTTGCTAGCGCCGAATATTTTCAATCAGACGAAGTTGGCGTTGTAGGTTCTACGCATATTAATCTGGACGAATCTGATGGGCCATTGTTATTATGTAAGGGAGATGAAGTGGAAGAAGTCGATCCGATGGAGCTAAATGTTGATGTTAGAGGGGAGGAGGAGTAGGATGAAGAGACAGAGTTCGAATCTGATGAAGCTACTATGTGTAGATTATAAGAAAATTAACTTTAAAAAAGAAGAATTAATAAAAGGGGAAAAGAAAGGGGAAAGAGGAAGAAATAGGGAGCATGCGTGGATGCTATAGGAGTGTGATCGCCAGAGGGGATACCTTAAAAGAATATGACAATGAAGTAAAAGGAGGGATCACGGTATAAATATCTTTCAAAAGAAGCGGGGAGATTGTGAGTGTGCACCTTCTCTTGCAATCGACCGGCGGATGAAGAGAATTCTTCTTGTGTAGATTACCCTTGCAAAATGAAAAAACCAACAAAGACGAGATTGATTAGAGATATGGTGTGTGTAGCATCAAGTTCTTAAGATAAACAATATGAAAAGCATGAGCATAAACATACCTTGTTGGTGTTTTGGCTTTAAACCCCTATGCAAAGGGTGGATAAAAAATGATGTATGAAGATGGGGAGGGTGCAAGTGTTGCACTATGGAGACTCTCAACGTGGTTGAGATGATGAAATAAAGAAGAGAAACATGATATGATGCATGAACTAATTAAGATGCATGGCAAGACTAAAAGAAATAAGGGAAAGAATTGGCTTATTGGATTGTTTCTCCAAAAGGGGCTTTAGATCTTCAAAGGAGGAAGAACTCCAAGGGATGAAGCTTTAAGTGCATGAGGCCTCCTCCTTGAGCCTTCAAACCGACAGCACCTCCCCTTTGATTGATTGAGCAGTCTTAAACACAAGGGAGAGATGGGTCCTATTTATAGGGGTGAAATTCGGAGGTTTAATTCCATAGAAAATAGGAAAATCAATTTTATTAGGATTGGAAGGAGAATATTCATTGGCCAAGTGTCCTCCCAGCCTAAGAAAGCCTTAGGATCCTTTCTCAAATGGAAAAGGAGCTCAAAACGAGAAAGAAGAGATTCTGCTCGGGTTCAGAATTCTGTAGGAATGGTTAAATGGCGCCAGTTCGAAAAGCCGCTACTTATGAGCCATTTTAGGAAGGATTAGGAATTTCCAAAATTAGAAAAGAATTGGCGCCTATGGTCCGGTCGCCAATTAGGATTTAATACGAATTTTGGACGGACTTAAAAGCTCAAAATAAGGCAAGAAAATTGGCGACTTGTTGTCCGGGCGCTCATTTATGAATTAGCGACCTTCCGGGCAATCACAGAATCAAAAATAATCCGAATTTGGCTCAAAATATGAAGAACAGAATTGGCGCCTTCCCTCAGGTCGCCAATTAGGAATTGGCGACCTTCCGGAGTATCACCAATTAGAAAATCTTATAAAATCAACTAAAAAATGAGAAACAATAATGGGCGCCCTCCCGGGAGGGCGCTTATTAGAAATGGGCACCCAGTCGGTCGCCACCAATTAAAAAGGCCCCGAAAAATTAGAGAAAATCTAAAAAAATATGGAAAAATCTGAAAAAAAAGGAAAATATGTGGGAAAGTTGGAGATTCAAGAAAAATGAGGAAAAATCAATCAAATAAGACGATTTGAGAGTCAAATTGGGGCATTACAATGCGATAGGAGATGCTCAAAATGATGTCGATTTTAGCGTGTCTACACTATGGATGACGAAGATGAGGTTGAGTTAGATATATCATTAGTGTGGGTTGGGCTAGATAAATTTTGATAATTTAGTAAGATATTCTTACATTTTTGCATAATTTTTAATAACATTTGTAAATCTTATATAATTGTGGATTAATATGTATTAATTATTTTGTTCTTAATAAAGAGATGGTCCGAGGAGGTCGTAGTGGGACTGGGAGGAGACAGGGCAGTGGGAGGGGCTCTACTCCCTCCTCTTTGGCGTCTTCTTTGGGAACAGGTATATCTATTCATATAGTTAGCTATACAAGTGTATTAATTATATACTAACTTAAAAGATTTTTTTTTACAGGTCCAAGTGTCGGCTCACCAGCTGCACATGGCACACTGCCACCACCGCAGGAGACATGTATATATGTCTATTTTGAAAATGCAATGAAATGTTGTTTGATTATATTTTTTACTTATAATATTTAATTCTTACATGTCCTAGTGCTCTACCACCACCTCCTACTTCAGGTATGTATATTTCCATTTTTAGCATAATATTCATTTTACTTATGATATTTAATTTTTACGAGTCCCAGTGCCCTCCCACCACCTGTACCGGCCACACCCCCACCAGCTCCCGCTTCAGGTATGTATATTTTAATTTTCAGCAAAATATTCATTTTACTTATGATATTTAATTTTTACAACTCCCAATGCCCTCCCACCACCTATACAGGCCACACACCCACCAACTCCCACTTCAGGAATGTATATTTTAATTTTTAGCAAAATATTCATTTTACTTATGATATTTAATTTTTACAGGTCCTAGTGCCCTCCCACCACCTGTACAGGGCACACCCTCACCACTCAGTTGCTAGAGGATGTCGACAGTCGTCACGAGGGCGAGGGAGGCAGGGCCCATGATAGACGTCTACCGTGCTGGATCTCTGGGTTGTTGAGTCTCTCCAGATGATTTTGATGATAACAAAACCCTGGCATTACAAATAGGCTGATAACTTGCTAAAACCCCTCTCCAGCCATCTTCCATCAAAGCAAATGTGTAATTCTATCGTGCCTCAAAATGCCCAGGATAAGTCAATCCAACTCATATTGTTTTGAACAAAATGTGGTCTCAAAGTAATTTGCTTTCAGGCTATGATTCATTAGCTAACACTGTCAAATTACAGGTTTTCCAGACTAGCGGTCGACCGCCAGCTAGGGACCGATCGACCGGTTTTCCCAGCGTTGAAAGGTTCAATTTCTGTAAAATTCAGGTCGACCGCCCACCTACACTCGGTCGACCGCCATCTTCGAAGCCTCCATTGTTGACTTTGTATTTCTTCAACGTGGGAAGCCCTTCTCCTTAGATTTTTTAATCCCAAAGCCACCAGACATGCCATGATTTGTGGATCTGATTCTTGGCTTGTCTCTTGACCATCCAAGTTGTATAAAAACATCTCATTGGGGTCAAAAACCCTAATAACTCAAGGGAGATCAAAGGGAGCTGCTAAGGGAGAAAGAGTGCTGGAAGAAGAGCTCTGTGAATAGTATTTCGTCAAAGCCTTCTTCATCAAATCTCAAGCTTTTGAAGATCATCCTGAAGCCTTTCAAGTGGAAATCGAGCTGAGAACCAAGCTTCATCAAAGATTCTTCTTCATCCACTAAGGGGGAGCTTAAACTTGAAGTTTTTCTTTTGTGTTTCTTCTTCCAAAACTCTTGAGTTTTAAGTGTTTGTTCCTTGTAATCTCTAAACACTCAAGTGTGTGTGGATCTACTTAGATCCGTGTGTGTGTGTTTGATTTCCGTCAGAATCGTGTGTGTTTAGGTGTGTTTACACCTTCGTGGGAGTTTCCATCTCTCTACGAGTGTGTGTGTTCATATCTTGTAATCCTTTACAAGATAGTGTGTGAATCCTCACAGTTTGTGAGGGGTGGACGTAGGTTACCGTTGTTACATCCGAACCACATAAAAATCTCTGTCTCTTATGTGGTTTGTTCCTTATCTTCTACCCCTATTCTGTACTAGCAATCTCTCATAGTGTTTCTACTGATTTTTCCATTTAAATCTAGCTCGATTGATCATTCCTACAGCAGATCTTTGGTATATTAAAAGGTGGGTTCAGATCGACAAGGCAAACCTTGTCAGGAAGATAACACCTTGTGTGAGTAGAATCTTTAGATTCACACCTCCACCACGGTACCAAGGATTCGTTGTGTGTGATAGATTTTGTTAGATCTAATAGTTTCTATATAGATCTGAACTTCCTTGTTGCTGTTCTTCACATTTGTTTAAATCGGCCAAAGCTTTCTTAAAATTATTATCACCCAACTCACCCCCCCTCTTGGGTGTCCTTGATCGAGGGACTTCAATTGATATCAGAGTGAAGGCTCTATATTTTTCAGATCTAACGATCTAGAGTAAGATCCAGATCAATGACTAACAAGGGGATGATGCCTGAGGGTCACTCAATCCACCGCCCTCCATACTTCGACGGCTCAAATTACTCCTATTGGAAAAATAGGATGCACATTTTTCTGAGAGCCCAAGAGTACGAGATTTGGAGGGTGGTGGACAAGAGTCCATATGAGCTCTCTAAAAATGAAGATGAATGGAACCCTGAGGATATTAAGAAATCCACAATGAACTTTAATGCTATGAACATTATGCAATGTGCTATTCATCCCAATGAATACTCTCGTGTTTCTATGTGCAGCTCAGCAAAGAAAATGTGGGACAAGCTGCGACTTATTTATGAAGGAACCTCCGAAGTCAAGGAAACCAAAGCCAATATGCTGGTCAGGGATTATGAATTGTTTAAAATGAAGCTGGAGGAGATGATCTTAGAAATGTTCGCGAGGTTAATAGAAATTACCAATGGCCTCAAAGGTCTTGGGAAGGAGTACACTAACTCTGAACTTGTGAGGAAGGTTTTGAGATCCCTTCCACCTGCGTGGCACACAAAAGCCACAGTTCTTGAAGATTCAAAGAATCTATCAACACTCTCTTTGGATGAGCTCATAGGGTCACTGATGACCTATGAAATAAACATGAAGAGAACATTTGAGGAAGAATCCAAAAATAAGAAAAATGTGGGCTTGAAAGCCAGCCAGTCTTATGACGACTCCCAAGAAGAGGAGTCTAGCGAGCAGAGTAATGAAGAAGAAGACCTGGCTATGCTGACCCACCAGGTCAAGAAATTTCTAAGAAGAAAGAAGAATTTCTAAGGAAATTTCAGGAAAGGGCAAAGGAAGCCTTTTCAAACCAAGGGTGAGTCAAGCAAGCCTAATAATGTTATTTGTTATGAGTGCAAGAAGCCCCGACAGATGAGAGGAGAGTGCCCAGACCTGAAAAGAAAGTTTAAGAAGGACAAATTCAAGAAACTTAAAGCCATGAGCGACGAAGAGAACGAACAGTCCGGCGAGGAGCTGGAGGAGCTCGTGGAAAGCTTGTGCCTCATGGCATATGAGAATGACTCAACCGAGGTAAATCCTGATCTTGATTTTATTTCAAATGAACAATGGGAATCAGAATATGAAAAGTTGTATACAAAATACAAAAAAATTAGATCAGAAAATAAATATCTCAAGAAAAAGATAGAAGATCTTACACATGAGGATTCTTCAATTAAATTTTAAAAACTTGAGCAGGAATGGTTTGAACTAACTGAGCAAAAAGAAACATTGTTACAAATAATTTCAGATTTTGAAAAAGCCAAAGAAGAGCTATCCTGTAAAATGTCTGAAATTGAAAAAGTTTATGAAAAGCTCAAGAATGAAAAAGAAATTCTGACATCCTCAATTTCAGAAATTGCAAAAAAAAATGTGAGCTTGAATAAAGAGGTGAGTGACTTGCAATTCACTCTCTCTAGGTTTTTTAAAGGGAAACAAAACCTAGACAATGTGTTGGGAGTTAAAGTTAACTTCCGGAAAGAAGGATTGGGATACATACCCCAGAATAAAAAATCCTTTGAGCACAAGATTACCACATCTTATGTGCATGAAAAAGAAAATGATTGTGCTTCATGTTCTCACACCAAGCCCCAACATGTTCAATCTAAACCACACAAATATCAAAGAAGATTCTCAAATGTCAACTGCTTTCATTGTGGTAGATTTGGTCATGTAATTTCTAATTGTTGGTTCAGACAAAGCACACAAAGAAATCATGCTCCTTGGATAAAGAAAAGATATGTGTAGAATTGGACAAACTCCTATGGACCCAAATTTGTTTGGGTACCAAAAATGTTGTGCATCCCTTGGTTTTGATGATGACAATAGGATATGTTTGATTAATCAAGTTCTATCTTGTTTCATAACAAATACAAGTGGTTTGATTGTTCCTTCAAAGTATTGGACTCATTCAATTTACCTCTGATAAGTTAAGTAATTTCAGGTCCACTGAAATCCAAGTGGAATCAACAAATCAGAAGAAGTGTCAAAGGCCGCTTGTCGACCAGGGAAGTGGTTATGGTCGACCAACGAACTCAACCAAAAAAGCATCAGATCATCTGTCTTCTGGAAGCACCTTGGCTGTCGACCAAAGCCCCGCCTCTGGTCGACCACAGAAAAGACAGAAGCAACAGACAGAACTGCTGGCCATCTGGAAACTGCCCCCTGTCGACCAGCGACCAGGCTGTGGTCGACCAACGGGCGACGTGAGTTTCAGCCAGAAGAACCGGCCGTCTGGGGACTGCCCATTGTCGACCAGCGACAGGGTCATGGTCGACCACGGGTTTATATATCGTCCAAAACCGAACTCTAACCGAATTCTGTTTTGGTTCCTTAAAACCTGCAGATGGTTGTTGCAGGTTGTTGGGCTGCTCAGGAGATAAGATTCCGCACGGGAATCAAGGAAACAATCTTGCTTAGAAGTGGTCAAACTCGTTCTAACGATTGGATTTAAACCGATCCCTGTTTTCTAGCAGATTGGCGCTCGATCTGAAAATTGAGCGGGAAGAGTTTTACTCTTGATAAAAGGGCTGTATGAAAAACAAAAAGAACACACATCACGAACAAGGGAGCAGAGTGAGAGAGCACGGAATAGAAGCCAAGGAAGATATACACAGAAGAGGAAGAAGGAGCTCTCCACCAATCAAAAATCTGCAGAAAGGTTAAAGGCAATCTCGTTGCTGCAGAAGGAAGACTTAGCTCAAGACTGTGTGATCTCCAGCAGCAGAACAATCGAAGGCAACTGACTGGAAGATCAACAGGGAGTCTA
Organism: Amorphophallus konjac; assembly: GCA_022559845.1. NCBI lineage: Eukaryota > Viridiplantae > Streptophyta > Magnoliopsida > Alismatales > Araceae > Amorphophallus > Amorphophallus konjac. The sequence goes on along the minus strand of CM040129.1, from coordinate 87,852,637 downwards.
GGCTTCTTCATAAGCGTGATCAAGTCCCAGGCTGAACACTTATTCTTCTACACACGCCAATATTCAGTCCTGTCTTTCATCACCTGTTCTTATCATCTTTTCATTTCTGATTACAATTATTGTCAAGCTGTGAGGCAGCAGAATCAAGCTGTGTGTCAGCAGGTACAAGCTGTGTGTCAGCTGTGTTTTGGTTGAGATCAGAGATTCTCATAGTGAAGCCTTGCTTGAGTTAAGCAAGGGGTGGATGTAAGTCTCAGGAAGTGACTGAACCACCTTAAAAATCCTTTCTTGTGGTGTGCTTGTGTGTGTTTGATTTCCTATACGTATGCTTGCATCTTTACTATCCGCATTAGTTCTATGATTCATTAATTACCAGTAGCTCATCTGGTCGATAGTCAGTAAATTATCAAAAAGGGGGAAAGATCTATTCACCCCCCCTCTAGATCTATTCAGTCCGTAACCAACACGTGGTATCAGAGCAGGTTCTCCAGATATGTGGTCTAACAACCAGGAGAGACCGGGCGGACTGAATTCTAAAAGCCTCATAGCTGAGGGGCACTATGTAACTAGACCTCCATATTTTGATGGAACTGATTATTCTTATTGGAAAAATCGTATGCAGGTGTTCTTACGTGCGCAAGACCACGAGATGTGGAGGGTAGTGAGCCGCGGACCTTTTGAGCTACCGGAAGATGAAGAAACCTGGACCAGAGAACAGGTCAGGAAATCAACTGTCAACTGGGGAGCCATGAACGTGATGCAGTGCTCACTACACCCCACAGAATTCTCAAGAGTTTCCCAATGCGCAACAGCCAAAGAAATGTGGGATCGTCTAAAGGTAATCTACGAAGGTACTTCCGAGGTAAGAGAGACAAAAGCAAATATGCTAGTCTCAGAATATGAGATGTTTAGGATGAAAAATGATGAAAGTATTTCTGAGATGTATGCCAGATTAGTACAATTGACTAATGGCTTGAAGAGCTTAGGGAAGACATACAAAGAGCAGGAATTAGTGAGGAAGATTTTAAGGTCTCTCACATCGATGTGGCATACCAAGGCCACAGTCATTGAGGACTCAAAGGATCTCACAACAATGACAGTGGATGAGTTAGTAGGATCCCTGATGGCCTATGAGGTCAATCTGAAGAGAAAGGAAGATGAGGGCAAGAAAAAGAAGCAACTTGCCCTAAAGACTAAGACAAGCACCTCTGAGGTGTCTGACAATGATGACTCATCTAGCTCAGGTGAAGAATCTGGTGAGCTAGCCATGCTTACAAGAAAATTTAAAAAATTCCTGCGGAAGGAAGGTAAAGGATTCAGAAATCCAAAGGGCATGGTAAGGAAGTCATCCCAGTTTAAATCTGATAAACATAAGGCTCCTTCTAACAAACTCATTTGCTACAATTGCAGGCAGCCTGGACATATGAAGGCTGAATGTCCAGAAGCTCCTAAGAAATCAAGCTTCAAGTGGAAAGGCAAGAAACCCAAGGCGATGATTAGCACTTGGAGTGAGGAGGAAGAGAGCAGTGAAGAGGAAACAACTTCCGAGGAAGAAGAAGGAAAGCTCTGTCTGATGGCCAAGGGAGACAACAGTGATCTTGAGGTAAGTTCCCCATTTCAAGACTTCTCTAGTTCGGATTGGGAAGCAGTATATTCAGAATTGCTTGATACTTATGAAAGAATAAGAAAGGAAAATAAACATTTGAAGAAGAAGATCAGTCAACTGAATAAAGACAGCAATTCAATGGATAACAAAACTGAACTAGAAATGGAAATCAAGTCACTGAAAAACAAACTGAATCAAATGGACTTAGATGAAGAAAACCACAAGAGAATGTCCGAAGAGAATGAAATGCTAAAAAACGACATTGATGAGTTAAAACTAAAGACTCAAGAATATGAACAGGAAACTAAGTTAAGTCAAGAAAGAAACAATTCACTCAAGGAAGAAAACAACCAACTCCTAAGAGAAATAGAAAGAATTAAGAGTGACCTGAAAAACAAACAGGAGACCTTGGAAAAAATGACTCAAGGTCAAGAAAACTTAAATGCTGTCTTGGGAATAAAAGTAAACTTTCAAAAAGAAGGGTTAGGATACAATCCTACGGCTAAAAAGGAATTCCAAATAAAAACCGTAACTGGGATTGCTGACTCAAAAGGAAAAAGGCCCCTGATTAATCTATACCAAGATAAACAAGAGGATGTAGCTGAATGCTCCTCCAAAAGGAACAATGTCACCAAGGAAGAGAGAAATTTTAAAGAGAAAATAGTCAATCAATATAAGATTCAAAATAATAAACAAGAAACCCAAATTCACAGAAATCACCAAACAAACCAAGGACTAAACCAAGTTAAAAGACATAAATCTGGAAAACAAGATGTCTGGAGACAGGCTGGTCGACAACAGACCCGTCATCTGTCGACCAGAGGATCTGCCAGAACAGACGCTGAGTTCTGGAGACGCGATGGTCGACCACAGACATACCAAAAGTCGACCATGGCCAGACAAGCAAACAGAAATCACAGGTTTTCTCGGGTAAAACAAAATGAAAACTTGAATACACAAAGGTGGACTCAGATTAAAGAAGCTTTAGAACAAAAGCAACCCAACCTGAACAAGTTCAGAAATAAAAATTTACACTGCTCTAACAGAATCTGGGTTCCCAAAGGATTACTGCAGCAATTTCATAATTTCACAAGCTATCTTGGACCCGGTACCATTGGGGTCCAAAAGTTTCTGTGTAACTTGTGATGCAGGTGTGTTTGGCAGCTATACACAACAAGTGGTACTTAGATAGTGGCTGCTCAAGACATATGACAGGGGACAAGGCAAAATTCTCCGAGCTAAACTCAAAAGATGGAGGACATGTGACATTTGGAGGAAATAACAAAGGCAAGATCATTGGGAAAGGTAAGGTAGGTAAGACATCTACAAATTGCATTGAAGATGTACTGCTAGTGGATGGCCTGGAATATAATCTTCTAAGCATCAGTCAGCTATGCGACAAAGGCCATCAAGTAGTCTTTGATTCTAAGATCTGTAAAATTCTTGAACCAAATTCGGCTAAAGTTAAGTTTATGGGCAAGAGAGTAAATAATGTCTACATGATAGACTTGGATGATCCAGCCCACTCCAACTTGTGCCTCACCGCCAAGAAGGAGGACCTGACTTGGTTGTGGCACCGAAGGCTAGGGCATGTTAGCTACAGGGTGCTGCACAAATTGGTTAAGAATAAAATGGTTTCTAGTTTACCTGAAATTTCGTTTGCTCAAAATGTCAAAGTATGTGAATCATGTACCCAAGGTAAGCAAACAAGAAAATCATTCAAAGGTAGAACTGAAAGTCAATCCTCTAGACCACTAGAACTTGTGCACATGGACCTTTTTGGCCCAACAAGAACTGCTAGTCTTAGTGGTAAGAGGTACGGTTATGTACTAGTTGATGATTTCTCTAGATTCACATGGGTAATGTTTTTATCACATAAAAACGATGCCTTTCATGAATTTCAGGATTTTTACAGAAGAATGAAGCAGGATGGTAAGTCCAAAGTGTGTTCAATAATATCTGATCATGGGGGAGAATTTGAAAATTCAGAGTTTGATGAATTCTGCAGGAACAAAGGAATAAATCACAGGTTCTCCTCACCAAGGACGCCAGAGCAAAATGGAGTGGTGGAAAGAAGGAATCGCACACTTGTTGAAATGGCCAGAACCTTGTTAGTTGAAGCCAATCTTCCAAGAAGATTTTGGGCTGAGGCGGTCAATACAGCATGTTATATTGTAAACAGGGCAATGGTAAGACCATCTAGTGCGAAAACTCCATATGAGGTGTTCAAAGGTAAGAAGCCATCTCTAGCTCATTTTAGGATCTTCGGTGTAAGGTGTTTTATTCATAACAATGACAAGAGATCATTGGACAAATTTGAACCAAAGAGTGACCCAGGAATCTTCTTGGGATACTCTGACCGATCAAGAGCCTATAGAGTCTACAACACCAAAGATCAGCTAGTTGAAGAATCCCCACATATCACATTTGATGAAAATAATGACTTTGACAAAACTGGACAGGTAGGCAAAGATGAAGATGGGGAATTTCTGGAAGGCAAAGAGGAACCAATGGAGACTGAAGCAGAACCAAAGCAAGGTGATTCCAATGATCAACCCGAAGGAGAGATCATCCCAGGTAACAATTCTGAAAATCTGAGATTTCTCAGAGATCATCCTCTAGATAACATCATTGGAGGAATTAATGAACCGAGGAAAACTAGATCTCAGCTTAAAACAGTTGATGAATTAGATCAGCTAGCCCTTGTATCTCAAGTTGAGCCTAAAAATGTAGAGGAAGCTTTAAGAGATGAATCTTGGATAAATGCCATGCATGAAGAATTAAATCAATTTGAAAGAAATCAGGTTTGGAAACTTGTTCCCAGACCCTCATCTCATCCTGTTATTGGAACCAAATGGGTTTATAAAAATAAGCTTAATGAAGAAGGAGTTGTTATGAGGAACAAGGCTCGGTTGGTGGCTAAGGGGTATAACCAAGAATTTGGAGTTGATTTTGAAGAATCATATGCTCCAGTTGCAAGGTTAGAAGCCATTAGAATATTGTTAGCATTTGCGGCGTCCCATGGAATTAAATTGCAGCAAATGGATGTAAAAAGTGCCTTTCTAAATGGCTTTGTAAAGGAAGAAGTCTTTGTGGAACAACCCCCTGGTTTTGAAAATGATGATCTTCCTAATCATGTCTTTAAACTGCATAAGGCTTTGTATGGTTTAAAGCAGGCTCCTAGGGCATGGTACGACAGACTGAGTTCATTCCTCACCAAAAAGGGCTACACAAGAGGTAAAATTGATCAAACATTATTCTCCAAGACCCAAGGTAAGAATATACTAATTGTGCAAATCTATGTGGATGATATTGTGTTTGGATCCACTGAAGCTTCATTATGTACTGAATTTGCAAATCTAATGACCAATGAGTTTGAAATGAGTTTAATGGGTGATTTACAGTTCTTTCTTGGATTGCAGATTCTACAATGTAGAGAAGGCTACTTCATAAATCAATCCAAGTACATAAAGGAGATGCTGAAAAAGTTTGGCATGGAGAGCTGCAAACCAATAGAGTCACCCATGGGGACAAATGCAACATTGGAGGCTGATGTAAAAGGTAACATGGTAGATGCCAAGAAATACAGAGGTATGATCGGATCCCTACTATATTTAACTGCCTCTAGGCCAGACATTCAGTTCAGTGTATGCATGTGTGCTAGATATCAATCTAGCCCTAGAGATTCACATTTAGGGGCTGTCAAGCGTATCCTTCGTTACCTTGCCGGTACCCAAGAATTGGGTTTATGGTATCCTACTTATTACAAACTAGATTTAATTTCATATTCAGATGCTGATTATGCTGGTTGCAAAATTGATAGGAAGAGTACTAGTGGTTATTGTCAAATATTAGGTGGATGTTTAATATCATGGGCTTCTAAAAAACAGCATTATGTGGCACTCTCCACTGCTGAGGCTGAGTATGTCGCAGTAGGGAGCTGTGGTACACAGGTTTTGTGGATAAAACATCAACTCCAAGACTACAATGTAGATCTTGGATGTGCACCTATTTTCTGTGACAACACTAGTGCTATTAATTTGTCTAAAAACCCCATTCAACACTCTAGGACAAAACACATTGAGATCCGTCATCACTTTCTAAGAGATGAGGTCTCCAAAGGAAATTTCATGCTTTATTTTGTAGAAACTGAAAAACAACTGGCAGACATTTTCACAAAACCCCTTAACAATGACAGATTTTCAACTCTAAGAAGGGAGTTAGGAATTTGTAGAATCTCCTCTGAAAATTCTTGAAATAATAATATTCTTATGTTCATTGTACAGTCTTTGTCTCTTCTGTTCTTAGTTGTGTCAACTAGGTCTTAAGTACTAGATAAGTCCTGAATTTGGAGGTTATAGTGTCGGGTGCTACTTCAGCAAGCTCTGAGGAACTCTGGTTTATCTACGGATTACTTCCCATGGTCAACCACAGACAAGGCGCTGGTCGACCAAGGCATCAGGACAGGAAATAGTTAGCTCTGGGAATTCACAGCTGTCGACCACAGGCGATCCAATGGTCGACAACAGGTTTGTCAGAACGCAGTCTTCTCAACAGGCAGGTTCTGTGTCAGCACAAAGGTCGACCACAGGCCACTCCATGGTCGACAAAGGACCTGAAAAAGGGAAATTGGATCTAATCAAGCTGCTGGCTTTGGTGGGAAATCTTCTGAACTTTTTGGACTCTGAGCTCAGTTTTGCTTTACTCACTCATCCTTGTTCACACTTCCTATTCCTTGTGTCTCTATATCTCTTTGTGGTCAACTTATTGTTTTCTATCTTCAGCAAGGACTCACAAATTGAGGGGGAGTAAAAAGTGTAAACTCATTCCTTAATAAATCATTGAACAACCTAACCATATCTTACAAGAAAATCACCAAAGTCATCAATGAGAGTAAAGGTTAAGTGTAGTAATGAGAATTTGACCTGTACTACTGCAATAAATTCAAACCATAACTATGACTCTGACTCAAGACTATTGAGAACTTATGGTTTTAGTAATGAGACTGTTTCTCTACCTGTGTCTGTGTTGGACAGTGAAAATAAACGCTGCTATAGCATGAATGTATATGGAATACGCCATAATTCTGCCTTCTTGGTAGAGCAATGGACTGAGTTCTGAGAAACTACTGTTCTCTATCACAAAGCAAAATTGGCTGAAAAATTAAGTGGGAGACATGTATGTCATGAAGACTCAATCTACCTCTGCCACTCTCAAAATTATTAATTGGGCATCCTGAGTAACTGGGGATATTGGCGTCTGATAAACGTATATCCTCACGGATAAAAAGTGTGTCCCAGTTAAAAATGGAATGGTTAGGCATGCTAAGTAGCCGGGGTTTCTGGCGTGTAAAAAGCGTGTCTCCTCGTGTGGAAAAGCATGTGATAAACCTGACCACAACTCTTAAATATTTCAAAACGAAAAGGCAACAAAAATGGTTGACCTAATGCACTATATGCAAATAGAGGCATAAAACACTGTTCAGCTTGTTCAGCTAGTAAAATTATCTCATGAACAATATTATAAGTTTAAGGAGCCGTGAGTAAGAAAGTGGATATGGGGAGTCAATTTATTGGGGCAATACTTTCAAATTCTTTGAACCACAAGACCCACTCGAATTTGTCACAAGGTGGTCTTTGAGAAAGGGAGGAAAGGTTACTTAATTGTCTTATTAAAGAAAGGGGGTACACTTCAATAATTTCCCAAAATATGAGTTATGCTGATTAATCGTGACCGCTCGTTCTTTGCATCGCGATGGTTCACTGTCCTCCTCAGAGGGATTGTTCAAATGATCTTCTTTTTGCTGTTGACAAAGGGGGAGATAGGACTTTATGTGTCATTGTGTGTCTAGTTGTGTGTCCTCAGTGTCTTTATCCTTTTTTGAGTCTCTCATGTAATTAGTGCTATTGTTTTTGAAAGACACAATCAAACGAATTGACTGAATGAAATCTGTACTATGATAGCCTTGCATGCAATATCAAATGAATTTTATAATCTGTTGTTTGTCACAATGACTCATGGTTGTCATCATCAAAAAGGGGGAGAATGTTGTGCATCCCTTGGTTTTGATGATGACAATAGGATATGTTTGATTAATCAAGTTCTATCTTGTTTCATAACAAATACAAGTGGTTTGATTGTTCCTTCAAAGTATTGGACTCATTCAATTTACCTCTGATAAGTTAAGTAATTTCAGGTCCACTGAAATCCAAGTGGAATCAACAAATCAGAAGAAGTGTCAAAGGCCGCTTGTCGACCAGGGAAGTGGTTATGGTCGACCAACGAACTCAACCAGAAAAGCATCAGATCATCTGTCTTCTGGAAGCACCTTGGCTGTCGACCAAAGCCCCGCCTCTGGTCGACCACAGAAAAGACAGAAGCAACAGACAGAACTGCTGGCCATCTGGAAACTGCCCCCTGTCGACCAGCGACCAGGCTGTGGTCGACCAACGGGCGACGTGAGTTTCAGCCAGAAGAACCGGCCGTCTGGGGACTGCCCATTGTCGACCAGCGACAGGGTCATGGTCGACCACGGGTTTATATATCGTCCAAAATCGAACTCTAACCGAATTCTGTTTTGGTTCCTTAAAACCTGCAGATGGTTGTTGCAGGTTGTTGGGCTGCTCAGGAGATAAGATTCCGCACGGGAATCAAGGAAACAATCTTGCTTAGAAGTGGTCAAACTCGTTCTAACGATTGGATTTAAACCGATCCCTGTTTTCTAGCAGATTGGCGCTCGATCTGAAAATTGAGCGGGAAGAGTTTTACTCTTGATAAAAGGGCTGTATGAAAAACAAAAAGAACACACATCACGAACAAGGGAGCAGAGTGAGAGAGCACGGAATAGAAGCCAAGGAAGATACACACAGAAGAGGAAGAAGGAGCTCTCCACCAATCAAAAATCTGCAGAAAGGTTAAAGGCAATCTCGTTGCTGCAGAAGGAAGACTTAGCTCAAGACTGTGTGATCTCCAGCAGCAGAACAATCGAAGGCAACTGACTGGAAGATCAACAGGGAGTCTAGGCTTCTTCATAAGCGTGATCAAGTCCCAGGCTGAACACTTATTCTTCTACACACGCCAATATTCAGTCCTGTCTTTCATCACCTGTTCTTATCATCTTTTCATTTCTGATTACAATTATTGTCAAGCTGTGAGGCAGCAGAATCAAGCTGTGTGTCAGCAGGTACAAGTTGTGTGTCAGCTGTGTTTTGGTTGAGATCAGAGATTCTCATAGTGAAGCCTTGCTTGAGTTAAGCAAGGGGTGGATGTAAGTCTCAGGAAGTGACTGAACCACCTTAAAAATCCTTTCTTGTGGTGTGCTTGTGTGTGTTTGATTTCCTATACGTATGCTTGCATCTTTACTATCCGCATTAGTTCTATGATTCATTAATTACCAGTAGCTCATCTGGTCGATAGTCAGTAAATTATCAAAAAGGGGGAAAGATCTATTCACCCCCCCTCTAGATCTATTCAGTCCGTAACCAACAAAAAACAATTGCATGAGAATGTTGTCTTTTACAGATATGCCTTTAAGCCAAGGGGAGCAAATGGTACCTAGAAAGCGGTTGTTCAAGGCATATGACAGGGGACAAGAAAGTGTTCTCTACTCTGCAAGATAAGGATGGAGGCTTGGTTGCCTTTGATGGAAAGGACAAAGGCAAGATAATTGGAATTGGCAACATTGGTAAGAATTCTGAAATTCTTATCAAAAACGTGCTCTTGGTGAAAGGTTTAAATCATAATCTTTTAAGCATTAGCCAACTATGTGACAAGGGTTTTAAAATTATTTTTGATGAAACTCACTGCCTTGTCATGAATAAAATCTCTAATGAAATCAAGTTCATCGGCAAGATGAACAACAATGTGTACACTATTGATCTTGATGATGTTTCTAGTGATGATGTGTGTTTGGTAGCAAACAACCATGACAATGCATGGCTATGGCACCGAAGGCTAGGTCATGCTAGTTTTGGAGTAATCTCCAAATTGTCTAGACATGACTTGGTAAATGGGCTGCCTAAATTAAAATTTGAAAGTGATAAGATCTTTGAGGCTTGCACCTTTATCTCTTTCAAAAAATAAAAATATTGTTTCTACCGCGAAGCCTTTAGAACTGCTGCACCTTTATCTTTTTGGTCCTACTAGGATATCCAGCCTAGGAGGAAAATCTTATGGATTTGTAATTGTTGATGATTACTCCAGATTTACATGGGTGTTATTTTCAGTGAATAAAAGTGATGCCTTGATGGAGTTTCAAGTGTTTTGCAGGAAAATCCAAAATTATAAAGGATACCTCATCACCACAATTCAGAGTGATCATGGTGGTGATTTTGAGAATCATGATTTCAGCAGTTTTTGCCGGGAACAAGGATATATGCACAACTTCTCATCACCCAGGACGCCTCAACAAAATGGAGTAGTGGAGAGGAAAAATAGGACCTTGATAGACATGGCTCGGACTATGTTAAGTGAGAACTCCCTACCCAAATACTTTCGGGCAAAGGCGGTGAGTACAACATGCTACATCATAAACAGGGCAATGGTAAGGCCGATCTTGAAGAAAACTCCCTATGAGCTCTACAAGGGTAGGAAACCGAACATTTCTAATCTCAAACCATTTGGATGCCCTTACTATATTTTGAACAATGGTAAGTCAAATCTAGGAAAGTTTGATGAAAAAAGTGACAAATGAATCTTCCTAGGTTATGCATCAAATTCTAGAGCTTACAGGCTATTTAATAAAAGGACTTTAGTTTTTGAAGAAAGTCCTTATGTTATTTTTGATGAATTTGAATTAAAACTGACAAATTAAATTTCTTCTACCTTGGATGCAGATGAAGCTCCCAAACGCTCAGATGATGTTAAGGCTAAGGATGAACCAACGGAAGGAACTTCCAGCAAGGATGAAAAGGATGAAGATCCGTCAATTGAGACACTTTAAGAACAGCAAGTGCATCACCCCGACTTGCCCAGTTCCTCTACGTTCTTGAAAGATCACCCCGCTGAAAATATCATAAGTAATCCTGAAGATGGGGTAAGAACTAGATCGTCATTAAGGCAAGTAGAAGAAGAGGATTTGATAGCCTTAATTTCGCAAGAAGAGCCTAAGGATATCTATGAAACTCTTCAAAATGAATCCTGGATTCATGATATGCATGAAGAGCTACACCAATTCGAAAGGAACAAGATGTGGTCTCTCGTGCCGTGTCCTAAGAATCATCCCACAATTGGAACCCGTTGGGTTTTCAGAAACAAGTTAAATGATACATGATTGGTTGTTAGGCACAAGGCCTGGCTTGTAGCCAAAGGGTATAGCCAGGAGATGGGTATTGATTTTAATGAGTCTTTTGCACTGGTTGCTAGACTAGAAGCAGTCCGGATTTTATTATCCTATGCTTGCTCATTAAACTTCAAATTATTTCAAATGGATGTTAAATCTATTTTTCTTAACAGTTACATCAAAGATGATGTTTTTGTAGAGCAACCTCCAGGTTTTGAAGATCCAAAACATCCAAAGCACATGTACAAGTTGCAGAAGGCCTTATACGGGTTAAAGCAAGCTCCAAGGGCATGGTATGAAAGGCTCACCTCTTTTCTAATTGAAAATGGTTTCAAAAGAGTTAAGGTTGACCAAACTCTCTTCACAAGAAAATCAGGTAAAGACATATTAGTAGTTCAAGTGTATGTGGATGACATTATTTTTGGAGCTACTAACAATATCTTATTTGATGAATTTGTAGAAATTATGTAAGGAGAATTTGAGATGAGTTTAATGGGTGAACTTACATTTCTTCTTAGATTGCAAGTGAAGCAAACATCTAAAGGCATTTTCATAAATCAAGCTAAGTATACATTGGAGCTGATAAAGAAATATGGGATGGTTGAAGCAAAACCCCTGTCAACTCCGATGGCCATAACCACGAAGTTAGACAAAGATGAAAATGGTAAAACTGTAGATCCCACACTATTTCGAGGTATGATCGAATCACTACTGTATCTCACAGCATGCCGTCCTGACATTCAATTCAGTGTATGTCTATGTGCTCGTTTTCAGTCATGTCCTAAAGAGTCTCATCTAATGACTGTTAAACACATTTTTCGATACTTAATTGGGACAATAGATTTTGGCTTGGGGTTTCCCATCGGTAGTTCATTTAATTAGATTGCATACACCGATGCGGATTATGCCGGATGCATTGTAGATCGCAAAAGTACTAGTGGGTACTATTAGTTTCTTCGTGGGTGCCTAGTCTTATGGGTCTCCAAGAAACAATATTCAGTAGCTCTCTCAACGGCCGAGGCTGAATATGTAGCCGTCGGAAGTTGTGGAGCCCAAGTACTTTGGATCAAAAATCAATTGCTTGCTTTGGATGTTGAAATGAAATGTGTTCCAATCTTGTGTGACAATACCAGTGTAATCAATTTGTCAAAAAACCCTGTACAACATTCTAGGACAAAACACATTGACATTAGACATCATTTTCTAAGAGATCATGTAGGAAAAGGGGTCTTTGAATTGAATTTTATTGACACACACAATCGGCTAGCTGACATTTTCACAAAACCCCTAAATCAGGATCAATTCAGCAAGATAAGAAGAGAACTTGGCATGTGCAAGGGTGAGAGCATACATGCATAGGTCTGCACATAGGGTAAGGGTTGCACTTATATAGAAACTCATATGCATAAAGGGTAGATTAACATGCATATTGTCTGTACTTATTTTTAATACCTTGTATGTATTTACATTCCTGCATGTTTGAGTGTATTTATACATACAGCCCTCCTTGAAAATCCTTCTAAAGATGAATATTCTTTGATTAAATAAATGTGGACCCATATGACTTCTGGATCTAAGGCACCTTCTGAGGGGGAGTTAGAGAACTTTCCTCAAAACCCCATTTCTTCTCTCTCTCTCTCTACTTCATGATGTTGGTTCCTTTTAGAAGGTCGGTTGATGGTGCTCATGTCAAAAAACAAAAAGAAACAAAAAAAATGGAAACAAAAAATGAAAAAAATTGAATTTTTTTAGGGCCCTTCTTTCGACCGCCAACCTCAGTCCGGTTGACTGAACCCAACGAACCGAGCTGGCCGAACCAACATCCGAACCCCTTTTGAAGGGGTCTTCACACTCTCATTCTTCATTCCAACGCCCCCACTCTCTCTCAAACCCTATTTCCTAACCCTAAAACACTAAAACCCCATTTCTCAAGCCCAAAAACCTCCTTCCTCCTTTACCCGCACTAGATTTGGTCCGTTCGTCACAATTTCAGGATGATCTCTCCGCGGCCGTTTGTGTGTTCGTGAAGCCCTACCCAAGGTTCCAGATTGTGGAGAAGATCATTCCAAGCCCTAGGAGTGTCTTTTGGTCCATCTTCATCCCTAGGGTTGAGATTGATCTTCAAGGGTTTCTACACCACCGGGTCTTCTAGTTCAGGATGCCGCCTAGACGGAGTTCTCGCCGTTCTACCCAAGGGGAGATAGTGGTCAAAGACGTGAGGCCCCGACTCATCCACCACAACGGGCACCTGCACCTCGTCGTGCACCTCATTTGCCTCCACGGCCCATTATCGACCCTCGTTTGGTCGACTTCAATGAGGTGAACGAGATTTTGCCAAATTTATGTGCTGTCTTCGAGATTCAACCCGGTTGGATTGATTTTGTCACTCGATATACCCGATATTACCCCAATCTAGTGCAACAATTTTATGGAAATTTGGTCGAAAGAAATGAGGAATTATATACAGTTGTTCAAGGTGTTGAGCTTCATATTACTCCGGATTTGTTTGAGCGTGCCTTAGGAGTTTCGGCTAGAGGAGCCGACATGGTTTTTGGTCATGGTGTTGTTGAGGAAACTTTTCTTGCTATGACCAGTTATGATTACGTGCATGGTGTCAGCAACTTAATCATATTGAATGCAAATCATTTTTCACCATTGCAGCGTATATTGCACCATATGTTTACCTCCCTCATTTATCCAAAGAGTGGCAGTAGAAATAAAGTGACAGAGGTTCACAGGTTTCTATTTTACAATGTTATGAATGGGATTCAAGTCAACATGGGTCGCCTCATGACGACTCTAATTGGAACCTATCAAACCAATTTGTGAAGATCCTTGCCCTATGCTTCACAGTTGACCGGCATATTCATTTATGCTGGGATCAATTTGGCAGATGAACATTTCATTTATGATCGACAGGATGACATATATAATGAGCATAAGATTTTCATAGATTTTGGATATTATTATGGTCCCGATGGTGAGTTACGCTGGGATGTGCCCGTTTATGGGGAAGATGCAGTCCATGAAGAAGAACAAGAATAGGAGTAGCAGGATGATCAAGGGAAACTACCTCCTCCAGTCTAGGCAGAGAATCAGCCTCCTCCACCTTCACCTCATCATATGGATCTAGAGATGCCTCCCCCACTACAGTTCTTTCATGGGGAGTCTTCTACTCAAGGGGCCGGACAATAGTCTTGGGTAGACTATGAGACTTTTGACAGGTATTTTACAGGGCTAGAGACTCGGGTGGACACTTTTGGGGGTCGTCTCTCTACTTTTGGGGATCGCGTTGACACAATGGGGAATGTGATTGACACCATGTCAACTCGCATAGATTCCTTCTCCACTATTTTGGACATTCTCTCCACTCAGATGACCACACTCTCCACCCATATGACTACCCTCACAGATAGTGTTGCTAATTCTAGCCAGGCCTTCCACATCATGAACTTAACACTTCTTAGAATGCAGCGCCGTGATGCGGCCCGTGACATCTCCATTGGCCATATTCAGGATCATCTTCAGCTTCAAGACCATTCTCTTGAGGACATGCGCCGCCGCTTTGGATATCAGCCTCCTCCTCCAGCGGATCAGCCTCCTGCAGATGACCCATGAGGATTATCTCTTGTTCCCTACTTCTAGACTATTGTACATGGGTCATATGTCTTTTGGGTCTACTGTTTGTCTATCCTATCCCCTCCTTTGATGATGCCAAAGGGAAAGAAATAGTTATGGTAGTTATGCAGGTCTTATATATAGTTTATGCATGCATGTCCTTGTGTTTTGCATGGATGATCATCTGTGAGGGTTTCTTTCATTTGTGAGGATTTCTTTTTGAGTCATTGCATCTTGTGAGTCTGTCTTGCATTTGTCTTTGTCATGATGTCTAGAAGTCTTGCATTCTCTCAAGCATCAATGTACCTTGTAATGGAATGATGAAATGAATGCAATTGGTATTTGATATCAAATGGTTGGCTCTTGTCTCTCACTTCCCATCTATCTTGGCAAATCAAATATTGAATGGCTTGCATATATTGAATGGTTTGCGTTGTTTATGCCACAAAAAATGAATCATTGCTTTAATCGCCTTCTGGTCTATCGGCCTTGCTTAGTTCCAAATCTGTTTAAAGGCATGCCAATGCATTCGTACTCTAGAGTTTTGTCATCATCAAAAAGGGGGAGATTGTTGAGTCTCTCCAGACGATTTTGATGATAACAAAACACCGGCATTACAAATAGGCTGATAACTTCCTTAAACCCCTCTCAAGCCATCTTCCATCAAACCAAATGCTTAATTCTATCGTGCCTCAAAATGCCCAGGATAAGTCAATCCAACTCATATTGTTTTGAACAAAATGTGGTCTCAAAGTAATTTGCTTTCAGGCAATGATTCATTGGCTAACACTATCAAATTGTAGGTTTTTCAGACTAGCGGTTGACCGCCGGCCAGGGACCGGTCGACCGGTTTTCGCAGCGTTGAAAGGTTCAATTTCTGTAAAATTCCAGTCGACCTCCCACCTAAACCCGGTCGACCGCCAGCTTCGAAACCTCCATTGTTGACTTTGTGTTTCTTCAATGTGGGAAGCCCTTCTCCTTGGATTTTTTAATCCCAAAGCCACCTGACATGCCATGATTTGTGGATCTGGTTCCTGGCTTGTCTCTTGACCATCCAAGTTGTATAAAAACATCTCATTGGGGTCAAAAACCATAATAACTTAAGGGAGATCAAAGGGGGCAGCTAAGGGAGAAAGAGTGTTGCAGGAAGAGCTCCGTGAAAAGTGTTTCGTCCAAGCCTTCTTCATCAAATCTCAAGCTTTTGAAGATCATCCTGAAGCCTTTCAAGTGGAAATCGAGCTGAGAAGCAAGCTTCATCAAAGATTCTTCTTCATCCACTAAGGGGGGGCTTAAACATGAAGTTTTTCTTTTGTGTTTCTTCTTCAAAAACTCTTGAGTTGTAAGTGCTTGTTCCTTGTAATCTCTAAACACTCAAGTGTGTGTGCATCTACTTAGATCCGAGTGTGTGTGTTTGATTTCTGTCAGAATCGTCTGTGTTTAGGTGTGTTTACACCTTCGTGGGAGTTTCCATCTCTCTACGAGTGTGTGTGTGTGTGTTCAGATCTTGTAATCCATTACAAGATAGTGTGTGAATCCTCACAGGTTGTGAGGGGTGGACGTAGGTTGCTGTTGTTGCATCCGAACCACCTAAAAATCTCTATCTCTTATGTGGTTTGTTCCTTATCTTCTACCCCTATTCTGTACTAGCAATCTCTCATATCGTTTCCCCTGATTTCTCTGTTTAGATCTAGCTCGATTGATCATTCCTACAGCAGATCTTTGGTATATTAAAAGGTGGGTTCAGATTGACAAGGCAAACCTTGTCAGGAAGATAACACCTTGTGTGAGTAGAATCTTCAGATTCACACCTCCATCACGGTACCAAGGATCCATTGTGTGTGATAAATTTTGTTAGATCTAATAGTTTCTATATAGATCTAAACTTCCTTGTTGCTGTTCTTCACATTTGTTTAAATCGGCCAAAGTTTTGTTAAAATTATTATCACTCAATTCACCCCCCCTCTTGGGTGTCATTGATCGCGGGACTTCACGGGTAAATTTATATGGTTATGAATTACATTCATTATTTATCCTTCCACTGTCTAATACCAATTATTTTGACATTTGCACTTGTAGTGATAAATTAGAACCTGTTGATGCTGTCCGTCATTCTATGAAACTAGTAATGGCACATGTTCTCGGGTCAAACAATTTTTGATCGGCGTCTGGGAATCATTGTTCGACATGTTCACAGTAAGTAATTTAATCATTTAATTCAAGTATTTTCCAAACTAAATTCACAATAGTATACTAACTGTGAAACTTAATTTATTTATAGCGGACTTATCAGTTCACAAGTGTACAGGACGCGGCGAGAGGTCGTTCTTCCAGGGAGGCTATTGTGCAGACAAATTACCGAAAGAAAATGCATGAGGCCCTAGTAAAGGCTCAGAAAGACGCTGGTAGGAGTGAAGACCGACAGCTGTGGAAGGAGCACCGCCCTCTTTGGATGAGGAAGGAGCATTGGGACGTTGTATGTGACAAATTCAACGAGCCCAAGTGGATAGAAAAGTCCCAAAAAGTCAAAACAAATAGGGCGTCACAACCGGACGTAAATGTGCATACGAGTGGGTCCGTCTCTTTCGTGACTCATAAACAAAAAATGGTAAGTAATGTTTCAATTTATCTTTTTATATTTTATTCATATATATGACTTTTTTTAATATGAATTGTAAAATAGGCTATGCTGCTTAATCGAGCTCCGTCATTCCTCGAGGTGTTCGATAGAACACACAGAAAGACGGGGACAAATCAATTTGTTAGTGAGAGAGCAAAACTCAGTAGCGGTAAGTTTATCTACATATGCAAGTTCTTATTTTCATTTAAATATGATTGATTCATATGAAATTGACAAGTTTTTTTATTCAATTTGTCGGAAACATATAGCAGAGCTGTGATGGAGAAGTTGTTGGGTTAGATGGACGCAGTCTATCTCCACTAAGTGTGGATCTAGAGGGGGGTGAATAGATCAACTTGCCTAATTTAAAACTATTGTAAGTTCTAGAGCGGAATTTAGGCAAGCATCAATAAAGCTAAATGAAAAGTGCTAAGCAAAAGGTAGAAAGCTAGTCATGAGCATAAACGATGCAATCAAACAAGCTAAGCAAGAAATTCCCATCGCACACAGATCACACAAAAACACAAACACACTGCACACACAATTTTTAGGTGGTTCGGTCAACGACCTACGTCCACCCCACACTCAACCGAGTATGGCTTCCTGCTGCGCAGCACAGCTTGCGTCCGCTAGGCTTTACAGCTTGGCCAAACAACCCGCTGATACACAGCTTCGCTGGGCACTACAGCTTGCCGACCAGAGGATCTGATCCTCTGCAACCGCTGGGGAAATACAGCTTAACCCGTCCAGTGGAGACCACCACTGCAAGACCGCTGACACACAGCTTGAAGAAACAGCATTCGGAAATGAAAGACAGAATCAAAACGAAAAATAAAAACCCAAAAGCAATGTAGCTCTTAAAGAGCAAAGCTCAGCTCTGGTTTTGAACCACGAGACTGAGATACCAACACTCTCACTCTCACTCTCGATCAGCTCTCTCTCACCTCACTCTCTCTCTTTTCTCCTTCTTCTCTATTTCTTCTTCTTCTTCTCTGTATCTTCTTCTTCTCTCTTTTCTCTCTGTGGATCGAAGGCTCACTGCTGCTGAGTGTATAGACTTTTTCTTCTTCTCCTTCGATCAGCTTTCTTCTGTGGAAGAAGGCTTGTATATATAGCAGCAACAGCAGCAGGCGTGTGCTCTCCACGTTTCCCGCCCAGCAATTTGGACCACGTGGCAGCATGCTATGGAGTGTCAGTACACGTGTCCTCATCTGGATACCTTGTCCTTTTCGGATCACGAGCCAGGTACCTGGGATCACGTGCCCCTCATTAGCTTCTTCAGTCCGATGTATAGAGTTCTCCGTTCACGTGCTCAAAGTCATCAATCTGACTTGCTGCGTCGACGCTTTCACTCAATGGCGTTAACGCAGTGAGGCATTCCAGTAGCCATTAGCCTCGTTTCTTTAGCTGCTGCGTCGACGCTGCTTGCTTGTGGCGTTGACGCAGTGGAATGGCCTGTGAAGATGAATGCTTCTTCAACTGCTGCGTCGACGCTGCTTTCATGTGGCGTTGACGCAATAGAAGACATCGTGAAAGCTTCGTCTACTGATGCGTGGACGCTTTAAGCTCCAGGCGTCGACCCTGTCCCTTCAGCAACAAGAATAAAGACATAAGATTTAAGTATGTACATTGCATTGTATATACATCGTTGTATAGACTTGTAAAGGCAGAATGCAACGTACAGACTTGCCCAAAGTGTTGACTTCAACAAGGGAGGCAACGGCTGTATAGACTTTAAATCCTAGTGGCATTGTATAGACATAATGCACTTAAAGGCTTCATGCGAAGGAAAGCATTGTATATACTTGAGGAGTTGACGCTGCATGAAGGATGAGTTGACGCTGCATGAAGCATGGACAGTGTACAGACTTTGCCCACTTATGGACTTCATGTTATGCAAGCGAATGTGAAGACTTCAGTGTATAGACTTTAGAAGACGAGTGCAATGTATAGACTCCATGAGACTCTAGTGCAGACAGACGATGTATAGAGTTCTTAGTTCAGCCGTCAGTGTGTAGACTTGAAAGGCTGAGGCCAGTGTACAGACTTGTCACCGACCATAGTGTAGACTTGATCAGCAAGGACACAGTATAGACATCAACTCTGCACATCGAATGTATGGACTTCAAGTGTGAAGACCATTGTATAGACTTTGGATTCGAAGACCAATGTGCAGACTTTGGATTAGAAGATTAATGTATAGACATTGAGTAACACTGTGGATGTACAGACTTTGCTCAAGTGCATGAGACGCTAACTGAGACGCTGGACTCTGTACAGACTTTGAGCGATGTGTGGACTTGAAGCTCCTGAAGCAGTGTACAGACTTCAAAGATCACTGTTGATGTGCAAACTTTGGGGACATGAAGCGATGTACAGACTTCATGAAGCGAAGCCAATGTACAGAGTTGAGTGTAGCTAAAGCCTTGATCGTAGGACTAGGCTGGACTGTATAGACTTCAGGCTTCAGAATCGAATGTTCAGACTTCGCCTAAGACACGTAGGGAAAAGACCCCAGTGTATAGACTTTGCCTTGAGTGAAAAGTAATTGATGAATGTATGGACTTTAATGTGTGAAGGCTACAGTGAATGAGTGTATACATTTCACCAGATCAAGGGCAATTCGGATGTACAGACTCTGAGGTTCAAAGCCAACGGTGCGTTGACGCTGTAACATGATGCGTTGACGCTGTGCACACATAATCAATTTAATTGAGATGCAGTGTGTGGACTTATGCGTTGACGCTGTAACATGATGCGTTGACGCTGTGCACACATAATCAATTTAATTGAGATGCAGTGTGTGGACTTATGCGTTGACGCTGTAACATGATGCGTTGACGCTGTGCACACTTAATCAATTTAATTGAGATGCAGTGTGTGGACTTATGACAGTAAGAATTGCAGACAGTAGTGTATTAAAAGCAAAGAACACATAGTCAATCTGATGGAGCAATTTCATCAAATCAAACTCAGTTGCCAATCAATCAAAACAATGGTGTTGCCAAAGAATAGAGCAAGTGTCAACATCATCAACATAGAGGGGTCACAACAATCTCCCCCTTTTTGATGATGGCAACCCCATATGAAGTAGAGTAGCAACAACCTGTCATAGATATATATGTTTGATGAAAGACATGATGTGTTATGCAGATTGACATGCAGATGCTATGAATGCATGCAACTCACTGCCTCAAACTCTCCCTTGGAATTAATTCAGAAATGACTTCAGAATTCAGACAGATATGTATTCTCCCACTAGACATCCCCTAGACAATATTCTCCCCCTTTGCCATCAACAAAAGAGGAGGGAAAAATTAAATACAATGGAGGAATCAAGAGAAGAACTGACTGGCATTCTAAACAGGTAGTTCATGAATAAGCATTCTAAAGTATAGAGTCTTCAGTCATATGAAATTAGAAACTGCTGTCAGAAAGAGGTCTGGTTTAAAGATGATAAAATTTGGAGTTCATGCACTACAAGCAATAGATAAGTTCACTGTGCATGATAAGACAATAAACCAGAATCACATTTGCATGAAAGATTCAGTTTCATGATATCTTACTTTCATAGTCTCAAAAAAAATTGAGAGAACCCAAGTCATGTATTGAAACTAGACAAATTGACACTCATGAACTTTTCTTTTGAGGGAGCAGCATTATCAATATTAGATCATTTTGAGCATTCAGGTACTACAAGTCTTTCTGCTTAAGGGTATACGTTTATAAGACGCCAATACCCCTAGATACTCAACAAGATGGACCATTCTGCCTATGATCAAATTCAACAGAGCTGAATTACACCTTTTTGTGTGAGGGTACACGTTTATCAGACGCCAGTTACCCCCAGGTACTCAGTGAAACCAGCCTGCTGTTTTGAACATTTTAAACAGAGATAGCTGATACACTTCATGACATGAGTGTTGTCCACTTCTTTGATGGATCACTCAGTTTCTCAGTGATTACCAGTCATTGCTCTGCCAACATATATATTTTCAATGATTCTCAATGTTTTTCAGTATCTTTCTTAGCTGTCCTTTTTATGTTTCAGAATGACTTGATTAAGAACAATACACATACTTAATCTCTCCGACATGATTTCAGATGAGTTTTCAGATTTCAGATATGATTAGCTTTGTCTGACATGAAATAAGAAAGAGGTTGAGAGTTTTATCAATTTTCAACTTACTTATATACTGATTGCAATCTTTAAACTCCAACCATTATAAGATTTAAACCATTACATCAGTCTTTGAACAATTCAAATTCTTATAAATGAAGAAGTCCATTTTCTACTGCTTAGAAATCAGAACTGACCAACAGATTGCCATAATGTCAGAGACAAGTATTCAGAGTTAAAGGTTGAATGACTTCAAGAAAGTTGAAACCACTCTGATTTTCTTAGCAATACTCCCCCTGTCTATATGCATGCAGCATGGCAAGAATTAATTGAGAGAGAGCTTATGCATAGGTCATGAATGAATGATATGCAAAGACATGCAAAGACACAACAAGCTCCCCCTGAATATATGCAATGCATGACAGTTCTACATCCACATTCACATCCACATGATTTATCCAAGCAATCAAAAATAAGTCCACATCAGAGATTTTATTTACAGCAATTAAACAATCATTCATCATGCTGAAATTTACATAAGCCAAGTTCTCTTCTAAGAAACTTAAATTTTTCATTCCCAAGAGGCTTAGTAAAAATATCAGCAATTTATTTTTCAGTTTCTATGAAGTTCATTTCAATCTCCTTTTTATTTACAGCATCTCTAAGAAAATGATGTTTTATCTCTATATGCTTAGTCCTAGAATGGTGAACAGGATTTTTAGCAAGGCATATAGCACTAGTATTATCACATAAAAGTGGAATGCATCCCAGATTTATCTGATAATCAGCCAGTTGGTGCTTAATCCACAGTACTTGGGCTGCACAATTAC
The DNA here is from genome assembly GCA_022559845.1 of Amorphophallus konjac. Taxonomy (NCBI): domain Eukaryota; kingdom Viridiplantae; phylum Streptophyta; class Magnoliopsida; order Alismatales; family Araceae; genus Amorphophallus; species Amorphophallus konjac. Next base: position 87,830,566 of record CM040129.1, on the reverse strand, counting down.
ATGCTGCAACATACTCAGCTTCAGCTGTGGATAATGCTACAGTGTGTTGCTTCTTAGATGCCCAAGACACTAGACAGCCACCAAGGAATTGACAGTAGCCACTAGTGCTTTTTCTATCTACTCGACACCCAGCATAGTCTGCATCAGTGTAGGCTAGAAGCTCTAACTCACACTTAGCAGGATACCAGAGACCTAGTTCTTGGGTGCCTAGTAAATACCTAAAAATTCTTTTCACAGCCTTAAAGTGATTTTCTTTAGGACTGGCCTGAAATCTAGAGCATAAACACACAGCAAATTGTATATCAGGCCTAGATGCTGTAAGATAGAGAAGAGATACGATCATACCTCTGTATAGCCTTTGGTCCACAGGTTTACCTTTAGAGTCTTCATCCAAACTGGTTGATGTACCCATTGGAGTAGCTATTTCCTTGAGGTTGTCCATTTTGTACTTCTTCAATAAGTTCTTTACATACTTGGACTGAGAGATGAAGATGCCATCTTCTATTTGTGTAACCTGCAGTCCAAGAAATAGTTTGAGCTCACCCATTGAGCTCATTTCAAATTCATCAGTCATTATTTGAGAGAATTCCTCACACAATTTGGGGTTAGTTGACCCAAACACAATGTCATCCACATAAATCTGAATGATAAGAATATCTGGATGGCTTACCTTGGTAAACAATGTTTGATCCACTATACCTCTTGTGAAGTTCTTGTCGGTGAGAAATTTGCTCAACCTGTCATACCAAGCTCTAGGAGCTTGCTTTAACCCATAGAGAGCTTTATTGAGCTTGTAAACATGATTAGGGAAATCTAAACATTCAAACCCAGGAGGCTGTCTCACATAGACATCCTCATTAATTTCCCCATTTAGAAAAGCAGATTTCACATCCATCTGCTGAAGGTTTATTCCTAGGGAACATGCATAAGCCAATAAAATTCTTATTGCTTCTAACCTAGCTACAGGGGCAAAAGACTCTTCAAAGTCTATTCCAAATTCCTGATTGTACCCCTGAGCTACAAGTCTGGCTTTATTTTTAATAACATTCCCCGCTTCATCAGTTTTGTTCCTAAATACCCATTTAGTCCCTATGACTGTTTCATGATCAGGAGGTGGAACCAAATGCCACACCTTATTCCTGTCAAACTGATTGAGCTCCTCATGCATGGCATTAATCCAATGCACATCTTGGAGAGCACAGTCAATGGACTTGGGTTCTATGTTTGATACAAAAGCATATGCATTCAGTTCATGTTGAAGTCTTAAGTGGCCTCTAGTCCTAAGGGGGTCATGCAGATTTCCAATAACATTATCTACAGGATGATTCTTGAGATATCTAATATTTGCAATTGGAGTATCATGAACTTGATTTACCTCCCCCTGAACTGTAGGCTCCTCTTCATTAAGCTCTTTATGTTCTTCTTCATCCTCGGATTTGTCTGCAGGATCTCCTTCCTTCAGGATTTCACCATTGGTTTCATTCCTGCATTTACCAGCATTAGAATTTGCCAAAGATTCATCAAAAATTATGTGTGGAGATTCTTCAACAGTTTTAGAGTTCAGATTGTACACTCTGTATGCTCGGGTGTTTTCAGAATAACCAACAAAAATTCCTGGTTCTCCTTTAGGTTCAAATTTATCAAGGTCCTTTTTATCATTTATGTGAATGAAACATTTACAACCAAAAACCTTGAAGTGAGCAATAGAAGGTTTCTTACCTTTTAATATCTCATATAGTGTTTGCTGGGTAGAAGGTCTTACCATGGCTCTGTTAATTACATAACAGGCAGTGTTCACTGCTTCAGCCCAAAACTTCCTTGGTAGACCACCTTCGACAAGAAGTGTACGACCCATTTCCACTAGGGTTCTGTTCCTTCTCTCCACAACTCCATTCTGCTCAGGTGTCCTTGGAGAGGAGTACCTGTGGTTAATTCCATTTGACCTGCAGAATTCATCGAATTGTGAGTTTTCAAACTCACCTCCATGATCAGACAAAATGTTTTCAATTTTCTGATTTGTTTTAACATAGAACTCCTGAAATTCTGAGAAAGCATCACTCTTATTAGATAAGAAATAAACCCAAGTATACCTAGAAAAGTCATCTACCATGACAAACCCATACCTCCTCCCTGATAGGCTGACAGATCTAGTTGGCCCAAAAAGGTCCATATGTATCAGCTCATAGGGTTTGGAAGACAGATTTTCAGTTCTAGACTTAAATGACTTTCTAGTTATCTTTGATTGAGTGCATGCATCACAGATTTTGTTTTCTTTCTTGAATGAGACTTCAGGAAGTCCTCTAACCATGCCATGCTTATTTAATTTGTGCAAAACAGTGTAGCTAGCATGACCTAACCTACGATGCCATAAAAATGCTATGTCTTCTCTACTGGCAGTAAGGCAAAGGTTAGTGTGTTGAATTTCATCTAAATTTATCATGTAAGTATTATTTATTCTTTTTCCAGAAAATTTGACAATATCAGAATCAGGTTCAAAAACCTTGCAGCATTGAGAATTGAATAAAACATTGTAACCTTTATCACATAACTGGCTAATGCTAAGTAGATTATAGGCTAACCCTTCAACCAGCATAACATCATCAATGCAGCAAGTAGAACACTTACCTACCTTACCTGATCCGATAATCCTACCCTTTGTGTTGCTTCCAAAGGTGACAAGGCCTTCTACTTTCTCAGTCAGTATGCAAAATTTGGCCTTATCTCCTGTCATATGCCTGGAGCAGCCGCTGTCCATGTACCACAAGTTGTTCTTGGCTGCCAGGCATACCTGCATACACAATTAGGTAGAGAAGTTTGGAACCCAAGACTGATTGGGCTCCAATGTAAATGAACTAGAAGCAAAACAGGAAAGCAAATGTTTCGGAATCCACATTTGTTTAAATGTGTTTTGTTCAGTGGATCCTACAGATTTTCTTCTGTTGTTCTTTTTCTTATTGGCAGCAGCATGATTATTGACAGTATTGTTATTTCTGTGCCAGTGCCTTGGCCAGGATGTGTTCACAAAATTTTGGCCATAGTAGTTCCTGGGCTGGCTATGAAAATATTGATTTCTAGATGTCCAGTAACCATACCCATTGACCCAATTTCTACTGTGAGGTCTTTGATATTTAGCACCCTGGTGTGCAAGACCTGTAAACCTATCCTGAGTTCTAGACCAATTCGACCTATTGAAGTAGGTTGGCTGTGCATTGTAGTGGGTCTGAGCTCTGGGTTGATAAAAATAATTGGGTTGACTCCTAGCAGCACTTTGTCTCCCCTGTACTTTGGACCCTGCTGACCTATACACAGGTTTGTATTGGGTCTTCTTCAGAGGTGGAGGTGTTGGTGGAGACTTGGTTACCTTGACCTGGGGTTTACCAGACTGTGTAGGTTGACCCCTAACCTGAGTCTGAGCCCTAGGATTCTGCTTCGATGTGCTAGCTTTACTAGGCTCATTAACCTTTCGTTTGCCCTTCTCCTCAGCACTGGGCTTTTTCAGATTAGCAGTTTTGTTCATCAAATTTGTTGAGTTCATGCTAATTAGAGGTCCCTTTTCCTTTTGAGCAACAAATGAAATTGTTTTCATTCCGAATGTTTTTGTTGCACTAGAGTTAAATCCTAGGCCCTCTTTTCTGAAATTAACCTTTGACCCTAACAAAGCATTTAAGTTATCGGTTCCTTGGGTCATTTTCTCAATGGTTTTCATTTTATCTTCATTATCTTTCTGAAGTTCATCAATAGCCTTTTTCAGCTCATTGTTGACATTGAGGACAGCTTCATATTTTTCAGAGATAATTTTGACTTCACTTTCACATTTCTGAATCTTCAGCTTCCATTCATCAATTTCATTTCCAAGCCTTAGATTCTCTTCCTTAGAAGCTTTTAACTCATTTTTGATTTCATCTTCTTCAGAGCATGTGAGTTTCAATTCATCAATCTCAGATTCCAAACATGCAATTTTATCAGTTAGTGTTTTATCATTTTGCATGGAATTGATTTTTCTTCTAAGATGCCTATTCTCTTTTCTAATATCATCAGCTCTATCAGCTATGTCATGATAAGCATCTACCCAATCAGCAATTGTGAAGTTTTCAAATCTAGTGATTACCTCATCTGTATCCTCCTCTCTATCTTCAGAGCTTGTTGCCATAAGGCAAATGGGCTGTTCAGATTCGGCTTCACTATCTGAGCTGCTGCTGAAAGAGCCTTCATCTTCATCACTCCATGTGGTGATCATAGCTCTTCCCTTCTTGGTTTTCTTCTTTGACCTGTCCTTATGTTTCTGATTGTCTGGACAGTCAATTTTCAGATGCCCTGGTTTCCTGCATTGATAACAAACATTAGCTTCATTTTTCTTTGCAGGTTTAGATTTATACCTTTTATCCTTTCGGTCACCACTGTATTTCTTCTGACCGAACCGTCCTGCTCCCTTTCTGAGAAATCGCCTGAACTCTCTAGTCATCATGGCTATCTCAGATCGAGTCACATCTTCCACTTCATTTAGGTTCTCTTCTGATGATGAAGAGCTGCTGGAGCTGGATCTTGTTGATTTGCTGGAACTAGCCTTCAGCGCTATCGGCTTCTTCTTCCTCTCGGCTTCATCTGTCCTTGGCATGTTTATCTCATATGCCATTAGTGAGCCAATCAGCTCATCAGCTTTAGTATTACGCAAGTCCCTTGACTCCTCCATCACTGTTGCTTTGGTGTGCCAATTGGGAGTTAGGGAGCGCAGAATTTTCCTCACTACATCATACTCTGCCTGAGGTTTCCCAAAACCTCTGAGGCCATTGGTTATTACAGTCAGCCGAGCGTACATTTCGCTAATGGACTCGTTCTGCTTCATCTTGAAGGCTTCATACTCAGATACAAGAAGATTGGCCTTCTGCTCTCTTACTTGAGATGTACCTTCATGAATTACTTCCAGCGCATCCCACATTTCCTTAGCTGATTTGCAAGCAGACACACGGGAGAATTCTGTAGGATGCAGAGCGCACTGGATAGCATTAATAGCACTCCAATTCAGCGTGGACCTTCTGATCTCCTCCTTGGTCCATACATCTTCATTCGGGGACAGCTCATAAGGTCCCTTGCTGACAATCTTCCAAATCTCGTAATCCTTAGCCCTGAGGAACACTTGCATACGGTTCTTCCAGTATGCGTAGTTTGATCCATCAAAGAATGGGGGCTTCGTTGTTGAGTGACCTTCGGCAGTCATCCCTCGAGCATCCATCTCTGCCTATTCTCTTCGGGCGATGAGTCCCTGCAGAAGAGTTAGGCTCTGATACCAAGTGTTGGGTTAGATGGACGCAGTCTATCTCCACTAAGTGTGGATCTAGAGGGGGGTGAATAGATCAACTTGCCTAATTTAAAACTATTGTAAGTTCTAGAGCGGAATTTAGGCAAGCATCAATAAAGCTAAATGAAAAGTGCTAAGCAAAAGGTAGAAAGCTAGTCATGAGCATAAACGATGCAATCAAACAAGCTAAGCACGAAATTCCCATCGCACACAGATCACACAAAAACACAAACACACTGCACACACAATTTTTAGGTGGTTCGGTCAACGACCTACGTCCACCCCACACTCAACCGAGTATGGCTTCCTGCTGCGCAGCACAGCTTGCGTCCGCTGGGCTTTACAGCTTGGCCAAACAACCCGCTGATACACAGCTTCGCTGGGCACTACAGCTTGCCGACCAGAGGATCTGATCCTCTGCAACCGCTGGGGAAATACAGCTTAACCCGTCCAGTGGAGACCACCACTACAAGACCGCTGACACACAGCTTGAAGAAACAGCATTCGGAAATGAAAGACAGAATCAAAACGAAAAATAAAAACCCAAAAGCAATGTAGCTCTTAAAGAGCAAAGCTCAGCTCTGGTTTTGAACCACGAGACTGAGATACCAACACTCTCACTCTCACTCTCGATCAGCTCTCTCTCACCTCACTCTCTCTCTTTTCTCCTTCTTCTCTATTTCTTCTTCTTCTTCTCTGTATCTTCTTCTTCTCTCTTTTCTCTCTGTGGATCGAAGGCTCACTGCTGCTGAGTGTATAGACTTTTTCTTCTTCTCCTTTCGATCAGCTTTCTTCTGTGGAAGAAGGCTTGTATATATAGCAGCAACAGCAGCAGGCGTGTGCTCTCCACGTTTCCCGCCCAGCAATTTGGACCACGTGGCAGCATGCTATGGAGTGTCAGTACACGTGTCCTCATCTGGATACCTTGTCCTTTTCGGATCACGAGCCAGGTACCTGGGATCACGTGCCCCTCATTAGCTTCTTCAGTCCGATGTATAGAGTTCTCCGTTCACGTGCTCAAAGTCATCAATCTGACTTGCTGCGTCGACGCTTTCACTCAATGGCGTTAACGCAGTGAGGCATTCCAGTAGCCATTAGCCTCGTTTCTTTAGCTGCTGCATCGACGCTGCTTGCTTGTGGCGTTGACGCAGTGGAATGGCCTGTGAAGACGAATGCTTCTTCAACTGCTGCGTCGACGCTGCTTTCATGTGGCGTTGACGCAATAGAAGACATCGTGAAAGCTTCGTCTACTGATGCGTGGACGCTTTAAGCTCCAGGCGTCGACCCTGTCCCTTCAGCAACAAGAATAAAGACATAAGATTTAAGTATGTACATTGCATTGTATATACATCATTGTATAGACTTGTAAAGGCAGAATGCAACGTACAGACTTGCCCAAAGTGTTGACTTCAACAAGGGAGGCAACGGCTGTATAGACTTTAAATCCTAGTGGCATTGTATAGACATAATGCACTTAAAGGCTTCATGCGAAGGAAAGCATTGTATATACTTGAGGAGTTGACGCTGCATGAAGGATGAGTTGACGCTGCATGAAGCATGGACAGTGTACAGACTTTGCCCACTTATGGACTTCATGTTATGCAAGCGAATGTGAAGACTTCAGTGTATAGACTTTAGAAGACGAGTGCAATGTATAGACTCCATGAGACTCTAGTGCAGACAGACGATGTATAGAGTTCTTAGTTCAGCCGTCAGTGTGTAGACTTGAAAGGCTGAGGCCAGTGTACAGACTTGTCACCGACCATAGTGTAGACTTGATCAGCAAGGACACAGTATAGACATCAACTCTGCACATCGAATGTATGGACTTCAAGTGTGAAGACCATTGTATAGACTTTGGATTCGAAGACCAATGTGCAGACTTTGGATTAGAAGATTAATGTATAGACATTGAGTAACACTGTGGATGTACAGACTTTGCTCAAGTGCATGAGACGCTAACTGAGACGCTGGACTCTGTACAGACTTTGAGCGATGTGTGGACTTGAAGCTCCTGAAGCAGTGTACAGACTTCAAAGATCACTGTTGATGTGCAAACTTTGGGGACATGAAGCGATGTACAGACTTCATGAAGCGAAGCCAATGTACAGAGTTGAGTGTAGCTAAAGCCTTGATCGTAGGACTAGGCTGGACTGTATAGACTTCAGGCTTCAGAATCGAATGTTCAGACTTCGCCTAAGACACGTAGGGAAAAGACCCCAGTGTATAGACTTTGCCTTGAGTGAAAAGTAATTGATGAATGTATGGACTTTAATGTGTGAAGGCTACAGTGAATGAGTGTATACATTTCACCAGATCAAGGGCAATTCGGATGTACAGACTCTGAGGTTCAAAGCCAACGGTGCGTTGACGCTGTAACATGATGCGTTGACGCTGTGCACACATAATCAATTTAATTGAGATGCAGTGTGTGGACTTATGCGTTGACGCTGTAACATGATGCGTTGACGCTGTGCACACATAATCAATTTAATTGAGATGCAGTGTGTGGACTTATGCGTTGACACTGTAACATGATGCGTTGACGCTGTGCACACTTAATCAATTTAATTGAGATGCAGTGTGTGGACTTATGACAGTAAGAATTGCAGACAGCAGTGTATTAAAAGCAAAGAACACATAGTCAATCTGATGGAGCAATTTCATCAAATCAAACTCAGTTGCCAATCAATCAAAACAATGGTGTTGCCAAAGAATAGAGCAAGTGTCAACATCATCAACATAGAGGGGTCACAACAGAAGTGCGGGGAGGGATACGCGCAGCAGCTGGAGTTGGATCCGACGGCATGGGTGGAAAGGCCGGCTATATGGTTTTGGGCAGAGCCTGGACACTAGCACGGTGATATCATCGTGTGCGAGTTTAGGTGTAGCCCCGACCAGTACCACTGCCTTTAGTACCCCCCACCCGGCCCCAATACTTCTCCCAGCGACGTTAGAGACATCGTCCGATCGGAGATCTATGATTTTCAGCAGCATATGAGGGCGGAGATGTCTAGCTAGGAGGCACGCATGTTGCAGGGACTCACTGGCCTCCTCTCCCAGGCGAGAATTCTCTCTCATGGATCCACGACCATGGAACAACCCCCTCAGGTGAGTGTTTACTATATTTTTATTTTGAAAGAATTACGTAATTATAAAATTACTGAATATACATTAATTTAGATTCAAAGTAACAAGAACCTATTTACATAACTAGGGGTTTAGGATTCCAAAATGTAAAATACTGGTCTGATCGACTAATTAGCTAATTCTAACGTAACTTGGGTGATGAGAGTGACTTGGGAGAGTTGACGGAATCCAAATCGGATACCCGGTTTGGATTCGACACTCAAATTACTCAATTCAGAACAAAGTTAGTTTTCAAAGCTAACTTTGTTTAAAACAGTTTATATAACTAGGGGTTTGGGGGTTCAAAATGTCAAACGCTGACTTGATCAGCCAGTCGATCATTCCAACGGAATCTGGGTGGTGAGAGTGACTTGGGAGAGTTGAGGGAATCCAAATCGGATATCTGGTTTGAGTCTGGTGCTCAAATTACTCAATTTAGAACTTGGTTAGTTTTCAAAGCTAACTTTGTTTAAAACAGTTCAGATAACTACGGGTTTGGGGGTCCAAAATGCCAAATATTGGCCTGATCGGCTCGCCGACCATTCCAACGGGATATGGGTGGTGAGTGTGACTTGGGAGAGCTGACGGAATCCAAATCGGATACCCGGTTTGAGCCCGGCGCGTAAATTACTCGATTCAGAACTAGGTTAGTTTTCAAAGCTAACTTTGTTTTTAAAAGTTCAGATAACTAGGGGTTTGGGGGTCAAAATGCCAAATACTGGCCTGATCGGCTCGTCGATCATTCTAACGGGATCTGGTGGTGAGAGTGACTTGGGAGAGCTGACGTAATCCAAATCAGATACCCGGTTTGAGCTCGGCGCTCAAATTACTTAATTCAGAAGTAGGTTAGTTTTCAAAGTTAACTTTGTTTAAAACAATTCAGATAACTAGGGGTTTGGGGGTCCAAAATGCTAAATACTGGCATGATCGGCTCGCCGATCATGCCAACGGGATATGGGTGGTGAGAGTGACTTGGGAGAGCTGACGGAATCCAAATCGGATATCCGATTTGAGCCCCGTGCACAAATTAATCAATTTAAAACAAAGTTAGTATTCAAAGCTAACTTTGTTTAAAACAGTTCAGACAACTTGGGGTTGGGGGTCCAAAATGCCAAATATTGGCCAAATCGGCTCACTGATCATTCCAACGGGATCTGGGTGGTGAGAGTGACTTGGGAGAGCTGAAGTAATCCAAATCGTATATCCGGTTGATCGTACAACCGCTAAGACTCGAACAGACTTACACTAATTTTGAGAAACCATTGAGCTTTGCCCACCACCATTGGGGCGCCAGAGGTAAGAGGCGGTCTAAGTTTAGGCCGCCAGCCTAAATCGACCTGAACTAACCGACACACTACGGAGTGTAGCGATCTATCGTTGGGCCACCAGAGACAAGAGACGGTCTCTAAAATGACCGCTAGCATGATATGGCGGGAAAACCATGGGAATGGTCAGATCCGTCCGTTCCACGCCCCAATCATGTCTAAACGACAGGGAAACAGTCCTAATCGACGAAAAACAACCTTCCACAGGCCGGAAGGGGTCCATGCAAAATCTAAATCGCAAGAAACGGGCGATTCTATCGAATCGACCCTAATTGGGTCACCGGGGTTCCCGGACTTGTACCGGCCCCAAATGATGACAAATCGCGATAAAAATAGCAAATCTGGAACGCTAACATGATGGGGGTCACAATGAAACTAATCTAGTCAAAAATCGTCACCATTTTCCGACAAACCCGACGCACACCCCCCGAGCATGCTTTTCCCAAAATTGAACAAAACTCACTCGTACGCACACCGTTCGGCGTGAAACTACATGGGAACGTAGAACAGAAGTAGGTGATCCATTTCCCTACCTCCACTGAAGATTCTGTGCGCCGAAGCAACTAAACCACGTCAAAAACTGTCAAACCAACGAACCACGCCGACTTTGAATCCACCGAGGGATCGCGCCGCACCACGCTCAATCCGTAACTCCATCACATTCCAGGTTCACTCCATCACGTCCCTGCCTCGGCCTGCTCGCCACAGTCACGCGCCCCGCGTCGAGAGGACCAGAGAGGAGAGAGAACGAGAGAGAGAGGGAAACATGAGAAATGAGAGGGAGGAGAGAGGAAAAGGAAAGAAATAGACGAAAATCAGGAATTTTCCTAATTTTCCAAAATTCCGATTGTTGTGCCCCAAAATACACTAATTCAGAAAATTATGGAAAAATAGCTGAAATGATCCTCTCAAAGAGTACATCGCAACTGTAGCATCCTCGAGTCGATGAATTGAGAAATAAACTCACCACATGGTTCCGTAACTTGTACGAGAGAAAAACCCATGCGGATCGTAAAACTCAACTCAGGACTCACAAAAGTGATCTGAAAGTACTCCGATAAGGATCCAGAAGATCCAATAAGAATCCAGGGTATTATAACGGGCTCGTCGGCGATGACCGTGAGGGGGTGACGGGTGTACTGTCACGGCGGCGGAGGAGCTGGTGGTGGCGGCGTGGCGCTCGTTGGCGGTGACTTTGAGGTGTAGTGGGGGGGGGGGTTATGAGGAGGTCAGGGGGAGAGGTGGTCTGTGGGGGAGATGGGTTGGTAGGGCTGCCGGCGGCGGTGGGATGCAAGGTGAAGGGAGGAGGAGGTGGCCGGTAGCCACGGGTAAGAGAGAGAGAGAAAGAGATGGGGAGGGTGAGAGGGAGAGTGGGTGTGGCAGGTTGGTGCCTGGGCGGGGGCGCAGCGATGGGGCTCAAGCGGAGTTGTGAGATGGCGACGGTGAGAGGGAGAGCAGGTGTGTCACGAGAGAGAGAGAGAGGGATGACGACAGTGGTTTGCTCGGAGGTCATCGGTGGCGATGGCAGTGGTGCTGCGGTGGGAAAGAGAGAGGAAGGGGGAGAGAGGCAGGTAGCAGTGGGTTCGCGGAGTGGAGAGAGGGGGGGTTACATGTAGGGAGTGAGAGATGGAGAAGGTGGAGCTGGGTTGGCAGTGGGAAGAGAGGAAGATGGTGAGCTTCGTCGGTGACGAGGCTGTGGGAGAGGGGGAGCTTCACAGCGGTGAGGACGTGGGTGGTCGGATGGACAAAAGGTGAGGAGGGTTTGGGAGTTGAGAGAGTGGAGGGGGAGTGTGGGAGAGTGTGGCTGCGGTAGTGGGGAGGTGAAGAGGAGAGTGAGGTGGGAGAGTGGGAGAGTGGGAGAGTGTGGCTGCGGTAGTGGGGAGGTGGAGAGGAGAGTGAGGTGGGAGAGTGGGTGCTACCGTGGGAGGGGGAATGAGAGTGGGTTGCCGTGGGGGGAGAATGAGAGAGTGAGGTGGGAGAGTGGGTTTCGATGGGGTTGAGAGAGGAGTGGTGAGAAAGAGAGGGAGGGATGGGAGGCTTGCGGTGTGGAAAGGTGAGGGCCGTTAGAGAGTGAGAGGGGTTTGACGTGGGTTGTGATGGGTTTGGAGGGGAGTGGCCGGTGGCAAGGTTAGCAGAGGAAGGGTGGTGGGAGGAGGGTGACCGGCGAGATGGTGGGCGGTGGTGACGGAGGTACTCTAGTGGGAGTGGTCGAAGGGAGAGAATGAGAGGTGGGGATGGGTTTAGAGTGAGAGAGATGGGGGTCTGTGGCTGGGGAAAAGGAGAGAGAGAGAGAGATGTGGTTCTGCGTAGGGAGGGAGAGAGAAAGAGAGAGAGATAGAGAGACGCGAGAATCATGTGTGGGTTCTGGAGAGAAGATAGAGTTAGGGAGTGTGTGGACGTGGTTGGGGTATTTTTTAAGCGTGTATTATTATGGTGATAATGGGGGGACAAGAAGATAGGATATGATTAAAGTTTTGTGTTTTTTTTCTTATGGTGGGGAGAAGTGTGGGGGAGAGATAGTGGGATACGTCCGAGAGGAGGGAGAGAAAGAGGTATGGGTTATGGGTTTGGGTGCTTGAGGGGATGTTTTTCTCCGATGTTTTTTTTATCGGGATTATAAGAAGATCAGGAGATAAGATGAGTAGAGAATAATAGAAGTGTAGGGAGATGGAGACCAGATCCACAAGACACAAGGGTGGGGTAGGTAATTATTATATTTATTTATTTTATTATTATTTTATTTATTTTATTGGTTTCTCTTTTTTCTTCTTTTTTTATGTAGATATATTTTTTGTTTGTTTTATATGTATAGTAACCACCTATCTTTTTTTGTATTTTATAAGATTATTAAAAAAATAATTGTATTATTATTTTTATGTAAACACAATTATATATATATATATATATATTTTGGGGTTTGCATTTATTTCTCTTTTTTTTAAGATTTTCTCTTTTTTTAACCGAGATTATGGAAATCACTCAAATAAGTCAAATGTGTAAGCCACTTTGGGGCATCATGGTGTAATATGAAATATACTCGCGAAAATGTCAAAATGGCGTGTCTACAGCTGTCCTGCCTTGGCGTCCGCTTAGCCGGGGAGCGACATGTAATGGAATGAAATGAAGTGTATTAGAATGAAATGGGGTGGACTGAAAAGCGGATGCCAAGGTATGATGAGACACACTTTCCACATTTCCTTATTGGAATTTTTCTCGAGTTTCAACGAAGCGACCCTCAGGAAGGTCGTCCGAAATAAACGATTTTCAGGATGGTAAATAAACAAGGGAAGGAAATAATGTGCGCTAGGGCACGACTAAGAAAAGGGACCAACTTCCGTGCGTGGAAGTTCCTGTGGTCATGAACCTACAGGTTTCACCATTGGGGAGCGGTTACCAGCCAATGTGGAGGTGCTATGGCCAAGGTGGGTCCGAATGGAGTAAAAGTAAAGAAACGGTTGAAGATAAATCCAAACAAGGGTCTCTTTCAGCAAAACAGCTCAGGGTAGTCTCGGTGAGACTTAGTACTTAATTCGGAATGGAATATCTCATATTGGATTAGTAACTTAAGCATAGTGGCTCTCACGATCGAATTAAGTGAATGATTTTCCACAATGATATCAAGATCATAAAAGTAGAAACTAGCCAAGGATATTATTGTTAAGCTGTGAAGGATGGGTCAGGATACCAATCATGTGAGCCGATACCGAGTCAGAGCCTGTTTATCCATGCACCGACCCACCGAACGTAACCGTCGTCTCCAAACTACCACAACTTAACGACCTGTCCGTTTGACCAAATTCCTCTGAAATTATCACTGTTTAAAGGGGTAACTCAAATTCTAGATTCAGTAAGGCTATAAGGTCCTCGGCACATTCTAGTTATGCATGATGTGATCTGTGGTGATACAGTTGCATTTTTTTAAACCCCTCTTTTTTTCTTGATTTTTTTGTTGTTTTATTTTTTTTTATTTTTTTAAAACCCCCCCTTTTTTGTTCTTTTTTTTCTGTGTTTTTATTTTTTGTTTATTATTATTTGTTACTTTTCTTTTTTTCTTTTTACACAATCTGCAACTTGCACTTAGAACCAATCCATTGCATAAAATTGTACAAGTATATCATCACAAAAAGACAAAACAAAGTTCATAATGGCAACCCCGCATCAACATTTTTATTACTTCTTTTATTCCTTTCCTTTCTATAAATATCCCCCCTTTGGCCTAGGGAGGAACATAAGGAGTGGTATTGAATCCTTTGAGGGAGAAGGGGAGTTCTAGCCCTTTTTGGATGGAAGCTGAATCTGCCCGTCCCTTTAAGAGAAGCAGGCCGGACAATGGCTTGAAGAGGCTCAGCGATATCGAGGGTCACTTGAGCGAGAGGATTTCTTCGTGAATGGTGAGTTGGTACCTTTTTCTTTCTTTTCACCTCTTTTCTGCTTTAATTCACTTGGCTCTTTTCTTTCAGCCATACCCCCTCTTTCCGGGTCCACGAAAATTCTCCAAACTACCCTGGCTTTCAAAGCTCACTTCCAACATCACTATCGGTATGAGGGCTATCGTCACAAAATGGCACCTTCAAGGGCTCTTGATTCATGCCAAGTATTACGATAAGATCTATATGGATTGGGCGGCTATGGGTGCATTGGTGGACATTTGACATCCTCAAACCCATACTTTCATTTTTTTCACTTTCGAATCGACCATCCTTCTCGAGGAGACGGAACTCCTACTTGGTCTCAACAGATTCAGAAAGGACAACAAGATAAAGATCATGCCCATGTTGCAAAAGATCACCTCCGAAGAAATTCTCGGAAGTTTTATGCCTTCCAGAGCCATCAAGAGCGTCCAAACCCAAAGGGGAATCAACCTGCAAAAGCTTGCGGAATGGACTATGAGTGTCCTAGCAGAACCAACAGATGATGCATATCTGGAGGGACTCAAGAAGGGGTTTACTATTTGCTTGGCGGGAGCCCTCCTATTCCCTTGCACCGACAACATCGTAGAGGAAAGTCAGTTGGGCACGATTTGTGGACTTTGAGAGGGCAAAAGAGTGGGGCCAGCCATCCTCGCCTACCTTTACAGTGGTCTCACGGCTTCCAGCATGAGCCAACCTCCTTATGGGTGCATGCTTCTTCTCAACTATTGGATTGATCTTCGTTTCAAATTAAACCATCATGAGGAAGCGCAGACTCCCTCGAGGATCTTCCAACAAAGCCCCCTCTCTTACATGGCCGATGTATTGGGCTTTGGCGGGAATGTGACCAATCTCATGCCCCAACTGAAGACACATGGAGATTGGCGGGCTCATTTCGGCACTATGGCGCAAAATTTGTTTACTTATGCACCGGCATGCTTATTCCCACATGAGCTTCTCACGAGATCTGCTCCTGATGCAGAACTCCAACTCATCGGTGCAACCGAATTTGTTCTTTATAACGCGCATCGGTGTTATTCTCAGATCGGTCTCCCTCGCTATTCTTTTCCGACGTTCTCCGACTTTCCTTTGATTAAGAAAAGGGAGCTAGACACGGATGATGATGCCCAGGCTATGAATATGATCAAAGCGTCATGGAAGATAAGCATTCTGCGGAAGGCGATGATGCATACAAAGGAAGATCGAGAGTTGTGGAGAGCTTATGTAACTGAATTGAGGAAGTTGAGGCCTAGAGTGCCTAGCCCTTAACCCTTTTTTATCTAATAAGCACAGACTTTTGACGCTTAATGCGTGTGATTTTCACCTTCTCCCCCCCCCTCCCCCCTTTTTTTGTTTAAGGATCAGCTTTGGCGGGCAGTGGAGATTCGAGATGCCCTAACTCGCGCGGTGTGGAGTGAGGAGGAGCGTATTGCTAGGTGGCAGAGCGCAATGCTCGGATAACGGAGTTGGAGGAGGAACAGTGATGACACAAGGACTTGCCTCGAGATGTCTTGAAGCTGAGGGTTTCTCTCCATATTGCGAGAATAGTGGAGGGCAGGGGAAGGCAGAGCAATGATACCGGAGAGGAGGGCAGGGGAAGAGTGGTTTTCTCTCCAGATTACCCGCGAGAGGAGCGTACCGGAGACTGTGATGATGGAGCTTCAGTTGAACCTTGGGGTGG
The DNA here is from genome assembly GCA_022559845.1 of Amorphophallus konjac. Lineage (NCBI taxonomy): Eukaryota > Viridiplantae > Streptophyta > Magnoliopsida > Alismatales > Araceae > Amorphophallus > Amorphophallus konjac. The sequence continues at coordinate 87,814,726 of CM040129.1, read as the reverse complement.
CGAAGGAGAGGCTATGAGAGAGTGACAAGTGCAACCAGAGGTCACGGGAGCTCAGGGGACGCCTTCGCCAGTCCGCCTCCTTCTCTGTGGGCAGCTTCTTTGTCACTTTGACAGGGGAGTGTCATCGCATCGCCGAGGCTGACGAGGCACCGTAGGGTGAGGCTGGTACTACCTTGCAAAGCTCCATGAGACCTCCTAGCTAGGGATCTCCATCTTAGGAGGGAGGAGAGAAATGGCCAAGAGGGTGGTGATGAGAGTTATTGAGTTGTTTGTGCACTTATCACCTTTCTTTATGGCATACATGGCGCCTTATATAGGCTTACGAACCACATAGCTCATGTTCGCGTTACTTGTCTACCCTTTGCGCGTTCCTTCTCCTCTACGCCTCTTTGCTTCCACATTGTTTCCATGTGGTTTATTTGATAAGATTTCACCCTGAAATGGGGAAATCTTGTCTCGTTGTGGCCATGCTTTTCAATGGAAATCTCGCGTCGAAGTCGGCAATGACGACCTTTAACTCCATTCCTATGTGGCATTTCAAACCTCCAATCAGATGCATCCCTTTTTCTATGGGAATCTTCAACAATGACGACTTTGAGCTCCATTCTCGTGCGACATTTCAAACCTCCCGATAGATGCATCCCTTTTTCTGCGAGAATTTTCAGCAATGACAACTTTTCAAACCTCCTACCGATGCATCCATTTTTTTCTTTTTTTTGTTGTTATACTCAATCGCGTGGACGACAAGGATCAGACCGCCCCTACTGTGCAGGGAGCAGGTCGACATGTCACTTCACCACTCGTATGAGACTGAAAATAAGACACCTTATCACGAGGGTCATCGGCAAAGATAATGGCGCTTGTCGGCCCAGACGTCTTCCAATCTTATAAATACCTCCTTTTTTATTCTCCCTAGAGATAGTGAAAGCCAACTCGAAGAGTGAAAGTTTCTGAGGAGGAGGAGCGAATATTTCTTAAGCTTAGTAAAGGAGGGTGAATCTTCCCACTCCTCTAAGAGAAGTAGGTCCAGTGTGAGCTCCATGATACCCTCTTACGTTGAAGGGCACCTCAGTGAGAGGACCCAAGCTCAGCTTGTAAGTGAACGTCTTTTACTTTCTTTCTCGTTCTCTTGTCCTTCTGCGAGTGCATCCCTATCTCATTTCTATGTATGCGTAGGGTATGATGTGGTCGCACATCTCATGGGAGTTGGTGGTGGCCGTATATCGGGGTCTTTCGGACTTCCAGAAGGCCCGACTAGACATGATGGGATTCGGAGTCTTCCTCCGAGTCGAGCCGATTAAGCTCGATCTTGCCCTTATTCAAGCACTACGTCAAAGATGGGACCCAGAGAGTCGGGCCTTCCTAATGCCTTGGGGACACATGGTGCCCAGCCTGCAAGATGTGGTCCGAATTACGGGCCTCAGAGTGGATGGCAAGGTGGCAACCGGGGTCACTTACCCTGATTACCGGCAAGGGGCCCAAAAACTACTCGGGTTGAACTTGGAGGACCGAAAGAGCAGGTCGGTAGCCAGGACGTCCATCATGGAGGCACTGGGGCTTACTGAAACTCATCCTCGTGACGACGAATCCTTGGAGGAGTTCATGGAGAGGACTGAAAGGGCATTTTGTGCCTTGTAATGCGTGGATTCCAGCAATTGGGAGAGATCAAATATGGATTTAAGAAGATTTCTCCTTTTCCTATTAGGGAGGTTGCTATTGGGCTCAAAAGGAAACAACATTCATAGTCGTTTCCTGAAGCTCCTAGTAGACCTTGAGAGGGTTGGGCAGTACGCCTGGGGCTTACTGAAACTCATCCTCGTGACGACGAATCCTTGGAGGAGTTCATGGAGAGGACTGAAAGGGGATTTCGTGCCTTGTAATGCGTGGATTCCAGCAATTGGGAGAGATCAAATATGGATTTAAGAAGATTTCTCCTTTTCCTATTAGGGAGGTTGCTATTGGGCTCAAAAGGAAACAACATTCATAGTCGTTTCCTGAAGCTCCTAGTAGACCTTGAGAGGGTTGGGCAGTACGCCTGGGGAGCTGCCGTACTGGCGCATTTATTTGCGGGTCTGTCCCAAGAGTCAGACCAGGAGGTGACAGTGAGTGGCTTTACACCACTCTTTCAGGTAATATATATATATATTTCTTTTTTTATACCAATGACACATAATGGCGTAGCTATGGAGCTATTACTACCTCCCAATGGGAAGGGCTCGGCATTGGCGACCAGTGATGGTGCCGTTAGCTAGACGGTGGCAACATATCATGAGCACAACACCTTTATCCTACCAACTGATGGTGTTACGACGCGAGCTGCAGGAGTTCCCTACAGTGATGGTAGGATTCTTTTTTTTTTTATCAGTTAAAAAGATATGTGCAACCTCACATAGGTGAATTGGAGGCCTTATTCGGGCATGGTCGATGCCGACCAGCCATGGGTTATAACAAGCCGTGCCCGATTTGGACGAGACCTCTGGCTCCAATGTTTGAATGAGATCGAGCAACTTCGGCTACGGTTTGTTATGTCCCCTGTGGTTCAGGAGTTTTGATGATGACAAATATTATGCCTCATTATGTTTACATCCTTGATGATATAATCTTAATGTTTATGATAAACTGACAGAACAGCTTTTAAGGATGACTCACAGGTCATGAAGTCACACAAGTCAAAAGTCAACCAGTGACAGGTAAGATCAGTGCATGCTCAGATCAGGTAATGCTCTGTCTACTCTCAGATCTGTATGCCTGATGCCTTGATGATGTTTTAACTGATGTGCATAAATTGTTCTGTACATCATCAGTGCATTTTCAAGTCTATACACTCCATTGCCTTGCTGCACTGCACGCCATATAGTCTATACATTCTTTGCTGCAACGTTTGCACATCATGCACTAGCAAGTCTGCACATTGTCACAAGTCTACACATTGCAGTCTGTTCGTGTGCATCGTCTCATGTTGCATCATCTCAGCAAGTCTATACATTAGACTTGAGCATATAGGAAGTATGTACATCGTCCAGTGCATTGCAAGCATCGTTCATGAAGTCTGTACATCGAGCAAGTCTGTACATCGGACTAGTCTGCATCGGCTAAGTCTATACATCGTCCGTCTCACTTAGCGTCTCATGCATATGCTAAGTCTATACATTGCAGCATGCATTGTCTCCAAGTCTGTACAGCGTCTAGCGTCTCATGCAAAGTCTGTACACTGCATTGGTTGTATAGACTTAGAGCTGAAGTTGCACATTGCTATAGCATGCAAGCAGAGTCTAGACAGTCATGAGCAAGTCTATACATCGTGTTGCATGCACGCATTCAGGTCTATACAATGCATCGTCTCTTGCATCATCTCTCTCAAAGTCTATACGTTGTTGCATCATGTGCTTCATGCATTAGCCAAGTCTGTACATCCGACTGTCTCATTCAGCGTCTCACGCTTTTATCAAGTCTATACATTTGTTTATCAAAGTCTATACACTCCATCGTCTCTCTGTACGTCTCATAGTGCTTCATGTCTGAGCGTATCATGTTGTCTCATACAAGTCTATACATTCGCATGCATTACACACAGCAAGTCTGTACAGCCCTAGTCTGTACATCCACCGTCTTACCCAGCGTCTCATGCAAGTCTGTACACTCTTCATGCATGTGCATAGTTCATGCATCTATTCGTTAACTAAGTCTATACATCCACGAAGTAAAGTCTGTACATCGCCACTTGTTCATGCATATGTGCAAGTCTATACATTGTCTGGTCATCCACGCAAAGTCTATACATTGTTCACAGCACACGCTAAGTCTACACATTGCATTGTCTCTCAAAGTCTGTACAGCTTGCATTGTCCTGTAGCTTGCACGAAGTAAAGTCTGTACATTCCAATGTCTGTACAGCCCTTGCTTAGGTGAAGTCTGTACATCGTTGCAACTCTTATGCTTCATGCTCGTCAAGTCTGTACAGCCTGCATTGCTCTCAAAGTCTGTACAGCGTTTGCATAGAATGCATTCACTAAAGTCTGTACACCTGTGTTCATGTGCACAGTTCGTGCATCAAGTCTACACATTATCGCCTGCTCGTGCAAGTATATACATTGCTATCTCATGCATTCTAAGTCCATACATTCGTTGCTGGCATGTCTATACATCGCCGCTTGTTTATGCTCGACAAGCCTGTACAGCCTGTGTCTGTATCAGTTCATAAGTCTATACATTGTCTTATGCACAAACACTAAGTCTACACATTGTAGCATGCACGAACAAACAGAGTTTGTACACACTTCAGCACTTAAAGTCTGAACGTTCTTCAGCAGAGTCTGTACACACTTCAGCACTTAAAGTCTGAACATCCTTCAGTGAAGACTATACACACTTTAGTGCATATGTGCATCTCCTTCAAGACAAAGTGTGTACCCTCGCTTGGTGGCATGTCAGAGCACTCATCGCCAATGTATATACTTTCTCATATACATTCAGAACATCACGCCATCAAGTCTGTACATTGCATCGTTTGTTCATGCATTGTCAACAAGTCTGTACACTCATCCATTGCTTCACTCGACCAACTCTGTACAGCCATGCACTGCCTTGCTTGCATGAATGAAACCTGTACAGGGTCTTACTGACTTTAGCTGATATTGTCTTCGACTGATTATTTGACAGGTGAACGGCTCGTGGATAAAGGGGCAAATGATTGGCACGTGATCTTAGGAAAAGAAACTTTTATTCCCTGACACGTGGACCAGTGGAATTTTAGTAGACTGCTGCTGCTTGATCCACATGAAGGCCCTGTTCCTATAAAGAGCCTCTTTACCCCTTCGATGGCTGTTGCTGGTACTAGAGGAAAGGTCCCCAGAAGAAAAAGAGAAGGTTAGCCAGCCGAAGAAGAAGAAGAACAGAGAAAGAGATTGAGAGAAGAAAAAGGAGAGCAGCAGAGATAGAAGAGAGCTCGAGAAGAAAGAGAGAGAGATCCTTTGAGAAGAAGAAGATCATTAGCCTCTGGATCAAATCCAAGCTACATTGCACCAAGAGAGACCTACAGTTTCGAGTTTCATTTCCAACTTTCTGATTGCTGTAATTTTCGTTTCTTGTTTTCTTTTTCTTTACACTTGGCTTGTGTTTCTTTCCGATTCTCTGGTTTGAGATCGGGGTTCCCTCTGGTCTCAGAGGAAGGGAGTCTTGGACTCCGGGTTTGCAGGTAGTGGTTGCTACCTGTGGGTTCCCTCCTAGTCTGGAGGAAGAGAGGTCCGTGACCTCTGGTTTGCAAGCGGCTGGGTGTCGCTTGTGGGTTCCCTCCTGGGTGGAGGAAGAGAGACACTAGTCTCCGGTTTCTAGTGACTGGGTGTCACTAGGGTTGCCCTCCGGGTTGGAGGAAGAGGGGAGGTTGTTCCCCTGGTCAAGCTGTTAGGCAGCACTTGTTGCAGACTGAGTCTGCGGTTCTAGCTTGTGCTAGTGGAAGCCTCACTCTGGGTTGGAGTGAGGGGTGGACGTAGGTCTGTGGACCGAACCACCTAAAAAATCATTTGTGCCGTGGTTTGCCTTGTGGGTTTGCCCCTTGTCTTCTACCTACTTCACAGGTTATCTGAGCATTCTTTTCTATCTGAAATGAACTTGCGCATTATGTGTTTTGCTAAGTGTGTCTGGTCTGCATAGTTCTGCCTTCGGCATTAGACTTGATCTGGTGCCTCCAGTATTATTAGCAATTCAATTGATTGATCAAATGTCTGTTTGAATTTCTTCTTGAAGAGTTAAATTGTTTATTCCGCAACTGTGTATAGCTTCAGGCTTAGTGTTTTAATTTGGGCAATATTTTTGAAGGGGATACATTCACCCCCCCTCTGTATCCATCGCACCGTCCCAACAATTGGTATCAGAGCAGGTTGTCTGCATAGTAGGTCCAGCGACCTGCAGATCCGATCTTGCTGTCTTGGTGCTATCTCGCTCTTGGTGCATCATTATTCCTATTGCATTAATTTGATCTGTTTCCATGGGTGATCCACCGGTTTTCAACGGCTCTAATATTAATATGTGGTTTGTCAGTCTACGTAAATATGTTGATGCAGTTAATCCTGATCTGTGGAAGTTAATTTCACACGGTCCTCACAGATTACCAAAGAAAGAGTCCAAATGGACTAACAGTCACAGATCAAGGCATGAAGAGAATCAAAGAGCTCTGAATCTAATGAAAGCAGCTACTGACTGGGCCTTACACTCTTGCTTCCATGACTGTAGGTCTGCTAAAGACATCCTGGATAAGCTAAAGCAAGCTCACAGGTTTAATGAGGACAGCTGCATGATGGCTAACAGAAGTAATCAAAGTGGCAGCGATCAAGGCAGCAGGCAAAATGAAGAAGAGGATGATGATGAGGTAAACCTCTTCAAGAATTTCTCTTTAGATGATTGGGAGAATGCATATGCTGAGTTACTTGAATCTCATGAACATTTAAGAAAATAATACAAGAACTTGAAAAAGAAAAGTGATCGGGGTAGTTCAAGTTCACCATGTGAAAATTGTTCAAATATGAAGCAATCTCATGATGCTTGTTTGTCTGATATCCATATGCATAAAAACCAGAATAAAAAATTGATGAAGGAACTTGAATGTGTTTGCTCTGAACTAAGTAGGCTGAAATCTGAAAATGACTCTCTTAGAAAATCTGTCAAAGAAAATGATTCTTGCAATGAATGTGCATTCTTGAAGGAATTGATTGAAGACTTAGACTCTGATGATAATATACATAAGAACTTAATTACTTCCTTGAAGGAAGAAAATGATTCATTGCTGACTCAGAAGAAGGAAACTGATAAATTACAAGATAAGCTGATTGAAGAAAACATTTATTTGAAGGAACAAAACAAAAAGCTAATGGTTCTAAACACTATTTTCTCTGAAAAATGGCTAACGATTGAAAAAAAGAAATCTATCTTGAAAGAAAATGAAGTGAATATAGAATTCAAATTGACACAGGAAAATGAGACTCTGAAGAGTCTGAATGATGAATTACAAAATCAAGTCATTTCGTGTGAAGACTACATTGTCTCTTTGGAGAGAGAAATTGAAGATCTAAAAAACTCCCTGTCAAAATTTGTTAAGGGAAGAGACAATTTGAATAAGCTCCTTGGAGCGAATGTGAATTTTCAGAAGGAGGGACTGGGTTACAATCCAGTCATGAAGAAGGCTGAGAAGGTTGATGGAGACAAATTGAAAACTATTTTTGTTAAATGTTCAGAACAAGAAAAGCCTTCTACCTCATCTTCACCTCAGTACAAAAATCAGAAAGAGACTGAAAAATAGAAAATAAATAAAAAGGATTCTTCAGTGCATGTTGATCACAGTCCTCACACACACTCACATGCATATAGAAAGAAAATGATCTGTCACTACTGTCACAAATTTGGACATCTGATGCATGAGTGTAATTTGATGGAAAAGGATGACCTAGCTGCTGTACAAAACAATCAGGGTAGAAAGCATGTCTTTAGAGAAAAGAAAATTCATTGCTATAATTGTGGAAAAATAGGACATGTTGCTGCACAATGCTGGTTAGGTTCTCATAGAAAAACCTTCTCTATCTGCTCTCATTGTGGAAAACATGGCCATACAGTCAAGGACTGTTGGCATAACCAGGGTAGGAATGTGAATTTCAAACATGCTAAATTCCCTGCAAATAGAAATGATTTTGGTAGGAATAAATCTGTTTTTAAAGAAAAGATTCTTGCATGCTTTGAATATGGAAAACGTGGCCACCGAGCTTCGGAATGCTGGTGGGCAGGTAATGGTAAACCAAACTTTCATGCAAGTAACAGAAATTTCCATGCCAATGCACATAAAATTCATGTTCATAATGATATGCATAAAAAGAACCTAAAATCTGTTTCTTCATGCTACTACTGTGGAATATTTGGGCACTCCATGAGTGACTGTCGCTTAATGAAATCTGATGACTTACATGCCCAAAGATTGTGGAAAGCACCTATCAGAGGTGTTACTAACAATGTAGGACCCATGAAGTCTTGGGTACCTAGAAACACAAAATGAGATCTGTGTTTTGCAGGTATGCCTTGGGGATGAGGAATAAAAGGGGGTCAAATAAACTAAGGCATCCAAAGTTTGATAAAACCCCAACTCTGCTGTTTAAATGCTTGTTCACCTGAATTTCTTTTAGCTGAACATCATTCTTAATATGTCAATTAAGATCTCATGCATACATGTCCATAACTGCATCTGCCATTTGCATTTTTTTTGATCATGCACTTGCTGGGTGATCTGTGCATACATGAGATTAAAAGGTTATCTGCATTTGATGCATACATATGCCAATTGTAGTTGTTTGATATTTGTTAAAATGCATAATCACTGAAAACAAATTGCATTCTGAAAAATCTGAAAAGTTGAATTGAATAAATCTGTTGCTTGGACGATGTCTCATGCTTAAAAATGTACACCTGCACATTTGACATGCACACGCATTCACAATTACATGCTGTTAGCTCACTGCACTTGCATCTACTGGTTAGAAGTGTCGACACCTTGAGTGCTAGCTCATGCATACATTTAGGGGGAGCATTATTCATATCCTTCAGTTTGAACTGCCATCTTGCTTAAATCCCTGTAATGATTATGCATTGCAACACATTTCAGCTTCCTGCTTCAACTGTTACCAGCCATTCTCACTCATTCTATCTATTGGTATCTGTTGAATTGGTTGTTCCTTGAAATGATTCGACCTTCCCTGAAAATTCAGAAAGACTTCTCTGAGCATATCCTGATCATAAATCTGAAAACAACTTAAAGAGGAATCTTCTATTATATAGGACTATGAATGTCTGATACTTTCAGCCGGTTGAAGTTTCATGTATGTGTTGTGTTTGTTTATGAACATATCTTGAAAATATCTGAGTTAGTCTTAATAAACTTTAACCAACATTTTCATGTTGTGTCTTTTAAACTCTTCTGAATTCTGAAAATTCTGAAATCATGATATTCCCTGACTGATATGTATGAAATGAGTATTGTTTTTTAAACATCTGAGAATCTGGAACATGTCTAAGGGTAAGTCTTGTCAGAGCAATGTAGCATCCCGTACAAATATATATATATATATATATATATATATATATATATATTAGTAATATTTCCCAAAATATATATATTAGATAAACTCTAGATTAAGTAAGAAGTTGGAACACGTAGTTATCATATGTAAAGAGTATTCACTTAACAAGTGGCTTCCTAGTGTAGTTGATTAAGTAACTTGCCTTTCAACCCAATGACCAGGGTTCAAATCCTAGCATCCACCATTTACCTTTTGTGCCAATTAATTATACATTATAAGCTAGCAACGCACAGACTTGGAAGATCACTAATGGATGTACAGACTTCACCTCGTTGTATAGACTTGGAAGAATGATGCACAGTGCAATGTATAGACTTTGAGAGGGAGAGGATGTACAAACTTATGATGTACAGACTTTGTGAATAGGCTAGCAATAGCCAATGTATAGACTTTGTGATGTACAGACTTTGAGAGGAAGTTATGTACAGACTTTGAGAGGAAGCCAATGTATAGACTTTGAGAGGGAGAGGATGTACAGACTTGTGATGTACAGACTTAGTGAATAGGCTAGCAATAGCAATGTACAGACTTTGTGATGTGTAGACTTTGTGAAGCCAATGTATAGACTTTGAGGATGTACAGACTTTGAAAGTGTGCACATTGAAGAGGGATCGTGTATGAATGTGGGAGACAGACTTTACGATCTCGGCCATGGATTTGCTGTCCAAACATTATCCCTTATCTCTCCAGCCTGTACAAGCTGTAAAGCCCCATTATTTCAGATCTTGCCTCCCATTCGGCCATGACAACCCTATAAACATACCCCTTTTGCTACCCCCATTCTAGGCTAGCTAAGGTTGGGGCAAAGCTCTGCATGGATTACAAAGAAGGGTTCTGCTGCTACGATCTTCCAACAAGTAGGTGTTCTCAACTTTTAACTAAACTACTAGCTAATCTAGGATGATTAGTCTAGGTATTTAGTCTTAGGCTCATTTCCATGCGACATTTAGTGTTCATAAAGTATGTGTTAGCTTAAATCTAGGATGATTAGCATGTATTAGCTTCATACCTAATATAATTAGCATGTATTAGCATTATACCCAGAATAATTAGCATGTATTAGCAAATATTAGCAAGTATTAGTCTCATACCTAGAATAATTAGCATGTGTTGGCTTAAATCTAGGATGATTAGCGTGTATTAACTGCATACCCAAGATAATTAGCTTGTATTAGTCTCATACCTAGAATAATTAGCATGTGTTGGCTTAAATCTAGGATGATTAGCGTGTATTAGCTTCATACACAAGATAATTAGTAAGTATTAGTCTCATATCTAGAATCATTAGCATGTGTTAGCTTAAATCTAGGATGATTAGCATGTATTAGCCTCGTACCAAGATAATTAGCATGTAGTAGCCTTATACCCAAGATGATTAGTATTGATTAGCATGTATTAGCTTCAATCTAGGGTAGTTGGCATGTATTAGCTTCATATCCATACGATATATCCGTTTAACGCAAGTTTTATCATGTTTTTACGTAACTTATTAGTTTAACTAACCTGTTAACATACCTAATTAACATGTTAGCTGTAGCAACCCTGATAAATTTAAAAGGAATAAATAAATCAAAATAGATTAAAAGATTTAATAAATAAACGAAAGAGCTTGGAATAAAAATAATTAAAACCCTGATGGAAATAACGCCTCAGATAAAGGCGCTACTTTACAAGAAAACGCCCTTAGCTAAGGCGTGTTTTAAGAAAGGACGCCCACACGTCAAGGCGTCAAATTTCAAATGATCAAAATAAATAAAAAGGGCAAGATAGCGTAACGTCCCTTGCATGGACGCGTTTCAACAAGAAACGACGCTTGACAAGGCGTCATATTAAATTCGACGCCCTGACCTAGGTCGCTAATTCAGTTTGAGTTTCGTTCGACCCAGGAGTCTATCCAGGGTAAGATGATAACTATGAGAAAGAGTTCGAATGTAGTAATAACTCTAATATGGAAGTATTACTTCCAATCGAACACTAACCTTGTTAGGATTTCCAATATCTTATAAATAACCTTCTGCTTAAACCGAGAACGCTATTTGGCGTTCGGAGTTTTTAAAGGTATGCGAAGAACAGCAGGTTCTTCTTCTTCCTTCTTCCTTATATTGTGTTCGATCATCGCATGAAGAACTAATGATTCTTCATATTCTTCTCTTCTTACAGGTTAAGAAGATTCACGTGTGAAGAACAAAAGGGTAAGTTCTTCTTTCTTCCACCTTCAGTCAAGTATTATGAAGATAATACTAATGATCGTATATATATGTTCTCTGTAGGAAAGTCATCTTAACCTACTAAAGAACGTGGGTTCTTCTTCTGCATCCTCTTACTACCCCTTGCTGCTATTAAGATCGAAAGCTTCAAAAGACTCTGTTTATAAACAGAGTATCATTTTTCCCAGAACCTGCATCCGTTCATCTCCAGATCAACTATTAAGGTAGGATTTTCTCATGGAACGTAGCCCAAACTACCATATAACTATAGATAATTATCATCGGTAGTTCATGCATATAGTTTTCATGCGTTCTGGTTATTTTCTACAGAATTTTTGAAAGAAACGACCCTAATGAGGGCGTTAATTTAAAAGACACGACCTGCCCAGGTCGTCAATTCCAGATTTGACGCCCTGCACACGGACGTTAATTCATGTTAATTAATAAATAGCATGTTTTAAAATTAATTATCAATGCAAACATGATTCTAAATTAATGCATGGTCAATTTCTTGTAATCCTGCTATTTTTTCTGGTCCTGACTATATACCATGTTCCTGAAATATTCATTACCTCGAATTTGTAAAATTGTGAATTCACGACTTTGACCAGGTCGTCTATTGTTTAACTAACGCCCCAGACTAGGGCGCCTTTTTCCTGGTAACGCCCCTACCCAAGGCGCGTTTTCAACGAAATTACAAATTTTAATATCTTGTAAAATAGAAATATTGGAAAGGATGACCTCTTTATATGTCGTCAAATTTAATATAAACGCCCCTGATTAAGGCGTTAATTTTACGAAAAACGACTTCACCAGAGTCGCTACTTTCTGCATTACTGATTTTTCCCAATTGCTGTTATCCGAGGGTTTCACTATATGAGTATAAATATATATGTAGGCACTATTACTCCACTCCGTGAGTATAGTCCCACGTTTCATGATGTTTTACCGATCACCCTCAACTCTCATTGACATACAAGCTCTCCATTGGACATTCCGTTCCTTTGGACTAGCGAGTTAGTCATAGAGACCTCCGTAAGACTCCTCGTACCTTGGATTCCCTCAAGGTCGACTGAGCTGGTTGTACCCTAAAAACCCATTACACTATTGAATGCCATGTCACTCTAAAGAAACATGGTATACCGGCCCTTATGATATGCAAAGAGTATATCATGAGAATTCTTAATGGGATGATGATATCATGCCATTTGTTGATGTTCTTGTGGACCTCAATTCTATAATAAGAATGAGGGTATCTTGCCTTTGATGTACTGTTCATGTGGACCTCAATTCTATATAAAGAATGTCCATACTTGTTTGTCCTGGTACCCGAGTTAAGGGAACCTAATTCCACCTAGTTTCATCGTTCATCGTGATTGTACCGTTGTTATCGCCTATCTATGTCCAATGTCGTATTTTTGGACTCCATTCTCTCAAAGTTATCCTACGTGTCTACAAGCTTAAATTGTTGAAATTCCGTTTTGGCTATATATATATATATATATATATATATATAAGAGTGGATGTCAAATATACATGATAAATGCCTGCGCATATAGGGCCCGATCTGGTCTTGGGAGGAGCACCCGAAAGTACTTGTGCCTATGGGAGTTGAATGATAAGGTATCTGGCATTATACCGAGTGCATGACTAGCTTGATTGGACATTCCACACAAATCTTGTACTTGACTCGTACTTGACTTGACATGAATTGCGTGACCCGAGAAAGGGTAATTACTTGCTTGTTTGATACATGATAACCAAAGTTCTTGACATGATTTGCTAAAAAGTACTTGCTTGAATATCTTGTCATCTTTTTCTTGAAAACTCATGACTAGTTCATCTTGCTGTCTTGCTTGATAAATTCTCTATCTTGTCGTTTTATGCGAGCCTGCATAGCTATAGTGCATTCATGAAAGATGTAACTACTTAAACCCTTGCTAGTTCCTGAGATATAATTTCCTACTGAGCGTTCGCTCACTCCGTGTTTGTCCCTTACTTTTCAGGTAATTCCGACGACGAGAGAAGTCAATCGGATGGGAATGGTCAAGAGTGAAAGAGCTAGAGCTTTTCCAAGTGTCATCTAGTCTTTTTCCTATTTTCTTTAGTCAACTATGTACTTTTCCTTTTTAATTGAATAGAGTATTGGATTTGTAATAGTCTATCCATTATGAAATAAAGGATTGGGTTATCTTTCTATTTTGCGCATCTCTATTTTGGTGTCGAATACACTACTACTCTGATTGACATGATTGATATAAACTCGTCGCGCATATCCGAGTATCTTCCGCGCTCGGGGCGTGACAATTTTTGTGGTATCAGAGCCTAGGGTATTCAATTCCTAGGAAAACCCAAGTCCAAGGATATGTTCAAACCTTTAACCAGTGAGATTGGGTAGAACCAAGGGTTAAAGTTAACATAGTATATGAGTCTTTAAATACAATCACATATTAACCTAGTTATTGTAATTGTAGGATAATGGCTGCCGAACGTGCTCAATGGCGCAACATGCAGCGTACCCTTCAAGGCATGACTCAAGTGCTGCAACAAGTAGCACAAGGAGGTGGACAACGAGCAGGAAGTCTCCACCAGACTTTCAAGAACATGAACCCACCCAAGTTCACGGGTTCTACTGATCCAGATGACGCTGAACACTGGATTAGGGAGATAGAACGTATATTCCGTGTTATGCAATGCACGGATCAGGATAAAGTTTTATTAGCTACTTTTCAGTTAGAAAGGGATGCTAGATGCTGGTGGGAATCAATAGAGGCTACTATAAATCAAGATCAGGTTTCGTGGGAAGAATTCGTTGAACACTTCAACGTGAAATATTTCTCGGACCGAGTTCAGGAAAAGAAGGCTGCAGAATTTACTGCATTAAAGCAACGATCTTTGTCAGTGGCCGAGTATGAGGCCCAATTCTCTAGATTGTCTCGATAGGCTAAGCATCTAGTTAGCACCGAGAAAATGAAAGCTAGGAGGTTTCTTAATGGGCTCAGGCCCCAAGCTATTACTCAACTGGCGCCGATGGACATTCAAGTCTACTCAGAGATAGTACCCCGAGCTCAACTATTAGAAGATGCCACGGAACTGTCTGATAGGATTCGTGGTAAGGATAAGAAGGAACAAGTTACAGGTTCGGGTTCCTTTAAACCCAACTTCAAGAAAAGGCCTAGCAATGGAGGAGCATCCTCACAAGACCAAAAGTTCAAGAAGACCAAGCCCTTCTCTATCACCACCACCTCTCCAAATACAGTGTGCAAACATTATGATAAAGCGGGTCATAGAGCAGAAGAATGCTGGAGGAAACTAGGAGCATGTCTCCGTTGTGGGAGTCGTGAGCATCGGATTCCCGATTGCCCATTACTTAACGACCAAGCCGTTGACGGGAAGCGCCCAGTAACCAAGAATGCTCGTCTTCATGCAATCAAGGAGACCGAGCAAGTAGAAGGAGGCGGCTTAGTGGAAGGTATATTGAAAGTTTGTTCCAGGAATGCATATGTCTTAATTGATACTGGTGCATCGCATTCTATTGTTTCTAAGAAGTTTGCTGACCCATTACCCCTAGAACCGGAATGGATAAAGTTAGTTTTGTCTACTCCTCTGGATGATGAGACTGATATTACACATCATTACCAAAACTGCGAAGTATTGGTTCATGGTCAAAATCTCCCTATTGATCTCATATGTTTAGATCTAAAAGAGTATGATGTTATACTAGGGGCTGATTGGTTATCCAAGTATCAGGCAACGGTTGATTGCCGTAATAGTAAGGTTACATTCAAGGAATTTCCAGAACTAATATTTACTAGCCCCAAGAGCCGGAGCAAATCCCCTCTTATTTCAGCTCTCCGAGCTAGCAAGCTCATCAGGAAAGGATGTACATCTTTCCTTGCCTTTGTCACAGTTAAAGAAGCTAAGGAAGCTAAGCTAGAAGACATTCCAGTAGTACAAGAATTTCCGGACGTATTTTCGGAAGAATTGCCGGGATTACCCCCGCAAAGAGAAGTGGCCTTCACCATCGACTTAGTCCCCGGTGCTGGTCCGATTTCAAAGGCACCTTATAGGATGTCACCTGCTGAACTCAAGGAATTAAAGGAGCAATTGATGGAACTCATTAAGAAAGGATTCATTAGACCAAGTACTTCCCCGTGGGGAGCGCCTGTACTATTTGTAAAGAAGAAAGACGGATCCATGAGGTTATGCGTCGACTATCGACAATTGAATCATCTCACTATCATGAACAAATATCCACTGCCGAGAATCGATGAATTGTTTGATCAAATTTCAGGATCCATGTACTTTTCCAAAATTGATCTTAGGTCCGGATATCACCAACTAAGAATCAAGGACGAGGATATTCATAAAACCGCATTCAGAAGCAGGTATGGCCATTATGAATTTGTTGTTATGCCTTTCGGACTAACGAATGCCCCTGCTGCCTTTATGCAGTTAATGAATAGTATATTTAGGCCTTATTTGGATCAATTCGTAGTGGTCTTTATTGATGATATATTGATTTATTCCAAGACCAAGGAAGAGCATGAGGAACATTTGAGGATTGCATTACAAATATTGAGGACAAATCAATTATATGCAAAACTTAGCAAGTGTGAATTCTGGCTTGAAGAAGTGACTTTTCTCGGACATGTTATATCAAAGGATGGCTTGTCTGTAGACCCATCAAAGGTTGAAGCTGTAAGGAACTGGGAAAGACCGACCAATGCTAGCGAGATCTGAAGTTTCTTAGGTCTTGCCGGCTATTACAGGCGATTCATCAAGGATTTCTCTAAAATCGCCGTGCCACTTACAAGGTTAACTCGCAAGGAGATCCGTTATGAATGGGATGAGGAATGTGAGAGAAGTTTCCAAACTCTCAAGGATCACCTTACTACAGCTCCTATCTTAGCATTGCCAATTGAAGGAGAAAAGTTCGAGGTATACACTGATGCTTCTGGCATTGGCCTCGGGTGTGTTCTAATGCAACAAGGGAAGGTTATAGCCTACTCTTCTCGTCAATTAAAGAAGCATGAAGAGAACTACCCCGTCCATGACTTAGAATTGGCCGCGGTAGTATTTGCACTAAAAATATGGAGACATTATCTTTATGGAGTACAGTTTACTGTATACTCCGATCACAAGAGTCTCAAATATCTTTTCTCACAGAAGGAACTAAATATGAGGCAAAGACGATGGCTGGAATATCTCAAGGACTTCGACTTCAATATACAATATCATCCCGGAAAGGGTAATCATGTAGCAGATGCCCTTAGTCGAAAGCCGAGAGCACTGTTAGCCAATTGTCTGATTCAAGAATGGAAATTGCTAGAACAATTCTCTGAACTCAATATAAGCATGGACACGGACCCTAGATGTGTCACATTATCTCATGTAAGCATACAGTCAGATTTATTATCTGAGATACAAGCACTTCAGGATGATGATCCTACATTAGTAGAAATCAAGGGCAGATTAAAAGGATAATCGGACTTCCAACTAGTTTTTGATGGAAGATTAATGTTCAAGAATAGAACTTGTATACCGGACTGCCCAGAATTGAAAAAGAAGATCTTAGATGAAGCTCACAGATCAAGGTATACGATTCATCCTGGATCTACCAAGATGTACCAAGATGTGAAAAGAAATTTTTGGTGGCCCAACATGAAAAGAGAAATTGCGGACTATGTATCACGCTGTCTCACATGCCAACAAGTCAAGGCGGAACACCAAAAGCCTGCTGGAAAGCTACATCCTCTAGATATCCCTAAATGGAAGTGGGAGGATATTGGTATGGATTTCATCATGGGTTTATCTAAATCAAAAAGAGGACATGATGGAATATGGGTTATCATTGACCGATTGACTAAATCAGCGCATTTCTTGCCAATCAAGAGTCGATGGTCAGTTGATGTCTTAGCTGCACTATACATCAAGGAAATAGTCAGATTACATGGTATTCCTGTTTCAATCGTGTCTGACAGAGATCCCCGTTTTACTTCTCATTTTTGGAAAGGACTACAACATTCGTTGGGGACGAGACTTAATTTTAGTACAACCTTTCATCCTCAAACGGATGGTCAGACCGAGAGAACAAATCAAGTAGTTGAAGATATGCTTAGAGCATGCATCACTGATTTTGATGGAAACTGGCAGGATCACTTGCCTCGAATTTGCATACAATAATAGCTACCAAGCTAGTATACAAATGGCACCTTTCGAAGCTTTATACGGAAGGAGTTGCCGATCACCCTTGTGTTGGAATGAAGTTGGAGAGAAACAACTGTTAGGTCCAGACATGGTAAGGGATACAACTGAGAAGATACGAGTAATCAGGGAAAGATTGCAAGTAGCTCAGACAAGGCAAAAGGCTTATGCCGACACAAGAAGAAGAGATCTCGAATTCCAAATTGGAGATCATGTATTTCTCAAGATATCGCCTGGACGTGGAATACGAAGATTTGGTGTTAAAGGCAAGCTTACACCAAGATTTATCGGACCTTTTGAGATACTAGAAAGAGTTGGCGAGGTTGCTTATCGCATCGCATTGCCACCTCAACTGTCCGAAGTATATGATGTATTCCACATATCTATGTTGAAGAAGTATGTGCATGATCCATCACATATTATTGAATATGGAGACCTAGTGATCCAGAAAGATTTCACGTATGAACAGAAGCCTATGAAGATCTTAGATCGAGAAGTACGAACCCTAAGGAATAAGGTTATTCCCATGCTAAAAGTACAATGGAATAAGAATTCAGAACATGAAGCTACATGGGAGACCGAGGAATCTATGAGGAAACAATTTCCAGATTTATTTTAGAAGGTACATACTCTACACTCTCCAAATGTAAATATATGATATGGAATTTGGGGACCAAATTCTTTTTAAGTGGGGGAGGGTGTAGCAACCCTGATAAATTTAAAAGGAATAAATAAATCAAAATAGATTAAAAGATTTAATAAATAAACGAAAGAGCTTGGAATAAAAATAATTAAAACCCTGATGGAAATAATGCCTCAGATAAAGGCGCTACTTTACAAGAAAACGCCCTTACCTAAGGCGTGTTTTAAGAAAGGACGCCCACACGTCAAGGCGTCAAATTTCAAACGACCAAAATAAATAAAAAGGGCAAGATAGCGTAACATCCCTTGCATGGATGCGTTTCAACAAGAAACGACGCTTGACAAGGCGTCAATTTAAATTCGACGCCCTGACCTAGGTCGCTAATTCAGTTTGAGTTTCGTTCGACCCAAGAGTCTATCCAGGGTAAGATGATAACTATGAGAAAGAGTTCGAATGTAGTAATAACTCTAATATGGAAGTATTACTTCCAATCGAACACTAACCTTGTTAGGATTTCTAATATCTTATAAATAACCTTCTGCTTAAACCGAGAACGCTATTTGGCGTTCGGAGTTTTCAAAGGTATGCGAAGAACAGCAGGTTCTTCTTCTTCCTTCTTCCTTATATTGTGTTCGATCATCGCATGAAGAACTAATGATTCTTCATATTCTTCTCTTCTTACAGGTTAAGAAGATTAACGTGTGAAGAACAAAAGGGTAAGTTCTTCTTTCTTCCACCTTCAGTCAAGTATTATGAAAATAATACTAATGATCGTATATATATGTTCTCTGTAGGAAAGTCATCTTAACCTACTACAGAACGTGGGTTCTTCTTCTGCATCCTCTTACTACCCCTTGCTACTATTAAGATCGAAAGCTTCAAAAGACTATGTTTATAAACAGAGTATCATTTTTCCCAGAACCTGCATCCGTTCATCTCCAGATCAACTATTAAGGTAGGATTTTCTCATGGAACGTAGCCCAAACTACCATATAACTATAGATAATTATCATCGGTAGTTCATGCATATAGTTTTCATGCGTTCTGGTTATTTTCTACGGAATTTTTGAAAGAAACGACCCTAACGAGGGCGTTAATTTAAAAGACACGACCATGCCCAGGTCGTCAATTCCAGATTTGACGCCCTGCACACGGACGTTAATTCATGTTAATTAATAAATAGCATGTTTTAAAATTAATTATCAATGCAAACATGATTCTAAATTAATGCATGGTCAATTTCTTGTAATCCTGCTATTTTTTCTGGTCCTGACTATATACCATGTTCCTGAAATATTCATTACCTCGAAATTTATAAAATTGTGAATTCACGACCTTGACCAGGTCGTCTATTGTTTAACTAACGCCCCAGACTAGGGCGCCTTTTTCCTGGTAACGCCCCTACCCAAGGCGCGTTTTCAACGAAATTACAGATTTTAATATCCTGTAAAATAGCAATATTGGAAAGGACGACCTCTTTATATGTCGTCAAATTTAATCTAAACGCCCCTGATTAAGGCATTAATTTTACGAAAAATGACTTCACCAGAGTCGCTACTTTCTGCATTACTGATTTTTCCCGATTGCTGTTATCCGAGGGTTTCACTATATGAGTATAAATATATATGTAGGCACTATTACTCCACTCCGTGAGTATAGTCCCACGTTTCATGATGTTTTACCCATCACCCTCAACTCTCATTGACATACAAGCTCTCCATTGGACATTCCGTTCCTTTGGACTAGCGAGTTAGTCATAGAGACCTCCGTAAGACTCCTCGTACCTTGGATTCCCTCAAGGTCGACTGAGCTGGTTGTACCCTAAAAACCCATTACACTATTGAATGCCATGTCACTCTAAAGAAACATGGTATACCGGCCCTTATGATATGCAAAGAGTATATCATGAGAATTCTTAATGGGATGATGATATCATGCCATTTGTTGATGTTCTTGTGGACCTCAATTCTATAATAAGAATGAGGGTATCTTACCTTTGATGTACTGTTCATGTGGACCTCAATTCTATATAATGAATGTCCATACTTTTTTGTCCTGGTACCCGAGTTAAGGGAACCTAATTCCACCTAGTTTCATCGTTCATCGTGATTGTACCGTTGTTATCGCCTATCTATGTCCAATGTCGTATTTTTGTACTCCATTATCTCAAAGTTATCCTACGTGTCTACAAGCTTAAATTGTTGAAATTCCATATTGGCTATATATATATATATACAAGAGTGGATGTCAAATATACATGATAAATGCCTGCGCATATAGGGCCCGATCTGGTCCTGGGAGGAGCACCCGAAAGTACTTGTGCCCATGGGAGTTGAATGATAAGGTATCTGGCATTATACCGAGTGCATGACTAGCTTGATTGGACATTCCACACAAATCTTGTACTTGACTCGTACTTGACTTGACATGAATTGCGTGACCCGAGAAAGGGTAATTACTTGCTTGCTTGATACATGATAACCAAAGTTCTTGACATGATTTGCTAAAAAGTACTTGCTTGAATATCTTGTCATCTTTTTCTTGAAAACTCATGACTAGTTCATCTTGCTGTCTTGCTTGATAAATTCTCTATCTTGTCGTTTTATGCGAGCCTGCATAGCTATAGTGCATTCATGAAAGATGTAACTACTTAAACCCTTGCTAGTTCCTGAGATATAATTTCCTACTGAGCGTTCGCTCACTCCGTGTTTGTCCCTTACTTTTCAGGTAATTCCGACGACGAGGGAAGTCAATCGGATGGGAATGGTCAAGAGTGAAAGAGCTAGAGCTTTTCCAAGTGTCATCTAGTCTTTTTCCTATTTTCTTGAGTCAACTATGTACTTTTCCTTTTTAATTGAATAGAGTATTGGATTTGTAATAGTCTATCCATTATGAAATAAAGGATTGAGTTATCTTTCTATTTTGCGCATCTCTGTTTTGGTGTCGAATACACTACTACTCTGATTGACATGATTGATATAAACTCGTCGCGCATATCCGAGTATCTTCCGCGCTCGGGGCGTGACATTAGCTGATCTACTAACTAACTAGCATACCTAATTAATCTGTTAGGTAGCCTATCTAGAAATCTTGTCTCCATTTAGTTCCTTTAAAAATGAAAACTTGTATGATACGTCATGTTAAAAATCTGATATTTAAGCAACTAAAGCATGAAACGAATGCATGAATAAAGATCATAATCCTTACAGTTTTCTCTATCTATCCATGTCATCAGTTTTACCTAAATAAACTTAAATCAAAGGTTAATACCCTAGTTTAATCAAAGATTAATACCTTAAGCCATTTTGAGTAAATATGAACTGCAGAGTCGACCCTGCCAGTTCATCGCGTTGACGCGATGAACTGATGAGTCGACCCTGCCTATTCACAGGGTCGACCCCGCCAATTCATCGCGTTGACTTGATGAACTGATGAGTCGACCCTGCCTGCTCACAAGGTCGACCCTGCCAGTTCACAGGGTTGACGCGATGAACTGATGAGTCGACCCTGCCAGTTCACAGGGTTGACGCGATGAACTGATGAGTCGACCCAGCCTGTTCGCAGGGTTGACGCGATGAACTGATGAGTCGACCCTGCCTGTTCACAGGGTTGACGCGGTGAACTGATGAGTCGACCCTGCCTGTTCACAGGGTTGACGCGATGAACTGATGAGTCGACCCTGCCTGTTCGCAGGGTTGACGCGATGAACTGATGAGTTGACCCAGCCTGTTCGTAGGGTTGACGCGATGAACTGCAGGGTTGACGCGATGAACTACAGCTGGCTCATTGCGTTAACCTGATCGTTAGGCTTTCGCTTTTGCCATGTCCACTGATAGATGGCAGCCTGAGAGATGATATTTAACTCCTGACAGGGTCCTCTAAACCCTGTATAATTCCCAGGAAGGGCATCCCACAGTGAGGGTGTCGTTTCTAAACTTGTCAGGTGGCCCATAAGGCACCTCTCTTATCTAATTTTTTTCTGTGTATCAAACGTTACTGGTTTCCACTCCTAGTTCATCCCTACACATTAATGCGCCCTTGGATTCCATTCCATAATTCTACCTTATATATCATACTGGTCAAACCTTGAAATTCCATATTGGCTATAAATGAGAGTGGATGTCGACAGACATGATTAATGCTGTGCATATAGGGCCTGGTCTGGTCCTGGGAGGAGTACCCAAAGGTACTTGTGCCCATGGGAGTTTATTGACCACGGTGTTTGGCATTGCACCGAAGTACTTGCTTGCTAGGCTTTAGACTTTCCACTCATTCTCGTGATATTACTTGATTGATTTGACTTGAGACCCGCAGAAGGGTAAAGTTTTACTTGAATGAAATTGCTAAATAGCCCAATTCCAGTTTTACATGCTTGAATTTATATTACTTTCTATTACTTGCTTGACATGAGTTCTTACTCTCTTGGAAAGATTTTTGTTAATTCCAGTTATTACTTGCTTGAATCTCTAACTATTGCTGCATTGAAGTTGGAATCCTTATACTCTCACTTGTTATTCCTTCACTGCTCTTGTCTATTTTTACAATCCTTGATATCTACTCATCTACATGCATAACTTTACTGACATTAATCGAACTTGTAAACCACTTAAAGCATGTTAAATCTTGAGATGTAATTCCTACTGAGCGATTCGCTCATCTAGTTATTTTTTTAACCTTTTCAGGTAGTTTGGATATCGGCCAGAACACGGAAGGGGATGAGTCTGAGTGATGAGTGTAGAATGGAGTCATCAATTGTCATGTTAATTGTGATGTCCTTTGTGTTATTGTATTAGTTCACTTATGTCAGTTGTATCAATTCATCTATGTCATTTGTATTAGTCAACTTGATTATAACTGCTTAAGATTTGAAGCCTAGTCGTTGGACTCTGGGAACATATGTATTTGTCCTTTGATTAGTTGTGACAATTGTCAGATCATACTATTTGTATTAATTTCGAGTTAAAGCTTAGTTATTTGCGCACTCTGATATTTACATGATTGACACGATCCATATAGACGTGTCACGCCTCCGGGTAATCTTCCGCGCTCGGGGCGTGACAGTCTTCGTGGTATCAGAGCCTAGGTTTTCAAACCTAGGGAATTAGAAAAAAATAAACGGTTAGAAATTGAAATCTAAGTAAAAACTTGAGTCCAAGGATAGGTAAAACCCAAGTTCAAGGATAGATATACCTTACCCGGTGAGATGGATAGAGCCATGGGTTAAGTTCTACAATGACTTTCGACCTTACAAGTAAATCCGATCTTTATCATACTTAACTCTTTTGTAGGATCATGGCTGCGGAAAGAGCACAATGGCGCGAGATGCAGCGCACCGTGCAAGGCCTCACATAGGCACTACAGTAAGTGGCCCAAGGTGGAGCAAATCGTGGAGCGGGAGATCTCCACCGAAGTTTCCGTAACATGAACCCACCGAGGTTCATGGGTTCGTCCGGCCCCGAGGATGCCGAGAATTGGCTAAAGGAGATGGAACGAATCTTCCGTGTGATGCAATGCGCGGATGAAGAGAAGGTTTTACTTGCCGTATTCCAACTAGAGCGGGACGCTCGATGCTGGTGGGAATCCATAGAAGCAACACTGCCAGAATACCATGTCACATGGGATGAATTCACGGAGCATTTCAACAACAAGTACTTCTCCGATCATATCCAGGAAAAGAAAGCCACGGGATTCGCCGTTCTAAAACAACGGGGCTTGAAAGTGGCCGAGTATGAGGCCCAATTCTCCAGATTATCTAGGTATGCACCCCACTTAGTCTGTACGGAAAAGATGAAGGCGAGAAGATTCCTCAACGGGCTTCGACCCCATTATATCACACAACTTGCCCCGATGGACATCCAAGTCTATTCGGAGATGGTTCGGCGTGCTCAGCTGCTGGAAGACGCTACCGAATTATCTGAGAGAATCCGAGGAAGAGACAAGAAGGAACCCGTCACAAGCCCGGGAAAATTCAAACAATCCTTCAACAAGAAGCGATTCTTCATGGGAGGGGAGCCCTCTAAGGCGAAGAAATTCCAGAAGAATGACAGGCCATTCTCCACCACCACACCATCAAAGGAGATTTGCAAGTATTGTGATAAAGCTGGTCATAAGACCGAGGAATGCTGGAGAAAGTTAGGATTGTCTTCGATGTGGGAGCCGAGAGCATCGAATCCCAGACTGCCCACTGATGAAGGAACAAGACACCAAAGACGAGAAGCGTCCGGTAAAAAAACAAGGCCGTCTGCAAGCTCTCCAAGAGACGGAACCCACTAAAGGTGGAATTGTGGAAGGTATTCTCACTATTTGTTCAAAAACTGCTCAAGTTTTATTCGATACCGGAGCAACTCATTCATTCGTTTCCAAGAACTTTGCTACTTCATTTTCTAAGAAACATGAACTGTTAGATTTGGTCATATCTACACCTCTTGGGAATGAGTCTGATAGCACTTATCACTATCCAAACTGTGAAGTGATGATTAAGGGAAATAATTTACCTGCTGACCTGATATGCCTAGATATAAAGGGTTATGATGTCATACTAGGTGCCGACTGGCTATCCACATACCAAGCAACTGTAGACTGCCGGCATGGCAAGGTAACTTTCGTAGATTTCCCAGAGCTAATTTACAATAGCCCTCGGAGTAAATCACTTCTTATATCAGCACTCCGAGCTAGTAAACTTATGAATAAGGAATGCATGACTTTCATAGCATTCGTGACTGCCACGGAAGTCGAGAAGGTTAATCTTGAAGACATCCGTGTAATTCGGGATTTTCCTGATGTTTTTCCAGAAGATTTAACAGGCTTACCCCCGGAAAGGGAAGTGTCGTTCACAATCGACCTTGTCCCTGGTGCTCGTCCTATTTCCAGGGCACCATACAGAATGTCCCCTGCTGAGCTGAAGGAACTAAAAGAGCAGCTAATGGAGTTATTGAACAAGGGTTTCATCAGGCCGAGTACTTCCCCATGGCGAGCACCCGTGCTATTCGTCAAAAAGAAGGACGGATCGATGAGATTATGCATAGATTATCGACAACTAAATCACCTTACAATCAAGAACAAGTATCCACTGCCAAGGATTGATGAGCTGTTCGATCAACTATCTGGAGCTTTATATTTCTCTAAGATTGATCTTCGTTCTGGTTACCACCAATTGAAGATCAAAGAAGAAGATATTCATAAAACTGCATTCCGAAGCAGGTATGCGCATTACGAATTTACTGTTATGCCTTTCGGACTAACAAATGCCCCCGCAGCTTTTATGCAGTTAATGAACAGCATATTCAGGCCCTATTTAGACCAATTTATTGTGGTCTTTATTGATGATATTCTGATCTATTCAAAGACCGAAGAGGATCATGAAGAACACCTCAAGAAGGCATTGCAGATATTAAGGGAAACAAGCTATATGCCAAATTCAGCAAATGCGAGTTTTGGCTCGAGGAAGTATCCTTCTTAGGCCATATCATTTCGAAGAACGGAATTACTGTTGACCCATCAAAGGTCGAAGCCGTGAAGAACTGGGAACGACCCACAAATGTAACTGAGATTCGGAGCTTCTTGGGTCTAGCTGGTTACTACCGGCGTTTTATAAAGGACTTCTCCAAAATTGCTGTTCCCCTGACCAGGTTAACCCGCAAGGAAGTGCCTTATGAGTGGAAGGAAGACTGTGAAAAGTGTTTTCAAACTTTGAAGGATCTCTTGACCACTGCTCCAGTCTTATCATTACCAATGGAAGGAGAAAAATACGAGGTATATACCGATGCTTCTGGTATTGGTCTCGGATGTGTATTGATGCAGAATGGGAGAGTCATTGCATACTCTTCCCGATAATTGAAGAAACATGAAGAGAACTACCCAGTTCACGACTTAGAACTGGCCGCAGTAGTATTCGCTTTAAAGATCTGGAGGCACTATCTCTACGGAGAACAATTCACTATGTACTCCGATCATAAAAGCCTCAAGTACTTATTCTCCCAAAAGGAGCTGAACATGCGGCAAAGGCGTTGGCTCGAGTATCTCAAGGATTTCGACTTCACTATACAGTACCATCCTGGTAAGGGTAATTCCGTAACTGATGCCCTTAGTCGAAAGCCGGGAACAATATTGGCCAACTGCATGATACAAGAATGGAAACTGCTGGAGAAATTCTCTGAGCTTGATATCAGCACAGATGAGAAGAACATGTGTATTATTCTATCTCATATGAGCCTACATCCAGATTTGCTACCTGAAATCAAGAAGTTACAAGAAGAGGATCCCTCGCTAGTGGAGATAAAGAGCAAGCTGGACGAGAGACTGGATTTCAAGCTGGCACCTGATGGCAGATTACTATTTCATGAACGGACATGTGTGTTCGACTGTCCCGAATTGAAGAAGCAGATTCTTGAAGAAGCTCATAGATCGAGGTACACAATCCACCCTGGAGCCACTAAGATGTACCAAGACATGAAAAGAACTTTCTGGTGGCCTAACATGAAAAGGGAGGTAGCAGACTTTGTGTCTCGTTGCCTCACATGCCAACAAGTGAAGGCGGAACATCAAAAACCCGCCGGAAAGCTACATCCGCTGGATATTCCCAAGTGGAAGTGGGAAGACATTGGCATGGACTTTATCATGGGTTTGCCCAAGTCTAGGGGCGGATATGATGGAATTTGGGTAATTATCGACAGGTTAACTAAATCGGCCCATTTCTTACCCATCAAAAGTCGATGGTCAGTCGACGTACTTGCTACCCTGTATATGAAGAAAATGGTTAGATTGCATGGAGTTCCCGTCTCGATCGTATCTGACCGAGACCCGCGCTTCACCTCTTATTTCTAGAAGAGCCTGCAACACTCCTTGGGGACGAGACTCAACTACAGCACTACTTTTCATCCCCAGACAGATGGACAGACCCAGAGGACTAATCAAGTTGTGGAAGATATGTTAAGGGCATGCATTATAGACTTTGGCGGTAGTTGGAATGACCACTTACCACTAGCCGAATTTGCATATAACAACAGCTATCAAGCCAGCATACAAATGGCACCTTTTGAGGCATTATATGGTAGGAGTTGCCGATCTCCCATATGCTGGGATGAAGTCGGTGAAAAACAAATTCTAGGTCCTGACATGGTGCGAGATTCTACCGAGAAGATACAACTCATTAAAGAAAGGTTAATGATAGCACAGTCCAGGCAGAAATCTTATGCCGATAACAGAGGACGAGACCTGGAATTTCAAGTCGGAGATCATATTTTCCTCAAGGTATCTCCCGGCCGAGGCATTAGAAGATTCAGTGTTAAAGGCAAATTAACACCAAGGTTTATCGGTCCATTCGAAGTACTGGAAAGGGTAGGCGAAGTGGCTTATCGTATCGCCCTACCTCCACAACTGTCAGAAGTGCACAACGTATTTCATGTTTCTATGCTAAAGAAATACGTGCATGATTTCTCACACGTCATCGATCACACTGACTTGGTGATACAGAAGGACCTCACCTATGAGCAAAGGCCAGTAAAGATCCTCGACCAAGAAATCCGAGTTCTAAGGAACAAGACGATCCCTATGGTAAAAATTTAATGGAATCGATGCTTAGAACAAGAAGCTACATGGGAAATCGAGGAGTCTATGAGAAGGAGGTTTCCAGAATTATTCTAGTCCGTAAGTAATTCTCACCCTCCTTGTCTCCGTATAATGTAATTGAATTTGGGGACCAAATTCTTTTAAGTGAGGGAGGGTGTAGCATCCCGTATAAAAATATATAGATATATATATATTTATTAGTAATATTTCCCAAAAAAAATATATTAGATAAACTCTAGATTAAGTAAGAAGTTGGAACACATAGTTATCATATGTAAAGAGTATTCACTTAACAAGTGGCTTCCTAGTGTAGTTTGTTAAGTAACTTGCCTTTCAACCCAATGACCAGGGTTCAAATCCTAGCATCCACCATTTACCTTTTGTGCCAATTAATTATACATTATAAGCTAGCAACGTACAGACTTGGAAGATCACTAATGGATGTACAGACTTCACCTCGTTGTATAGACTTGGAAGAATGATGCACAGTGCAATGTATAGACTTTGAGAGGGAAGCCAATGTATAGACTTTGAGAGGGAGAGGATGTACAGACTTTGTGATGCGGGACGAGACCACGGACACGACAAGCTCATGACTGCCCCTTAACAAGGGAAGCGTCGGACGTGCGCGGTTGAGAAACCGGCAATGAGCTAGGGTGATCGGCTCTCTCGTGTGCCCGGATCGGGTCACGGGACGGTCTCGCACTCTCTCGCAGCAGCGGTAATGAATAGATAAAGCGAGCTAGATATCCCTACACATGCTCTCTAGCAGCGGCATAAACAAATATATATGAAGTAAGCAAAATGCCAAGTAAGGGAGCGAATGCGATACCTCCACGCGCTCGGCGTGGGGAAGACGGACCTGGCCGAAGTCGTACTCCCGGGACAGTTAATACATAAAGATTACAGCAATGAGTTACAGCCCACTCCACGTAGGGAGGTAAAGGGCGACACCATGGGGTCCGGGAGGACCGAATTCGGTTGACGGGCGACTTCTCGCGTTGATTCGACAGCACCCGAACACGTGACGGTGGGGCCCACGTGCTGTCCGGAGGGACCATGCGGGACGCGGTGTCACCACTGTGGTGGGGACACTTGTGGAAGTGTTCCCTGGGCTGGCGGCACTCTAGTTCTCTGGCCGGAGGCCAGGCGGCTCCGTTCGGCACCGGTCGGGATAACCGGCCACGGATCTGCAGCTTCTGGTTTTCAGCGCGCGTCCCGACGAGAACGGGCGCTGCGATCAACCCCGATGTCGGATAGACACGAGACTAGCGCCGTTGAAATCTAACTTCAAATCCTTTAACAGAGGCCTAGAGATCTAGCCTGGATTAGCACGGATCTAGGCTTTAATGAATTTACAACTTCCTGTGGTACAGTATCCGAACACTCAGATCTGTAGGGCTATTCTCTGAGAACTGCCTTTGACCGCTATGAAACCCATGGATTCAGACTTCGACCTCTTCATGAAAGTTGTGGGAAATTGAGCTAGGAAAATGGAAACTAGTTTGGACAAGTTTAGATGTGGCTACGAATTGATAGGAGTTTTTCACTAACAGTGGGTCGGATCTGGAAGTGGGCTGAAAGCACTGTAGCTGAGATAGAACATGAATTGTGAAAAATGGATAGAGGGCGGATCAAAAATCAAGAAAAATGGTAGATGTAGGGGATGATGGACAGAACTCCCAGTAAAATTGGGAGGGTTTGGAAAAATCAAAAAGAGGGCCGGAGGTGAGAAACACAGGGCTGCTGTCACTGTAGACAGAGACAAAACAGATCTGGGAATGAAAGATGCACGAAAATGGAAAAATACTAAACGAGGGATTTTGGACCTGAATTTTTTTTGTGGATGATGGGGTGGAATATAGGAACACACCATAAAAATTGCAGACCAAGAAGAGGCCGTGGCTGATAGCAGAATTTTGAGAAGAGACTGCTGTCTGCCAAGGACAGAACTTCGACGGTGGCTCGTTGGCGGTCCGACGGCGGCACGGACGGCGGCGGCGGCGGCACAGATCACAACCAGAGATTGGGGAAGGGGAATAGATATGATTCCACTCTAGAAAGGGGGTTGGAGAGGGAAGAACAGCAGGAGGAGGGGCTGGGGGTGCAAGAAGCTTCAAGCATTCAACACAATTTTCTCATGTTTTCATTGATTTTCTCATGAAAATACACACTTTTATATGCTAGGTATCAAATCTATTGTGAACCCTTGGATCTAGGGATGGTGGATTGAAGGGCTGGGATGTGGTTTGAACAACACACAAAAATAAAATTAAATAATAGGGGAAGGGGGCGGCCTATTGACTATATGGGAGGTTGAATGGGGTAGGTGGCCAACCTATTGGAATGTTGACCCCTTTAACCCCATGTGACCATATGACCAGCCCACCCTTCTAGATGTCCACCTAGGCAGGTTGACCAGGCCCACAAGGTGACATGGACCAATGGGAGAGGGCTTAGGGCCCCCTTGCTGGTCCTACTGATAAATTACATAGAAACCCACACAATCCGTGGGAATGACGCATTGGCTTATAAAGCCGTACAATTGCGCATATACTTTTCCATGGATATACAAATAACAAAAGGACATAAATGCAAAAGTAAATGTACATGCTCGGCGTCGATTCCCATCAACTCTCCCCGGGTGGGAGGAACTCGACCCCGTCGAGTAGGGGTAGGGATGCTCGAGTATTCTGGCGGATCCGTCACCGTGCCAAGTAACGCGGGTACGCTCCACTCCAAGTGATCGTCACCTGCTCATTCCATATATACTCGATATGCGCAAGCTGCCATGGGCTAGTGGTGGACACTCCGGGTGGGGCACTCTCAAAGGGGAAGGTGGCGGCTCGAAGACTCACTAGGAATCACCGCTGAGTCCCTGTAGGTGACTAGATCCGGGTGTAGATATAGAACCGATCCCATACTCATCGAATGAGTCCACTCGCCTCTTACTCATAAGAGAATGACAACGAGCTTGCACAAGACACATGCAGACAAATAAACGACACACAAACCATGCAAACAAACCACACAAAACAAACCACACAAGGAAAACACACCGACTCATATATGACCCTAGACTAAGGTGGTGACATCAAGCCCACTAAGTGGCGGCATCCTGGCCGACGGGTGAGTCACCCAGCTCTCCCCCCAAGGCATAGTACTCATCGGCTAGTGCTTGGTCGGCCTCATAATCGACACACTCAAGCTCAGGAGGTAAGGTATCTCCAACCCCTAGGGCTAGGGTTGCACGGGCGGGGCATTCATTGGCAATGTGGCCAAACCCGTGACAGTGGAAACATTGCACTCGCGACCTACTACTCTCTCCGATAAGAGGGGCCTTACCCTTATCCTCCCGACGGGTAGGGGGCGTAGGTAACAAGGGTGGAGGTGTAGGCGCCGTGGGCAACAGCGGGGGAAGTGTCGGGGCCAGGGGACGGGCCATGTGTGCTGGGGGACGGGCAACGGGTGCCGGTGGATGGAGTGGAGGTAGATCCCGTGGTGGGGGAGGTCGAGGTCTAGGAGCTGAAGTGCTCCTGACGGGCGGGCTCCTGAGGACGAGCCATGGGTCCCCTCAGGTATGAACCTAAGGAGCCACGGGAATCACTACGGGGAGGAGTGGGACTCCACCGAGGAATAGACTCGAACTCTCCCTCGAATTGCTCCATCTCGAGAGCAACTTGATATGCATCCTCCAACTTGTCCACCTTGCGGCGGAGAAGCTCATACCGTAGGTGCGGGCGTAGACCACGCCGAAACCGGGAGACGGTAAGGGAATCCTCCTCCGTGGCATCACATCGCAAGTAGTATTCATCAAATTCGGCGATGTAGTCAGAGACGGACCGATCTCCTTGGGTGAGACTTTGCCACCTCTCTATAAGACGCTGGCGGTAGGAGGTAGGGAGGTACTTCTTCCTAAGCTTCTCCCTCATATCGGTCCATGTATCGATCGGGGGTTCTTGACGATGAAACAATAGGTTCTCCATGTTTCGCCAATAGGTTTGTGCTTGGCCTAAAAGTTTCATCCTGGCGTACTTGACTTTTCGTTGGTCCGACATCTCGAACCACTCAAAATATCGGTCCATACCAGCCTCCCAATCAAGATAGACCTTTGGGTCTAAGGACCCGTCAAAGGTGGGAGGGTCAGCCCGAACGGTCCGAATGGCCCGTTCATCCATATCTTGGTCATGGGTATGCCGTATAGGACGACGATCATGACCATATCCCCGATGCTCATTTTCGGACTCATAGTCATGCACCTCGGGGACTTCGTGCCTCCTGTTAGCTATCCCTTGAACCCTTGAAGTCACGGGTTGTTGACCCGACTCCGGTTGACCTTGTGTAGGTGGGACGGGTGCTTGGACTAGGGCAATCGGTGGTGCCTCGGCTGGACCTCTCTCTAGTGCGGCAACTCTCCCGACCAATCCTTGAACGGACTGGTTCGACCCAGCGGCCCTATCCTCTACGACTTTCATCCTCTCTTCTAGGCGGGTGCCTAGACCATTCACTCGGGTACTCGCTCCTTCCATCCTATCCACTCGAGTACTTAACTCATCCATGCGCTCACTCAACCCATCCATTTTCCCCACAAGAGTTCGGAACAATGTGGCCACTTCATCGGAACTATAGACTCGAGATTCCGCCATAGGTGGTGGTAGGGGTGAGTATTGAGTACCTCGACGAGTGGGCATGCAAGACACGGGGTAGGAGACACCGACTAAGGCAAATGCACACTACAAGATGATGCACCTAGACGTAACCAAAACTCGGCATGTGGCGGAGTTAATCGATCCGAAGATCACTCGCGCAAGTGTGCGGCCTTCCCGATAGGCGTAGCCTAACGTTCGGACAACACCTTTTGATATACCGGGTTATTGGGATGCAATGCAAAAGACACTTTTTTTTTGTTTGTTTTAAAACAATGATGACCCTAAACACGACTTAGACGTAAATGACTAATGAATGACACTTTTTTTTGACACCCTAGACTCAACTCGCTCTGATACCAAATTGATGCGGGACGAGACCACGGACACGACAAGCTCGTGACTGCCCCTTAACGAGGGAAGCGTCGGACGTGCGCGGTTGAGAAACCGGCAATGAGCTAGGGTGATCGGCTCTCTCGTGTGCCCGGATCGGGTCACGGGACGGTCTCGCACTCTCTCACAGCAGCGGTAATGAATAGATAAAGCGAGCTAGATATCCCTACACATGCTCTCTAGCAGCGGCATAAACAAATATATATGAAGTAAGCAAAATGCCAAGTAAGGGAGCAAATGCGATACCTTCACGCGCTCGACGTGGGGAAGACGGACCCGGCCGAAGTCGTACTCCCGGGACAGTTAATACATAAAGATTACAGCAATGAGTTACAGCCCACTCCACGCAGGGAGGTAAAGGGCGACACCATGGGGTCCGGGAGGACCGAATTCGGGTTGACGGGCGGCTTCTCGCGTTGATTCGGCAGCACCCGAACACGTGACGGTGGGGCCCACGTGCTGTCCGGAGGGACCGTGCGGGACCCAATGTCACCACTGTGGTGGGGACACTTGTGGAAGTGTTCCTTGGGCTGGCGGCACGCTGGTTCGCCGGCCAGAGGCCAGGCGGCTCCGTTCGGCACCGGTCGGGATAACCGGCCACGGATCTGCAGCTTCTGGTTTTCAGCGCGCGTCTCGACGAGAACGGGCGCTGCGATCAGCCCCGATGTCGGATCGACACAAGACTGGCGCCGTTGGAAAGATAACTTCAAATCCTTCAACATAGGCTTGGAGATCTGGCCTGGATCTGCACAGATCTAGGCTTTCATGAATTTACAACTTCCTATGGGACAGTATCCGAACACTCAGATCTGTAGGGCTATTCTCTGAGAACTGCCTTTGACCGCTATGAAACCCATGGATTCAGACTTCGACCTCTTCATGAAAGTTGTGGGAAATTGAGCTAGGAAAACGGAAAAACTAGTTTGGACAAGTTTGGATGTGGTTACGAATTGATAGGAGTTTTTCACTAACAGTGGGTAGGATCTGGAAGTGGGCTGAAAGCACTGTAGCTGAGATAGAACATGAATTGTGAAAAATAGATAGAGGGCGGATCAAAAATCAAGAAAAATGATAGATGTAGGGGATGATGGATAGAACTCCCAGTAAAATTGGGAGGGTTTGAAAAATCAAAAAGAGGGCCGGAGGTGAGAAACACAGGGCTGCTGTCACTGTAGACAGAGACAAAACAGATCTGGGAATGAAAGATGCACGAAAATGGAAAAATACTAAACGGGGGATTTTGGACCTGAATTTTTTTTGTGGATGATGGGGTGGAATATAGGAACACACCATAAAAATTGCAGACCAAGAAGAGGCCGTGGCTGATAGCAGGAATTTCGAGAAGAGACTGCTATCTGCCAAGGACAGAACTTCGACGGTGGCTCGTTGGCGGTCCGACGGCGGCACGGACGGCGGCGGCACAGATCACAACCAGAGATTGGGGAAGGGGAATAGATATGATTCCACTCTAGAAAGGGGGTTGGAGAGGGAAGAACAGCAGGAGGAGGGGCTGGGGGCGCAAGAAGCTTCAAGCATTCAACACAATTTTCTCATTTTTTCATTGATTTTCTCATGAAAATACACACTTTTATATGCTAGGTATCAAATCTATTGTGAACCCTTGGATCTAGGGATGGTGGATTGAAGGGCTGGGATGTGGTTTGAACAACACACAAAAATAAAATTAAATAATAGGGGAAGGGGGCGGCCTATTGACTATATGGGAGGTTGAATGGGGTAGGTGGCCAACCTATTGGAATGTTGACCCCTTTAACCCCATGTGACCATATGACCAGCCCACCCTTCTAGATGTCCACCTAGGCAGGTTGACCAGGCCCACAAGGTGACATGGACCAATGGGAGAGGGCTGAGGGCCCCCTTGCTGGTCCTACTGACAAATTACATAGAAACCCACACAATCCGTGGGAATGACGCATTGGCTTATAAAGCAGTACAATTGCGCATATACTTTCCCATGGATATACAAATAAGCAAAAGGACATAAATGCAAAAGTAAATGTACATGCTCTGCGTCGATTCCCATCACTTTGTGAATAGGCTAGCAATAGCCGATGTATAGACTTTGTGATGTACAGACTTTGAGAGGAAGTGATGTACAGACTTTGAGAGGAAGCCAATGTATAGACTTTGAGAGGGAGAGGATGTACAGACTTGTGATGTACAGACTTAGTGAATAGGCTAGCAATAGCAATGTACAGACTTTGTGATGTGCAGACTTTGTGAAGCCAATGTATAGACTTTGAGGATGTACAGACTTTAAAAGTGTGCACATTGAAGAGGGATCGTGTATGAATGTGGGAGACAGACTTTACGATCTCGGCCATGGATTGGCTGTCCAAACATTAACCCTTATCTCTCTAGCCTGTACAAGCTATAAAGCCCCATTATTTCAGATCTTGCCTCCCATTCGGCCATGACAACCCTATAAATATACCCCTTTTGTTACCCCCATTCTAGGCTAGCTAAGGTTGGGGCAAAGCTCTGCAGGGATTACAAAGAAGGGTTCTGCTGCTACGATCTTCCAACAAGTAGGTGTTCTCAACTTTTAACTAAACTAGTAGCTAATCTAGGATGATTAGTCTAGGCATTTAGTCTTAGGCTCATTTCCATGCGATATTTAGTGTTCATATAGCATGTGTTAGCTTAAATCTAGGATGATTAGCATGTATTAGCTTATTCCTAAGATAATTAGCATGTATTAGCATTATACCCAGAATAATTAGTATGTATTAGCAAATATTAGCAAGTATTAGTCTCATACCTAGAATAATTAGCATGTGTTGGCTTAAATCTAGGATGATTAGCGTGTATTAGCCTCATACCCAAGATAATTAGCAAGTATTAGTCTCATACCTAGAATAATTAGCACGTGTTGGCTTAAATCTAGGATGATTAGCGTGTATTAGCTTCATACACAAGATAATTAGCGAGTATTAGTCTCATACCTAGAATTATTAGTATGTGTTAGCTTAAATCTAGGATGATTAGCATGTATTAGCCTCGTACCAAGATAATTAGCATGTAGCAGCCTTATACCTAAGATGATTAGCATTGATTAGCATGTATTAGCTTCAATCTAGGGTAGTTGGCATGCATTAGCTTCATATCCATACGATATATCCGTTTAACGTAAGTTTTATCGTGTTTTTACGTAACTTATTAGTTTAACTAACCTGTTAACATACCTAATTAACATGTTAGTTGATCTACTAACTAACTAGCATACCTAATTAATCTGTTAGGTAGCCTATCTAGAAACCTTGTCTCCATTTAGTTCCTTTAAAAATGAAAACTTGTATGATACGTCATGTTAAAAATCTGATATTTAAGCAACTAAAGCATGAAACGAATGCATGAATAAAGATCTATAATCCTTACAGTTTTCTCTATCTATCCATGTCATCAGTTTTACCTAAATAAACTTAAATCAAATGTTAATACCCTAGTTTAATCAAAGATTAATACCTTAAGCCATTTTGAGCAAATATGAACTGCAGAGTCGACCCTGCTAGTTCATCGTGTTGACGCGATGAACTGATGAGTCGACCCTGCCTGTTCACAAGGTCGACCCTGCCAGTTCATCGCGTTGACGCGATGAACTAATGAGTCGACCCTGCTTGCTCACAGGGTCGACCCTGCCAGTTCACAGGGTTGACGCGATGAACTGATGAGTCGACCCTGCCAGTTCACAGGGTTGACGCGATGAACTGATGAGTCGACCCTGCTAGTTCACAGGGTTGACACGATGAACTGATGAGTCGACCCAGCCTGTTCGCAGGGTTGACGCGATGAACTGATGAGTCGACCCTGCCTGTTCACAGGGTTGACGCGATGAACTGATGAGTCGACCCTGCCTGTTCACAGGGTTGACGTGATGAACTGATGAGTTGACCCTGCC
The DNA here is from genome assembly GCA_022559845.1 of Amorphophallus konjac. NCBI lineage: Eukaryota > Viridiplantae > Streptophyta > Magnoliopsida > Alismatales > Araceae > Amorphophallus > Amorphophallus konjac. Next base: position 87,778,031 of record CM040129.1, on the reverse strand, counting down.
TGTTCGCAGGGTTGACGCGATGAACTGATGAGTTGACCCAGCCTGTTCGTAGGGTTGACGCGATGAACTGCAGGGTTGACGCGATGAACTATAGCTGGCTCATTACGTTAACCTGATCGTTAGGCTTTCGCTTTTGCTATCTCCACTGATAGATGAGAGGTGATATTTAACTCCTGACAGGGTCCTCTAAACCCTGTATAATTCCCAGGAAGGGCATCCCACAGTGAGGGTGTCATTTCTAAAATTGTCAGGTGGCCCATAAGGCACCTCTCTTATCTAGTTTTTTTCCGTGTATCAAACGTTACTGGTTTCCACTCCTAGTTCATCCCTACACATTAATGCGCCCTTGGATTCCATTCCATAATTCTACCTTATATATCATAATGGTCAAACCTTGAAATTCCATATTGACTATAAATGAGAGTGGATGTCGACAGACATGATTAATGTTGTGCATATAGGGCCCGGTCTGGTCTTGGGAGGAGCACCCAAAGGTACTTGTGCCCATGGAGTTTATTGACCACGGTGTTTTGCATTGCACCGAAGTACTTGCTTGCTAGGCTTTAGACTTTCCACTCATTCTCGTCATATTACTTGATTGATTTGACTTGAGACCCGCAGAAGGGTAAAGTTTTACTTGAATGAAATTGATAAATGGCCCAATTCCAGTTTTACATGCTTGAATTTATATTACTTTCTATTACTTGCTTGACATGAGTTCTTACTCTCTTAGAAAGATTTTCGTTAATTCCAGTTATTACTTGCTTGAATCTCTTACTATTGCTGCATTGAAGTTGGAATCCTTATACTCTCACTTGTTATTCCTTCACTGCTCTTGTCGATTTTTACAATCCTTGATATCTACTCATCTACATGCATAACTTTACTGACATTAATCGAACTTGTAAACCACTTAAAGCATGTTAAATCTTGAGATGTAATTCCTACTGAGCGATTCGCTCATCTAGTTATTTTTCTAACATTTTCAGGTAGTTTGGATATCGGCCAGAACACGGAAGGGGATGAGTCTGAGTGATGAGTGTAGAATGGAGTCATCAATTGTCATGTTAATTGTGATGTCCTTTATGTTATTATATTAGTTCACTTATGTCAGTTGTATCAATTCATCTATGTCATTTGTATTAGTCAACTTGATTAGAACTGCTTAAGATTTAAAGTCTAGTCGTTGGACTCTGGGAACATATGTATTTGTCCTTTGATTAGTTGTGACAATTGTCAGCTCGTACTATTTGTATTAATTTCGAGTTAAAGCTTAGTTATTTATGCACTCTGATATTTACATGATTGACATGATCCATATAGACGCGTCACGCCTCCGGGTAATCTTCCGCGCTCGAGACGTGATAGAGCAATGACTTTGGTCACTGAGAAACCATGTCCAAAAGATTGTGTCATGAGGTGCCATAGTTAACTCTGCTTAAGAATGTTTGATAATCTGGCAGAGCAATGGCATGCACACTGAGAAATACATCTCACTCGTTAAAGAAATGATTTGTAGTGTGTCATGAAGTGTAAATGCTATCTCTGATCTGATGAAGCATGACAGTTAGTCCTTCCAAGTGCTTAGGGATACTGGCGTCTAAATAACGTGTATCCTCTAGTTACAATGGTGTACTAAACTCAAGTGCTCATGAAGATTGTTATGAAAATTATTGTTGATCTAGTGTATCATTTGAAAATGTGTGCAAAAGAAATATTCTATTGGAACCCCTTGACAGAAACAAATGTTTTCTTATGTGTTTAACTTCAATACTATTGATTGCATCTCTTAAAGGAATCTTTGAAATTGAGTGAGTAAGAAAGAAGAAGATTAAACAAGACGTTCAATTAGAAAGCAAGGTTCACTTTTATTAAAATTGATTTCAGATATGAGTACAGAATGCTAATGAACAAGCCTTGCATACATCATATTCTGATCTGACTTGTCAATGAAGATCATTCATAAATCTCTATAATAGAACAGTCTGAAATACCTGTTTAATCAGATTTATGAAATTGATATCCCATTGAAAACCTCTCTCATTTATTCTGAATGCTTACTGTTGACTTCTTTATGTCCTTAGCTTCATTCCAATCACAGTCCATCTCAGGGGGAGAATTCTTGCATGTCCCTGTGGTTCAATGATCATTCATGTCTTTCAGGAGAGTATCTTGTCAAGGGGAGTTTTAGATGACAGTAACTCACCATTGCATAATAGCTCCTATATCATCTCCTTCAACAGTCAATGATCATTCCATTCTTTTTGATGGTGTCAAAGGGGAAGAACTTTTGTGAGTTATCATTTACATCAATCAACAGTTGCACCACATGGTGTTTTACATGCTCATTATGTTTACATAATCATGAACTGTCATATGGTATTTCATAATCATCATGATGAATCTATTACAATGACTCATAATATTGTCATCATCAAAAAGGGGGAGATTGTTGTGTCCCATGTGGTCCTGGAGTTTTGATGATGACAAATATTATGTCTCATTATGTTTACATCCTTGATGATATAATCTTGATGTTTATGAGAAATTGACAGAACAGCTTTTAAGGATGACTCACTGGTCATGAAGTCACACAAGTCAAAAGTCAACCAGTGACAGGCAAGATCAGTGCATGCTCAGATCAGGTAATGCTATGTCTACTCTTAGATCTGTATGCCTGATGCCTTGATGATGTTTTAACTGATGTGCATAAATTGTTCTGTACATCATCAGTGCATTTTCAAGTCTATACACTCCATTGCCTTGCTGCATTGCACGCCATATAGTCTATACATTCTTTGCTGCAACGTTTGCACATCATGCACTAGCAAGTCTGCACATTGTCAAAAGTCTACACATTGCAGTCTGTTCGTGTGCATCGTCTCATGTTGCATCATCTCAGAAAGTCTATACATTGGACTTGAGCATATAAGAAGTCTGTACATCGTCCAGTGCATTGCAAGCATCGTTCATGAAGTCTGTACATCGAGCAAGTCTGTACATCGGACTAGTCTGCATCGGCTAAGTCTATACATCGTCCGTCTCACTTAGCATCTCATGCATATGCTAAGTCTATACATTGTAGCATGCATTGTCTCCAAGTCTGTACAGCGTCTAGCGTCTCATGCAAAGTCTGTACACTGCATTGGTTGTATAGACTTAGAGCTGAAGTTGCACATTGCTATAGCACGCAAGCAGAGTCTAGACAGTCATGAGCAAGTCTATACATCGTGTTGCATGCACGCATTCAGGTCTATACAATGCATCATCTCTTGCATCATCTCTCTCAAAGTCTATACATTGTTGCATCATGTGCTTCATGCATTAGCCAAGTCTATACATCCGACTATCTCATTCAGCGTCTCACGCTTTTATCAAGTCTATACATTTATTTATCAAAGTCTATACACTCCATCGTCTCTCTGTACGTCTCATAGTGCTTCATGTCTGAGCGTCTCATGTTGTCTCATACAAGTCTATACATTCGCATGCATTACACACAGTAAGTCTGTACAGCCCAAGTCTGTACATCCACCGTCTTACCCAGTGTCTCATGCAAGTCTGTACACTCTTCATGCATGTGCATAGTTCATGCATCTATTCGTTAACTAAGTCTATACATCCACGAAGTAAAGTCTGTACATCACCACTTGTTCATGCATATGTGCAAGTCTATACATTGTCTGGTCATCCACGCAAAGTCTATACATTGTTCACAGCACACGCAAAGACTACATATTGCATTGTCTCTCAAAGTCTGTATAGCCTGCATTGTCCTGTAGCTTGCACGAAGTAAAGTCTGTACATTCCAATGTCTGTACAGCCCTTGCTTAGGTGAAGTCTGTACATCGTTGCAACTCTTATGCTTCATGCTCGTCAAGTCTGTACAGCCTGCATTGCTCCCAAAGTCTGTACAGCGTTTGCATAGAATGCATTCACTAAAGTCTGTACATCCGTGTTCATGTGCACAGTTCGTGCATCAAGTCTACACATTGTCGCCTGCTCGTGCAAGTCTATACATTGCTGTCTCATGCTTTCTAAGTCCATACATTCGTTGCTGGCATGTCTATACATCGCCGCTTATTTATGCTCGACCAGCCTGTACAACCTGTGTCCGCATCAGTTCATAAGTCTATACATTATCTTCTGCACAAACACTAAGTCTACACATTGTAGCATGCACGAACAAACAGAGTCTGTACACACTTCAGCACTTAAAGTCTGAACGTTCTTCAGCAGAGTCTGTACACACTTCAGCACTTAAAGTCTGAACATCCTTCAGTGAAGACTGTACACACTTCAGTGCATATGTGCATCTCCTTCAAGACAAAGTGTGTACACTCGCTTGGTGGCATGTCTGAGCACTCATCGCCAATGTATATACTTTCTCATATACATTCAGAACTTCACGCCATCAAGTCTGTACATTGCATCGTTTGTTCATGCATTGTCAACAAGTCTGTACACTCGTCCATTGCTTCACTCGACCAACTCTGTACAGCCATGCACTGCCTTGCTTGCATGAATGAAACCTGTACAGGGTCTTACTGACTTTAGCTGATATTGTCTTCGACTGATTATTTGACAGGTGAACGGCTGTTCGCTATCTTTTTTATCTTCTTATTATTTTATTATATATATATATATATTTATATATATATATATATATGTGTGTGTGTGTGTGTGTGTGTGTGTGTGTGTGTGTGTGTGTATACATATATACATACATCTCTTTTCACCTGTCGATCAACCAATTAACTAACTAGTAATTAACTGACTGATTGATGATGCGGGCGTGCCAGTCACGTGAGTGACGAGTTTATTATGCGCTCATTCTGATCCGTGTCGGGCGAAAGTGAGGTTCGGTCGGGACCAGCAGTCTGCCATACCATAAAGGCTATGACGTTAATTACATCTCCCACGAGGAGGGAACACCTTTGATTAATTACCGAGATAATGGGCTGTCGAGGTCAGAATAAAGGATGCGATGTTTATGAACATGACAGAATCATGCGAGATGCATCTATCTATCATGCAGGAGAGACATGGTTCGTTGAACTGGAGACTCTTGGTACGTGGCGGAGGACGTAGGCCTGGAGACCACCATCGCGCATAGCAGAGACTTCCGATCGGGCGTAACCCGACCCTCTATCGACGCCGTTTGATATACCCGAGGGTCAATGCAAGCATGCATGCATGATGATGATAACTATGCTAAGCATGATGACAGAATTATGAAGGTAAGCAGAGCTCAGTCATATTTATTAAGCCCCGCCAGCGGGGAAAATGGTAACACAAAAGGTGATGACGAAAGCAAAGTGCTAATACGTATGATAGCGAACATGATAGAAAGGTTATTCAGGGCATAAACAGCCCTTACCTTATTCAATCTACTGCTAATTGGGGCTGCCAATCTCGACCACGGGAGGCCAGGATTGCCCCAGGGGCGAGCCAGGGATTTAGACAGCAAAACGATCAGAAACGGCGCCAGGAAACGTAGGTATAGACTTAAAATGGCGTGGGAAACCGTAGGTGCAAGAGGGAAGTTAAAACGGTGTGGCTTGATTGGGGTGCACCGGGAAGAAGCGCGCCTGAAAGGGCGCGCCGTTTTAAGGCGCGCCGTATATAAACGGTGCCGGTTTAGCCCGATCTCATGAAAATCGAGATTTTATTCATTTTTCTTGGGTTTATTAAAATACTTTAGGAAACTTTGAAAGTTTACTTAAGTCATTTATTCAAAGGATCAACCGCGGGGCATCCGGGAGCCGAGTCACAGGCTCGCGCGAGGTTCAAACTCGAATCCGGCGATTGTTCCGAGTCAGAATCGTTCGAGCCGAAATTTCGGCAGCATCTCCCCATCCTGGAGGATTGTCGGGGAGAAGCGGGGAGTACTCACGTGGCAGAGCAACCCCTGAGGGCCGGGTGGTGCAACGGCGGCCGACAAACCCGAACGGAGAGGAAAACCCCGAGGCCTAGCCTGCTAGGGGCACCGAATCCGTGGGCGACAGTGAGCGAATGAGGCGACTCATTATGGGAGCGAAAACCACGAGGGCTAGCCTGCGAGGGGCACGTGACCCGAGTCACTACAACACTCAAATCGGGATGACCGACAGAGGGAAGGAAACCCCGAGGGCTAGCCTACAAGGGGCACACAACCCGCGGCCACCATGAGGTCCATTAAGAACCGTGGATTTGAACTGTAGGGCTTAGCCCCATCACTGTGCACTCAATGGCTGGGAGGGATACTCGTCATCAACGGATGAGCCTCCCCTGTCGACCGAGTGACTAACATAGAAGATTGGGGGAATATCCCCCTCCCCGGGTACTGGAGCGATGCTACAGAGTAGACTCCTGTTAACATGCGAAGTGGAAAGGGCGGCGCAAGACATCGTTTGACGACAAGTGGGCAACCGAATTGCTAGACACATATTAGAACAGTGAAGCCCGCAGGCTAGATAAATTAATACTGGCATGCTATATGATTAGCGTAAAGATTTGGGGTCGGGATATATATATACATCATGTTCGGAAAAACCGATAGGGGCTCGTCCCAGGATGAAGAAGGAATGACAGAAGCGATCTTCCCCTCCCATCTAGCCTATGAGGAAAGGCACATGGGCGGCGAAGGGTCTGCTCCCTAGACGGAGATGAGCAGAGATACGCACACGAGTGCGTCTCCGATCACAAAACCTGTGGCACACATGGTGCAGAGCCCGACCTTCACATTGGAATAGAGAGAGAACCCCGGGGAGGGGGGAACGATTCATAAAGCCCAGGGGCATATCCAGCATAGGGAAAAAGGGATCCGGGAACTATGCACGCCGGGAAACATTAAATGCACATCTGAAGAGAAATTAGAGAGAAAGCATGAAAGATGGATACAGCATCGGGCATCAACGCATTCCATTCATTCGATGAACGATACAGGCAGATATATACACACAGCATATATTCCGGCGCCGGCGTTGTCGCTCGGCCGCCGTTTACATTAATAGAAGAAGGTCATCCTAGATGAAGAGAAGAGGCAGAGGCGATGGTGAGGGAGGGGAGGTCAGGCTCGTATCATCGCCCCTCCCCTCTCTCACTTACATTGTATCAGGCGGAGAAAACCAAAGAAGAAAAAGGGGAATCGACCGGAAGAACGTAGACCCACCTAGACTCTTTCTCCAGAACAGGGTATCGGATCACCGGCTTCTCTTCTCCGGCTCCGGAGATATTCAGACGAGCAGACGAGGAAGACGGCGGCGAGAACCCTCAATGGGAAACCCTACTTCTCCGCCCCAAGGTTTTTCTCTCGAACCAACAACCCTTCCCCTCGTATTGGCTATCTTCTATCTTTTCTTTTTTTCTTTCTGATTCCTCCTCTCCTCTTTTTCTGTTCGAAGGAAGGGTATATGTATACCTCGTTAATCTGGTGCCCTGGGAAGGGGGCGCGCCGGATTAAATGGCGCCGGGAACAAGTCCCCGATTGGATGGGCGCGCCGGATTTGGTGGCGCCGTATTAAGCGGCGACGATGACCCTTCACGCGCCGTTTTAACTTGTTTGCTCGGCGCGGGTCGGCCGATGGGTCCGGGGATGATTCCGGGAGCTCCCGTTGACTGTTCCTCTCACCCTGGCCCTTGAAAAACCTTGACGGGGTGTTGACGAAGCTCTCGATATGACTAATGGCCTTAATCAGAACTTCGCACGTGTCTGGCCCGAGCACACAGGTGTCCTGCTGGCACAGCCTTTGGCACTGTGATTTATGCTTCTGGTTGAGATGGACTCGTGCTCGAAGCTTCCTTGCGGGATGGCATTGCATCCGGGATAATTCCACCTTGAATGGCGATCAATCGGCCACTAACGGGCCCACTATAGCGAGAAGTCGAACCCGTGTCGGGTGATCGGGGCCTTCTGCTGACAGAACCTTCGGCCCCCCTTGTTGTGGACGGCCGAGGACATTCTTCCTCCTTAGGAGAGTCATTGGGTAGACCGTCATCCTTGGTCGGGCGACGGATGTAGGGTAGCAGCATGACGAGGTCGATGCCAGATCATTGGGCAGGCTTGGTCGCGCTGCCGGTTGGTTGCGGGTTCATTCCGACTCTCCTGAGGCAAAGTCCCCGGTGCTCACTTCAAGGTGACTTGGGGCTCTGTCAACTTGAGGAATCTTTAGTAAGTTGATCTTCATCGGCTTCTGTGCTTTAGTGGGCCGTATCATTCATCTTTGCGACTTGGTCACCGAAGGATTATATTTTGAGTGCCAACAAATGCCCCCCAGACGTGGGTGGTGCAAGCGAGGCAGGAGTGCAGCAGTACCTATGGAAGAGCTTCGTTTGGTGACGGAAGCTCGAAACGGTACTTAATTCCAGCTTCGGACGTTAATCCGGCGCGGTAGGAAGCTTGAACGGCACAACTTAAAACGGCGCGCCCTTTTATTCATAGGTTAAAACGGCGCCGACAAATCCGACGCGCCCCTGGGCTTCGAAGGTTGAAACGGCGCGGCCTTCACGGCGCGCCAATCGCTTAAAACGGCGCGGATGGAAGAGTTGCGTGCTGAACTTGCTGAGGTCGAAGCCGAACTGCAGGAAGGCGAGCACCTAGAAGCCCAGACAATGGAAGAAGCTGATCTGGCCGAAGGATGACTTGTCTCGCTGGACGAGAGGTTATCGCAGCTGACAGCCACCGAGGCCCGATTACAGGAATTGACCTAATGCCCCTCACTAGGCCTCTTGGAGTTGGCAGGTATCTTCCGACGTCCTTTGCCGTAGCCTTGCTTTTCTTTTCTCCTTGCATCGAGTTCTGCTCCTTTTTGCCTTCGGAGCTTATGTATCCCCGGGGGATGCCCCGGGCACAAATGTATTCTGACAGCTCTTATTAATGAAAACATCTCTGTTTGTCGCCTCAATTACGACTTCTTTCCCTCTTTTCTTCTTTTCTTTCTTCTGGCCGACCGTCCGAACCTGGGGATACGTGCTGATGGCGCAGGAGAGCGCTCACGCCTTCAGGGAAGGGGTGAGGTGTTCGCTCCACCACGGCGCAGCCGTTCCCGGAGCAGGATTTTTGCCAGGGCGGGACACAGGTAGCGTAGGCGGATGTGCCTAATGAACTTCGCCAAGGGTGACGAAAAGTGTGTTATAATCATCGACATGGGTTAAACGTCGACGCAATGATGCTTTGTTGATCAACGAGGGCGGAAGGCCCAGGTTAGAGGGTAGTTGACCGGGCTCGTCGATGGTGGCGAGGGTCGAAAGGGTAGACGGTTCTGCCGATGGTGACAAGAATCGGAAAGGGGTAGCGACCGATCTTGCCGATGGTGACAAGGGTCGAGAGGGTAGCGACCGATCTTGCCGATGATGACAACGGTCGAAAGGGTAGCGACCGATCTTGCCGATGGTGACAAGGGTCGAGGGGGTAGCAACCGATCTTGCCGATGATGACAAGGGTCGAAAGGGTAGCCACCGATCTTGCCGATGATGACAAGGGTCGAGAGGGTAGCGACCGATCTTGCCGATGATGACAAGGGTCGAAAGGGTAGCGACCGATCTTGCCGATGATGACAAGGGTCGAGAGGGTAGCGACCGATCTTGCCGATGATGACAAGGGTCGAAAGAGTAGCGACCGATCTTGTCGATGATGACAAGGGTCGAAAGGGTAGCGACCGATCTTGCCGATGATGACAAGGGTCGAAAGGGGTAGCGACCGATCTTGCCGATGATGACAAGGGTCGAAAGAGTAGTGACCAATCTTGCCGATGATGACAAGGGTCGAAAGGGTAACGACCGATCTTGCCGATGATGACAAGGGTCGAAAGGGGTAGCGACCGAGTCGAAAGGGTAGCGACCGATCTTGCCGATGATGACAAGGGTCGAAAGGGGTAGCGACCGATCTTGCCGATGATGACAAGGGTCGAAAGGGTAGCGACCGATCTTGCCGATGATGACAAGGGTCGAAAGGGTAGCGACCGATCTTGCCGATGATGACAAGGGTCGAAAGAGTAGCGACCGATCTTACCGATGATGACAAGGGTCGAAAGGGTAGCGACCGATCTTGCCGATGATGACAAGGGTCGAAAGGGGTAGCGACCGATCTTGCCGATGATGACAAGAGTCGAAAGGGTAGTGACCGATCTTGCCGATGATGACAAGGGACGAAGGGTAGCGACCGATCTTACCGATGATGACAAGGGTCGAAAGGGGTAGCGACCGATCTTGCCGATGATGACAAGGGTCGAAAGGGTAGCGACCGATCTTGCCGATGATGACAAGGGTCGAAAGGGTAGCGACCAATCTTGTCGATGATGGCAAGGGTCGAAAGGGGTAGTGGCCGATCTTGCCGATGATGACAAGGGTCGAAAGGGTAGCGACCGATCTTGCCGATGATGACAAGGGTCGAAAGGGGTTTATTTAAAGGAAATATATATGTAGATATATAAGGGGGGACATTGGATGCCGACTCCGCTTCGACCTTATAAAGGGCCTTCCGAGTGGAGGACGGATCATCACTATTCATCACTGATTTATAATTTTTTCTTCTTTCTTCCCTTTTTTTTGTTCACATTACTGACTTAAACGCCCTTTCGGGTTTTCGCCGAAGCCAGCCCCCTCTTACTTTTGCCTACGCGCCCTCTCGGGTTTTCACGTGACGGGGTACCCGATTTTGCCTACGACGCCCTTTCGGGTTTTCGCCACAGCTGGGTTATAGCTATTTTTACACTTGTCCTAATATAGGAGCAAGTCTGGCGGGGTATCTCTATTTTTAACCCCATTTTTCTTTCTTTTTCTCTCTTCTTCTTTTTTTGAATTCGGAGTACCGAAGAACTGGACTACGAGAATGCTGACTAGCCTTGCCGATGATGACAAGGATTGGTCTCTGGTTTAGTTCGTCCACACTGGTTGAATGTCGAAGCAAAGATCATGGTTTATTAACAAGGACGTAAGATCCGAGTTAAGGGTGGAGGTTGACCGATCTCGTCGATGATGGCGAGGGTCGAACATGGGTTTGTTCATCAGCATGGATCATGCCGAAGCAAGGGTAGGATTATTAACAGGGACGGAAGGTCCAAGTTAGGGGTAGAGATCGACCGATCTCATCGATGATGACGAGGGTCGAACATGGGTTTGTCAAAGGATTTCCGGTGGGACTTTTGATGATTGTCCCTTGTGGAGTTTCATTAGGTGGATAACAAAAGAGGCACTTTTAAATTACCACTTTACCGACTTAAGCGTCCTTTCGGGTTTTCGCCTAAGCCAACCCCCTCTTGCTTTTGCCCACGCGCCCTCTCGGGTTTTCACGTGGCGGGGTAACCGATTTTGCCTGCGGCACCCTTTCGGGTTTTCGCCACAGCTGGGTTATAGCCATTTTTGCACTTGTCCTAATATAAGAGCAAGTCTGGCGGGGTATCTCTATTTTTAACCCCATCTTCTTTTCTCTCTTTTTTTTTGATATAAAGGATGGTAGGTCGAAGTGTGATGTCCGACCCTTGGTTGGTAGTAGACGGCTGTTGGCCGGATCACCGGGCCTTGTGCCGAGCAGAGCAGTATATTCGTTAGCAAGGGCTGAATGCTAACGCCAAGGAATGATCTTTCGCCGATTCGGACGTAAGGCCCGCAACGACAATATGGTGTATTCTTTTGAGAGCTCGGCCATGGCGGAGTGCCACTAGACCAAGGAAAGGTAGCTCGATCAGGGCAGAATGCTACTAGACCAAGATAAGGGTAGTTCGATCAGGGTGGAGTGCCACTAGACCAAGATGGGGGTTGCTCGGCTGGGGCGGAGTGCCACTAGACCAAGATATGGGTAGTTCGGCTAGGGCGGAATGCCACTGGACCAAGATAAGGGTAGCTCGGCTAGGGCGGAGTGCCACTCGACCAAGATAAGGGTAGCTCGACTAGGGAGGAATGCCACAAAACCAAGATCAGGGTAGCTTGGCCAGGGCGGGATGCCACTAGACGAAGATAAGGGTAGCTCGGCTAGGGCGGAATGTCACTAGACCAAGATAAGGGTAGCTCGATCAGGGCGGAATGCCACTAGACCAAGGAAAGGTAGCTCGATCAGGGCAGAATGCCACTAGACCAAGGAAAGGTAGCTCGGCTAGGGCGGAGTGCCACTAGACCAAGATATGGGTAGCTCGGCTAGGGCGGAATGCCACTAGACCAAGATGAGGTAGCTCGATCAGGGCGGAGTGGCACTAGACTAAGATATGGGTAGCTCAGCTAGGGCGGAATGCCACTAGACCAAGATAAGGGTAGCTCGGCTAGGGTGGAGTGCCACAAAACAAAGATATGGGTAGTTCGGCTAGGGCGGAATGCCACTAGATAAAGATATGGGTAGCTCGATCAGGGCGGAGTGCCACTAGACCAAGATAAGGGTAGCTCGGCTAGGGCGGAGTGCCACAAAACCAAGATATGGGTAGTTCGGCTAGGGCGGAATGCCACTAGGCCAAGATAAGGGTATTCCGACCGATCACTCGGGGAATGTTAGTTGCGCCACGTGATATAGCTTTATATGCTTTCCGTTGAGGGGAGAGAACTGGATGACTCCTTTGTGGTCTACTAGGACGTAGGCACCCCCTTCATATACTCGGCGGACGATATATGGTCCGATCCAGTTTTTGACCAGCTTCCCTTTGGGGTTGGAGGCCATCACTTCTCTTCTTTTGACCATTACCATATCTCCTTTCTTAAATTCTTGACCTTTGACCAGTTTTTCGAAAGCGCGGGCCATGCGAGCTTGATAGAGTTGGATGTTTTGTTGTGCCCGGAGGCGTTTTCCTTCAAGCTCAGTGAGCTCCTCTAATCTTCTTTCTGCATTGGTTTGTTCACCGCTGACTAGTCCATGCTGGATGACGACTCGCAGCGAGGGAACTTCCAGTTCAATCGGCACCACAACCTCTGACCCATAGACGAGGGAGAAACGTGAACAGCCGATTGTGGTTTTATAGATAGTACGATAGGCCCAGTTCGCTTCGTACATCCTTTCTTCCCAATCTTTTTTATTAGACTTGATAGTCTTTGCCAGCAACGTACATAGTGTCTTGTTAAAGGCCTCTGCAAGTCCATTGGCTTGAGGGATGTAGGGGGACGATGTCCTCCAGTCGATCTTGTACTTGTCGGCTAACCGATAAACCTTCTGGTTCCTAAAATGGCTGCCATTATCAGAGATGATTCGGCTGGGGATCCCGAATCGGAATATTATATTCTACCGGAAGAATCTTGCAACTAGTTCCCCCGTTACATCTCTTAGCGCTACCACCTCTGCCCATCTGGAGAAGTAGTCTGTAGCTGCCAAGATATACTTGCAACCTGATGAAGATGCTGGTAGCGGCCCCACCACGTCCGTGCCCCACTGGGTGAACGGCCAGCTTGGCAAGGTCGGGTGTAATGGCACTAGAGGTCTCCTTGCCACGTTAGCGTGTTCTTGACACTTCTGACAAGCCTTGGCGAACTTGCAGCAATCATTAAATATAGTGGGCCAATAGTAGCCCAATTTCTTTATCTCAATTTTCATCTTTGGGCCAGCCTGGTGTGCTCCAGTTGATCCCGCATGGACTTCTTGCATCACCTGTCCCGCCTCTGTTGAAGACAAGCAACGAGGCTGGCCAGATCCAAACTTGTCCAAACCAGTTTTGCCATTTTCCTAGCTTGATTTCCTACAACTTCTCTGAAGACCACCACTTCAGATTCGGACGTTCACATATCAGTCAAAGGCAGTTCTCAGACAAGTTCTTTGCAGATCTGAGAATCCGGTCACTATACAACAGTAACTCAAAAATATATTAAGGCCAAGATCCGTGCAGATCCAGGCCAGATCTTCAGGCCTAGATTGAAGGTTTTGAAGTTAGCTTTCCAACGGCACCAGTCTCGTGTCGATCCGACATCGGGGCTGATCGCAGCGCCCGTTCTCGCCGGGACGCGCGCTGAAAACCAGAAGTTGCAGATCCGTGGCCGGTTATTCCGACCGGTGCCGATCGGAGCCGCCCGGCCTCCGGTCGGTGAACCAGCGCGCCTCCACTCCAGGGAGCACTCATCCAGGCATCCACCACCACAACGGTGCCACCGGGTCCCACACGGCCCCTCCGGACAGCACGTGGGCCCCACCGTCACAAGTTCGGGTGCTGTCAAATCAACGCGAGAAGCCGCCCGACAACCTAAATTCGGTCCTCCCGGACCCCATTGTGTAGCCCTTTACCTCCCTGCGTGGAGTGGACAGCGAGTTGTATTACTGTAATATTGTGTATTATTGTTCCGGGAGTACGAGTTTCGGTCGGGTCCGTCGTCCCCACGCCGAGCGCGTGGAGGTATCATTTTCGCTCCCTTCTCGGCATTTTGCTTACTTCATATATATTTGTTTATGCCACTGCTGAGAGCATGTGTAGGGATATCTAGCTCGCTATAATTTCATATCACCGCTGCTGCGAGAGAGTGAGCGAGACCATCCCGTGACCCGATCCGGGCACAAGTGAGAGCCGACCACCCTAGCTCACTGCCGGTTTCTCAACCGCACACGTCCGACGCTTCCCTCGTTAAGGGGCAGTCACGAGCTTGTCGTGTCCATGGTCTCGTCCCGCATCAATTTGGTATCAGAGCAAGTTGAGTCTAGGGTGTCAAAAAAAAGAAGAGTGTCATTTAAGTCTAAGTGTCTAAGTCGGTCTTAAGAGTTGCATTTGCATACCATTGGTCGGTATATTAAAAGGTGTTGTCCGAACGTTAGGCTACGCCTATCGGGAAGGTAGCACACTTGCGCGAGTGGTCTTCGGATCGGTTATCTCCGCCGCGTACCGAGTTTTGGTTATGTCTAGGTGCATTAGTTAGCATCACATTTTGCTTTTTTTTTAAAAAAAAAATGGTCTTGCATCTCCATTCCTAGGGGGCCCAACCCCATCTTTGCAACCATGGCCGCATCCCGAGCTTATAGTCCCGATGAAGTGGGCGCCATGTTCCAAGCCATGATGGGGCAAGTGCAAAGGTTTAGTACAAGCCTAGATCGGTTTAGTACTAGCCTAGATCGGTCTATCGGGGTAGATTGGTTGTTCCCGGAGCCACCCCAAGGACCCCTTCACCACGAGAAGGACATTCATTCCTCACCCATGAGAGCTCCAATGTCATCACTCTCTATTTCCGAACTTGATTCGGAACCATCTCATTTGGAACTACCAAAGCTCGAGCCACCCGTATTTCTAACGGGTACTCTTTATATAGCCGAGCCACTTCTTAGATGGCTCAAGGAAGGCTCGGTCCCACATCCCTTTCCATCCATGGACCCCATCCTACCTATAGTGCCGATCAACTCATTCCATACCACATTTCGATCTCGTCACCATGTTGATACGTTGGACGATCTTATCATGGGATTAGATTCACAATGGAAGTTGACGCATCTATTGGCCCGAGGCTTTGACCAACCCACTAGTTTTAGCCTCACTCATCCGGCCTTAGGGTCTATTACCTCCGAGTGCACCGTGGGTTGTGTCACTACGGAGGTCCTCTTACTCTTTCCCTTACTGGCCGAGCCCGAATTCATTCCCTTTTGCCCAAGGGAGGAGTCCTATTTTCTACACATGTCCGTCGTCCCACCGATCCTAATGTATGGCGGTGACTATGAATTCCAAACTTGGGACCATGTCATGTTGGAACCCACTTCATGGGGTCACACCTTCTTCGACCCTTTTGACCCCTTCACTAGTGAACCTCCCGAGTTTACTCACTACCCTTCTTCCGCGGAGTTCACTATCCCACCTTTTCCACTCGGGCCAAGCAAACTCCACATAGCCATAGGTCCGAACCATCATTCGGGGGTAAGGAAGACTTTGGTTTCCCCGATCCCTCTAAACCACCCGCACCTCCCGGACTTCCCGCATCCAAGCCCAATGTCCATGATTGGTGCATCCTAGTATGTCTAGGAGTTCCCCATGACGTCAACCTCCGGTTACGCCAAATGCATGCATGGCACACATTCGGGTGTCCTGGTCCGCCGTCATCCATGTACGGGTCGGACTAACATTAGGTGTGTCTAGGGTCATAGGTGAGTCGGTGTGCTTTTATTTGTGTGTTGTTTGTTTATCTGCATGTGTCTTGTGTAAGCTCGTTGTCGATCTCTTATGAGTAAGAGGCGATTGGACTCACTTGATGAGTATGGGATCGGTTCTACATCTATACCCGGATCAGTCACCTACAGGGACTCAGCGGTGAATCCTAGTGAGTCTTCGAGCCGCTTCCTTCCCTTTTGAGAGTGCCCCATTCGGAGTGTCCACCTTTAGCCCATAGCAGCTTGTGCATATCGAGTATATATGGAATGAGCAGGTGACGGTCACTTGGAGTGGAGCATACCCATGTTACTTGGCACGGTGACGGATCCGCCGGAGTACCCGAGCACCCATACCCCTACTCGACGGGGTCGAGTTCCTCCCACCCGGGGAGAGTTGATGGGAATCGACACCGAGCATGTACATTTTATTTTGCATTTATGTCCTTTAGTTTATTTGTATATCCACGGGAAAGTATATGCGCAATTGTACGGCTTTATAAGCCAATGCGTCATTCCCACGGATTGTTTGGATTTCTTTGTAATTTGTCAGTAGGACCAGCAAGGGGGCCCTCAGCCCTTTCCCATTGGTCCATGTCACTCATGTGGGGCTGGTCAACCATCCTAGGTGGCCATCTAGAAGGGTTGAATGTCAAATGCCACATGGGTAGACAAGTGGTTAAATTGGTCCAAGGTAGGTCACCTACCTTCACCTACCATACCCCTTGGTTAAGGGGGCGCCCCTCTCCCCTTATTATTGTATTAATTTTTGTGTGTGTTTCACACTTAATCCCAGCCCTTCAATCCCCACCCCTAGATCCAAGGGTTCACATTGCATTTGATGTGAATCATATAAAAGATTGTATTTTCATATGAATATTAGTGAAAAATTCAGAAAATTTGTTGAAAGGCCAAAGGCTTCTTGCGCCCCCAGCTCCTCCCCCCTGGTTCCTCTCCTCCAACCTCCAGTTCTAGAGTGGTTTCTACCCCCTATCCCCTCCCCTCTATCTCCGGTGATCATCTGTGCCGCCGCCGCCGCCGTTCGTGCCGCCTACGAGCCGCCACGGAGCCATCGTCAAGGTTCTGTCCTGCTGGACAGAGGTGACTTCCATGAATTCTTACTATCAGCCATGAGCTCAGATGGATTTGAATTTTGAGGGTGTGTTCTTACCTTGAATCCCCACCTCCACCTAAATTTTTACGTCCAAACTCCTCCATTTATTAATTTTCCATTTTCGTGCATCTTTCATTCCCAGATCTGTTTTGTCTCTATCTACAGTGACAGAAGCCATGTGTTTCTCACCTCCGACCCTCTTTTTGATTTTTCCAAATCCTCCCCATTTTATTTGGAGTTTTGTCCATCATCCCCTACATCCACCATTTTTATTGATTTTTTATCCACCATCTATTTATTTTTCAAAATTCGTGTTCTATCTCAGCTACAATGCTTTCAGCCCATTTCCAGATCCGACCCACTTCCAGTTCAAAAATCCTATCAATTCGTAGTCACATCCAAACTTTTCCAAACCAGTTTTGCCGTTTTCCTAGCTTTCTGTCCTACACCTTCTCTGAAGACCACCACTTCAGCTTCGGACGTTCACATATCAGTCAAAGGCATTTCTCAGACAAGTTCTCTACAGATCTGAGAATCCGGTCACTGTACAATAGCAACTCAAAAATTTATTAAGGCCAAGATCCGTGCAGATCCAAGCCCGATATTTAGGCCTAGATTGAAGGTTTTGAAGTTAGCTTTCCAATGGCGTCAGTCTCATGTCGATCCGACATCGGGGCTGATCGCAGAGCCCGTTCTCGCCGGGACGCGCGCTGAAAACCAGAAGTTGCAGATCCGTGGCCGGTTATTCCGACCGGTGCCGATCGGAGCCGCCCGGCCTCCGGCCAGCGAACCAGCGCGCCTCCACTCTAGGGAGCGCTCATCTAGGCATCCACCACCACAGCGGTGCCACCGGGTCCCACACGGCCCCTCCGGACAGCACGTGGGCCCCACCGTCACAAGTTCGGGTGCTGCCGAATCAACGCGAGAAGCCGCCCGACAACCCAAATTCGGTCCTCCCGGACCCCATTGTGTAGCCCTTTACCTCCCTGCGTGGAGTGGGCAGCGAGTTGTATTTCTATAATATTGTGTATTATTATTCCGAAAGTACGAGTTTCGGCCGGGTCCGTCGTCCCCAAGCCGAGCGCGTGGAGGTATCGTTTTCGCTCTCTTCTCGGCATTTTGCTTACTTCATATATATTTGTTTATGCCGCTGCTAGAGAGCATGTGTAGGGATATCTAGCTCGCTATAATTTCATATCACCGCTGCTGCGAGAGAGTGAGCGAGACCGTCCCGTGACCCGATCTGGGCACAAGTGAGAGCCGACCACCCTAGCTCACTGCCGGTTTCTCAACCGCGCACGTCCGACGCTTCCCTCGTTAAGGGGCAGTCACGAGCTTGTCATGTCCGTGGTCTCGTCCCGCATCACCAGCTTAGCGAGGGCGTCCGCCTGAGCATTTCGGCCTCGGTTGATGTGCTTGATGTTGATGAAGTAGAATCTTGACATCAGGCGAGTTGCCAGCTGGTGATAGGGGAGAAGCTCTTGCTTTCGCACATCGAACTCTCCTTCTAGCTATTTTATAACTAGCAGGGAGTCTCCGAATGCTTCCAGCATCTGAATTCCCATGGACAGAGCGATCTGCAATCCGATTATCAGGGCTTCATATTTCACTTCATTATTTGTGCAATGCCTGTTTATGGAGCAGGATGTGTGCACCACTTCTCCTTCTGGGGATTTCAGGACTATGCCTGCTCCTGCCCTGACTCTGGCCGATGCAGTGGCAGAGGTGTCAATTCTGGAAGCGTCATCAAAATATAGCTGTCATAAGGAGGGCTGCACCTGAACGGCTTCCAGGGTTTCATCTTCAGGGAGCTCCGGCTCCAACGGGCAGTCCCCAGGTACCGGGTGCTCAGCGAAGAAGTCTGCAATAGCTTGGCCCTTGACGGCCTTGCGCGGTACATAGGAGATGTCGAACTCCATAAGGATTACCGCCCATTTGCCCAGGCGACCCTTGAGTGTCGGCTGGGACATAATATATTTCAGGGGATCGTCTTTGGATACCAAGCTGATTTCATGTGACAAGATATAGTGTCGTAGCTTCTTAACTGCGAAGACCAGTGCCAGACAGATCTTCTCAATATAAATATATTTCTCTTCAGTTCTGACCAGTCTCCGACTGAGGTAATAGAGGGCTTGCTCTTTCCCGTCTTCATTATTCTGGGCCAGCATTGCCCCCAGAGAGTTATATGTAGCTGCTATATACAGTATTAATGGCCGTCCTTTCACCGGTGCGCCCAGCACTGGCGGAGTCTTCAGATAGTCTTTTAGCTTGTCAAAGGCTGTCTGGCAATCTTCATCCCAATAAAAGGAAACATCTTTCATCATCAACTTGTGGAAAGGCTAGCATCGCTCTGACAAATTGGAAATGAACCGCCGGATATAAGCCAAGCGGCCCTGTAGTGATCTCAACTCGGAGATATTCCTTGGTGGAGGTAGCTCCTGAATTGCTTTGATTTTTGCGGGGTCTATCTCGATTCCCCGATATCGGACAATGAAACCCAAGAATTTTCCGCTCGACACTCCGAACGCACATTTCATGGGGTTCATCTTCAGCTCATGCTGCCTCAGCCTCTGAAAAATAATCCGAAGGTCTTGCAGATGATCTTCTTTTCTTCTGGTTTTGACTACCAGGTGGTCTATGTAGCACTCGACCTTGTGGTAGAGCAACTCATCAAAGATTTTAGTCATTACGCGCTGATAAGTTGCGCCAGTATTCTTTAGTCCGAACGGCATCCTCTTATAATGATAAATGCCTTTAAGAGTTCGAAAAGCAGTATGGACCCGATCATGCTCCGCAATCCAAATCTGATTGTAACCGGATGACCCGTCCATGAATAACAGGGCCTCATGGCTGGTTGTAGCATCTATCATGACTTCCGTTATTGGCACCGGGAAGTCATCTTTGGGGCAGGCTTTATTTAGATCTCGGAAGTCGACACATATCCGGATCTGTCCATTCTTCTTCTTCACAGGGACGATATTCGCCAGCCATGTAGTGTATTGGTTTTCTTCAACAAATCCCACGTCAATGAGCTTGTTGACTTCAGCATAAATTTGAGTAATGAGTTCTGGCCTCATGCGCCGTGGTGATTGCTTCACCGGCTCGGCCTCAGGGCTGATTGCCAGCTCATGTTGTGAGACAGCGGGGCTCAGACCCGGCATTTCTTTGTAAGTCCAGGCGAAACAATCTCGGTACTCTAGTAGCAGCTGGACGTACAGCTCCTGTTCTTCTGGGGACAGCTGGGCACTGAGGAAGGTAGGCCTAGGGTCCTCCTCATTTCCCAAGTAGACTTCTATCAGTTCATCGACTATGGCCTGGCCTCCGTCTTCTATCTCCGGAGGTGCCGGCTGGAGGTCAACAAAATCTGGAATACCATCTTGAGGGTTGAGTTCTTCGACTTCCTCGTCAGACACCACCAAAGCTTCTTGAGGATTCCCTGTTTCTTGTACTAGCGGTTGCACGGATTGCCCCATTAGCAAATCCACTACCGTTGTAGCTCCCAAGGGCGAGAGGGCAGCCTCCGTCCTTGTAGATGAGGTTGCAGCCGCGACAAGCTGGTAGTTATTTATTACCGGGCTTGGACAGCATCTCGGTTTTGTAGCAGAGGTTGAGGGGGTCTCGCCTTCTGGGGCAGTCGTACCTTCTGTGGAAGTGGTTTTTCCTTTCTTGGTAGCTGGTTCCCCTTGATCGGAGTCGACTGAGGCTCCCCTGATTGGTAGAAGAGGTGTTGAAGTTATCATCAGTAGGGCTCCACTGGAGGGAGAAATTCCTGCTTCTTTAGTATCTTTAGCTTCACTGCTGCTAGCCGTATCAAATTTGGCTTGAAGGGCCGCTTCTTCAGGGTGGACCTGCTCCCAGCATCGACAGGGGACCGAGGTCTCTATTTCTTGATTTCCGGGCTGAGCCAGTTCAACATGTTTAGCTTCCACCGGGTATTCATCAAAAGTTTCCCCCAGCGGGCTATCTTCAGCAGGATAGAAGGCGGAGATGGTGTCCACCTCGTATTGCCCACTGTAATAATACTCTTCCAGGGTGAAGCCCAACCCTGGATGTTGAGAGACACGTCTCATTTCCTTATCCAGATTTGCGGGGTACCATATTTTCTGGAAAGCTTCCTTGCGCTTTTGAGACTGATCTGGGGGGATGTGTTGCTTCTGAAACATCCTGGCCATCTGATCAGTTGTGAATGCCAGACCCTGGATGGGAACCGGCGGGTTGCTTATATCTTCGGGGAGGCTGCAGTCTGTGTCTTCCTGAGTAGGATGCTCCTCGGCTGTATAGAACAAGCTGTTGGGTCCATCTTCCTGTGTCACCTCCCAAGTCTTGAAAGGCTCGACAGTAGGGTTGTCAAGGCCGAGAGCTGGCTTGGTAAGGCCATCCGGGATTTCAATATGATTGTGCCGCTGAGCGACCCGCACTTCATTAGATTCAGGGTATAATGTTGGAGGTGCTGTTCTGCCTACATCCCCGGATGCTGTGATATGGGAGACCACCTTAGGCTTGACATATCCGCGCGGCGGTGGTGGGTACCAACTGCTGCCGGATGTGCTTCTCGATGCCCCTGCAGGGGTCTTAACTTCAGAGGTCTTCTGGGAAGGCCCTGTATATAGGTTGGCATCTGCCAAATGACATTCAAACACCTCGAACGGGTGGGGGTCTGTAAATATCCTCTCCTCCTTCCCTTGGAGACTGTATTTGATGCATTGGTGGAGCGTGGAGGGCACCACCATGTTTTCATGCAGCCATGGGCGGCTGAGCAGTGCCTTGTACGAGGTGCGGGAGTCAATGACATGGAACTGCACCGTCGTAGTGAAATCTGCTAAGGTGAGGGTGAACTCTGCCACTCCCATTGACACTTCACATTTCTGATTGAAGCCGGCGATACACATATCCCCGACTTTCTCGAGATGCACGTTAAAGTGGTGCCTCTCATATATTCTATAAGGAAGGATGTTGACCGCTGCACCGGGATCAACAAGAATCCTGTTCAGCTCCCTTCCATTCAAGTGCCCCTTCATATACAGCGGCATGTTGTGGCTGATGGTAGGCAGTAGCATGTCTTCTGGAGTGAAGGTCATACTGGCTTCCGGTACAGCTTCAGCTATGCAAGTCTCAAAATGAGCAGGCGTTTGCAGAGCAGTAATAATCGCCTGTCGGGTTTCTTCACTCAAAGAAAGGATCTCCCAGATTGTAAATCGAGCAGGGAGCTTCTTGAGTAGCTTCATTATTCTGCTCCCAGCTCGGACATTGGAGAGCTTCATCTCTTCAGCCCATCTGGGCTTGGGGAGGTTTTGATTTGCGGGCCCTGAGGGACCTGCTTCATCTTCCTCAGATTCGGCACCCTTCTGGCTGGTACCGGCTTCTGGGTTTTCTTTGTTAGTTGCTGCGGGGCAAGCTCCGTCTGCATTTGGCTCTTCGGCAGATTGTGCCAGCTGCGGGTGAACGTCCCCAGGTGTAGGGTTAGCCTCCTGACAAGGCTGCTTCCCCTTGGACATCTTCATGAATTCAAGAAATGAAGGGACCCCCTTGCCCCCACTCTTGTTATATAGGTCTGACGGAGGAGGGATTTGGACTCCCTTGACCTCCGGCAGAGGTGTCTTGTAGGGTTGCTCCCCTCTGAACATGATGTTGTGGTTGGGCGGCAGCTGGCGCCCCCATTTTCGGCCTGACCGGGTGGCATGTGCAACAGTTGCGGCCTCGGCCTTGCCTCCCCCAGCATGGGGTGTGAAGTAAATTTCTTCTTCTTCCTCCTCTCCGGGCAGGTTGAAGAGTGCTGATAGGGTATTACAGGAGACAACCTGCACTTTATCGGCCGCAGCGGCCTTCCTTTTCTTCTTCTTTTGTCTCTTCTTCTTTTTTCCTTCTGCGGGCGGGTGCCCCCAGAATAGACTGCCTTCTCTATCGGGTGCCTCTTCAGCTTCCTCCTTTTGTTCAAGTGAGAGCTGCTCTAATTCTTGCCACGGGACGTGGTCCCGCACCAGCAAAGGCTTCAATTCGGGCTGCACATACTCGTCTAGCCCTTCGATGAGGTTTTGCAGTCGAAGGACTCCAGGATTGGTTTCCTTAATCACTGGCAGCGGAGTTTGTCTCCTCCGATTATGTGTATGTATCCTGATAGCTGTAGGTGGAGTGACCCATACGGGTGCTACCACTGGCAGAGCAGGCCGGGGTGTAACACCATGGATATGTGCCCCCTCTTTCGGGCGGGGTGCCCTCTTCTTCTTGTGCTTTACAGGGATTTACTGCCATCCCTGCTGTTCTTTCGCGGGCTCCAAGAAATGAGCTTCGTAGGTGCTCCGCGTGCTTGCTTCAGAGATCTCCCCGGGCAATGCCTGGTATAGGGAGATCATGTTAACTGCTGCCCTCCTCCGAGGGGCTTCATGTGGCTGAGGAGGGTCCACTTTGTACTCTCCCAGCTCAATTTCATTCTTCTTCACCATCCCTTCGATGATGTCCTTGAAAACATAGCAGTCTTCGATTGGATGTCCCAACATCTGGTGGTAGGGGCAGAATCTTGGACTGTCTTTTCTTTTCAGGTCCTCCGGCCTTCTTGGTTCTGGCAGGGTGACCATGCTATATTCTGTTACCCAGTCGAACAGAACCCGGGTCTTGTCCTTTGGAAAGGAATAGGCCTTCTTCATCTTGTCCCTCAGTGAAGGACCTTCTTTGCCGTCTGGGGCTTCTGCAGGCTGTGGGGTGACTCCCTTCTTGCCTTCACCTTTCTATTGTTCGAACGCCTTTATGTCAAGAGCGTTCGCTTCTTTGGGCGAGGAGCGTCGGTCTACTGCCTTGCCCTTCTGGGTTGTGCCGGCAGCGGATGTAGGGGTAGGTCTGGCCAGGAAAGCTTCCACTTCGGCCACGACATTATTCAGTCGGTCGAACGACCGTATTTCCATTCCTATCATCTTTTCCAGAACCTCCCTTCTGAGATTCTGTTTGCATATTTGCACAGCGTCCTCCTGATGCGGGGGCCGCTTGCACCTCATTCCGAGGTTCCTCCACCTCTTAATATAATCGAGGGCTGTCTCATCGGCCCTCTGCCTTGTTGAATAGAGTTCGGCCACTGTGACCACCCTTTCTGTAACATGGAACCTTTCTCTAAACTTTCTCTGCATATCCGACCAGTCATTGATCGACCCGGCCGGGAGGCTAGAGTACCATTCAAATGCGAGTCCTGTCAGCGAGGACCCGAAGAACTTCAACAAATATGACTCGTCGGTGGCCAGATCACCCATGACGGTCATGTAATATGCAATGTGCTCCTTCGGGGACCCCTTCCCGTTGAATTTGTCGAACTTAGGCGGCTTGTTGACCCCCGGGGGAAGTCGTTTAGCCGCATGGTGTTGCGGGTAGGGCACCCGATAGTCATCAAATGCGACATAGTCGCCTTCACTTTTCTCTGCGAGCTTCAGCTCGATCATCCTCTCCACCATCATCCGGTTCATGACCGTGGGGTCAACTGGCTCCGGATAGAAGTGCGCCGGCTGCAGGTATGGGGTGACCAGGGTGGTCGCCTGTGGAGGACGCAGCAGCAGGGGTGTCTGGTGCGCCTGAGGGAGCACCGGTGGTAGTAGCGGCTGGAGCTGTGGTGGCCGCTGTTGCATTGTCGCCATGCTTGGCTCTGACGACTGAGGCAGTGTGTAGAGTGGTGGAGGGCCATCACGACGGACTGCTCCCCGAGATGATTCACCCTGGACTTCGGGTGGCTTGGAAGCTGAGGATTGTTCAGTTTTCTCCATCAGCTGCTTCTTTAGCAAGTCTATCTCTTGCCGATATTGTTGAAGTAATATCAAGACCGATGGGTCTATAGTGGCTGTAGTTGGGATAACTTCTGCTGTCTCCCCGGACGTACCCTCGGGCAGGATGACGAGGGGAACGTCGTCTTCTTCCTCTGCCGTCACCACATTAGCGGTCAGGACGGGGGCCTTGTCATCCCAGTGGTGGTAGACCTGGGGTTGTTTTTCTTTAGCCATCATCAGGAGCTCCCTTGCTGCTTCTGTTCTGCGAGTATTCGGCCCCGGCCATGCGGCCAACTGAGCCAATTCTCGGGAGTCTTCGGGAAGCTCCCCATATCGGTTGGATATACCAGCCATGTTGCTGGTGAAGACCTGCATCCTTTTCCTTTGTCGATGGACCCTCCCTTTAGCCTGCTGCGGGAAGGTCAGCCTCTCGAACACGGAAACTCTTCTTCTTTCTTCCTGCTCGGGGATGGCTTCATCGGCTTCGATCTCGAAGCCGTTATCATATCCATTGTCGTCGACTGACGACACCATCATTCTTTCTCCCATATCTTCTTCATCTGCCACTGACGGGCAATAGTCTTCATCGGCGGCTGCTTGCATCAGTCGCTGTTGACCAAGCGAGGGGTTGCCTAACCCTCGAAAATAGTTTCTGACCAAACAGGTCATCTCTTCTCGACCCCGCTCTTGATGTAACACGGGGGATGATTGTCGACCTCCCGCAGGAGGGATATAAGCTAGCTGAGCTCTATCGGTAGGTTGTTGGAATCTTCGTCCCGCAGCTGGGACATTGGCTTGACGGGCAGCAGCCTGGAAACTTTTGCGGCGCGGAGGATCCGCAACCACTTCTTCTTCCTTCTTTGGGGGCAAGCCCCTTTCTCTTCTCTCTTCCGCCCCGTCATTCTCAGGACGGCGGCGAATGGGTGTCAGCTGGTGGACAGGTTGGGCCCGCTTGGGAACCCACACCTGTTTGAACTTTCTCGGCCTGGGGGCCGACCTTCCTTGGCCATAGTGGCCGATTTCCTCTCTCTCTCTGCTCTCCTTCCAGCGAGAGCCTGGTATGTATTCTGGACAGGGATGGTGGGGATGACTCGGTCTGGGGCCACACGTGCATTGCGTCCATTGAGGAAGACGCGCATGCCGCCAACCATCATAGATTTCCCGGACTGAGATAGAGTCCCGGTAATCACAGCAGCACTCCTCTGGGTCTGGCGACGTTGACGTCCTCCAGGGTGCTTTGTTGACAATATTGGGGCGGGCCCCACTTATGGCGTGGTGCACCAGACAGCTAGCGGCCTGGGCTGGACTCTTGATGAGTCGTTGCAGCAGGGAGTCTTCAGAGACTCCATTTTCCCCACAGCTTCCTCGACAGGTTCCGGGGCTTCAATCTCCAGCATGTCCACGAAGGCCAACCCCAAGAAGTTGGGGAAGCCGACAGCGGCAGGGAAGCTACCGCACTCCGTGGGCACCGCCAGGTACCCTTGTGCATGCCCAACAACGATCGAAGGACCGAAGCGAACGCCAGTTAATCCATTTGTTGTCATCGTTCGCCTGCAAAGACAAACAAGCCAACGATCAGTAGCCTTTGAGAGGGCCTCGAAGCCCAAGTATCTCGGCAAAGAGATGAAAGGTGACACCAGTCCCACCGGGCGTGCCAGACTTGTTCGCGATCTTTTTTAATATCTTATTATTTTATTATTTATATATATATATATATGTGTGTGTGTGTGTGTGTGTATACATATATACATACATCTTATTTCACGTGTCGATCAACCAATTAACTAACTAGTAATTAACTAACTGATTGACGACGCGGGCGTGCCAGTCACGTGAGTGACGAGTTTATTATGCGCTCATTCTGACCCGTGTCGGGCGAAAGTGAGGTTCGGTCGGGGCCAGCAGTCCATCATACCATAAAGGCTATGACGTTAATTACATCCCCCACGAGGAGGGAACACCTTTGATTAATTGCCGAGATAATGGGTTGTCGAGGCCGGAATAAAGGATGCGATGTTTATGAACATGACGAAATCATGCGAGATGCATCTATCTATCATGCAGAAGAGACATGGTTCGTTGAACTGGAGACTCTTGGTACATTGCGGAGGACGTAGGCCCGGAGACCACCATCGCGCATAGCAGAGACTTCCGATCGGGCGTAACCTGACCCTCTATCGACGCCGTTTGATATACCCGAGGGTCAATGCAATCATGCATGCATGATGATGATAACTATGCTAAGCATGATGACAGAATTATGAAGGTAAGCAGAGCTCAGTCATATTTATTAAGCCCCGCCAGCGGGGAAAATGGTAACACAAAAGGTGATGACGAAAGCAAAGTGCTAATACGTATGATAGCGAACATGATAGAAAGGTTATTCAGGGCATAAACAGCCCTTACCTTATTCAATCTACTGCTAATTGGGGCTGCCAATCTCGACCACGGGAGGCCAGGATTGCTCAAGCGGCGAGCCAGGGATTTAGACAACAAAACGATCAGAAACGGCGCCAGGAAACGTAGGTATAGGACTTAAAACGGCGTGGGAAACCGTAGGTGCAAGAGGGAAGTTAAAACGGTGTGGCTTGATTGGGGCGCGCCGGGAAGAAGCGTGCCGGAAAGGGCTCGCCGTTTTAAGGCGCGCCGTTTTAAGGCGCGCCGTATATAAACGGCGCCGGTTTAGCCCGATCTCGTGAAAACCGAGATTTTATTCATTTTTCTTGGGTTTATTAAAATACTTTAGGAAACTTTGAAAGTTTACTTAAGTCATTTATTCAAATGATCGACCCCGGGGCATCCGGGAGCCGAGTCACAGGCTCGCGCGAGGTTCATACTCGAACGCGGCGATTGTTCCGAGTCAGACTCGTTCGAGCCGAAATTTCGGCAGCATCTCCCCATCCCGGAGGATTGTCGGGGAGAAGCGGGGAGTACTCACGTGGCGGAGCAACCCCTGAGGGCCGGGTGGCGCAACGGCGGCCGGCAAACCCGAACGGAGAGGAAAACCCCGAGGCCTAGCCTGCTAGGGGCACCGAATCCGTGGGCGACAGTGAGCGAATGAGGCGACTCATTATGAGAGCGAAAACCCCGAGGGATAGCCTGCGAGGGGCACGCGACCCGAGTCACCACAACACTCGAATCGGGATGACCGACAGAGGGAAGGAAACCTCGAGGGCTAGCCTACAAGGGGCACACAACCCGCGGCCACCACGAGGTCCATTAAGAACCGTGGATTTAAACTGTAGGGCTTAGCCCCATCACTGTGCACTCAATGGCTGGGAGGGATACTCGTCATCAATGGATGAGCCTCCCCTGTCGACTGAGTGACTAACATAGAAGATTGGGGGAATATCCCCCTCCCCGGGTACTGGAGCGATGCTACAGAGCAGACTCCTGTTAAGATGCGAAGTGGAAAGGGCGGCGCAAGACATCATCTGACGACAAGTGGGCAACCGAATTGCTAGACACATATTAGAACAGTGAAGCCCGCAGGCTAGATAAATTAATACTGGCATGCTATATGATTAGCGTAAAGATTTGGGGACGGGATATATATATACATCATGTTCGGAAAAACTGACAGGGGCTCGTCCCAGGATGAAGAAGGAATGACAGAAGCGATCTTCCCCTCCCATCTAGCCTATGAGGAAAGGCACAGGGGCGGCAAAGGGTCTGCTCCCTAGACTGAGATGAGCAGAGATACGCACACGAGTGCGTCTCCGATCACAAAACCCGTGGCACACATGGTGCAGAGCCCGACCATCACATTGGAATAGAGAGAGAACCCCGGGGAGGGGGGAACGATTCATAAAGCCCAGGGGCATATCCAGCATAGGGAAAAAGGGATCCGGGAACTATGCACGCCGGGAAACATTAAATGCACATCTGAAAAGAAATTAGAGAGCATGAAAGATGGATACAGCATCGGGCATCAACGCATTCCATTCATCGATGAACGATACAGGCAGATATATACACACAGCATATATTCCGGCGCCGGCGTTGTCGCTCGGCTGCCGTTTACATTAATAGATGAAGGTCATCCCAGATGAAGAGAAGAGGTAGAGGCGATGGTGAGGGAGGGGAGGTCAGGCTCGTATCATCGCCCCTTCCCTCTCTCACTTACATTGTATCAGGGGGAGAAAACCAAAGAAGAAAAAGGGGAATCGACCGGAAGAAAACCACGTAGACCCACCTAGACTCTTTCTCCAGAACATGGTATCGAATCACCGGCTTCTCTTCTCCGGCTCCGGAGATATTCAGACGAGCAGACGAGGAAGACGGCGGCGAGAACCCTCAATGGGAAACCCTACATCTCCCCCCAAGGTTTTTCTCTCGAACCAACAACCCTTCCCCTCGTATTGGCTATCTTATATATTTTCTTTTTTTTTCTGATTCCTCCTCTCCTCTTTTTCTGTTCGAAGGCAGGGTATATGTATACCTCGTTAATCCGGTGCCCTGGGAAGGCGGCGCGCCGGATTAAATGGCGCCAGGAACAAGTCCCCGATTGGATGGGCGCGCCGGATTTGGTGGCGCCGTATTAAGCGGCGCCGATGACCCTTCACGTGCCGTTTTAACTTGTTTACTCGGCGCGGGTCAGCCGATGGGTCCGGGGATGATTCAGGAAGCTCCCGTTGACTGTTCCTCTCGCCCTGGCCCTTGAAAAACCTTGACGGGGTGTTGACGAAGCTCTCGATATGACGAATGGCCTTAATCAGAACTTCGCGCGTGTCTGGCCCGAGCACACGGGTGTCCTGCTGGCACAGCCTTCGGCACTGTGATTTGTGCTTCTGGTTGAGATGGACTCGTGCTCGAAGCTTCCTTGTGGGATGGCACTACATCCGGGATAATTCCGCCTTGAATGGCGATCAATCGGCCACTAACGGGCCCACTATAGCGAGAAGCCGAACCCGTGTCGGGTGATCGGGGACTTCTGCTGACAGAACCTTCGGCCCCTTGTTGTGGACGGACGAGGACGTTCTTCCTCCTTAGGAGAGTCATTGGGTAGACCGTCGTCCTTGGTCGGGCGACGGATGTAGGGTAGCAGCATGACGAGGTCGATGCCGGATCATTGGGCAGGCTTGGTCGCGCTGCCAGTTGGTTGCGGGTTCATTCCGACTCTCCTGAGGCAAAGTCCCCGGTGCTCACTTAAAGGTGACTTGGGGCTCTGTCAACTTGAGGAATCTTTAGTAAGTTGATCTTCATCGGCTTCTGTGCTTTAGTGGGCCGTATCATTCATCTTTGCGACTTGGTTGCCGAAGGATTATATTTTGAGTGCCAACAACGGCTCCTGGATAAAGGGGCAAACGATTGGCACGTGATCCTAGGAAAAGAAACTTCTATTCCCTGACACGTGGAACAGTGGAATTTCAGTAGACTACTGCTGCTTGATCCACACGAAGGCCCTATTCCTATAAAGAGCCTCTTTACCCCTTCGATGGCTATTGCTGGTACTAGAGGAAAGGTCCCCAGAAGAAAAAGAGACGGTTAGCCAGCCGAAGAAGAAGAAGAACAGAGAAAGAGATTGAGAGAAGAAAAAGGAGAGCAGCAGAGATAGAAGAGAGCTTGAGAAGAAAGAGAGAGAGATCCTTTGAGAAGAAGAAGATCAGTAGCCTCTGGATCAAATCCAAGCTACATTGCTCCAAGAGAGAGCTACAGTTTCGAGTTTCATTTCCAGCTTTCTGATTGCTGTAATTTTTGTTTCTTGTTTTCTTTTCCTTTACACTTGGCTTGTGTTTCTTTCCGATTCTTTGGTTTAAGATCGGGGTTCCCTCTGGTCTCAGAAGAAGGGAGTCTTGGACTCCGGGTTTACAGGTAGTGGTTGCTACCTGTGGGTTCCCTCCTGGTCTGGAGGAAGAGTGGTCCGTGACCTCTGGTTTACAAGCGGCTGGGTGTCGCTTGTGGGTTCCCTCCTGGGTGGAGGAAGAGAGACGCTAGTCTCTGGTTTCTAGTGACTTGGTGTCACTAGGGTTGCCCTCCGGGTTGGAGGAAGAGGGGAGCTTGTTCCCCTGGTCAAGCTGTTAGGCAGCACTTGTTGCAGACTGAGTCTGTGGTTCTAGCTTGTGCTAGTGGAAGCTTCACTCCGGGTTGGAGTGAGGGGTGGGCGTAGGTCTGTGGACCGAACCACCTAAAAAATCATCTGAGCCGTTGTTTGCCTTGTGGGTTTGCCCCTTGTCTTCTACCTACTTCACAGGTTGTCTGAGCATTCTTTTCTATCTGAAATGAACTTGCGCATTATGTGTTTTGCTAAGTGTGTCTGGTCTGCATAGTTCTGCCTTCGGCATTAGACTTGATCTGGTGCCTCCAGTATTATTAGCAGTTCAATTGATTGATCAAATGTCTATTTGAATTTCTTCTTGAAGAGTTAAATTGTTTATTCCGCAACTGTGTCTAGCTTCAGGCTTAGTGTTTTAATTTGGGCAATATTTTTGAAGGGGATACATTCACCCCCCCTCTGTATCTATCGCACCGTCCCAACACGGTTGGTCATGAGGACCCTAGGGCTTGCCTAGGAATGGGTGGACAGGACTGCACCGCCTCGTATCAATAAGAAGACATGTGGGCCAGCAACCTGCATTGATTGGCTGGTGCGCTTCCCCGAACAATATGTGGATTGGCAACAGGGTGACACGCTTGTAGAATCACATGTGCAGGATAGCAAGGATTACTTGCACCTTTACAGGGCAATGTATGCAGAGCGGCTCCATCCTGAGGGGCTTGTGGAGGTGAAGTGCAAGCATCTTTTTTGTGCGATATTTTTTTGTTATTATTATATTTTTTTTGTTTTTTTACCCTCCTTCCCTTTCTTTTGAGTGTTCACGTGCCATGGTTGCAGGATGCCCGTGACACCATGATAACGAACTTACGAGCTCGTTTGACAGATACGGAGCAACAGTTGAGTGAAACCCATGCAGCTTTGAGTTCCTCGATAAGTTCAGACATACATATTCTCAGCTATAGCTGGAGATTCCTGCACTAACCCCTTAATGTCACCTCGTTTGTGTGACAGCGTGCCCAGCTCGACGCAGTCTCATCGGTAATGGGAGCAGACGGTGTTTCCTCCAGTTTATGGATCCCTACTTCAGAATTAGATCTGCTTCACGAGCAACTTGCTCGTTCGACGCAGCGAGCTGCGGAGGCAGAGGGAATGCTTTATGCCCAGGTGAGGGTATCATCATAGATTTTTCTTTGTTTATGCCTTACCATATACCTAAGATGGTGTACATGGTAGGCGAAAGAATTGCAGGAAGCATTGGCTGGTGTAGCACAGGGGGAAGTTAGAGTAGCAGAGCTAGAGGAATTACAACGTCATCCAGATGATGACTCTTCTCGTGATGTTACAGAGTTAAGGATCACCCTCCAGCTAGAAAGGGAAGACAGGGAGAGAGAACGGGCCGAGAAGGAAAGGGATAGGAAAGAGAGAGGGCCGAGAGATTGGTCGAGAAAGAAGAGAAGAGGGCCGTGGAGGCCCAATTATTTGAACTCCGGGCCAGTCTCGGTCTCGCCGAGCAGTGGCTGAAGGATGGTGAAAAATGCTACCGAAGAGGACGAGAGCGTGGCTTTCGTGTTAGTAGCTTCTTTGCTGCCTCCGCAGATCGACGCCGGGGTGTGGAGATGGAAAGATGACTCCAGAGCGGTAGGAATACCGCTTCTCATGGTTTGATGACACCCTCTAGAGCTTCTTGTCCGGAGAGCGGCGAGACGAGTAATGCGGAGAGGGAGTGTGGAACTTGATGTGAACTTTTTTGTTTGTTTGTTTGTTTGTTTGTTTTTATTTGTTTTTATTTTTTTTAGAATGGAATAAAATGTTTGGTTCTTTGTTCTCTACCTCTTTCTTGCTCACTAGAATCCCTGCACACATCACTTAAACAAATAGGTTAGAATATCTGCTCTGACTTGGCCCCTTGCTCAATAAGCAGATGTTTGTTTTGAGCTATCCTTGATAGCGAGTCAAGGGGCCAAGCCTTTATCAATGAAGGCAAGGTAAAGTGAAATGGTGATTGCGACACACAGGCATACAAATGCAAACAAGAATTAAAGGACGAAATGCAGCACACGGATGCAATCATGCAAAATGTAAAAAATTTTCTCTTTTTTTATGTTTTGATTTTTGTCTCTTTTGATTTTGATTTTTTTTATTATTCTTTTGTTTGTTCCCTTTTTTTTATTTTTGTTCTTTCTCTTTATTTTTTTTGTTATTTTGATTCTTTCTCCTTTTTTGACACTTATTATAACAACCGGTATGGTTCTCGGATTAAGGTTTCTTACGAATCGTTCTTTAAGTAGCTCAACATAAGGTCAACGTGCTTGACGACTTTGCCCTTTTTTTGGAAACATGACTTGGATTTTCATTGTGGGGACATATGTCTGAGGTATCACACATTTTTTGAAGTCTGGGATTCATTGTATTTTTGTTACTAATGCCTGGTGACCATCCATATGCCATTTGACCTTCATGAGGATGGGGTTTTCTCACGAACCTCCCAGGTATCATGAATGCACATCTAAGTTGATTTAGACCTCTAGACTCCTCGAATGACAATCCCGCCAGTTAAGACTTACCCTGATGATAATACCGTCATGCTATGCTTAGGCTCCTAGTTGCTTCCGATCCACAGGGATACACTCGAAAAGTGTTCAAGGTAAATGATTTACCCGACCCGGGTCTATTTCCACACAACTCTAGATGGTATATGATGGAACACCGTTACCCTAACGGCCAACCACGCGACGCTGACCCAGAATTAGAGATCGTCGCACCAATAGGTGACGCACTTGCATTGACCTAAGCCTGAGGTTACAATAAGAAAACATCAAGGTGGTAGATAGAGGTCTTGACCAGCCAGAAACACCGAAACTCCTTTACGGCGATGGCTTTTACCTTTCAAAGTGGACAACCATTCTCTCTCTCTTTTTTTATTTTTTTATTTGTTTGACAGTAGGTTGCATGCCTTGGTAGGGTGCACCTTTAAGAATCTCCATTGAGCTTTCATCTTCGAGGGGAGAAGGATGAGTGCAGGAGATAAACTTTCTGAGAGGACCGACAAAGCCGTTAACCTGGTGAGCCATCAGGGGCCTACTCGACTCTCCCCTTTCGGGCAATTTCAGACCATGCCTCGAGCATTTTCATTTCGTTGCCCCATTTATGGAATTTAGATTTTGTTTTGAGGGGTTTCGTTTGAAATCACGCACGGCCACGACCAGGCTTTTATTTATTTTCCGAGGGAGATATAATCATTTGATATGTTGGAATCCCTCTTGTATGCCTGTGGGGACACTGCCCTCTTCTCGTGCTATGACTCAGGTTTGAGGCGGTGGATCCCACTTTCACCTTCAGGGTGTTGTACTTCTGCTCCTGTAGGCTCAGCGTTTTAAGGGCGCCCGCTGTCTCATTGGGTCGAGAAGGGAAATAATAAAGATTACAGCTTTCTTGGAGACCTTCGAGATGAGGCCCCACTATAGGCAATGCTACCAAAATTTTTTTTGGCTTAAACACGCGTGTATGTACATGTTGTCTCTTTTAATGAGCATAGGCCGACATGACCAAACAGGGATCTTCACGGTTCTGGCAGACCAAGACCCGAGACCTACCAAACCTTGATGGGCCCTATCAAAACATGAAGGATGGATGCAATGAGTTGACTCCATGATGATCACCAGGCATCAGTGTTTTGTTTGTTTGTTTGTTGTTTTTTCCTTTTTTGTGTTTTAGGAGGGCCCTCATGTTGAGTTAACAAAGATCAGATAGTGAATTTCCAACTTAGATGGTCCTCGTACTATGCGGGTTGTTATACCTATTTAAGGGTAGTATTTTTTAAGATAAAGTCATTCCAAGGGTGGGACAGTTCGGCCCCCTCGACGTTGACTAACTTGTAGGCATTGCCAAGATATACAGCCTGAATCACGTATGGATCTTCCCAATTAGGTTGGAGTTTAAATCGCGGCCTACCAAGTTTTACAAAAATTCTTTTAACTACCATTTCACCAACTTGAAATTTCCTTTCAATGACCTTCTTTTGATAAAAACGTGTGAGTCTATTCTGGTATACACGTGCATGCTCGACAGTGACTAGCCGTTTCTCGTCTAAGAGTTCTAATTGGAGAAGGAGTGAATCACGACGTTCGTCGAGGGAAAGTTCCTTGTCTAGTTGTACACTAAGAGAAGGGAGCAAGATTTCGTACGGGACTACCGCCTCCATCCCGTAAGTAAGGGCGAACGGAGTTTGCCTAGTGGGAGTACGGATTGAAGTGCGATAGGTCCATAGAGCTTCAATCAACTTTTCTGGCCAATCTGAGAACTTGTTAGACTCACGGGTCTTTTTTATGATTTTAATCAATGTTTTATTAATGGCCTCTGCTTGGCCATTGCCTTGTGGATAATAAGATGATGAATGATGTAATGTAATTTTATACCTTTTGCAGAGGTCCTGAAGATCTTGAGAAATGAATTGTGGCCCATTGTCAGTGAGGATAGTTCTTGGGATGCCGAACCTGGCGATGATGTTCTTCATGATGAACTTACAGACTGCTGATGTTTTGACCTCCGCGTAAGCTTCGGCTTCGGCCCATTTGGTGAAGTACTCCGTTGCAGTAAGGATGAATGATTTTTGTTTAGTGAGAGAGTTGTGATTACCAAGGGGACTAATAATATCGAAAGCCCATATGGAAAATGGCCATGGGGAAGATATTGGATGTAGTGTGGAAGATGGGGAGTGAATCTTGTCAGCGTGAAGTTGACACTTGACACACCTACAGACATAGACAGCACAATCCTCTTCCATGATAGGCCAGTAAAAGCCTTGCCAAAGGATTTTCTTGGCAAGCATTTGGTTGTTCACATGGCCACCGCACACACCAGAGTGTGCTTCCTCAACACACTTCCAAACCTCATCGTCTTCAAGACACTCTAGAAGAACACCAGTGAGGCTTCTCTTGTATAGCACTCCTCCAACCAACATGTATCTTTGGGCCACTCTTCTTATGGCTCTCTTATATTCTGACGTGGCCTCTTCAGGGTGGGACTGATCTTGGCAGTACTTAGCAATCTCATAAAACCATGGCTTTTCTTTGTTAGCTAGTTCTTCTTCCGATTCTACCAGCATGATTTCCCTCTTCTCAAGGATTTCTCCATCTTGGACCTTCCTTGCTACTTTTTCCTTGATCCTTACGTAGGAAGCGTCATGGACAGCAGGAGCGTGACGCTTGTAGATGGAGATGGACTCAAACCATCTACCCGGAGGGAACTTTAAGGATGATGCCAATGAGGCGAGGGATCGGCCAGAATATTCTGGTCACGAGGGACATGGACAAAGATCAATTTGGTGAATAATTTGGTAAACGCAGCAGTGAGTTTTGGCAAGGCTTGAGCTTGCGATCGTGGGTGCGGTATTTGGTGAGCACCTGGCGGAGAATGAGTTGATTATCACCTACAATTCGTAGTTCGGTGATACCAAAAGAATGGGCAGCTTCCAGGCCAGCTAGAAGAGCCTCATATTCAAATATGTTGTTGGTAACTAGGAATGCGAGCTGATATGCCAGTGGAATGGTAACACCTTCAGGCGACAGGAGGATAATGCCGACTCCTCTCCCTTGGTAATTCAGTGCTCCATCAAAATATAACGTCCACATGCGATCATCTGATTGGTTGATGGATATTAGTTCCTCATCTTGAAACACTGATTGGACAGGGTCAAATTTGGGGAGAGGATGATGGGCGAGATATTCGGCTATGGCATAGCCTTTAATCACCTTTTGCTGGATGTAGGTGATGTCAAATTGTGAGAGGAAGCTTTGCCAACGTGCTCACCTATCGGTAAGGGCAGATTTTTCCAGAAGGAATTTGATAGGGTTCATCCAGGCAATTAAATGGACTTCGTGAGCTAGAAAATAGTGCTTCAATTTCTGCACCACCCAAACAAGGGCGGCACAGGTTTTCTCCATAGCCGTGCATTTCTGCTCACAGGGTTTAAGAAGTTTGGACAAGTAATAGGTTGCCCTTTCTTGCCCTCTTCATTAACTTGTGCCAAAACAGCTCCCACGGAGTCATCCAGAATTGAGATGTAGAGGATTAGCAGTTTTCTTGGTATTGGTGGTATTAGAACTGGTGGATTGGCCAGATACTCCTTCAGTCCTTCAAAAGCTTTTTGGCACTTAGAATCCCAACAAAACTCAGTTCCCAATTTGGTTAACTCATAAAAAGGTTTGCACCTTTGTTAATGTTGGGACATAAACCGACGAAGGAATTGCAACCTTCTGATTAACCCTCGAACTTCTCTCAGATTCTTCGGGGGTGCCATATCTCTAATTGCCTTGGCCTTGTTAGGGCCTATCTCAATAGCCCTTTTACTCACGATGAAACCTAATAACTTACCCGATGAAACACCAAATATGCACTTCTTCGTATTCATTTTCAATTTGAACTCCTTCGATATTTGCAATACCTTGGCTAGGAATTCTGCATGCTCTACTCTGGTCCTTGATTTCACCAACAGGTCATCCACATACACTTCCAAATTTTCGTGGATCATGTCATGAAATATCGCCATCATAGCTCTTTGGTAAGTAGCTCCAGCGTTTTTCAACCCAAATGGCATGACCACATAGCAATAAGTTCCCCATGGTGTGGTGAATGACGTCTTCTCTTGATCTTCTTCTGCCCGGCGGATTTGATTGTATCCCGAAAATCCATCCATGAACGAGAGAGTTTCATAACCTGTCGTGTTATCAACCAAAACATTGATATGAGGCAAGGAAAAATCATCTTTTGGACACGCGCGATTAAGGTCCCGAAAGTCAATACAGATTCTCACCCTTCCATCCTTCTTCATGATCGGGACAATGTTTGCCACCCATTGGGGATAAAGGACGAATCTAATACACCTGGCTTTGAGGAGCTTGTCGACCTCTTCCTTTATTTTCAAAGCCACCTGAGGATGAAACGCCTTAACCTTTGTTTTATCGAGACGGACCCTGGTTTTAAAGTTAAGCGGTGTTCGACCAGGGCAGAATCCAAACCCGACATATCCTCGTAGCTCCATGCAAACGTGTCCTTGTATTCCTTGAGAACGTTAATTAGTGCCTCTTCTTCAGATAATGGTAAATTGTTACTTATGAGGATGATCATAGGGTCTTCCTCAGTTCCCAAATTTACCTCTTTGGTGGATTCTTCTACAGCAGTTGGTGACTCATCAAATCTTCTCATCCCGCTGGCATAAGCGTCAACCATGTCGTCATATTCTTCATCCCCTTCTTCAATAGGGTACTCTTCACCTGTGAGCTCATAAACTCCATACCCCTCATCAATTGTACACTTCTCCTCACATTCTATTTCCGGCAGTTGGATGGGATTTTCTAGCAGTTGAGGAATGGCTAGGCATGTCTAACACCTATTGGTTAGATCTAGAAGAAATCGACGAGGGATTTGCCTACCCTTGGACTTTCTCCTAGGTACTACCCTTGACTCATTATTCCTAACCTGACTGACCTGTTCTACAGACGAAGAAGAAACTGAAGAATGTACAGGAAAAGACCCCTTAGAGGAGGGGTAAAAAAGGTCACTCAGGGGACCTTGAATGAGTGGCCCGTAAGTCGGGGCACACTCGTGAGAGATGTAGGAGGTCTCCTCAAAGGAAATGCATTGTTGAGGAGTTTTGAGGTTGGCGTTTTGTTTTTCGTTTTCAGTTTTGATAACACAACAATTAAAGACAGTTGTAGAAGAAGAGTAAGGAATGATAGCAAGGTGGTTGGATGGCTCATAGAGCAAATCATGATTGAAAATTTTATGGGGGTTGAAAAACCCGTGCAGAAGTGTAAGGAGACAAGGGGACCTGGGAAGATCATCAGACAACTATCTGGCCCAGGAAGAAGATAGCAGCAAAGGCTGAGATGAGTGAATAGAGAGAATGACGGCTAATGAGCCACTGATGGCATAGTTGGTGACGGACAATGATCCATCAATGACAAAGTCTTCTTGGCGAGGATGGTTTGGAATATTGACAACAGTTATGGTTTCCCCTGGCATCACGGAGATTGGAGGTGGCCCTTCTAGATGCGGAGGCAAGAACATTCGCTGTAGTGCGATGGAAATATCATGTGTATCAAACCATTTATACCATTTGCACTCTGGGTCATCAATCTTTCCTCTTTTAAAAGCTCTCGAGTAGCCCTCAACCATATATACAACCTGTGAATGCCCCCGTGTTTCTTGTGGATCATCCCCCATCTGAATAATAGGACCCTTCTTGAAGTGTGAATACAAAGACCATTCAAGAGGTTTCCCATCTTCCTCAATCGGGCCTTCAAAGCCTAGGCCGACTCTAAGGATTACCCTTGGCTTCTTCACCAGCCTTAGTCTTCCTTGTAACTGTGCCCCTAGACCTTTGCCTTCCTGGTAGCCCAAGTTCTTCATGATCTCCCATCCCTTGGAACGAGAAGGGGGACGTGGCATTGGCCCGGGAAGCGGCTTCTTTTGTGTTGGTGAGGCGCAACTGGGGTCACACACATCTAATAGCAAAATAATAGGCCTATAGGTCGGCCAAACAGAGGGCACTGAAGTGGTAATAGCATCTACCATAGAGAGCAGGGGCATGCTACACACTTTGACGACCCGTCCCTTGTATGGAACTTTAGGCATTGGTGGTTGGTGGAGGGGACGGCATTCATTGTCTTTATATAAGGACGACCTAGTATGCCCTTGAATGTGGGGTCCATGTCGAGAATGTGAAACTCCGCAGGAACGGCAACAGGACCCACTTCTACATTAATAGTAATCATTCCCTGCGGCGGCCTTTTGCTGTTATCAGACGCCGTGACTGTGATAGTCGACGGCCTTATCTGCTCTATGTCAACCTTACATAGCAAGAGAATGTTCATGGAGATTACATTGATTAAGGCACCTGTATCCACCAGGCACGGGTTCACGGACACCTCGTTGATCTTCACAGTAATGCACAAAGCGTATTTCTGAGCTTCTTGGGGGGTAAGCTCGTGGTCCTGGAATGTGATGGCCGGTTGTGTGCTTGTCGGCGTCAGCACCGATGATATCTTCTCTACTAGGAGATCCTCGTTCACCATGACCTTTTGGAGATATTTCATTAGTGCCTCTTGATGGGACGTAGACCTCTTAATCAACTCTTGGATGGAGATCGGGCAGGCGTCTTGTCCAGATGTTTCAGAAGATCATATTGTGTTTCGAGGATGGACTCCTTTGGTTGTTCTTCGGTGTCTTTCTCTGGCTGAGACTGCTCGGGGGCCTGGCTATTCTGGGGGAATACCCAGTGAAAAATCCTTTCACTACGAAGCACCATGGCTTGGGGTTTCGACTACACCTCTATGGAGTTAGGTTTGGGTTTTATCAAGGGTTTAAGGGGTAGTGGTGGGGGAATAGTTGGTAGAGCAGGGGTGATAACAATTGTAGGGGTTTTGATAAGGATTTGTTTGGTGGAAGTGGAGTGGAAGTGGATGGGGCCTCAGATGGATTGTGGATGATGAGGGGTTTGAAGGGCATGGGTGAAGGCATAGTGGAAGTAGATGGTGAGGTTGATGGTGTATTGGATGGGTGATGGATGATGAGCGGCTTTGCAGGCATAGGTGGAGGCATAGTGGAAGTAGATGGTGAGGTTGATGGTGCCTCGGATGGGTGATGGATGATGAGCAGCTTTGAGGGTAGGGGTGACGGCGGAGGTGTAGTGGATGGCGAAATGGGGGGATGAGAGATGAGGAGAGGCCTTGAGGGTAAAGGGGGCATGGTAGATGGTGTTTGCTGGTGGATTAGCGGTGAGTTAGTAGCAGGGATGCGGATGAGAGGGCGTGATGGCTGTGGAAATGGGTGAGGCCTTGTTGCAGGTTGTGCTACGGGTCGAAGATAGACAGATGCGGGACGGATAAGGCATGGAGGTTGGCTAGACACGTGATTGGCGGCAAGGAAGGAGGTGTCTTCCGTATGCCAACCTTGCCCTCTTCTAACTTTCGGAAAGGAAGAGATGGTGTTGACTTGGTGGTTAGGCTGTTGGTGCTCTGGAAGTGGGTTCTGGATGATGCCCATGTTCAGTTGCTGTTGTTGAGCCTGCTGAGGTTGCTGCTGTGGCTGAGGTTGTTGTTGCTATTGCTGTTGGAATTGGGATCTCGAAGGAGGTCTCCTGACTTTTAACATGGCGATGTATTGCCTCATTTCTTCCCAGTCAATCCCACCTTCGTCATTCGTATCATAAATATAGTCTTTGAATTGGAAACAATTTTCTACTGTATTACCTGGTTGTCTGTGGAAAACACAATATCTCGAAGTGTCAACATTCGGGGGCCACATGAGCTTCTCCCTTGGCAGAGTGAGTGCATTCGCGGTCATGAGAGCATTGAAAATGTCCGGCAATGATTCCGGCAATGGTGGGTAATGGGCTCTTTTAGCGCCAATTGGCCTTCTCTGTTGTTGTGGAGGGGCATAGTTGCCAGGGGTGGTACCTGATGTTGGAACCCTGATTTTAATGATGACAATCTATGAGTCATGTGAGCCTGGAATGCATAAATATGTTCACATTTGACCTTTGCATATATGATGTATGTCTGTGCACAGTTGTGTCATTCAGCATACAAGGTCTGTGTACCTTGCATTTGTAGCATACAAAGTCCATGCATATGTTGATAAAGTCAGTGCATCGTTACCTCAAGCATAAAATAAGTCCGTGCATATTCCGTTTGTGCATTCAAGCTCGGTGCACACTTAAGATAATATGCATTGAAAGTCGGTGCGTGTTCTGTCTCTCGTATATAGAAGGTCGGTGCATTTTTTTGGTTAGGTCTGTGCATGCCATGTTATTTGTCAGATAACGTCGGTATATGTCTTAGTCGTGTGCATTCATAGTCGGTGCATGTTTTCCTTTCGTTCATGCTAAGTCGGTGCATTCCATGAACCGATTGAACACATAGTCTGTGCACATTCTGTGCGAACGAAATCAAAGTCTGTGCATTCGTGCATTTCGTGCAACCATAGTCGGTGCACGTTCTATGTCTTTCATATGAGAGTCCGTGCATATCATACATTGCATATAGTCAAGGTTTGTGCAAGTCCTCGCACATGCTCATAACTGAGTCTGTGCAACTCTCATCTTTTGCACGCACAAAGTCTGTGCAAGGCTGCTCACGGCACATTGGGTAAGTGTAACGTTTGCTCTTGATTATACATACTTAGTGCATTCCTTGCTAGTACACACCATGTCATTGCAACATTTGCATCTCGCATATATAATGTCTGTGCACTTGTTAGTCTTATAGACAGATCAAGTCTGTGCATTTCCATTCTGAGAGTATATATATACATATCAACTCTGTGCAACTCTTTACTTTCTACTTAACCGTCATAAGTTGATATTGAGTCTGACACTTTGATAGGATGCCTGCTCGTGGAGGTTAAGAAAGGCAGGTGATCCAAGAATGGAGATGAATCCTGATAGTGACACGTGAAAGTAGCCAAGCTAGGATGCTGCCACGTGGCTGTACAACTCTAGATCTGGATAAGACGATAGGGTGGGAAACGTAGTTTTTCCACGCGCCCATCTCTCAGAAGCCTCGATATACGCAGATGCAGTGAAAGAGATTTGATATTGAGAAAAATTGAAAAAGGAAGAGCCTTAGTAGAGATATACAAGAGAATGAGAGAAGCCATATCTGAAAAGAAAACTTGAGAGAGTTTTGAGAGAACTATTTTGAGAGTGTTCTGTTATTAGTCTCCAAGTTCAGAATCGGAGCTGATTTGATCATTGTTGAGCTACATTCTGTTTACTTTTTGAGTTTTCTGTTTTCTTTGTTTGGTTTGAAACTTATGTTACTCAAGTTGTGTGTCAGCAGAGGTTAAGTTGTAATCTTCAGCGGGCAGAGGTGGATTCCTCTGGACAGGTTAAGCTGTAATCCTCAGCGGTTGTAGAGGAGATTCCTCTGGACAGCAAGCTGTGAAGCTCAGCAGATTGTAGGGAAGGAATTCTCCGAAGCTGTGGATCAGCAGCAAGCTGTCAGTCAGCAGTGAAGCCACACTCAATTGAGTGTGGGGTGGACGTAGACCTCTGGATTGAGGTTGAACCACCTAAAAATCATTTGTCTACTGTGTGATTGCGTTGTGATGTGTGTACATCACTGCATTCGGTCCATTGCTCAGTAGATGAATGATTAGGATTGCTTGAGCACCAATCTTATACATTTGGTATATTCTAGTTGAAATTCAGTGATTCCTCACAGCCCTACAGCAGTTTGTTTTAATTTTGCAAATAGAAGTTGCTGTAGTAGTTTTATTTGGGTGATTGATCTATTCACCCCCCTCTAGATCACACAACACCTGATGATATTGAGGAGGTGGTGGTTGTTGGTGTCTTTGTTGGGGAGGGAATGGCTGCTGAGGCATGTTATTTTGCTGGGGGTTTGATGTGAAACGGACATCTGAGTTCGAAAACAATTTGATGTGGAACTAAATGTAGGCCAGGCGGGGTGGGGAGCGGAGGTGGTTGGGAGCCGACCCATTTCACACGGGCAAGCTGGCCTGCTGTCCTTGCTGCCTGGCGCCTGCTACTTGTCGAGGACAGAGCTCCTAGCTGGATAGTCTGATGGGGATGGACTGAAGGCATTGGAAAGCTTGACGCTTTAGCTTACTTCGAAAGAAACGTCGCCTCTTTCTGATCTCGGTTGCACCTGGTATGACAGATTCGGTAGAACTACACCGGGCTTCTTTGCTGCAAGCCAGAGAGGGCTTGGACGAGGTCGTACTCCCAGCTGGAGTATCGGATTGAGGCGGGACCAGGGCCCACTAAAAGAGGGCTCAGTCTATTGTGCTTCCTCCAAAATACTCTGCCTGATTCTCCCAATCATGCCAGTGGTGACTCCTTGATGTTGACGGGGTCGAGCTTGCTGTAGGGCCAGAAATCTGGACTCGAGTTGCCGGTGGTGTAGCTATCCGATCCGAGACCGGAACGAGGCGGGGCTGGAGTTTTCGCGAAGAGGGCCGTCCCAGGGATCTTTTAGTGCTAGAATGGCCCCGTTATGAAGTGGGAGATGCCGGTACCGATGATCTTGTGAAGTCGCACTGTCCAGGATGCAGGCCAGACAGGGGAGGCTTGTCGGGGGTGTAACTCCCAGTGGAAAAATCAGAATGGGGCGAGACCAAGCTTGACTGAAAGCTGACTGACCCCTGATGACCTGCTTCAGAGGGCTCGGGCAGAGGATGACAGTAGAGACCGTGGTGCTCCCTGTGGTGGACTATTTGTTCTGGCCGCCAGTGATGTGGACTGCAGGACAGACTTGAATTGTTGACACCGGTCCTCTCGACTGGGAACTCCAAATCTGTCGGGACCAAATTTGACTGAAAGCTGGACGACCCTAGTAGGGAACCCCCAAAGGGCTTGATCAGAAAATGGGGGATGAGGCCGGAGCAGCTTCGAAAAGACAGACAAGTTGCTGTCCAGACCTGGGTTGCGCGATCAGGGGAGAACAGCTCTCCCGGGCAGCTCGATGCTTGGATGTGGACGACACCACCTCGCCTAGAAAGCTATCTGAACGCCCTTTCCAGCAATGTATGGCTTGTCAGCAAAATCCTGGAGATGGTGTCGCAGCCGAGCCTCCAACAGGTACCCCTGCTGCTGCCTGCGAACTGGGGCAGGGGCTGGTGATAGGTGGG
Organism: Amorphophallus konjac; assembly: GCA_022559845.1. NCBI lineage: Eukaryota > Viridiplantae > Streptophyta > Magnoliopsida > Alismatales > Araceae > Amorphophallus > Amorphophallus konjac. The sequence continues at coordinate 87,733,527 of CM040129.1, read as the reverse complement.
GATGAAGGGGTGGGGATGACTAGGGTTTTTGCAGAGGAATGGGGAGGGATGGCTGTGGGGGAGGGTGATGGAGGTTGAGGGTCAATGGAGGGAGGCTGGAGTGGAAGGGGAGGGGTGAAGCTAGTAGGAGATGGTAGTGTGGTGGCTGGGTGAGCACAAGAGAGGGGGTGGAATGAGAGAGGGAAGAGAGATGGCCAAGGAGGAATGGGGAGATGGGGGGGGGCGACCCTAGGAGCTGAAAGGTCAAGGGAGGTCGACCAAGGGGGGGCTGGGGAGAGAGAAAGAGGGGGGAGTTTGAATTTTTGGCTTGGGAGGGGTGAAAGGGGGCTTGGGGAATTGAAGAGATGTGTTGGGAAGATGAAAGGGTGTCTAGGGGGAGGGGATTCCACCTAGGGGTTGAGGGAATAATTGAATGAGGGTATGGGGAAGGGATATGACTTTAATGAGGAGGGAAGGGAGGGAGGAGAGAGAGGGAATTCAAATTTGGGGGAGGGGGAAGAGAGAGAGAGGGGGGCGGCCCCCTTAGAGAGAGAGAGAGTTTTAGAGAGAGGGAGAGAGACGAGGTGGTGAACGGCGGTGTTGGCCATGGCAGAAGAAGTTTAGAGGGAGAGGGGAAGAAGTTCAGAAAGGGGGGAAATGCAGGGAGAGGAGAAGCAATAGGAGGGAAGGGAGGGGAAGATCTGGGCATCGCACCCAGTAGTGGGGAAAGGGAGAGAGAGGGGCATCGCACCCCTAGTAGGAAGGAGATGGGGAAAAGAGAGATAAAAAGGGTGTGGACCTCACATCGGAGGATATCTTTCTAAAAATTCTATTCAACTCGTTGTATTCTAAAGAAGAGTTACATGACCTTTTATAGACTCTTCAGAGAAAACTAAAAGACAACTCATTAACACATAATACCTACTCATCATAACTCTCTTGGGAAGACTAAAAGACACAAATAAAAAAAAGACTCTTGCATGATTATTGTAGACATAATTACTATGAACATAAAACATGACCCATTAGGCTCGTACATATGGCCCAATTAACATGAGACAACTAAAACATAAATTGCAATTTTATAGTTTTGTTGAAGCCGCTTGCCGATCCCATCAGGGTTGTTCTGGGGTGGAGAATAATAGGGTTGTAAACCTTGATGATTTTGCTGGAGGGGAAGTCGTGACATTTGTAGAGGTCTTGCATTAGCTAGCAGGCTAGGACTACCAACTGTACTCACTTGCTCGTTTGTAACTACCCCTTCTGTGACTCCACCTTGAGGACCAATGTTTGTCTTTCTGATTACCCTTGGCTTTGGTGGTTCAAACATGTGCATAAGATGGGAATCCTTTAACTATGTCTGGACGTATCGAGCCCTCTCATACAGTTCCCCCATAGTGGTGAGTTTGATCATGGCTAAGACGTGTCTAAATTGTGGAGTGGCACTCGACACGATCATCTTTACTTGTTCCAATTCCGAAATGGGGTCTCTCACTTTCTCTACCAAGGATCTCCATCTATCGGCAAATTGGACGAATCTTCGTCCGGCTTTATTCTTTCAGCCACTAGGTCGATAATAGAAAGGGAGGGACCGACCCTATCCCGGCACTTCTGTAGGAATTTTCGTTGTACTACGTCGAAGTTCTTGGCCTCACTCGGCTCTAGGGAATAGAACCATTCTAAGGCGGGGCCATCTAATGATCTTTTGAAGAGGTATGCCAGGGATCTTTGATCGTTCTACCAAAATGAAGACTCATATATAAAGTCCTTTAGATGAATAAAGGGGTTGCCTGTGCCAGTGTACCGTCGGTACGTTGGCATTTCAGAAGGGGGGAGATGGAATATCGGAAGGATTGGTAAAGAAATCTCAAGCGTGGACTTGACATCCACGATCTTTTTAAAATCTTGGAATTATTCATCCATCTTGTTCAGCCTATGAAGGAGGGATTGGGTGACCTCATCGTAAGGAGTAGGTTGTGCTTGCCACTGAGGCCTCGCGGAAGCCTGAGAAGGGAATCCCAGATGAGAGGGATGTTGTGGCCTGCTAGCAAATGGAACTGGCTGAAATGTTTTATGAGGAATTAGTGGAGTTTGAGACTGGGGAGGAAACTGGAAAGAGGGAGGTTGCATACTTGCCTGCCCGAGAGGGAAGGAGGAAGGAATCGCCTGTGCAGGCTCTTGAGTAGGGAGAGCAGCTGGTGTTGGGTCTTGGGGAGTAGAAGAAACAGATTGTCCTTTTAGGATGGCCTGAAAGGCTCGGACCTGCTTGGGATTAAGCTGTGTATTAGCGAGGACACCTAGCAGGGAGAAGATGTCTTGCGGCATGGATGCTTCCCCAACGGTGGTTCGCACCTCATATGAGGGCTCACAGGAGGAACCTGCGTCCTCAGCGGGGACATGTGTCCCCTGGTGACTCGGGTTCGGATTCTGACCGTTCTCGGACATTTTATGCTCCATTTCGGAACGCGAGATTTTTTCGAAATGCAATAACATATACACCCAAACAATAAGCAGAGATTAACAAACAAGTTGATGCTTTACACCTTTTTTTTCTCTTTTCTTCCTTTTTTTTTCTTTTTCCAATCTGATGTTCACACAACATGAGGGATCTTAGTTACAGTATCAGGTTTCCGCCGTGTCATCTAAGGGCACTCGCCTCACCACGAATGGGTTGACTATCTCCAGGGAACTTTAATGGTACAACCAGCCTAGTGAACGAAGAGAGAATCCTTCGCTATCGGGGACTTACGAAGGTCCCGATGAAGGAAATCCTAGTCCGTTGAGAGGAATTCCCAACGGAGAGTCCTTCCTTCACCGAGAGAGGGTAACCCTAGAAAAGTGAAATAAAGGGGAAGATGGTATGCAATATAGTGCTGAATTTAACAAGATATGTGTAAACACACAACAAATATATTAGACAACAGAGACTGAACAAATATCGCAAAGCTCCTTTTCGTAATGACGCGAACCTCTTCAGATGTCACAAGGGACCGTGGCGTAATGCACGTGGTGCACGAGGGATGAAATTAAGATTGCAAGAGTGCTACTGGGAGCACGAATTTAGCGCGCACAGGCGCAATAAGGAGGGGCACACGCGAGTGCCAAGTGGAGAGGCACATATGGGTGCTGAAAATATCCGGGTAACCAAAGAAAATGAAAAGCTGTCCCACCTTGATCGCCAAGAGATGTGGATGACGAAATCGTAGCGTGAACTAGAGGATGATATGAGAACACACAACACGATACACACAGAGATTAACATGAACAATAAGATGACGGAAATAAAAACCACCGCGAGAACTTGTGTCTCCTGAGATTTTGAAATAGAATGAGATTATGGAGATGACGGGCGTTAAACTACCGCGAGACGTGATTCTCTGCGGGGTCTAAACAGAAAAACCACCACGAGAAATGACTCTCCACGGGGTATGAATAGAAATGAAAATGACAAAATTAAACAGCCACTAGATGTGACCCTCTCCGCGAGATTTATTGGGGGATGGGAGTGTGCAGAAATTAAATGCTGAAAGTAAATTGTCGAAATAAAAGGACCACTGCGGGAAGTAACTCGCCGCGGGTTTTATTAGATTAGTGTTTGGGGTTAGTGTTGGTGTACAGAAAGTAAATTGCAGAAATTAAACGGTCATAGTGGGAAGTGACTCACCGCGACCTCGGAGGGAGGGGAAAGTGCTGAAATTAAATTGGGGAAGGGAACCGCCGCGGGGAATGATCCTTCGAGCGAGTTTACGCAGGAATACCGCCACAGGAAATGACTCTCCGCGCTGTGTTGCTGGTCTAATCGCTAGGGGATGAGAACCCCACAATAGAAAGGAATTGGTCGCGTTCGGCCACGGGAGTTGAAACGGTGTGGGTCATTTCTTCCTCTTCTTTCAGTCGGCCGATGAATAGGGCTTCCTTCAGTTACCCTGGTTGATGTTGTCCCCTTTACTTATTTTATTATTATTTTATTTTATTTTTTTTACTTTCTTTTTTTATTTTGAGAGAGATCTAGAGGGAGAAAGAGAAATCAAGAGATGAGAAGTGAAGAGAGAAATCAAAATGTGAAAAGCTAGAGAGAGAGAGTGAGATATAAAGAATAATAATAATATTATTAAATATTACTAGGAATATATATATAGAGAGAGAAATAATCTTGTTTTTTTTGAAAGTGATCCTTTGAGAGAGAGATAATGAAAGAGAAGGAAAATATAGAAAATGGAGAGAGGGACGAAAGCTTAATAATAAAAATAAAAATATATATGTATATACATGTTAAAACCCACGTAGGTGCATGTGGGGTAGAGAGAGTGAGAAAAGAGAGAGAGTAAGGAGAGAGAAAGAGAGAGATTGAGAGAGGGAGGGGGATCGTGAGGTGAGAAATAGAGAGGGAGAGTGAGATATAAAGAATAATAATAATTAAAATATTAAATCTTACTAAGAGCATATCTATATATACATAGAGAGAGAGAAAAAGAAAGATTCTCTTTTTTATTATCTTTTTAATTCATTTCTTTTTATTTTGATGAGGGCCAAAAGAGAGGGGAGAGAGGAAGAGAGTGAGAGAGAGAGAGACGCGGAGAGAGATAGTGAGAGAGAGAGAGAGAGAGAGAGAGAGAGGGAGAGAGAACGAGAGGAAAAGAGAGAGAGAGAAGAGAGAGAGTTGCGTGAGTGATGAGAGAGAGAGGGGAAAAGAGAGAGAGAGAGATGGTGGGAAAGAGATTTCTGGTGAGAGAGAGAGAGAGAAGAGAGAGAGAGAGAGATTTCTGGCGCGTGAGAGAGAGAGAGAAAGAGAGATGGAGGGAGAGGAAGAGAGAGCAGCGGCGTGGGAGGTGGGTGCAACAGAGCGACGGCGGCGATGGGCTCGACGGCGGGCGGACGACTGCGGCGATGAGGTGGCCGACGGAGGGTGGACGACGACATCGACGAGATGGCCGGCGGAGGGTGGACGACAGCAGTGGAGCGGAGATGGGCGGAGGTGAGGAGGAGAGAGGCAGTGGAGCGGAGATGGGCGGAGGTGAGGAGGAGAGAGGGTGCAGCGGTGACGGTGTGACCGGAGGTGTTGGGGGTGGAGCGGTTGTGCAGCGTGGGCGACGAGGTGCAGGTGGGCAGTAGCAGTGGTGGAGGTGGACGACGGGCTCGTCGGCGGTGACTGTGAGGGGGTGAGGGGTGTACTGTCACGGCGGCGGAGGAGCTAGTGGTCGCGGCGTGGGGCCCGTCGGCGGTGACTGTGAGGTGTAGTGGTGGGGGGGTCATGAGGAGGTGAGGGGGAGAGGTGGTCTGTGGGGGAGATGGGTTGGTAGGGCTGCCGGCGGCGGCGGGATGCAAGGTGAAGGGAGGAGGAGGTGGCCGGCAGCCACGGGCAAGAGAGAGAGAGAAAGAGATGGGGAGGGTGAGAGGGAGAGCGGGTGTGGCGGTTGGTGGCTGGGCAAGGGCGCATCGACGGGGCTCAGGCGGAGTGGTGAGATGGCGAGGGTGAGAGGGAGAGCGGGTGTGCCGCGAGAGAGAGAGGGCTGACGATAGTGGTTTGCTCGGAGGTCACCGGCGGCGATGGCAGTGGTGCTGCGGTGGGAAAGAGAGAGGAAGGGGGAGAGAGGCAGGTAGCGGTGGGTTCGCGGAGTGAGAGAGGGAGGGTTACATGCAGGGAGTGAGAGATGGAGAAGGTGGAGGTGGCTGGCGGTGGGAAGAGAGGAAGATGGTGAGGTTCGTCGGTGACGAAGCTGTGGGAGAGGGGGAGCTTCACGGCGGTGAGGACGTGGGTGGCCGGAGGGCCGAAAGGTGAGGAGGGTTTGGGAGTTGAGAGAGTGGAGGGGGAGTGTGGGAGAGTGTGGCTGCGGTAGTGGGGAGGTGGAGAGGAGGGTGAGGTGGGAGAGTGGGAGAGTGTGGCTACGGTAGTGGGGAGGTGGAGAGGAGAGTGAGGTGGGAGAGTGGGTGCTACCGTGGGAGGGAGAATGAGATTGGGTTGCCGTGGGGGGAGAATGAGAGAGTGAGGTGGGAGAGTGGGTTTCGATGGGGTTGAGAGAGGAGTGGTGAGAAAGAGAGGGAGGGATGGAAGGCTCGCGGTGTGGAAAGGTGAGGGCCGTCAGAGAGTGAGAGGGGTTTGACGTGGGTTGTGATGGGTTTGGAGGGGAGTGGCCGGCGGCAAGGTTAGCAGAGGAAGGGTGGCCGAAGGAGGGTGACCGGCGAGGTAGTCCGGCGGGAGTGGTCGGAGGGCGGAGGGAGAGAATGAGAGGGGGGGAGTTGAGGGAATGAATGAGAGGGTCTGCTGGGGAGAGTGAGATGGGGCGTGGTGAGGGAAGTGAAGGGAGTGGGGGATGGGTTTAGAGTGAGAGAGATGGGGGTCCGCGGCTGGGGAAAAGGAGAGAGAGAGAGAGAGGTGGTTCTGCGTGGGGAGAGAGAGAGAGAGAGAGAGAGAGAAGCATGGGTGGGTTCTAGAGAGAAGATAGAGTTAGGGAGTGTGGGAGTGTGTGGACGTGGTTGGAGTATTTTTTAAGCGTGTATTATTATGGTGATAACGGGGTGATAAGAAGATAGGATATGATTAAAGTTTTTGTGGTTTTTTTCTTATTGTGGGGAGAAGTGTTGGAGAGAGATAGTGGGATACGTCCAAGAGGAGGGAGAGAAAGAGGTATGGGTTATAGGTTTGGGTTTAGATGGCTTGAGGGGATGTTTTTCTCCGATGTTTTTTTTGTGGGGATTATAAGAAGATCAGGAGATAAGATTAGTGGAGAATAATAGAAGTGTAGGGAGAGGGAGACTAGATCCATAAGACATGGGGGTGAGGTTGGTAATTATTATATTTATTTATTATATTTATTTTATTTTTTTTGTTGGTTTCTCTTTTTTTTCATTTATATGTATAGTAATCACTTATCTTTTTTTGTATTTTATAAGATTATTAAAAAAATAATTGTATTATTATTTTTGTGTAAACACAATTATATATATATATATGTATATATTATTGGGGTTTGCATTTATTTCTCTTTTTTCATATTTTCTCATTTTTTTAACCGAGATTATGAAAATCACTCAAATAAGTCAAATGTGTAAGTCACTTTGGGACATCATAGTGTAATATGAAATATAATCGTGAAAATGTTAAAATGACGTGTCTACAGTTAGGTCAGGGTTTTTCGAAGGGGATGCGAGGGGAAAAGATCCTCCGATGTGGGCCAATAATTTGGGATCGGATTGAGCCAGTAGGGCTCGAATTGGACTCTAATTTGGTCGATTAAGGCTGTTCTAACCGAGTTCCGAGTTTTAGCCAAAAACCTCTAATTTGGGCCTAATCAAATTTTCTTTTGAGGTTGACTTAAATTACTCATCTAACCCGTCTTTTAGTCAGATGCACAAGGTACTGTCTTTTAGTTAGATGCACAAGGTAGAGAAATAGATGAGCATGGAAATGTGATCAATATGCCTAAACCAACGTGACTTAGCACCTTAAGGGCCGATTTGATAAAGGGTTGATTGGCCGGTTAGTGTAACCGGGGAATAGCAGGCCCCGCCTCCCACTCGCCTCCCCCTCACACATGCCCATCTAACCGCCCAGGGATAACGTAATCGACCATGTCGAGTCGATTAAGTTATCCTCACCCGATTACCAAAAGGGGCCTAAAGGTGTGTTACTCATTGGCCCAATTCTTTTTTTATTCATTTGTTCCCATTTGCTGCTGTTTTTTTATTTTATTTTGATTTCATCCAGGTGCCTCACTGGATCATCAAATTCGTGAGTGAGTACATTTAATTTGGGTTAGTCTCATTTGTCATCCGTTGGTATGCTTTACAAACCACTAGTACCTTTACTGTTTTAACCAGTTTGTTGCATGCAGTCCTTTATTTTTTCACTAGTTATTTCAGTTCATTTCCTCCATTCTATTTCAATTCATTTCTTTAATTCTATCATTGAGCTGCCAAGCTTTGATAAGAAGTAACTGAAGAAATTAGAAATAATTCCGTCGGAGAGGCTCATAGTTTTCCATTTGATGCATATGTAGCATTATTGATAATGGACAGATCAAACAATAAAAATTGTTATGATCTCATGTTTTCATCTTGACACATCTACAACGTGGAGCATTTAGTGCACTTCCTAGAGTCAGTCCTCTGACATATATTTGTTGTTATCAGTTGCTCCTTCTTGTTCTTACTATGGTACAGAGTAAAAAAAAAAGACTTGTCCTATAATACTTTAATGTTAGATATACATTCTCTCTTCCATTTTTGTATGCTTTGTGCGACTGGTATATTAAAAGGTGTGTAGCAGCACACTTTGTGTGAGGAGAGTCTTTGGACTGAAACCTCCGTTGAGTACCAACTTATGTGAATGACATTCTGAATATTATGATTGCTGATTGTACGTCTGAATGAGCCTTGACTCTTAACAGCTTTATCCTTAATGTTTTGTTTCGACGAGAGTGAAAGTGATATTTTAGAAGTTTCTTTCGATAGGACATTTACATTTTCTTCAATTTCTGATTAGGTATGATATCTGCACTTAATATTTTATTTCTTATTTTAATTACTTGTTAATCAAGTCTTTTTTTATTTTGCTCATTGAGGATACTTTTATTTTGGCACCCATCACTTGTGGGACAGATTTACTGTGAGTATACTTTCTTCTTATGTAAACATTTATCTTGTTTGTTTCTTTTTTTTCTTTTCACATGGTTAATGACGGTGTCTTTAGTTAGGTGTAGTAAATGGTGCTAATTGCTTCACACTAAATGAGAATGTTATTTTATGCAGAAAACTAGTGTTAATATGTTGAAACACTGCGGTTGGAGACTTTTATGATATTTAGCGCTTGCATAAATTTTTCTTATTTGGATGATTGAGGATACTTTTATTTTGGCAGAGAGCACTTGTGGGACAGATTAACTGTGAGTATACTTTCTTCTTATGTAAACATTTACCTTTTTTATTTTCTGTTAATTTTCTATGCTTACCATATATTTTTCATTTTTGCAAAAAATTTTTAACGACCTATATAATTCACAAAAGGTTACCAAGTCATTTTTTTTCTGGTTTGAGGAACATAGTTCATGAAGAAGACATTAGCTGTTGGAGAAATAATCTTCTGTAAGACATGCTTTCCAGAGTTTGAGCAATGATATGCACTCTCGTCTATTCTTGACTACATTTTCCATGCTTTTCCTTTCTGTCATTTTTTCCCACCAAGGCAGCGTGTACAGTTCATTTCATTTTCTCGTGTAAGACTGATTTCAACCTTGTCCTGAACACTGTATTTGCTGGCTGTAAATCTAGGTTGTGGTGGCACCGGCAACATCATGTGTTCAGGGTGTGGAGGCAGAAGCCATCTATGAATTACCCAACCCAATGGTTTCTTCTTCATCTTTGATTCTTTAGTATGATCGTCAACTATTTCTTACTTGTATTGTAGTCTCAAACGTTGAAAGACTTGTAGCAATCTGTTGATTCTTGAACTACAAATGGTGTTGCTTGCAATATGAAGATAGTGACCTCGGTCACAAAGGAAAACAGTAGATGCCCTACTTTTGCAGTATTTGTCCAAATTTTTCAAGGTGGAGGTCCTCTTTTGATGTTGTACATGAAATGATGAGTCTATGATCCAATCAGAAAACGGGCAACACCAGATCACATAATTGGAGAGGAAATTTTCATGAAAATATAAAAAATGGAGTATTTGCCTCCCCAAAGATAATCTCATATGCAGGTCTCTGCAGCCTATATATGTTCTTCTTGCTCATACATCAAATAAACAAACCACCGGATATTATTATTTCTGCAGGGGGGAGGGGCTTATTTGAAAGGTGATCGGTGTCCATGGCTTCATGAAATTCATCATCTTCAACCTAGGTGCATTAATCAAATGTATCTTTTCTGAATCATCCACTGCTGCTGTTAGTTTCATAAGCTGTTACAAGTCTAAATGCTCAGGTATGATAAATGGGGGCTTATCTATGACTGAGGAACTTGTCTATGACATATGTGCGGTTTAAACAATAATGGAACCCTCGTGAGCACTTATTCTGGCATGTGTGCAACAGTTAAAACAGAGAAAGGTTACTCTTAACGTTATTGGTTGCCAATAGCTACTGTTTATATACAAGCTCCAAAGATGTCGGTGCATATTTCTAACCCAATGAAGTTGGTCATTGGAGATTCGGATCTATCTGGTCATATACAAGCTCCAAAGATGCCGGTGCCTATTTCTAACTCAATGAAGTTTGTCATTGCAGATTCGGATATGAAGTTGGTCATTGCAGATTCGGATCTATCTGGTCATTACATGTAAAAAATGTATACATAATGTGTGCTAACTGTGTGGATCCGAAAATGGATCGGAAAAAGTTCTGAAAATAGATCTTCCTGTATTCAGATCTCTCTGAGCATTCAATGTAAATAAAATAGATATATGTATATATATATATATATATATATATATATATATATATATGCAAACTTACATCTCTTTGTCATTACATGCAAAAAAATGTATACATAATGTGTATTTAATGTACGGATCCGAAAATGGATCCAAGAAAGTTCTAAAAATGGATCTTTCTGTATTCAGATCTCTCTGGACATTTAATGTAAAGAAAACGTCTACATAGGGATTCCGGTTAGATCCGAATCTGAAAATTAAAGTTCAAATTTGGATCAGATCCGAATCCGAAATTTCTTTATATTTCGGATTCAGATTAGACTTAGATTTTAAGTTATCGAATTCAGATTCGGATCATATAAGATTTGACTCGGATCTGATCTGTTCACGGGGCTACATTTAAGTACAAGCTGTCACAAATTTATATCTTAAAATCCCAAGTCCAACTTCATTTCCAACGTCATTAACTCTTTGGGTACAATGCAATCAACGGTCACTGTTTCATTCTGAAATTCTTAATATTCGTGCAGTATAACCGCAAGTGAAATATTCAAATGACCTACTACATGTCAGAAGATGGAATGACAAGTCTCATAATTCAGGTCGGGTCGGGTGGATCGGGTCAATGCAAACCTCAAGATGGGACAGGCCAGTAGACTTGTAAACGGAGCGGATACAGAGCAGATAGTCTGATATCCGAATTCGTATCCGATTATAATCGGTCGGATATTCGAATCCGACACATTCTATTAGGGTATATTTTTGTCACTATCCGAATCTGAATTAAATGGATATTATCCGGATTCGGATATATCCGACTATCCGATTAAATGTAATCGAATAGTCGAATATCATCCGGATTCGGATATATCCGACTATCCGATTAGTATAAGAATATGTTATATGGTCATAGTTTTTAAATATATAAATATATATAATGAATTAAAAATATAATAAATATAAAATATGATTATTAACTGAAAATTCTGAGAGCCAACTTAAAGTGATTCATGTATAATATAAAAAAACTCATATTTATATTCGGTCGGATAATATCCGACACGGATATCTCAATATCCGAATTCGTATCCGATTAATAATTGGATATCCGATATCCGATTAAATTATCCGTCAGATATTTTATTCGGATAATTATCCGATTAAACGAATACGAATTCGAATTCGGTTCGAATTTTAAACGGATAATTATCGGGCCTGCAGAACAGACTGGTTAATGGCTGAATTCAAGGTAAACCTAAATTTTAAGAGTTATGGTTGCTACCTAATACCTATTGTGGGTAATTGCACACCTCTGATGCGTACTAAATTCTTTATCCTTAAAAAAAATATCCTCACCTGGAGTCCACCCGAGCCCGATCAAGTCCGCATGTTTGATCGAATTGTTAAAAAAAATTAATTAAAATTAAGACGGTAAAAATAGATTACCGTTTCGGTTTTTTTTTTAAAAAAAATTAGCCATCCTATGTAGCGGGGTACCTTGAAGAATGTGTGTCAAATGGGTCTAGAAATAGCGAAAGATGTACATCACCATTTGTGCAACCAGTATTTACCCACATTTTATATGCAAGTGTTAATTGCATTGTAGTCGAGGTTGATAGCCCCAGCCCATTTCATCGTAAACCCTAAATACAAAGTTAAGTGGTACGTAATCATGACGAGTGAGGAACCATTCCTGCTTTCCTCGGATAAACAGTCCCACGTCCTGCGATCTTTTCTGTCCCCTTGGCTTTGAAAGATCGTACAACAGTTAATTAGTGAAGAGAGTTGATGTTTCCAGTAAGCTCCCTTCAATGCATGGTCAACACCACGTGGTAGGGTGAATGAAGAGATATGGTACTAAGAATCAGGTTGGGGAGTGTCTTAAAATAACAAGTGAGAACGTGAGATAAAAATTTATATTATATTATATTATATATTTCAAAGAGTCGTAACAAACAATGTTAGATTATATTGTATTATATTTCAAAAGGTTGTAACTCGTAACAAACAATGTAAAGTATATATCTTAATGAAAAACTATAAAAGTAGCTAGACATAGTATAGAACAAAATGATATAAGCACAGAAATTATGACAGCAGTAAAAAGCGAGCTTTTGTTAACAAAGTAACATATAATTAGTTTTGAATTTTTTGTTTTCACCTCCTATAACCTATCATGTTAAAGGATTAATAGCTCCTCTAGCTGTAATATTCGTTTATGGTTCCACACAGTTTCAAGTTATTTCACAAATAATATTCTTCACAAGTTTAAAAATAAGTTAGAAAAAAGTTCCTAAACTTGTACTTATCGAATAAATATATATGTCACGTCTCGACGCAGAATATCGAAACGCAGTAGTTATTCGTTCATGATAAAATAGAATAATTAGCAAAATTTAAAAGAATATAACCGCAAGGGAACGAATAGCTCCAAAATATCAATTTAAATCAACCATCAAAATAACTTGTCCAATAACTCCAACAACATCAAGATATCCAACCTTACGACTCGAAGAGACGAAAATCAAGAAAACTTACAACTCTAAGTAGTCACTCAGTGACTGGACTAAATAAAGACTTAACAAAACTCAACAAAACCACTAAGACACTCTCAGTTCACGACTATCAGGTCCACTCTAGTCTTCACTACTGCCCATCCCCGTCTGTTTGCGTATCCTCATCGGAGCTACCTGAAAAGGGGAAAAAATTGGGTGAGCGGACGCTCAATAGGTAATAGCAGGCATGGTTTAAGTAATTAACAATTTAATTTAATGTCATGTGAATAAAATAAATGGCGATAACTAACTAACATAAGCAGGAATGGAATGAGAATAAAATAGAACTGAGATATATCATTTCCATGTACTTGGCCGATCAAGCAAAATAAACAAGCAAGTCAAGTAGAATTAATTCCATGTAGGAATTTCAAAGAATATCGAAATGAACGAATGTCATAGATATCACGCTAGTCATGCACTCGGTGCAATACCTCACCATGTCATTACAACTCCCCGGGACACTAGTACTTTTCAGGCGCTCCTCCCAAGATCAGACTGGGCTCTTATGATGCGTTGGCATTGATTTGGTGGATCCAAGATCCCAAGTAACCATCTTAGACATTCATTTGGAATCGGCCAGAATTCCAAGGTTAAGCCATGTAACTTACCAACTAAGATCAAGTGGTATTTCAATGATTGACTGAGAAGTCAATAGATTTATGAGTATAAAACAAGCATGAAACACATGAAAACAAGTTCTGGATAGATGCAGTCATGATCAGGCCGCGTAGATGAGGAAACGGTCTAGGCTGGACCGCAAAAGGCTAGCTGGGTCAAAGGGTCCAAGCCTAGAGTGAGAGAGTAGAAACGGTCCAATATGGGCCGCAATCAGGACTAGACGGTCCTAGCTGGGCCGCTTGAATAGGTAAATGGTCTACTAACGACCGCATACGTCACTGAGTCCAGAGGACTAAGGTCAACGCACCCAAGGGAGGTCGACGCACAGCCGGTTGAATGCGGTCATAGGAGGGCCATTTAAACAGTCTGGCGGTCATGACTGGACAGCACACACACAGAAATGGTCTCAGAAGGGCCGCAATAGATAGGACAGTCCCAATTCTGGCTCGGGTCAAAACCAGCGATTCAAACGAGTTGAAAGGTTCAGGTTTTGTGGGTACAACGGGCCCGACGTCCTAGTGGGAATCCCAGGCTCGCAGGGACTTACGGAGGTCTCATAATAGAGGTCCAGTCCGACGGAAGGAATATCTAGCGGAGAGTCCCAACTATTACAAGAATTTAGGCTAATTAACCATCGAAAAATGAATGTATAGCGATCAGTCAGCACCACCGGAGTAAAGCGACTGTCAAACAAACCTAACAATTAATCAATGACCAATAACTTATGAATTTAACAATTTGTTTATCAAGTAGAAAGGAATAGATAAGGGGATACAATTGGGATGAAAGGAAAGATATTGACAGTCATAATCACATTTAATTATTCCATATGCTCCAAGTATTTAGTGGGTTGCTATCCTAATCATGATATCTAACAAATGGAATAAGTGTAACTAGAACAGCACATAAAACAGTCGTGGCATGGCCGCTGGGGTAGGAAACGGTCCTAGAACAGGCCGCTACCCTGACCATGCGGTCTATCGAGGGGCCGCTAAGGTCTAATGGATTCAAATACATATGAAAGGGGAAAAATGGTCAGTCGCGAGACCACCAGGGTCATAAGCGGTTCCTATTACGACTGCATACGTGACGCCCTGTCCGACCTCTGGCGAACTCCGACAGACTTCGGTTGTAGCAAGAAATTGACTCGGTACGGTGCATGAAAATTGGGCAAAAAGCTATCACTAGAAAGATAACAAAAAATGAACAATATAGCATGCTCAATTAAAGTTTACAACCTGCTTAACCTAGCATTCAATCGAGATAAAGAGAGGGTACAAGATCGGTGCCCTAACACGACATGCTTCGACTAAAACTAGCAAAACGAAGGCTATACAAAATAAAATTTGGGTCTTTTACTATCAAAAGAAAGAGGACTTGAAGACAAATCCAATGGTATGTTTTACTTGAGGTTGGGTCTACTAGAACCTACCTTAATCGAAGAGCGAAGGGGACGTCGATCGCCGGTCGCGATAAGAAGAACCTCCAAGAACACGCCGGAAAACCTCCCTCGAACGCGATCCTCGCCGGCCACCGCAGCAAATAGAGTTTCTAGGTTGGTCTAGGGTTCGATTTATAGGGGTAATTCGAACTGGGAGCAAACGATAGGGTCGGATAGAGTCCCACAACACGACATGCGCGGGAATCACGGATTGACCGAGTCGCGTCGCCAATTCTCCCGAAATTTGCCTACTAGGGTTAGGGTTTCGACGAGCTACTAAAGGGGAAACGTGCTATACATCTAGGCCATTCAAAAGGGTCCGATCTGAGCCTATTTGATCGAGATTTGAGCTCAAATTGGACGGTCTAAGATCGGATTAAATTAAACTCGATTTTTACCCAAACTCCATCAATTCGGCTTGGTTAAAATTTTATTTAGAGTTTGACCAACAAGATAATTCTTCTAAACTTTTAGTCCTCTACGTGATTATGAATTTTCTAGATTTTTATAATTTAGTTGAAATTTCATTAAAGGGATTTTCAAGTAAAATAACTATTTTCCAGTTATTACCCTTTATGTTATTTAATTATTTCTGGGGGTGCTACACCCTCCCCCACTTTAAGGAATTTGATCCTCCAAATTCACTGCACTAACTAGAATGAGAAAAACCAAGGTTACTGACCTCAAAATAATTCAGGATGTTGTTTCCAGATAGTCTCCTCAGACTCCCAAGTAGCTTCCTTGATCCCACGTCAGCTCCACTGAACCTTGACCATTGGTATAGACCGATTCCTAAGTTGCTGTAGTTTTCTGTCCAAAATCTTGATGGGTTTCTCCTCATAAGTCAAATCTTCTTTCAACTCTAGATCCACATGTTGAATGATGTGCGAGGGGTCATAAACATACTTCCGCAACATAGATACATGGAAAACATTATGTACTCCAGATAATTGGGGTGGCAAAGCCAACCTGTAGGCAACTTCCCCAACTCTCTCCAGAATCTCAAACGGGCCAATATATCTTGGACTTAGCTTGCCGTGAATGCCAAACCTTCGAACTCCTCTCATAGGCGAAACTTTCAAAAATATATGCCCACCTACTAGAAATTCCAAGTCTCTCCTTCTGTTATCTGCATAACTTTTCTGTCTTGATTGTGCAACTTGTAGGTGATTCCAGATAATCTGGATATTCTTGGATGACTCTGAAATGAGATCCGGTCCTAGCCATTGCTTCTCGCCTACCTCATTTCAGCACAGAGGTGATCGGCAACTCCTTCCATAAAGAGCTTCGAATGGTGCCATCTGGATACTAGACTGATAACTGTTATTGTAGGCAAATTCTATTAAAGCTAAATGCTCATGCCAACTACCCCCAAAATCAATCATGCAAGCTCTTAACATATCCTCAACTATCTGATTTGTTCTCTCAGTCTGGCCGTCCGTCTGAGGATGAAAAGTAGTACTGAAGTTTAACCGGGTTCCCAACGATTCTTGTAATCCTTTCCAAAAATGTGAAGTAAATCTGGGATCCCTATCTGACACAATGTTCATAGGAACTCCATGGAGTCTTACCACTTCCTTTATGTACAAGGCAGCCAAAACATCCACTGTCCACTTTGACTTAATGGACAAGAAATGCGCAGATTTAGTCAATCGATCCACAATTACCCATATTGCATCGAAACCTCCACGGGTTCTTGGTAAGCCCATTATGAAATCCATGCCGATGCTCTCCTACTTCCACTATGGTATATCGAGAGGTTTTAATTTCCTGACAGGTCTAAAATGCTCGGTCTTCACCTGTTGGCATACTAGGAATCTACTTACAAACTCTGCCACCTCTCGTTTCATATTTGGCCACCAAAAGGTTCTCTTTAAATCTCGGTATATCTTCGTGGCTCTAGGATGGATAGTATATTTGGACCTGTGGGCTTCTTCAAAGATCTTGCTCTTTATTTTGGCTATATCAGGGATACATGTCCTTCCCTTGAATAACAATCTGTCATCATCGGCTAACACAAAATCTAGTCTGTCGCTTAGATTGCCCTTGATCTCTACTAATACTGGATCATTATTTTGCAGGGTCTTAATTTCCATCAACAGCTCGAGACGAATCTGAATCTGAGTAATCATGACCCGATCTTTACAGACATTAAGGTCTAGACTAGACAACTGCTCCAGTAGTCTCCATTCTTGCAACATGAGCTTAGACAACTTTGCTATCGGCTTGCGACTAAAAGCATCAGCCACTACATTACCTTTCCCAAGGTGATACTCTATAGAGAAGTCAAAATCCTTCAAATACTTGAGCCACCTTCTCTGCCTCATATTAAGCTCCTTTTGAGAAAACAGATACTTCAAGCTCTTGTGATCAAAAAATACAGTAAAAGTCTCACCGTATACGTAGTGCTTCCAAATCTTCAAGGCAAACACCACGGCCGCGAGTTCTAAATCATGGACGGGATAATTCTCTTCATGCTTCCTCAGTTGTCTAGAAGAATTGGCTATCACTTTTCCCTGCTGCATCAGCACACAACCCAGGCCAATGCCCGAGGCATTAGTGTAAACTTCAAACCCTCCTTCTCCTTAAGGCAAGGCCAAAACAGGTGCAGTGGTCAAACATTCCTTCAAGGTCTGGAAACTTCGTTCATAGTCTTCGGACCACTCAAATCGAATCTCCTTATGGGTCAATCTAGTCAGAGGTACCGCAATCTTGGAGAAGTCCTTAATAAATCTCCGATAGTAACCTGCTAAGCCTAGAAAACTTCTTACTTCCGTTACATTTGCAGGCCTATCCTAGTTTCTCAGTGTCTCAACCTTAGAGGGATCTACAGAGATTCCTTCTTTAGAAATAATGTGCCCCAAGAAAGAGACTTCTTGTAACCAGAATTCACACTTACTAAACTTGGCGTACAACTGATGGTCCTTCAATATCTGCAACGTCATCTTCAAGTGTTCTGCATGCTCCTTCTTACTCTTGGAGTATATCAAAATATCATCAATGAAAACCACGACCCACTGATCTAAGTAGGGCCGGAAAACACTGTTCATTAGTTGCATAAAAGCTGTAGGAGCATTCGTTAGATCAAAAGGCATTACAACGAACTTGAAATGCCCGTACCTGCTATGGAATGCCGTTTTAAAAATATCTTCATCCTTTATCCGCAACTGTTGATACCCCGATCGCAGATCAATCTTGAAAAAATATTGAGCTCCTGCTATATGATCAAACAACTCATCTATTCTCGGCAACGGGTACTTATTCTTAACAGTAAGCTGGTTAAGCTGGCGGTAATCAATACACAGCCTCAGAGAGTCGTCCTTCTTTCTTACAAACAACACTGGGGCTCCCCACGGGGATGTACTCGGACGAATAAACCCCTTCTCTAGCAACTCCATTAATTGCTCTTTCAATTCTCTTAACTCCGCAGGAGACATACGATACGGAGCTTTAGAAACTGGGGTCGCGCCAGGGACTAGATCAATGGAGAAGACTATCTCTCTCTCAGGTGGAAGTCCTGGCAAATCTTCAGGAAACACTTCTGGAAAATCCTGGGAAATCGTAATGTCCTTCAGTATCCACTCTTTCTTGTCAGTCAAAGAAACCAACGCCAAAAATGCCTGACATACTTTCCTCAACAACTTCTCAGCCCGAAGTGCTGATATGAGTGGCACAGACTTAGAATGTCGAACCCCGATAAAAGAAAGCTCGGGGTGCCCAGAAAAAGACACGGTGCCAGACTTACAATGAACGCTAGCCTCATATCTAGCTAATCAATCTGCTCCTAGGATTACATCATAATCCTTCATCTTCATACAGACCAAATCAACTGGCATAATCTGATCACCAATCACGACCTTACTAGAGGGGTAATAATACTTAATTGCAGAACCCGAACCAATAGGGGTTGATATTTACAGTTGAGAATTCATCAGTACCGGTTTCACAGATAAAGACTTAGCAAAATTTTCAGAAATAAATGAATGTGTTGCACCGGTATCAAAGAGAACAAATGTTGGCTTATCAAAAATAATAAGTGTACCTTCAACCAATCCACCCTCCTCGGTGGCTTCTGTCTCGGTCTCTTGTAGGGCTTGGAGCTTGCCCTGCCTCTTTTGGCCTCCTTGCGACTTGTTCGGTATAGCTTGATCTGATTGAAGAGGACACTCAGGGATACGGTGGTCCCTGCTCCCACAATGCAAACAGGTGCCTAGCTTGTGCCAGCACTCCTCCATCTTGTGACCTGGACGATCACAATACTTGCAAAGGGCCTTAGACGCTGCAACTGGACCTGACTTCTTATCATTACTTCTCGACTTCTTATCTTTCTACGAACTAGACCCGCCAGTGGGCCTCTTCTTGCCATTGATGGGTTTGAAACTCCCAGAACTAGTGGTCTGCTCTTTCTTGGTGTTCCTTCCTCGGATCCTCTCAGTCATCTCTATGGTATCTTCAAGAACTTGAGCCTTTCTTACCATTTCTGCATAAGTCTGAATCTCCAAAGGTGCCAACTGGTTAATGTAGTGGAGCTTCAATCCATTCAGAAATTGCTTGGCCTTCGTCTTCTCAGTGGATACCAAGTGTGTAGCGTAACGGGATAATCTGGCGAACTGCGCCTCATACTCAGCAACGGATAAGTTCCTCTGTTTCAACGAAGCGAACTCCGCCGCCTTCTTCTCTTGTACTTGATCCGAGAAATATTTAATTTTTAAATGCTCCTTAAATTCATCCCACGACGTACGCATATTACCGCGCGTAGCTTCAACTGCTTCCCACCAAGCACGAGCATCGCGTTCTAATTGGAAAGTCGCCAAAAGGACTTGATCCTGGTCACCGCACTGCATCACTCTAAAGATTCGCCCCATCTCCTTTAACCAGTTTTCGACTTCATCGGGGTCTGCTGAACCACCAAAACGTGGGGGATTCAACCCACGAAAATTTCTTTGAAGATCACCCGCTCCATGGTGAGCCACTCCACCTTTCGCCACTTGCTGGAGAGCTTGAGTCAAGCCCTGAATCGTGCGTTGTATATCCCTCCACTGCGCACACTCAGCTGCCATTGAAACAGATTCCTACACGTTGAAAGATTAATTAGAACAGCCTTGCGGACATCTTTAAGAGTTTATTAATTAACTCGACCCAAGTTTCTACCCAATCTCACCGGGTTGGATTCTGAGACTTTACCAAAGTCACGGGTTCTACGACACCACTTAGAAACCTAGGGACTTTAGAAAAACCTAGACTCTGATACCACAAAACTGTCACGCCCCGACGCGGAATATCAGAACGCAAAAGTTATACATTCATGATAAAATAGAGCAATTAGTGAAATTTAAAAGAATATAATCGCAAGGGAACGAATAGCTCCAAAATACCAATTTAAATCAACCATCAAAATAACTTGTCCAACAACTCCAACAACATCAAGATATCCAACCTTACGACTCGAAGAGACGAAAATCAAGAAAAATTACAACTCTAAGTAGTCACTCAGTGACTGGACTAAACAAAGACTTAACAAAACTCAACAAAACCACTAAGACACTCTCAGTTCACGACTATCAGTTCCACTCTAGTCTTCACTCCTTCCCATCCCTGTCTGTTTGCGTATCCTCATCGGAAGTACCTGAAAAGGGGGAAAAACTGGGTGAGCGAACGCTCAGTAGGTAATAGCAGGCAGGGTTTAAGTAATTAACAATTTAATTTAATGTCATGTGAATAAAATAAATGGCGATAACCAACTAACATAAGTAGGAATGGAATGAGAATAAAATAGAACTGAGATATATCATTTCCATGTACTTGGCCGATCAAGCAAAATAATCAAGCAAGTCAAGTAGAATTAATTCCATGTAGGAATTTCCAAGAATATCGAAATGAACGAATGTCATAGATATCACGCTAGTCATGCACTCGGTGAAATGCCTCACCATGTCATTACAACTCCCCGGGGCACTAGTACTTTTCGGGCACTCCTCCTAGGACCAGACCGGGCCCTTATGATGCGTTGGCATTGATTTGGTGGATCCAAGATCTCAAGTAACCATCTTTGGAATAGGCCAGAATTCCAAGATTAAGGCATGTAACTTACCAACTAAGATCAAGTGGTATTTCAATGATTGACTGAGAAGTCAAGAGATTTATGAGTATAAAACAAGCATGAAACACATGAAAATAAGTTCTGGATAGATGCGGTCATGATCAGGCCGCCTAGATTAGAAAACGGTCTAGGCTGGACCGCAAAAGGCTAGCTGGGTCAAAGGGTCCAAGCCTAGAGTGAGGGAGTAGAAACAGTCCAATATGGGCCGCAATCAGGACTAGACGGTCCTAGCTGGGCCGCTTGAATAGGTAAACGATCTACTAACGACCGCATAAGTCACTGAGTCCAGAGGACTAAGGTCGACGCACCCAAGGGAGGTCGACGCACAGCCGGTTGAATGCGGTCACAGGAGGGCCGTTTAAACAGTCTGGCAGTCATGACTGGACCGCACACTGACAGAAGCGCTCTCAGAAGGGCCGCAATAGATAGGACAGTCCCGATTCTGGCTCGGGTCAAAACCAGCGATTCGAACGAGTTGAAAGGTTCAGGTTTTGTGGGTACAACCCGCCCGACGTCCTAGTGGGAATTCCAGGCTCGCGGGGGCTTACGGAGGTCTCATAATAGAGGTCCTAGTCCAACGGAAGAAATATCCGACAGAGAGTCCCAATTATTACAAGAATTTAGGCTAATTAACCATCATAAAATGAATGTATAGCAGTCAGTCAGCACCACCGAAGTGAAGCGACTGTCAAAAAAACCTAACAAATAATCAATGACCAATAACTTATGAATTTAACAATTTGTTTATCAAGTAGAAAGGAATAGATAAGGGGATACAATTGGGATGAAAGGAAAGATATTGACAGTCATAATCATAGTTAATTATTCCATATGCTCCAAGTATTTAGTGGGTTGCTATCCTAATCATGATATCTAATAAATGGAATAAGTGTAACTAGAACAGCACATAAAACGGTCGTGGCATAGCCGCTTGGGTAGGAAACGGTCCTAGAACAGGCCGCTACCCCTGACCATGCGGTCTATCGAGGGGCCGCTAAGGTCTAATGGATTCAAATACATATGAAAGGGGAAAAAAGGTCAGTCGCGAGACTGCTAGGGTCATAAGCGGTTCCTGTTACGACCGCATACGTGACGCCCTGTCCGACCTCCGGCGAACTCCGATAGACTTCGGTTGTAGCAAGAAATTGACTCGGTACGGTGCATGAAAATTGGGCAAAAAGCTATCACTAGAAAGATAACAAAAAAATGCACAATATAGCATGCTCAAAAAAAGTTTACAACCTGCTTAACCTAGCATTCAATCGAGATAAGGAGAGGGTACAAGATCGGTGCCCTAACACGACATGCTCCGACTAAAACTAGTAAAAAGAAGGCTATACAAGATAAAATTTAGGGCTTTTACTATTAAAAGAAGAAGGACTCGAAGACGAATCCAGTGGTATGTTTTACTTGAGGTTGGGTCTACTAGAACGTACCTTAATCGAAGACCGAAGGGGACGTCGATCACCGATCAAGATAAGAAGAACCTCCAAGAACATTCCGGAAAACCTCCCTCGAACACGATCCTCGCCGGCCACCACAACAGATAGAATTTCTAGGTTGGTCTAGGGTTCGATTTATAGGGGTAATTCAAACTGGGAGCGAACGAGAGGGCCGGATAGAGTCCCACAACACAACGTGCGCGGGAATCACAGATTTACAGAGTCACGCCGCCAATTCTCCCGAAATTTGCCTACTAGGGTTAGGGTTTCGACAAGCTACTAAAGGGGAAACGTGCTATACATCTAGGCCGTTCAAAGGGGTCCGATCTGAGCCTATTTGATCGAGATTTGAGCTCAAATTTGATGGTCTAAGATCGGATTAAATTAAACTCGATTTTAACCCCAATTCCATCAATTCGGCTTAGTTAAAATTTTATTTAGGGTTTGACCAAGAAGACAATTCTTCTAAACTTTTAGTCCTCTACCTGATTATGAATTTTTTAGATTTTTATAATTTAGTTGAAATTTCATTAAAGGGATTTCAAGTAAAATAACTATTTTCAATTATTACCCTTTATGTTATTTAATTATTTCTCGTGGTGCTACAATATAACTGTCCGAGATTATAAATGAATACGAGGAAAGTGGGATTAATCTCTATATATCATGTTATCGGGGGTTGAAAACTAAAAGTATCAATTTAATAACTCAATTTTGGAGTTGTTTGCAATGCTTAAATGGAGTCACAATCACAGTGAGTGCTTGCATAGGTAATTATAGGTGGGGATGATAGAGGGATGAGAGAGAGAGGGGGGGGGAGGGGTTGAAATGGGAAAGGTTTTTAAGAGGAGATTGATCAGAAGGGAGAGATGGGGTAAAAGCCCTGCTTGTGTATGTTTTACAATCATTAATGCTTATGAATGCCATCTAATATATATAATTGATTAATTATTTTAATGCATATCAATGGTGAAAGATAAAAACATGAGATCTAATGGCTTATATTTTTGTGGACAGATGGAATATGGCTTTATTTCAAAATTTATATAGTAGTATAGATAGTCAAAATATATGGGAAATTGCACGGAGACTCTTATAATTTAGATTTTCTTTATTTCCTAGAGCAAATCTACGCTTTGTAAGGAGAGTTTTGCCCTTTATTTGACTTATGTACCAATGATGTTTTTTGTGACTGTCAGCCCCGATCTCTTTTTAATAAAAAAGCACTCTACGTGATATTTGAGAAAAAATGGAAAAATATACACATAAGAAATTAAAATTGGAAACTTTCATTTTGTAAGAATCAACTTGCAAAGGGATATTATTTGGTTTACTTTGGACAAAGACCCAAAATTTGAATAGAGTTGTCCAAAGTATCTATATCCCTTTGCAAAAAGTTTTCAACCCCCCCCAAATATATATATAATGGAGAGGGGTAAAATCAACGGCCCAAAGACATATGGCCCGGAACGGCCTAAATAAGTCCATTCTCGACCCAAACAGGTCAGACTGTAACGACCCAAGATCTGGATATCGGGAAGAACCCGATATCATTCGAATCTTGACCCGCCGCCCATGAGCCGGAGGACTCGTGAGGGCTAAAAGGAGTGTGGAGGTACAAATAAATAAGAAATAGAGTAGGATAATTCAACAATTAATAGAAATAAATAAACAACTACAACAGAGTCTAGTCCAATAGAAGTACAGTTAAAGATAGAGAAGCGTACCCAACACCGAGTGAACACTCGACCCGGCGATCTGGCAACTAAGAACCTCCGCGCAACACTCTCGAACCTCGAGGAAGAATCGTCACACCTGAAAAATAAGGGTGAGCCTCCTATCACTGGCTCAATAGGGGTCCCGCGGAACCCCAACCTTAAACAACGGCGGTAGCGGAAAGCAACAACGACAGTAGGAACAGCAAACACGGTGGCCGATAAAAATCTCGGTTCTACAGCTACTCCTATTGTACAAAAAAACACGTCCCGATCTCACACGGAGGACCACCGAACTAATGGGAAAACCTCTAGCTATACCGCCAGGAGAACCATCACGACACCACTATTGTAGAGGCCTGTCTCATAGACCAAGGCCCAACCCAAGACCACGCAGTCTGCGTAGACACGATCACGACCTCGTCATCGCGAAATCTAACACCGCCTAGGAAAACCCTCGGTGACGCTCATTGGAAACCTTAGACCTCAATCTCGGGAACCACACGGAATCTACACGTAAAATCATGTCTCACAGACGGGAACGAAAACTCGAGTCACGAGAAAGTTATGTCACATGATAGGAGCACTGCCCACCAGAAGCAAGGCCGGGTGCGTCCACAAACGTGTTAGTCCACAGCCTCAGGTGTACCCCTACTTGTCCCAGCCAGAAACTGACAGACCGCACTAGTTGTAATGCCCCAGAATTTTTATAAATTATTTTTGATGAATTTAGAATTTTTTTAGAAATTATTAAAGGTCCAAATGAATTAATAAATAAATATTTGGTTAAATAAATCATTATTTGGGAAAAATTATGATAAACATTTAACCTAGCCTAACTAATTGAAGCCCAAAGGGTTTAAGGACTAAGCCCATGAAGTTTGGCCCATGTTCTAGAAGGTTAATTATCCTATTCACGGAATTTAGGGATAAATAAACCTTGAATAGATAATAAAATAGATAAACCAAAATTAGAGTTTGAACTCATTTCAAATTCGGCACCCAGGATCTGCAACGGTCTATCGTGCAACCGCTAAATACTATCAAGCGGCCCATTAAGCGACCGCTACATTCTGTCAGTTTCATGAAGTGAAGAAAGAGCAAAAAGATTAGATTTTTGATGAATTATCTCCTAGAGATCGAGATGGGTGGACTAGTGAACATCTTAAGGACTCTCAGAAATCGATCTAAGGTTTAATAAGGACTCTAGGATCGATCTAATCCTCAAACCCTAGCAAAACCCTATAAATAGAACCTAGTTTTGACATGCGCGACCCTTACATTGGCTCGCGTGAAATCAAGATAAGACGATGTTATTTCAGGTAGGTTCTTTAGAAGAGTTTATTGATGATATATAGGACTAACATCTCCCAAAATTTCGTGCTAGGAGATCAAGCACACAAGGAGATAGAAGCCTACAAAGTTGCTGGTTCCATATTAGCGACCCAGGAAACTGTGCAAAAGTCCGGTGAAGATCAAGGAATTAGGATACCAAAACGAGGTAATTAGCATTAGTGCCTTTAGAACTTTTTATTTCCTTTAATATCTACTTCTTACCCTCCAAATTTCAAGTCCTTAGGTCAAGAGAGTAAGGAGTTAGAGCAGCGTGAAGTTGTTGATTTACCATAGTAAGTTCGGATTAGGGTTAACTTCCAGTCTGAAATTCCAAGACTAAAAGCCTTAGTAGAGGTAGGTCATCTCATGAACGGCTGAAATATCATTCTAGGGATAAAAGCCCTCTGGTTTTACTCGATTTCATGCTTTATGTGTGGAGAATTTCATGTTTCAATAGGACCTATGCACTTAGTATGTCATACATGCATATCTTTTAGCCCTAATGAACTAAAGTATTTCTTCTGTCATGATACATGATTCCCATGCATATTGTAGCCTATTTCTCGTTCTAGCATGTAGAAGTTTTATAAATATGTTGATTTCCAGACATGATGTGTTTTAAACATTAGATCCTTTCACTTAAGTTTACTGTCAGTCGTGCTCTAGCGGCCTAAGGTTCGACGCCAACCTCGTGTAGCGGGCCTACGATAAACCGCTAGACACTCTGTAAACTCGTTTGTTTATGAAATCTCTGGCGGACCAGAAATAGACCATTTTTATCTCTCTGGCGGCCTTACGATAAACCGCCAACTCGCTGTAACGGATCTATGATAGACCACCAACGTTTTGTTTTCTGTCAACCCGAGATAGATCAAGAATAGTCCATTTAACTTATAAGTAAGCCTGTTTAACTATGTTCTAACCTGTCTTAATGTTATGAACTACTCTGAGTTTATTTTACTGATTCATAACAGTGATTTCATGTTCCTTATGGTTCTTAGGATTATTTTAAACATATGATAGTTTCTTGCCAAAAACCTTATAGTCTTGTATTAAATTATGGTTTAAGTGCTTGTATGAACGAGATTGAACGTTGGTTTCTCACTGCACACATTCTATTCCTATCTCAGAGTCATTTCTGTAAGTTCATGGCGTATATTTCGATATATGGCCATTAGTTACACACTTTGCACTTATAGGAACATAATCTTGAACATGATAACATCTCCTTTGGATATTCCTTCCAATGGATTAGGAAATCTTATTTCAAGGCCTCCGTAATTATCCGCCAGCCTGGGATTCTCACTAGGACGTCGAGTTGGTTGTACCATTAAAACCCAATTGTCTAGAAAGCACTACCGATATTTTCTGATTTTGAATCTGTAATGGTTCAATACTCGACCGCTAAAGCCCATTAACGGTCCAGTATCTGACCGTCACATCATCTGAGTCCAATTGATTTCTCTCTGGATTCAACCCATTCTAGCGGCCCAATACTAGACCGCCATATCAATATAGCGGCCCAATTATAGACCGCTAAGTTTCCTGAGTTCCATTAACCCAAGGTTTGACCAAGGGTTAATATCTATATGATCCTAGAAGGACTGTTGAATTTCTGGGACATGTCACCTTAATCAAAAATGATTTGACTAAATTATGAAAGTTAAGAAAAGTACCGTGATGCTGCCGATTTATTTCCATGGCATAACCTAGTTATTTAAGGTATTTATTGAAATTCCTTATTTCCTTATAGAAGCGTTCATATTTTTGGATACTTTATCATGAGTTTATCATTGAAATTGTACATTCTTGGCCATATTATTTACATGCATGGAAGTAGCTTGATTTATACTTGAAGATGTGATTCGAGCACTGATTGTGTTCAAGGGCTCTATGCTAGTCCCCTCGGCTGATTGTCGGAAACATACTATTATAAACCATGGGGTATGATGCTACTGGCATCGCATTGTGCTGGGAGTACTTTCTTTATAAATAAGTGAAATGTCCACGGCAATCACGGAAATATTCACGACTTGTGAAAATATCCACAAAAATTCACGAAGTACTTGTTACTAAGCGAAGAGTACATTCTTGCTTTACTTGCTAGTACATTCTTGTTACATTCTTGAAAGGTCATAATTACATTCTTGCTTGATCATACTTGCTCAATCATATCTTAACTTGGTCATGTCTTGTTACTTTGGTTTATTTACATGATTTACCGCGTTCGCATGATTTTACCTTATTCTTTAGAGCTAAAACGCTAATCACTTTAATATTGCCAATCAAGTTGATGCGAAGATACATGCTGGACAAGTGTGCTCATTACTTACTTTTCAATCTTTTTAGGAGAGGCAAGTAGTTCAGATTCAGATTCGAGTTATTCAAATGATAGGTCGAGAGCGAATGAAAGTCTCATAAAATTGAGAGAGAAGGCTTAGGAAGTCAATAATGTCTAGATCGAGTTCATGTAATTTCCTCTTTATTGAGTCAACTAGATTTGGAATCGCCTATGTACTTGGATTTTTATCATTTTTATTATTAATGAAAGGAGATGTTGATTAAATTAGTGTGCAATTGCATCTTATGTGTGATTATCTTGCGCGCTGATTATTCTTACTTGTAAAAGGCTTACCATGCCGACTGTTCACGATTCCTAAATTATCTTCCGCTGTATTAAAAGACTCGGGGCATGACAGTTAAGTTGGTATCAGAGCTTAAGTCCAAGGACTTAGGGAGAAAAGTCATGTCATAGGATAAGTCCAAGGTTTAGGACCCTTACCTATGAACTAAGGAGGAAATTTTCCACCCATGTGAGAATTTGGGTAGAGCCCGGGATAAGATAATAATTTAGCTTTAGATTAACCCTTTCAAATTTCCATGAGAATTAACAATTTGTTATTCTCTAAGGTACCTTATTCTTATAATGACTCATCGCGTAGATTGGGATGGTATGCAGCAGACTGTTGCGGGCCTCACTCAGGCACTGCAAACGATAGCCCAAGTAGGCACTGGAGCAAGAGCTGGGGACTGGCATCGCAATTTCCGAAGCGTAAATCCTCCACGTTTCTATGGTTCTTCGAATCCAGACGAGGCCAAGAACTGGATCGATGAAATAAATCGTATATTTGACGTCATCCAGTGTATAGACCAGGAAAAAGTGCGCCTAGCTACTTTTCAACTCAACAAAGATGCACATACTTGGTGGAAGTCGGTTCCGGCACCTCCTGCTGATGCACCACACACATGGGAAGGCTTTCTTACCTTATTCTGTGCCAAGTATTTTTCAGAACATGTTAAGGAGAGAAAGGCTATGGAGTTCGCTTCTCTACGTCAGGGAATGATGACAGTTGCCGAGTATGAACTGTAATTTTCCAGACTAGCGCCATATGCGACTCATCTGGTCAGTACCGACCTATTGAAGGCCAATCGGTTTACGGACGAGTTAAGACCCGGTTATATTCAGTAGCTCGGGACCCAAAATATCTGTACTTATGCGGAGATGGTTCAACGGGCGTATCTCTGTGAAAGGACCTTGGAAAAGGTCAAAAAATTAAAGGGCAAAAGCGAAGAGTCAAGCCGACGGTCGGATCGGCGTAGTAAGAAGGAGAAATTTAGCATCACGGAGCCCTACAAACCTCGTGATAGCAGGAAGAGGTCGAGGAACGGGAGCGGGAGTAACTCCCAGAAGAATAAGAAAGTCAAGGAGGAGGATAAGCAAGTCATGGCGGCTTGCACCTTTTGTGAAAAGTTCGGCCACTCGACCGAGGAATGCTGGAAGCGCCTCGGTGCTTGTTTAAGGTGTGGCAGCCGTGAACATCGCATGCCAGACTACCCTCTCATGAAAGAACAATCGTCTGGTGGTGGATGTAAGAGGCAGGCTCGCCTCAATGCTGTTCTAGAAGATAATGAAGCGCCCCTAAATGATGGGCTTATAGAAGGAACTGTTCACATTTATTCCCTCTTGCATTGTGCTATTATACCGGTGCTTCTCATTCCTTCATATCCACCGCCTTTACAAAAACATTGCCAATTTCATCAGTTTCCTTACCTTCGGACCTTGCTGTTACTACACCTTTAGGCCTTGGAACCAAACTCACAAACTATTACCCCGATAGTGAAGTAAGGGTGGAAGGTCAAAATCTACCTACAAATCTCGTATGCCTTGACATGGAAGGCTATGATGCCATTCTAGGGGTAGATTGGCTTGTGGATCATGATGCCGATATTAATTGTCGGAATAGGATAATATCCTTTCGCAAACCAGGTCTTCCAAGATTTTCCTTCCTTGGTATCAAGTATAGGAAACATCCTACCATCATTTCTTCCCTTCACGCTTGCAAACTTATTTCGCAAGGATGTGAAGCTTTTCTCGCTTCTGTGATCGTCACCAAGTCTAACGAGATCATCTTAGCAGACATCCCCATTGTAAATGAGTTTCCTGATATATTCCCATCAGATTTACCTAGTTTACCACCCAAAAGGGAAGTAAACATCTCCATTGAACTCATTCCCGGAGCTGCACATGTTTCTATAGATCCCTACAGGATGTCCCCCACAGAACTTAAGGAATTGAAGATGCAGCTTCAAGAATTATTGGACAAGAGATTCATACGACCTAGCACATCCCCTTGGGGTGCGCCAGTCCTTTTTATCAAGAAGAAGGATGGATCACTCAGGCCCTGTATCGATTACCGGTGACTAAATCAACTTACAATTAAGAACAAGTATCCATTGTCGTGTATCGATGAACTATTTGATCAGCTTTCGGGAGCGGAGTATTTTTCCAAGATAGACCTCAGGTCAGGTTGTCACCGGCTTGGAATTAAAGACGAAGACATATACAAAACTACTTTTCGAAGCCGTTATGGTCATTATGAGTTTGTTGTAATGCCATTCGGGTTAACCAATGCCCCAGCAGCATTTATACAACTCATGAATAAATTTTTCCAGCCTTACCTGGACCAATTTGTAGTCGTCTTTATTGATGACATTCTTATTTACTCCAAGACAAAGGAAAAACATGAAGAACATTTGAAAATAGCCCTGCAGATTCTAAGAGAACACAAATTGTATGTCAAACTTAGTAAATGTGAGTTCTGGCTTAAGGAAGTCTCATTTCTTGGCCATATCATTTCAAAGGAGGGTATCACCGTGGATCCTTATAAAGTGGAAGCTGTCAAGAACTGGAGCTGGCCAACGACTGTGTCAGAAATAAGAAGTTTCCTAGGGCTAGCTGGCTATTACAGGAGATTTATCAAGGACTTTTCTAAAATTGCTGTTCCTTTGACAAGACTTACATGAAAAGAAAATCCTTATGTATGGTCGAAGGACTGTGAAAAGAGTTTCCTAACTCTTAAGGAACATCTCATGACAACCCCTATATTATCATTGCCCGTTGAGGGTGGTGGATTTGAAGTCTATACGGATGCGTCTGGCATTGGCCTAGGGTGCGTTCTTATGCAAAATGGGAAGGTAATTTGCTATTCTTTAAGACAATTGAAGCGTCACGAGGAAAATTACCCTGTACATGATTTAGAATTGACAGCTATTATATTTGCCTTAAAAATTTGGCGTCACTACCTTTATGGAGAGAAATTTACGGTTCATTCAGACCACAAAAGTTTGAAATATTTGTTCTCCCAAAAGGAGCTGAATATGAGGCAAAGAAGATGGTTGGAATACCTAAAGGACTTTGATTTTGCTATTCAATATCATCCTGGCAAAGCTAATGCTGTAGCGGATGCACTCAGCAGAAAACTAATGGGAAAGCTATCAAGTCTTATGATTAGTATGACTAATCTCATTCCTCAATTTGCTCAATTAAACTTAGATATTGACATGAAGGAAGAAGATTATTTTATGGCCAGTATTCGAACTCAACCTACATTAATAGAAGATCTGGTCAAGCTACAAGATGATGACCCAGTATTACTGGAGATTAAAACCAATATTGAGAAAAGGCCGGATTTCTCTATTTCCAATGATGGAAGATTACTATTTAAGGGCCGAATTTGTATGCCAGATCGTGTGGATACTAAGAAACTGATCTTGGAAGAAGCTCACAATTCCAAGTACACCATTCATCTTGGTGGTACTAAAATGTATCAGGATCTTAAAAGGAACTTTTGGTGGCCCAATATGAAAAGAGACATAGCAGATTTCGTGTCCCGCTGTCTCACTTGTCAACAAGTAAAGGCAGAGCATTTAAGACCCGCAGGTAAATTACACCCCTTGAATATTCCCGAATGGAAATGGGAAAGTGTAGGGATGGATTTCATCATGGGTTTACCTAAGACAAGAGGAGGACACGATGAAATATGGGTAATCATAGACCGATTGACAAAATCTGCACATTTTCTGCCAATTAAAAGTCGATGGTCTGTGGATATTCTAGCAGCATTGTACATAAGGGAAATCGTCTAATTACATGGTGTCCCTGTCACTATCATATCGGATCGAGATCCTCGATTCACATCACAGTTTTGGAAGGGTCTTCAACATTCTTTAGGGACCCGACTAAAGTTTAGCACAACATTCCATCCACAAACTGATGGTCAAACGGAAAGGACGAATCAAGTGGTGGAAGATATGCTAAGGGCTTGTGCTATTGATTTTGGAAGTAGTTGGCATGATCACTTACCATTAGTGGAATTTGCATACAATAATAGCTACCAGTCTAGTATACAAATGGCACCATTTGAAGCTCTATATGGAAGAAGCTGCCGATCACCGATATGCTGGAATGAAGTAGGAGAAAGGTAATTTCTAGGTCCCGACATGGTCAGGGATACTACAGAAAAGATAAAGCTTATTCGGGAGAGGCTTCAGATGGCACAAGACCGACAAAAATCTTATGTTGATAATCGAAGTCGCGACTTGGAGTTCCAAGTGGGAGACCATGTGTACCTTAAGGTTTCTCCGGGGCGTGGTATTCGAAGATTTGGCATTAAAGGCAAGCTTACTCCAAGATTTATTGGCCCATTTGAAATTCTGAAAAGGGTCGGTGAAGTGGCTTATCGACTGGCTTTGCCTCAACAACTAGTAGGAGTTCATGACGTATTCCATGTTTCTATGTTGAAGAAGTATGTTTATGATCCTTACCATGTTATCACTTATGATGATTTGGAAATTCAGAAGGATATGACGTACGAGCAAGCACCAATTAAGATTCTTCAACGTGAAGTGCGTCAACTAAGGAATAAGGCCATTCCTATGGTCAAGATTCAATGGAAGAAGTCATAGCCCTTTGAAGCAACATGGGAGACGGAGGAAGCTATGCGCAAGAAATATCCAGAGTTATTTAATTGTAAGTACACTCTCCATAAAATCCATATATATTGAATTTGGGGATCAAATTCTGTTAAGTGGGGGAGGGTGTAATGCCCCAGAATTTTTATAAATTATTTTTTGATGAATTTAGGAATTTTTTTGAAAATTATTAAAGGTCCAAATGAATTAAAAAATAAATATTGGGTTAAATAAATCATTATTTAGGCTCAATTATGATAAACAATTAACCTAGTCTAATTAATTGAAGCCCAAAGGGTTTAAGGACCAAGCCCATGAAATTTGGCCCATGTTCTAGAAGGTTAATTAGCCTATTCACGGAATTTAGGGATAAATACACCTCAAATAGATAATAAAATAGATAAACCAAAATAAGAGTTTGAACTCATTTCAAATTTGGCGCCTAGGATCTGTAGCGGTCTATCGTGCAACCGCTAAATACCATCAAGTGGCCCATTAAGCGACCACTACATTCTGTCAGTTTCGTGAAGTGAAGAAAGAGCAAAAGATTAGATTTTTGATGAATTATCTCCTAGAGATTGAGATGGGTGGACTAGTGAGCATCTTAAGGACTCTCAGAAATCGATCTAAGATTTACTAAGACTCTAGGATCGATCTAATACTCAAATCCTAGCAAAACCCTATAAATAGAATCTAATTTTGACATGCGCGACCCTTACATTGGCTCGCGTGAAACCAAGGTAAGATGATGTTATTCCAGGTAGGTTCTTTAGAGGCTTTTATTGATAATATATAGGACTAACATCTCCCAAAATTTCGTGCTAGGAGATCAAGCACACAAGGAGATAGAAGCTTGCAAAGTTGCTGGTTCTATATTATCGACCCAGGAAACTGTGCAAAAGTCTTGTGAAGATCAAGGAATTAGGATACCAAAACGAGGTAATTAGCGTTAGTGCCTTGTGGACACCAAAAATTGCACGCACAGATATCCAGCTCAGCCCAGCATTAACAACAGCACCGAGTGAAGAAGCCCCGGAGGGACTGGTCATCCGGACACCCCAAATATGCACACTGCCATGAAGCCGTCTCCGGAGTCACGATAGTGAAGAGAAATCAACCACCAAAAGCGCCCACAATCCATGGGCCTCGACAAAAATTGAATGGGCCACAACTCGTGCTCACAACGGGCTCAGAACTGCCCATTTAGCCCTTCAGCGGCACAGCCTTTTGGCCCTTCAGCGGTACACCCCTTGGGCCTTCAGCGGCACAGCCCTTGGCCCTCCAGCGGTACACCCCTGGGCCTTCATCGGCACAGCCTTTTGGCCCTTCAGCGGTACACCCCTGGGCCTTCAGCGGCACGCCCTTGTGCCCTTTCAACGGCACACCCTGCAAGCCTTCAACGACACACTATTTCTAGCCTTCAACGGCACACTATTTCAAGCCTTCAACGGCACACCCTTGCCCTTCAACGGCACACCCTGGTGGCCTTCAGCGGCACAGCCCCTGGCATCCAGCGGTACGCCCATTTGGCCTTCAGCGGCACGCCCATTTGGGGCTTCAGTGGCACGCCCATTTGGCCTTCAGCGGCACGCCCATTTGGGCCTCCAGCGGCACGCCCATTTGGGGCTTCAGCGGCACGCCCTTTTGGCCCTCCTGCGATACACTTCTTGAGCCGCCATCGGCACAGCGTGAAGGCATTTCAACGGAACGACGTGACGCCCATGCCCTACGTATCCTTGGCGCGCAGTGAGCTGTCCGAGGTGTCAACCAGAGGTTGGGCCACGCAGGCTACCCCGCTGCCACCAAGGACGGGGAGGTCAAACCCCATTCAATGCCCATTTGGCCTTCAGCGTCACGCCCATTTGGGCCTCCAGCGGCACGCCCATTTGGCCTCCAGCGGCACGCCCATTTGGGCCTCCAGCGGCACGCCCATTTGGGGCTTCAGCGGCACGCCCATTTGGCCCTCCTGCGGCACACTTCTTGAGCCCGCCAGCGGCATAGCGTGAAGGCATTTCAACAGAACGACGTGACGCCCATGCCCTACGTATCCTTGTCCCGCAGTGAGCTGTCCGAGGTGTCAACCAGAGGTTGGGCCACGCAGGCTACCCCTCTGCCACCAAGGACGGGGAGGTCAAACCCCATTCAATGCCCTTCACCTCCCGCCACCGTCGTTCGCGCACGAACGCTCCCGCCGCTGGGGTATAAAACGCCCCCCTTCTTCGGCCAAAAGAAGGAGGGAGGAGAGAAAAAGAGACGGACAGAGATGGAGACGAGAAGGGTGAAGAGGAGAAGAGAAGAAGAGGGAAGAGAGGAAGAGAGGGGAGAGGGCTCGCCGCTCCACCCACCGCCGCCGTCTGTGCGAAGAGGGAAGAGAGGAAGAGAGGGGAGAGGGCTCCCTCCTGCTACTCCGTCCACTGCCGTCCGTGCGAAGAGAAGAAGAAGAAGAGAAGAAGAGAAGAAGAAGAGGAGGGGAGGCTTCCCCCCTGCTACTCCATCCTCCGTCATCCGCGCAAAGAGAAGAAGAGAAAGGGAAAAGAGGAGAAGGGAAGAAGAGAAAGAGAAAAAGAGGAGAAGAAGGAGAAGAGAAGAAGAGGGAAGAGAGGAAGAGAGGGGAGAGGGCTCGCCGCTCCACCCACCGCCGCCGTCTGTGCGAAGAGGGAAGAGAGGAAGAGAGGGGAGAGGGCTCCCTCCTGCTACTCCATCCACCGCCGTCCGTGCGAAGAGAAGAAGAAGAAGAGAAGAAGAAGAGGAGGGGAGGCTTCCCCCTGCTGCTTCATCCTCCGTCGTCCGTGCAAAGAGAAGAAGAGAAAGGGAAAAGAGGAGAAGGGAAGAAGAGAAAGAGAAAAAGAGGAGAAGAAGGAGAAGAGAAGAAGAGGGAAGAGAGGAAGAGAGGGGAGAGGGCTCGCCGCTCCACCCACCACCGCCCGCCTGAAGAGAAGAAGAAAAAGAAGAGAAAGAAGAGAAGAAGAAAAGGGGGGAGAGGGCCTGCTGCCCTTCCACCTCCCCGCTGCTACTTCTGCTCATTTGCCTAAATGGAGACGCCCTTCCGTTTCTCCTTGGACACCCAGGCCCAACGCTTCTTTCCTGAGGCCCCTTGAGCCTCTCTCCCTCCTGCCAAGATTTCCTTCGGCCTAGCCAACCAACATCCCCGGTCCACCCTTAGCCCTTCTGGCCGGCATGCCCAGCCTTCCACCTTGCCCGGTGCGTTGTGGTTCCACCAACCCGACACACGCTGAACCCCCAGCGGCACGCCTTGCTGCCCCCATTCACCGTCAAAACCCCTGGGAGCCTTCCCCGGCACGGCCCACGCCCCCAGCCCGGCACAGTCCCCTAGCCGGTACACCCCCCCCTTAGCGGCATGCCGTGGCCAAGCCCTTCGCCGGCACACCCCTGTGGGTCTTCCCCGGTACGCCCAGCGGCCCTTCGCCGACACACCCCCAACCTCTTGCCCGGTACACCCCCGGCTAGCCTTGGAGAGGTCTCCCACTCGCTGTTTCTTTCGGGTTTTCTGAAGTTCTTTTAAAGGTGTTGCCGCTCTCGGGCGCCCACCTCCAGTTGTCGGGTTCCTCCACTCCATGTGGGCGCGTTCCCTGTATCTCCCTTACGCTCGGGTCAAGGGGAGATGCTGCCGAATTTTTGTTAGAAACGATAACATATTAAAAGGATAAAAGGAAGCAACAAACAAATGGAACGACCACATGTTAAAAAGACTAAAAGAAAGCAACAAACAAATAAAAAGAACAACGGTAAAATGCTTTAACCGAGGCAAGGGAACCATAATCATCTCAAAGAGAGCCAAATCGAACGGCAACTAAACAACTTGAACATTCGTCCTCATGGGAGAAAGAATGGAAATTGATCAAGAGAAGAAAGAAGAAACCCATGCAAACTTAATAAAATCAGAAGAGAAGAAAAGAAAAGCCTTAAAAGAAACGGAAGAGGAGTGAGCTCCCCAGGCCCTTCGCCGGTACACCCTCTAGCCACCCTTCGCCGGCACACCTGCTCGCG
The DNA here is from genome assembly GCA_022559845.1 of Amorphophallus konjac. Classification (NCBI taxonomy): domain Eukaryota; kingdom Viridiplantae; phylum Streptophyta; class Magnoliopsida; order Alismatales; family Araceae; genus Amorphophallus; species Amorphophallus konjac. The sequence continues at coordinate 87,696,711 of CM040129.1, read as the reverse complement.
CCCTTCGCCGGCACGCTCCCCTCCACCCTCCGTCACCGGCACACCTCCCCAGGCCCTCCGCTGGCACACCTCCCACCATCCCTCAGCGGCACGCTCATGCCCTCCTCCAGCGGTACGCCCTTCCACCGCCGCCTGCGGCACACCCTCAGCTCATTCTCTCGGCACACCCCGATCAACCCCTCAGCGGCACGCTTCCATGACCTTCGCCGGTACGCGCTTCCAGCTCCTTCTCCGGCACGCCCATCCTTGAACCCTCCAGCGGTGCACCCCCGTCCCTGCCTTCGCCGGTACACCCCCGATCAACCCCTCAGCGGCACGCTCGTGCCCTCCTTCAGCGGTACACCCTTCCACCGCCGCCAGCGGCACACCCTCAGCTCACTCTCCACCGGTACACCCTCTTTCAGCGGTACACCCTCTTTCAGCGGCACACTCTCCACCGCCCTCTTCACACATGTGCCGAATGCAACAAATAATAATAATAATAACGGACTCACAAAAAAAGAGGGATAAATAATAACAATAATAATAAAATTATAATAACAAAAAGGGGCAAATAATAATGATGACACACCCAATAAGTAAATAAATAATAACAATAAAAAGGGGGAAATAAGTAATAATAATTACCAACCCCAAAAAAATAATAAAATACAATAAATGAATAAGGAGAGAATAATAATAAGAACAATAATAAATGAACAATAACAATAAACTCACCAAAAAAAATAATATAAAAAACAATAGATAATAATCTTAAATTTTAATAATAGTAAAAATGACGAGACCCGCACTGCAGCCTTGTCTCTCTCCCGTGACCCGGTGCTGAAGGAACAACAATGCCGCCCTTGTGGGCTGGGCCTGTGCCTTGGGAGTTATCCCGACATGGCCAGGCCACGACCTAGTCTTGGGCCGACATTCCAATCAGACCGGACCAGTTTCTCAGGCGGGTCCCTTTCGAGTCATCATTAAAATTGTCGAGTGCTCGGCAGACATTTGAACGGATTCATCCTGACTTCCACCGCGTTTCCATCACGGACCTTTGTCCGAACATGAAAAGGTCCATGAGCGACCAACATGGCCGATGACTCCCATCCCGACAGGGTCGTAACCTGGCATTGCTCTGGGTCGATAGCCCGTCAAATCGGATTCATTCTAATCAGATTCGTTCCCGCTCTTTCATCGAAATTGCCGCGAACTCGGCATATATTGGTACGGGGTTGTTTCCATCTACATCGTACCTTCAATACGGACCCTTGTCCGAATATCAAGTGGTCCGCAAGTGACCGGCAAATCTGAATGGAACGAGAAGGCTCTCGTCATACCCGGACCCTATGCAAGGGAATATCAATAGGGCCTCCGTGGGTCGTGCTTAGACCTCGGGTCTACCCCGATCATGGTCATTGCCTGACCCATATTCTCGGCCTATAGCCAGCTATCCCTGTACACGTCTTCGTTTTGGAATATAGTCCCGGGACTCTTCCCCGTTGCCCTCCGGCACCGGAAATATTAATAATGCCCATGCAAGCCCCGTTTGGACCGCGGGAGGCGCCCCCGGTATGGTCCTGACTCGATCTCGCACCGGGCCAACAAATTCATTGGTTTCCTGCTACACTAACCGAGATTTAACCGAATGTTTTCAGTGTCTCGGAATAGTATATGTGCCGTATCCCGGCATACATATGTTCCAGGTCCTCCCGCGATGATTACGATATTCTCAAGCCGGACACCCGTCCGAATATTGAACGGTCTCCCGAATGACGGACACGTTTCGAATGTCCGCTTCCCTAGACACAGGTCTTTTCAGCCGATTCAAGGGATATTCCCTCGTTGCCCCTTGGCACCGAAAATATTAATGACGCTCATGCAAGTCTTGTTTCGACCGCGGGTGGCCCACCGCAGTATGGTCGCAGCTTGCTCTTGCACCGGGCCAACAAATTTACTAGTTTCTGACCGCTCTGACCGAGGTTTAGCCGAACGTTTTCCGTTCTTCTGAACAATAAATTGCCATATCCTGGCATACATATGCTCCGGTTTTCCCACGACGATCGCACTTTTCCCGAGTCGGACATTCATCCGAATATTAAATGGTCAGCACATGACCGACATGACCGCGAATGCTTTCTTCTCACCCTCATGCGAGGATTTCAATACCTCGTCATAGACCTTCCATGCAGTCGATTCCCTGGCCATGAGGCCCTGATTCCCGGTGATTAATCAAGGGTGTTCCCTCGTATGGGGGATGTAAATGACGTCGTGACCTTTATGGCGCGGGGGGTTTTGGTCCCGACACGAACTACACAATCGTCTGACGAAGTCAGATCGAGTGCACCATGGGCTCTTCGGGGCCCGAATAAATCGTCACTTCGTGACTGGCACGCCCACGCACATAATAAACCAATAAATAAATAAAACCACATCTTTTAAGTAAAAAGTGCGTTCACAAGTCCGGCACGCCCGGTGGGACCAAACCACCCTTCATCTTTCGCCGGGATTCAGGGCCTCATAGCCCCCTAATAAACGATGTTTGCCTGCTTTGATGAATTGCAGGTGCTGTCTCCGCCAGTCCTATAAAAAAAAAAGAGAAGCCAGACTCAGTGCAGCTACCTTCGTGGCCTCGAGGACGCTGCTTCGAAGCATATGCGGCTTCAAGAATAATGGGGGCTGTTATAAAAAGGGGAAGAGAAGAGAAGAGAAAGAGAAGAGAAGGAGGGGAAATCAAACCCTCCCCTTTTTCTCAAGAAGAAAGGGAAGAAAAGAAGAAAAGAAGAAAAGAAGAAGAGAAGAAAAGGAGAAAAGAAGAAAAAGAGAAAAGAAAGAAGCAAAAAAAAAAAAGAAGAGAAAGAGTCGACGAGAGAGGGCTGCACGGCCACGTCCGTCGAGACCCGTGCTGAATTAAGATTACCATTATGGGGTTGATGCGGTGGAGATAACCACTCATCCCCTCCCTGAGGGGGTGAGCGCTCTCCTGCACCTCCACCCTGGTCAATCATACAAAAAAGGGGGAGAAATAAAGAAGAGAGGAAGAAAAGTTGGCCAGCATCGCCGACTGAAAGAGCAAGAAGAAACCTGGCATCCCGCCCGACTCTAGGAGGTCCCGAGTCCGCGGTGCAATGACCCCGCTCGTTCCTCCTTCCTGATGCCTCCATCCGACACAAAACGGCCCCCGAGTGGTTGTTAAAAGACCCAGCGAGCCACAATTGTAGCTTGGTGAATGGTTGCCCGCTGTGGGGAATGCTTTACAGCAATAAGGCCAAGCATGGCCACCACTCCCGAAGAGAGCATGCACATACCCCGCCATGGGGGATGAGAAGAAGATATACACCCTGCTACGGGGGCATAGGAGGCAAAAAAGAAATACACCCCATTCCCAGGGGCACATGAAGAGAATCCGCCCCGACTGAGGGGCACACAAAGCAAAAGCTACACCCCGACCTGGGGACGTAAGAAGAAATAGAGCTGCACCCCGATTAGGGGCATTTGAAGGGGAAATACACCCCGATATGGGGGCATAAGAAGAAGAGAATCCACACCCGGCCTGAGGACACATAAAAAGAGAAACTCACCCTGGCTTAGGGGTATATGAAGAAGGAACGTACCCCGGCCTGGGGGCATAAGAAACAAAAGCACACCCCATGCTAGGGGCATATGGAGAGAATGCACCTCGCCCTGAGGGGCGCAAAAAGTATAAGAACACACCCTGGCTTAGGGGCATTTGAAGAAGGAACACACCCCGCTATGGGGGCATAGAAGCCATAAAGAGTACGCCCCGGCTTAGGGGTATTTGAAGGAGAAGGATACCCCGCCTCGGGGGACATTGCAAGCAGCGATACACACGGCTAGGGCGCACAGGAAGCAAATCACACCCCACTCCTGGGGACACATAAAGAGAGTACACCCCGCCATGGGGGCACGTGAAGAGAATCCACCCCGACTCAGGGGTACATGAAGCAACAAAGAATACACCTCGCCTTAAGGAGTCTGAAGAAAAAGCATACACCCCACTTTGGGGGCACAAGAAGCAAACATTCCCCAGCGTGTCGGGGTAGAAGAAGAAGAATTTCCCCCTCGGGGGCATATAAAAAAAAGAGAAGCGAAAGATACACCCGGTGCTCGGCACACATGAAGAGAAAGGGCACCTCCCTCTGGGGGCACAACAAGCAACAAAGATATACCCCACCCCGGGGGCACAAGAAGAAGACACACCCCACCTTGGGGGCGTAAGAAGTCAAGAGATATGCCCCGCCACGGGGCAGTAGAGGTAAAATGCATTCCCCCCGGGGGCACATGAAGCAACATACCCCTCGCCTCGGTAGCATATGGGGCGAACAGGCTACATCCCAGCTCGGGAGCATAAGAAACAAAAGATATACCCCACGTCGGGGGCATATGAAGTCAGGAATCACACCCCCGTCCTAGGGGTATTTGAAGAAGAAACATACCCCGCCAGGAAACATAGAAGCCATAAAGAACACACCCCCGCTTAGGGGTATTTGAAGAAGATACATCCTACCTCGGGAGCATAAGAAAGAGAAGAATACATCCCGTCTTAGGGATATTTGAAGAAGAAATATACCCCGCCAGGGGGCATAGAAGCCATAAACAATATGCGCCAGCTCAGGGGCATTTGAAGAAAAAACATACCCCGCCCGGGGGACGCAGAAGCAAAGAGACAGAGTACACCTCCACCCGGGGGCACCGAAGCAAAGAGGCATACATCCCGACCTGGGAGCACATGAAGAAAGAATATACCCCGACCTAGGGACGCTAGAATAAGAAACATACGCCCCGATCCAGGGACATGAGAAGCAAGAGAATACGTCCTGCGAAAAGGTATGAGAAACATGAAGAATGTACCCCAGCCTAGGGGCACAGAAAAAAATACACTCCGCCCTTGGCGTATAAGAAGCAGAAGCACCTACCCCAGCCTAGGGGCACAGAAAAAATACACTCCTCCCTTGGCGCATAAGAAGCAGAAGCACCTACCCCAGTCTGGGGGCACAAAAATACACTCCGCCCTTGGCGCATAAGAAGCAGAAGCATCTACCCCGACCAAGGGCACAGAAACAAAGAGACATACATCCCGATCTGGGAGCATAAGAAGAAAGATATACTCTGCCCAAGCGGCATGTGAAGAAACAACATACCCTGCTTCGGGGGCGTAGAAGCCGTAAAGAGATACACCCCCGCCTTAGGGGGGCGTAAGAAGCAAAAGATACACCCCCGCCTCAGGGGGGCATAAGAAGCAAAAGATACACCCCCGTCCTGGGGGCATTTGAAGAGAGTTACGCCCCGTACCAGGGGCATATGAGGAAGAAACATACCCCGCCTGGGGGCATAGAAGCCGTGAAGAGTATACCCCGGCTTGGGGGCATTTGAAGAGAGCTACACCCCGTACCAGGGGCATATGAAGAAGAAACATACCTCGCCTCGAGGGTCTAGAAGCCATAAAGAACACGCCCCGACTTAGGGGCATATGAAGAGAAGTCCACCCTGGCTTGGGGCTATATGAAGAAGAAACATACCCCACCTGGGGGCATAGAAGCTGCGAAGAGTATACCCCACCATGGGGGCCTTTGAAGAGAGCTACACCCCGCCTCGGGGGGCATTAAAAAAAAACACACCCTGGTCTGGGGACATAGAAGCCATAAAAATAATACACCCCGCCTAGGGGGCACAGAAGCGAAGAGGCAAAACACACCCCTCAGGGGGGCACATACCAAATAAAGTTACATCCCAACCTGGGGGCACATTAAGAGAAATACACTCCAACGCGGAAGCAGTAATGAGAAAAGAAGAGCAGAATAAAGAAAAGACATATGAGCCAGACATGGTCCTCGAGCCTGCCTCATCACACAAAAGAAGAGAAGAAAAGAAAGAATACACAGGAGGCAGACGTGGTCCTCGAGCCCGCCTCACCACACAAAAGAAGAGAAGGAAAGAAAGAGTACACATGAGGCAGACATGGTCCTCGAGCCCGCCTCATCACACAAAAGAAGAGAAGAGAAAAAAAAGAGACATGAGGCGAACATGGTCCTTGCACCTGCCTCTCCATAAAAAAAGAAGAGAAGAGGAGAAAGGACAGTCACGAGACGAACATGGTCTCTGCACCTGCCTCTCCATAAAAGAAAAAGAGAAGAAGAGAAAAAATAGTCATGAGGCGAACATAGTCTCTGCACTTGCCTCCCCATAAAAGAAGAAGAGAAGAAGAGAAAGAACGGTCACGGGACGAACACGGTCCTTGAACCCGCCTCTCCGCAAAAAAGAAGAGAAGAAGAGAGAAAGGAATGATCACGAGACAAACATGGTCCTTGCACCTGCCTCTCCATAAAAAAAATAAGAGAAGAAAAGGGAGAAAAGATACACTAGGCGAACATGGTCTTTGCACCTGCCTCTCCATAAAAGAAGAAGAGAAGAAGAGAAAGAAGAGTCGTGGGGCGAACATGGTCTTTGCACCTGCCTCTCCACAAAAAAAAGAAGAGAGTCACGAGGCAGACGCGGTCTTTGCACCCGCCTCTCTCCATAAAAGAAGAAGAGAAGAAGAGAAAGAACATTCACGGGGCGAACATGGTCTCTGCACCTGCCTCTCTACAAAGGAAGAAGAGAAGAAAAAAAAAGAGACACGAGGCAAACATGGTCTTTGCGCCTGCCTCTCCACAAAAGAAGAAGAGAAAAAAAAAATGAGACACAAGGCAGACGTGGTCTTCGAACCCGTCGCCTCACACAAAAGAAGAAGAAAAAAAAAGAGACATGAGACATACGTGATCTTCGAACCCGTCGCTTCACGAATCCTTCTCCTCGGCTCTCGTACCCTGCTACCCGACGCCCTTCGGCTCAGCCGTGTCAGCCAAGGCCGACTATCAGGATTGGTCCACCCGTCCCACCGCGCTCTCCAATATCTTTTCGGCTCTTGCATCCCGCTTCCCAATATCTTTGGCTCTTGCAGCCTGCTTCTCAGAATTCGGCTCTTGCAGCTTGCTTCGCAGAATTCGACCTTCGCGGCCCACCTCCCATAATTGTGACTCCTGCAGCCCGCTCCCCAATTTTGGCTCTTGTAGCCTGCTCCCCTGATTTGGCTTCCGTAGCCTACTGCCCACAATCTCGGCTCTTACAGCCCGCTTCCCAATATCTTTAGCTCTTGCAGCCTGCTTCTTAGAATTCGACCTTTACGGCCTGCTTCCCTTTGGCTTTTATAGCATGCTTCCCAATTCTGGCTCTCGTAGCCTACTTCCCCTTGGCTTTTATGGCATGCTCCCCAACTTTGGCTCTCACAGCCTGCTTACCTTTGGCCCTCGTGGCCTGCTTCCCAACCTCGGCCTTTACGGCCTGCTTCCCTTTGGCTTTTATAGCCTGCTTCCCAATTCTGGCTCTCGTAGCCTGCTTCCCCTTGGCTTTTATGGCCTGCTCCCCAACTTTGGCTCTCGCAGCCTGCTTACCTTTGGCCCTCGCAGCCTGCTTCCCAACCTTGGCTCTTGCAGCCTGCTTCCTTTTTACTTCTATAGCCTGCTCCCCACTTCTGGCTCTCGCAGCCTGCTTACCTTTGGCCCTCGTGGCCTGCTTCCCAACCTTGGCTCTTGCAGCCTGCTTCCCTTTGGCTTTTATAGCCTGCTCCCCAATTCTGGCTCTCGTAGCCTGCTTCCCCTTGGCTTTTATGGCCTACTCGCCAACTCTGGCTCTCGTAGCTTACTTCCCTTTGGCCTTTGTGGCCTGCTTCCCAAGTCCGGCTCTCGTAGCCTGCTTCCCAGGATTCGGCCTTCGTGGCCCGCTTCCCATAACTTCGGCTCTTGCAGCCCGCTTCCCAATTTCGGCCCTTATGGCCCGCTCCCCTAATGTCCCTTGGGTTCTATAGCCTGCTTCCCTAATACCCTTTCAGCCGTTCGTGGTCTGCTTCTCTAATACCTTTACTACCACTACACTTATATGTAACAACAATATTTTCTTATGCAAAAACAAACACAAAAAAAAACAAAAAAAATAATAAAACAGACACACAAAAAGAGGAAAAAAAATAAAAAAAAAGAGAATGCATGATTGTCCTGCTTGCATGTTTGCTTAATATAGAATAATACACCTCCTTGGAATTTTCTAGGACCGCATTTCCTTGCTAAATAATGCTGCCCCGATTCCGGATGCACGGGCGTCACAGCACGCACTCGAAGGGAACCCAATTATGGCAGGTGCACGCGTCAAGGGGAAGAGTCATGGCTGAATCGCTAAGCCCAACTCACAAAATAAACCTGAGGCAATGCTCCCACACTTAGCACTTAATGTGTTCAATATCTTTCAATCATAGGGATTGCCCGAATTCCTTCTTAGCACTCTACGGAGACTTGAATTCCTGCACTCGCGTGAAAGGTAATCGTGAGGAAAAAGCTGCCTACCCCCACTGTAAAATAAAAAAAAAACAAAAAGAGAGAGAGAAAAAATGATGCAAAAAAAAGAGAGAAACGTGAATCCGAGTAGCCGGGAATCTCCATTGAGACACATGAGGAGACTCGCGTAAATGGTGAAGCGAATTACAATAAGGATGAAACCTATTGGCCGAGAATCCCCATTGAGACATATGAGGAAACTCGCATTAAACGGTGGAATCCGCAATAGAATCACAATAAGGATGAATCTTAGTAGCCGGGAATCCCCATTGAGACACATGAGGAGACTCGCCCCGAACGGTGAAATCCGCTGCCAAAATAAACAAGTGGAGTCGAAAGTCTAGAAGTAATGTGTAGGCGCTAGAGTGATCCTCGAGTGTCACCAGAAAACCTGCATATCCCTATGGTTAGGGCTCTTTGTTCACACATTTGTACCGCCACGCCACAGAGAATTACCTCGGGTGAAATGCGTGAATTAAGGCTATGCACGCAAGACGTGCGATATCCTCTTGACGGGTGCACCACCCCTCAATTGTGCCTCATGACCCGCACCGTGTCCGCGAATTATGGGCGATGTCCCTATCCCATCCCCTATAGAGGGAGCTATCACATACGTATATTTATGTTATGTCTGCTAATGAATACCTGCATGCTTGAATAAAAAAAATAATAACAAAAAACATATAAATAAAAAAAATAATGTGTGTATACAGTAAAATCAATTTCAGCTATCGCAGCCTATTTTCCCAGCTCTGGCTCGTAGAGCCCAATCTTGGCCCCCATGGCCTACCTCTTGCCCTCGCGGCTCGTTAATCTCCCAACTCCAGTTTCTGTAATCCGCTTCCTCGATTTGGGCTTTCACATCTTACGCCATAATTTCGGCTCTTGCAGCCCGCTTCCCAACAACTTTGGCTCTTGTAGCCTACTTACCTCGGCCCCCATGGCCCGCTTTCCCAATTCTGGCCTTCACGGCCTGCTTCCCGGAATTCGGCCTTCACGGCCCGCTTCCCATAATTTCGGCTCTTGCAGCCCGCTTCCCAACAACTTTAGTTATTGTAGCCTGCTTACCTCGGCCCCCATGGCCCGCTTTCCCAATTCTGGCTCTCGTAGCCTGCTTCCCAGAATTCGGCCTTCATGGCCCACTTCCCATAATTTCGGCTCTTGCAGCCCACTTCCCAATATCCTTGACTTTCATAACCTGCTCCCCCAATTCGGCCTATGCGGCCCGCTTCCAGACTTTGGCCCTTCTGGCCTGCTTCCCTTCGGCTCTTGCAGCCTACTTTCCCAGTTTTGGCTCTGGCAGCCTGCTCCCCAAATTTTGGCTTTCGCAGCCCGCTTTCCTGATTTAGGGACACTAAATAATTTCTCACCCCATGTTTACGTGCAGGGGAATATAGAAGAGGAGAAAAGAGAATTGAAGGTGAAAATAAGGAAAGAAGAAAAGGAAACACTCTTGAAGTGCTCCAACGGTGCAGTAGCCTACAAGCCCTTCAGCGGCACACTACTAAGTGCCCTCAGCGGCACACTCATTGTGAAGCCTACAACGGCACGCCCTTCTGCCGCTCCAACGTCAGTTCCCGACACCTTGTCGGCATTGATGAAGAGACGAAGAGACCAACATACTGCTTCAGTTCCCGGCATCCCGCCAGCACTGATGAAGAGACAAAGAGATCAACATGCTGTTTCAGTTCCCGGCATCCCGTCAGCACTGATGAAGAGACAAAGAGACAAACAAACCAGGTCAGCTCCCGGCACCCTATCGGCACTGACGAAGAGACAAAGAGACCAACAAACCAGGTCAGCTCCCGACACCCTGTCGGCACTGGCGAAGAGACAAAGAAATCAACAAACCAGGTCAGTTCCTGGCACCCTGTCGGCACTGACGAAGAGATAAAGAGACCAACAAACCAGGTCAGCTCCCGGTGCCCTGTCGGCACTGACGAAGAGACAAAGAGACCAACAAGCCAGGTCGGTTCCCAGTATCCTGCCGGCACTGACGAAGAGACAAAGAGACCAACAAACCATGTCAGCTCCCGGCGCCCTATCGGCACTGACGAAGAGAGAAAGAGATCAACAAACCTGGTCAGCTCCCGACACCCTGTCGGCACTGGCGAAGAGACAAAGAGATCAACAAACCAGGTCAGCTCCCGGCACCTTGTCGGCACTGACGAAGAGAAAAAGAGACCAACAAACCAGGTCAGCTCCCGACACCCTGTCGGCACTGACGAAGAGACAAAGAGACCAACAAACCAGGTCAACTCCCGGCACCTTGTCGGCACTGGCGAAGAGACAAAGAGATCAACAAACCAGGTCAGCTCCCGACACCCCGTTGGCACTGACGAAGAGATAAAGATATCAACAAACTAGGTCAGCTCCTGACACCCTATCGGCACTGGTGAAGAGACAAAGAGATCAACAAACCATGACAGCTCCCGACACCCCGTCGGCACTGACGAAGAGACAAAGAGACCAGCATACCATGTCAGCGCCCGACGCCCTGTCGGCACGGATGAAAAAGAGAAGAAGAGACCAACATGCTACGGCAGCTCCCGACGCCCTGTCGGCACTGATGCAAAAGAGAAGAAGAGACCAACACGCTACGGCGGCTCCCGACGCCCTGTCGGCACTGATGAAGAGGAGAAGAGACAAGCATGCCACGTCAGCTCCCGACACCCCATCGGTGCCGATGAAGAGAAAAGAGACCAGTACACCCGCGGGCACCGCCCGGCTCATCATTCGCCTGCGCTACCCGTGGGTGGGGGGCATTTGTGGACACCAAAAATTGCACGCATAGATATCTAGCTCAGCCCAGCATTAACAACGGCACCGAGTGAAGAAGCCCCGGAGGGACTGGTCATCCGACTCCCCAAATATGCACACTGCCGTGCAGCTGTCTCCGGAGTCACGACAATGAAGAGAAATCAACCACCAAAAGCCCCCACAATCCATGGGCCTCGAAGAAAATTGAATGGGCCACAACTCGTGCTCACAATGGGCTCAGAACTGCCCATTTTAGCCCTTCAGCGGCACAGCCTTTTCGCCCTTCAGCGGTACACCCCTTGGGCCTTCAGCGGCACAACCCTTCGCCCTTCAGCGGCACACCCCTGGCCCTTCAGCGGCACAGCCTTTTGGCCCTTCAGCGGAACACCCCTGGGCCTTCAGCGGCACGCCCTTGTGCCCTTTCAACGGCACACCCTGCAAGCCTTCAACGGCACACTATTTCAAGCCTTCAACGGCATACTATTTCAAGCCTTCAATAGCAAACTATTTCAAGCCTTCAGCGACACAACCTTGCCCTTCAACGGCACACCCTGGTGGCCTTCAGCGGCACAGCCCCTGGCGTCCAGCGGCACGCCCATTTGGCCTTCAGTGGCACGCCCATTTGGGGCTTCAGCGGCACGCCCATTTGGCCTTCAGCGGCACACCCATTTGGGGCTTCAGCGGCACGCCCATTTGGCCTTCAGTGGCACGCCTATTTGGGCCTCCAGCGGAACGCCCATTTGGGGCTTCAGCGGCACGCCCATTTGGGGCTTCAGCGGCATGCCCTTTTGGCCCTCCTGCGGCACACTTCTTGAGCCCGCCAGCGGCACAGCGTGAAGGCATTTCAACAGAACGACGTGACGCCCATGCCCTACGTATCCTTGGCGCGCAGTGAGCTGTCCGAGGTGTCAACCAGAGGTTGGGCCACGCAAGATACCCCTCTGCCACCAAGGACGGGGAGGTCAAACCCCATTCAATGCCCTTCAACTCCCGCCACCGTCGTTCGCGCCCGAACGCTCCCGCCGCTGGGGTATAAAACGCCCCCCTTCTTCGGCCAAAAGAAGGAGGGAGGAGAGAAAAAGAGACGGACAGAGAGGCAGACGAGAAGGGTGAAGAGGAGAAGAGAAGAAGAGGGAAGAGAGGAAGAGAGGGGAGAGGGCTCGCCGCTCCACCCACCGCCGCCGTCTGTGCGAAGAGGGAAGAGAGGAAGAGAGGGGAGAGGGCTCCCTCCTGCTACTCCGTCCACTGCCATCCGTGCGAAGAGAAGAAGAAGAAGAGAAGAAGAGAAAGAAGAAGAGGAGGGGAGGCTTCCCCCTGCTGCTCCATCCTCCGTCGTCCGCGCAAAGAGAAGAAGAGAAAGGGAAAAGAGGAGAAGGGAAGAAGAGAAAGAGAAAAAGAGGAGAAGAAGGAGAAGAGAAGAAGAGGGAAGAGAGGAAGAGAGGGGAGAGGGCTCGCTGCTCCACCCACCACCGCCGTCTGTGCGAAGAGGGAAGAGAGGAAGAGAGGGGAGAGGGCTCCCTCCTGCTACTCCGTCCACCGCCGTTCGTGCGAAGAGAAGAAGAAGAAGAGAAGAAGAAGAGGAGGGGAGGCTTCCCCCCTGCTGCTCCATCCTCCGTCGTCCGCGCAAAGAGAAGAAGAGAAAGGGAAAAGAGGAGAAGGGAAGAAGAGAAAGAGAAAAAGAGGAGAAGAAGGAGAAGAGAAGAAGAGAGAAGAGAGGAAGAGAGGGGAGAGGGCTCGCCGCTCCACCCACCGCCGCCGCCTGAAGAGAAGAATAAAAAGAAGAGAAAGAAGAGAAGAAGAAAAGGGGGGAGAGGGCCTGCTGCCCTTCCACCTCCCCGCTGCTACTTCTGCTCATTTGCCTAAAGGGAGACGCCTTTCTATTTCTCCTTGGATACCCAGGCCCAACGCTTCTATCCTGAGGCCCCTTGAGCCTCTCTCCCTCCTGCCAAGATTTCCTTCGGCCTAGCCAACCAACATCCCCGGTCCACCCTTAGCCCTTCTGGCCGGCATGCCCAGCCTTCCACCTTGCTCGGTGCGCTGTGGTTCCACCAATCCGACACACGCTGAACCCCCAGCGGCACGCCTTGGTGCCCCCGTTCACCGGCACAACCCCTGGGAGCCTTCCCCGGCACGGCCCACGCCCCCAGCCCGGCACAGTCCCCTGGTCGGTACACCCCCCCCCTTAGCGGCACGCCGTGGCCAAGCCCTTCACTGGCACACCCCTGTGGGTCTTCCCCGGTACGCCCAGTGGCCCTTCGCCGACACACCCCGAACCTCTTGCCCGGTGCACCCCCGGCTAGCCTTGGAGAGGTCTCCCACTCGCCGTTTCTTTCGGGTTTTCTGAAGTTCTTTTAAAGGTGTTGCCGCTCTCGGGCGCCCACCTCCAGTTGTCGGGTTCCGCCACTCCATGTGGGCGCGTTGATGTGGGACGGGACCACGAACACGACAAGCTCATGATTGCCCCTTAACGAGGGAAGCATCGGATGTGCGCGGTTGAGAAACCGGCAATGAGCTAGGGTGATCGGCTCTCTTTTGTGCCCGGATCGGGTCACAGGACGGTCATGTACTCTCTCGCAGTAGCGGTAATGAACATATAAAGCGAGCTAGATATCCCTACACATTCTCTCTAGCAGCGGCATAAACAAATATATATGAAGTAAGCAAAATGCCGAGAAGGGAGCAGAAACGATACCTCCACACGCTCGGCGTGGGGACGACGGACCCAGCCGAAACTCGTACTCCCAGGATAAATATTACACAATGATGACAACAATGAAATATCACCCACTCCACGCAGGGAGGTAAAGGGCTACACAATTGGGCCCGGGAGGACCGAATTCGGGTTGACGGGCGGCTTCTCGCGTCTCTTCGACAGCACCCGAACTAGTGACGGTGGGTCCCACGTGCTGTCCGGAGGGACCGTGCGGGAACCGGTGTCACCACTGTGGTGGGGACACTTGTGGAAGTGTTCCCTGGGCTGGCGGCACGCTGGTTCACCGGCCGGAGGCCGGGCGGCTCCGTTCAGGCACCGGTCGGAATGACCGGCCACGGACCTGCCGGTTCTGTTTTCCAGCGCACGCTCCGACGATAACGGACGCTGAGATCAGCTCCGATGTCGGAATGCGACGAAACTGATGCCGTTGGAAAGATGCTTCGAAGGGCTTCAACCCAAGGTGATTACAGAAAAATAATCAAGCTTGTACTTCTGATTGGCGAATTTTGAAGGTTGCTGTTGTACAGTTCTTGAAATCTCAGGTCAGCAGAGAACTTTCCTGTGGGTTGCCTTTGACTGTGAGGTAGACGTCCGAATCTGGGGTTGTGTTCTTTAGAACAGTTATGGGAAACCAAGTTACGAAACTAGGACTATTTTTGGATCTGGATTTGGAGTGGTGGTGATTTGTTCTGATTTTGGAAGTGGAGGGTGATCGGATCTGGGATCTGACTGACAACACTGTAGCTGAGGAAGAACACGAATTTCTACAAATAGATAGAAGGCTAATAAAAAATTAAGAAAATTTGTGGATGTAGGGGGTGATGGACAGAACTCCCAGTAAAATTGGTAGGGTTTGGACAAATCAAAAAAATGGCCGAGGTGGGAACACAGGGCAGCTGTCACTGTAGATAGTGACAAAACAGAACTAGGAATGAAAGATGCACGAAAATGGGAAAATACTAAACGATGGAATTTGGGCGTGAAAATTTAGGTGGAGCTTGGGATACAAGGGAAGAACACACCATAAAAATGTCAATCCACGAAGAGGCCGTGGATGATAGCAGGATTTTCGGGAAGAGGCTGCTGTCTGCCAAGGATAGAACTTCAACGGCGGCTCGATGGCGGCACGAACGGCGGCGACGGCGGCACAGATGATCACCGGAGATAGGGGGAAGGGGATAGAAGATAGAAATCACTCTAGAACTGGAGGTTGGAGGAGAGAAACCAGAGGGAGAGAGGAGGGGCTCAAGAATACTCTTGATTTTCCAACAATTTTCTCTTCATTAATGCTAACAAATGGAAAATACAACCTTTTATATGCTACCAATCTAATCTAATGTACACCCTTGGATCTAGGGAGGGGGATTGAATGGCTGGGATTAAGTGTGATTAACACACCAAAAATGATAAAATAATGAGGGGAGAGGGGCGCCCCCTTGACTAGGGTGAATGGGTTGAAAGGTAGGTGGCCTACCTTTGAAAATGTTAACCACTTGTCTACCATGTGGTCAATTGGCATTCAACCCTTCTAGATGGCCACCTAGGATAGTTGACCAGCCCCACATGAGTGACATGGACCAATGGGAAAGGGCTGAGGGCCCCCTTGCTTGGTCCTACTGGAATTTTACATATAAACCCACTAAGACCTACAATTGCGTACCCATATAACACAAGGGTATACATACAAATATGAAAAGACATAAATGCAAACAAAATGCGTACGGTCTTGCCTCGATGTCCCCATCAATTCTCCCCGGGTGGGAGGAACTCGACCCCGTCGAGTAGGGGTATGGATGCTCGAATACTCCGGCGGATCCGTCACCGTGCCAAGTAACGTGGGTATGCTTCACTCCAAGTGACCGTCACTTGCTCATTCCATATATACTCGATATGCACAAGCTGCTATGGGCTAAAGGTGGACACTCCGGGTGAGGCACTCTCAAAAGGGGAGGTGGCGGCTCGAAGACTCACTAGGAATCACCGCTGAGTCCCTGTAGGTGACTGATCCGGGTTTAGATATAGAACCGATCCCATACTCATCGAGTGAGTCCAATCGCCTCTTACTCATAAGAGAATGACAACGCGCTGACACAAGACACATGCAGACTCACCATGCACTAACACACATATGCAAACCACACAAGGAAAACACACAAACTCATCTATGACCCTAGACACACCTAATGTTAGTCCGACCCGTACATGGGCGATGGCGGACCAGGACACCCGAATATGTGCCATACATGCATTTGACGTAACCGAAGTATGACCCAGTCATGCATGGACGGCCCTTTAGATTTAGGAGACTTGAGTGGGCTAGGAAAGCCGGGTGTAGGAGTATCATGGACGGGCTTGGTGGGTATGGAGGACCCGACCCGTAGGAAAGGGGTATGAATGTGGACTTCCCCGAAGAAGTGAAGGGAATATGAAGGGTCTAGGGATCCACTAGGGAAGGGGTCAAAGGGATCAAAGAAGGTATGACCCCTTATGGTGGGTTCCAACATGACATGGTCCCAATCGTGAAATTCTTGAAGGTGCGGGTGGTCACCTTCCTCCGTCATGGTTGATGGGACCGTGTATAGGAAATATGACTCCTCCCTCGGAAGCAAAGTCATGAAATCGGGCTCATCCGGTAGCGGGAGAAGTAGAAGAACCTCCGTGGTGATACAACCCACGGTGCACTCGGAGGTAATGGACCCGAAGGCCGGATGGGGGAAGCTACGACTCGTGGGTTGGTCGAGGTCTCGGGCCAACATATGTGTCAACTTCCATTGCGTGTCTAGTCCCATAACAAGATCGTCCAACGTGTCAACATGGTGCCTAGATCGAAACGTGGTATAGAAGGAGTTGACCGGCACTAGAGGTAGGATGGGGTCCATGGATGAGAAGGGAGGTGGGACCAAGCCATCCTTGAGCCAACTAAGAAGCGGCTCGGCTATGTATAGTGTACCCGTTAAAAACACGGGTGGCTCGGGCTTTGGTGGTTCCAAATGAGAGGATTCCGAATCGAATTCGGAAATAGAGGGGGATGACATTGGAACTCTCTCGAGTGGTGAAGGCCATGGTGTAGGCGACTGGGAGGTAGATGCTTGTCTAAAGCCACCATACCGAGAAAAGTGTGACTCAAATGGTTCGACCACTAGAGCGACCGTATAGGATTCCGCTAGAGAGAATGCATTGCGGATAAGACATTCTAACTGGAAGTGAAAGCGCAAACCTCTCCGGAAGTGAAATGCGGCCGTGTTACTCTCCTCTCCGAAGCCATGTTCCAACCAATACGTATGATATGCCCGAATGTACTCAGACACGACCTATCGCCTTGGACGGGTCGGCATGGGTTGGCCATAGTTGCCAAAATACGGGAATGGATCCCTAGGAATGGATATGCAAGGCCATTTGGACATGACACTAGACCGACTATGCAAGGTTGGGATGCATGCACACTAAGGACAAGACACCAAGACTCGGTACGGGCGGAGTTAATCGATCCGAAGATCACTCGCGCAAGTATGCGACCTTCCCGATAGGCGTAGCCTAACGTTCGGACAACACCTTTTATATACTGACTAATGGTATGCAAATGTAACTCCTAAGACCGACTTAGACACTTAGACTTAAATGACACTCTTTTTTTTTTGTTTTGGACACCCTAGACTCAACTCGCTCTGATACCAAATTGATGTGGGACGGGACCACGAGCACGACAAGCTCGTGATTGCCCCTTAACGAGGGAAGTGTCGGACGTGCACGGTTGAGAAACCGGCAGTGAGCTAGGGTGGTCGGCTCTCACTTGTGCCCGGATCGGGTCACGGGACGGTAACGCTCTCTCTCGCAGCAGCGGTGATATAAATATAAAGCAAGCTAGATATCCCTACACATGCTCTCTAGCAGCGGCATAAATAAATATATATGAAGTAAGCAAAATGCCGAGAAGGGAGCAGAAACGATACCTCCACGCACTCGACGTGGGGACGACGGACCCGGCCGAAACTCGTACTCTCAGGATAAATATTACACAATGATGACAGCAATGAAATATCACCCACTCCACGCAGGGAGGTAAAGGGCTACACAATTGGGCCCGGGAGGACCGAATTCGGGTTGACGGGCGGCTTCTCGCGTCTCTTCGGCAGCACCCGAACTAGTGACGGTGGGACCCACGTGCTGTCCGGAGGGACCGTGCGGGACCCGGTGTCACCATTGTGGTGGGGACACTTGTGAAAGTTTTCCTTGGGCTGGCGGCATGCTGGTTCGTCGGCCAGAGGCAGGGCGGCTCCGTTCGGCACCGGTCGGAATGACCGGCCACGGACCTGCCGGTTCTGTTTTCCGCCGCGCGCTCCGGCGAGAACGGACGATGCGATCAGCCCCGATGTCGGAATGCGACGAAACTGGCACCGTTGGAAAGATGCTTCGAAGAGATTCAACCCAAGGTGATTACAGAAAAATAATCAAGCCTGTACTTCTGATTGGCGAATTTTGAATGTTGCTGTTGTACAGTTCCTGAAATCTCAGGTCAGCAGAGAACTTTCCTGTGGATTGTCTTTGACCGCGAGGTAGACGTCAGAATCTGGGGTTATGTTATTCAGAACAGTTGTGGGAAATCAAGTTACGAAACTAGGACTATTTTTGGATCTGGATTTGGAGGTGGTGGTGATTTGTTCTGATTTTGGAAGTGGAGGGTGGTCGGATCTGGGATCTGACTGACAACACTGTAGCTGAGGAAGAACACGAATTTCTAAAAATAGATAAAAGGCTGATAAAAAATTAAGAAAATTTGTGGATGTAGGGGGTGATGGACAGAACTCCCAGTAAAATTGGGACTATTTGGACAAATTAAAAAAGATGGCCGGAGGTGGGAAACACAGGGCTGCTGTCACTGTAGATAGAGACAAAACAGAACTAGGAATGAACGATGCACGAAAATAGGAAAATACTAAACGATGGAATTTTGGCGTGAAAATTTAGGTGGAGCTTGGGATACAAGGGAAGCACACACCATAAAAATTTAAATCTGCGAAGAGGCCGTGGCTGATAGCAGGATTTTTGGGAAGAGGCTCCTATCTGTCAAGGATAGAACTTCAACGGCGGCGACGGCGGAACAGATGATCACCGGAGATAGAGGGAAGGGGATAGAAGATAGAAATCACTCTTGAACTGGAGGTTGGAGGAGAGAAACCCGAGGGAGAGAGGAGGGGCTCAAGAACACTCTTGATTTTCCAACAATTTTCTCTTCATTAATGCTAACAAATGGAAAATACAACCTTTTATATGCTACCAATCTAATCTAATGTACTCCCTTGGATCTAGGGAGGGGGATTGAATGACTGGGATTAAGTGTGATTAACACACCAAAAATGATAAAATAATGAGGGGAGAGGGGCGCCCCCTTGACTAGGGTGAATGGGTTGAAAGGTAGGTGGCCTACCTTTGAAAATGTTAACCACTTGTCTACCATGTGGTCAATTGGCATTCAACCCTTCTAGATGGCCACCTAGGATGGTTGACCAGCCCCACATGAGTGACATGGACCAATGGGAAAGCGCTGAGGGCCCCCTTGCTTGGTCCTACTGGAATTTTATATATAAACCCGCTAAGACCTATAATTACGTACCCATATAACACAAGGGTATACATACAAATATGAAAAGACATAAATGCAAACAAAATGCGTACGGTCTTGCCTCGATGTCCCCATCACGCGTTCCCTGTATCTCCCTTACGCTCGGCTCAAGGGGAGATGCTGTCGAATTTTCGTGAGAAACGATAACATATTAAAAGGATAAAAGGAAGCAACAAACAAATGGAACGACCACATGTTAAAAAGGACTAAAAGAAAGCAACAAACAAATAAAAAGAACAACGATAAAATGCTTTAACCGAGGCAAGGGAACCGTAATCAACTCAAAGAGAGCCAAATCGAACGATAACTAAACAACTTGAACATTCGTCCTCATGGGAGAAAGAATGGAAATTAATCAAGAGAAGAAAAGAAGAAACCCATGCAAACTTGAGAAGAAAAGAAAAGCCTTAAAAGAAACGGAAGACGAGTGAGCTACCCAGGCCCTTCGCCGGTACACCCTCTAGCGACCCTTCATCGGCACACCTGCTCGCGCCCTTCGCCGGCACGCTCCCCTCCACCCTCCTTCACTGGCACACCTCCCCAGGCCCTGCACCGGCACACCTCCCACCATCCCTCAGCGGCACGCTGATGCCCTCCTCCAGCGGTACGCCCTTCCACCGCCGCCAGCGGCACACCCTCAGCTCATTCTCTTGGTACACCCCGATCAACCCCTCAGCGGCACGCTTCCATGACCTTCGCCGGTACGCGCTTCCAGCTCCTTCACCGGCACGCCCATCCTTGAACCCTCCAGCGGTACACCCCCATCCCTGCCTTCGCCGGTACACCCCCGATCAACCCCTCAGCGGCACGCTCGTGCCCTCCTTCAGCGGTACACCCTTCCACCGCCGCCAGCGGCACACCCTCAGCTCACTCTCCACCGGTACACCCTCTTTCAGCGGTACACCCTCTTTCAGCGGCACACTCTCCACCGCCCTCTTCACACATGTACCGAATGCAACAAATAATAATAATAATAACGGACTCACAAAAAAAGAGGGATAAATGATAACAATAATAATAAAATTATAATAACAAAAGGGGCAAATAATAATGATGACACACCCAATAAGTAAATAAATAATAACAATAAAAAGGGGGAAATAAGTAATAATAATTACCAACCCAAAAAAATAAATAAAATACAATAAATGAATAAGCAGAGAATAATAATAAGAACAATAATAAATGAACAATAACAATAAACTCACCAAAAAAAAATAATATAAAAAAACTATAGATAATAATCTTAAAATTTAAATAATAGTAAAAATGATGAGACCCGCACTACAGCCTTGTCTCTCTCCCGTGACCCGGTGCTGAAGGAACAACAATGCCGCCCTTGTGGGCTGGGCCTGTGCCTTGGGAGTTATCCTGACATGGCTAGGCCACGACCTAGTCTTGGGCCGAAATTCCAATCAGACCGGACCAGTTTCTCAGGCCGGGTCCCTTTCGAGTCATCATTAAAATTGCCGAGTGCTCGGCAGACATTTGAACGGATTCATCCCGACTTCCGCCGCGTTTCTATCACGGACCTTTGTCCGAACATGAAAAGGTCCATGAGCGACCAACATGGCCGACGGCTCCCATCCCAACAGGGTCGTAACATGCTATTGCTATGGGTCGATAGCCCGTCAAATTGGATTCATTCTAATCGGATTCGTTCCTGCTCTTTCATCGAAATTGCCATGAACTCGGCATATATTGGTATGGGGTTGTTTCCATCTACATCGTACCTTCAATACGGACCCTTGTCCGAATATCAAGCGGTCCGCAAGTGACCGAAAAATCTGAATGGAACGAGAAGGCTCTCGTCATACCCGGACCCTATGCAAGGGAATATCAATAGGGCCTCCGTGGGTCGTGCTTAGACCTTGGGTCTGCCCCGATCATGGTCATTGCCTGACCCATATTCTCGGCCTATAGCCAGCTATCCCTGTACACGTCTTCGTTTTGGAATCTAGTCCCGGACTCTTCCTAGTTGCCCTCTGGCACCGAAAATATTAATAATGCCCATGCATGCCCCGTTTGGACCGCGGGAGGCGCCCCCGGTATGGTCCTGACTCGATCTCGCACCGGGCCAACAAATTCATTGGTTTCCTGCTACACTAACCGAGATTTAACCGAATATTTTCAGTGTCTCAGAATAGTATATGTGCCGTATCCCGGCATACATATGTTCCAGGTCCTCCCGCGATGATTACGATATTCTCAAGTCGGACACCCGTCCGAATATTAAATGGTCTCCCGAATGACCGACACGTTTCGAATGTCCACTTCCCTAGACATAGGGCTTTTCAGCCGATTCAAGGAATATTCCCTCGTTGCCCCTTGGCACCAGAAATATTAATGACGCTCATGCAAGTCTTGTTTCGACCGCGGGGGGCCCACCGCAGTATGGTCGTAGCTTGCTCTTGCACCGGGCCAACAGATTTACTGGTTTCTGACCGCTCTGATCGAGGTTTAGCCGAAAGTTTTCCGTTCTTCTGAATAATAAATTGCCATATCCTGGCATACATATGCTCCGGTTTTTCCGCGACGATCGCACTTTTTCCGAGCCGGACATTCGCCCGAATATTAAATGGTCAGCACATGACCGACATGACGGCGAATGCTTTCTTCTCACCCTCATGCGAGGATTTCAATACCTCGTAATAGACCTTCCATGCAATCGATTCCCTGGCCATGAGGCCCTGATTCCCGGCGATTAATCAAGGGTGTTCCCTCGTATGGGGGATGTAAATGATGCCGTGACCTTTATGGCACGGCGGGTTTTGGTCCCGACACGAACTACACAATCATCTGACGAAGTCAGATCGAGCGCACCATGGGCTTTTCGGGGCCCGAATAAATCGTCACTTCGTGACTGGCACGCCCACGCACATAATAAACCAATAAATAAATAAAACCACATCTTTTAAGTAAAAAGTGCGTCCACATGCCTTTAGAATTTTTTGTTCCCTTTAATATCTACTTCTTACCCTCCAAATTTCATGTCCTTAGGTCAAGAGATTAAGGAGTTAGAGCAGTGTGAAGTTGCTGATTTACCATAGGAAGTTCGGGATTAGGGTTGACTTCCAATTCGAAATTCCAAGACTAAAGCCTTTGCAGAGGTAGGTCATCTCATGAACGGCTGTAATATCATTCTAGGGATAAAAGCCCTCTGGTTTTACTCGATTTCATGCTTTATGTGTGGAGAATTTCATGTTTCAATAGGACATATGCACTTAGTATGTCATACATGCATATCTTTTAGCCCTAATGAACTATGGTATTTCTTCAGTCATGATACAAGATTCCCATGCATATTGTAGCCTATTTCTCGTTCTAGCATGTAGAAGTTTTATAAATATGTTGATTTCCAGACATGATGTGTTTTAAACATTAGATCCTTTCACTTAAGTTTACTGTCAGTCGTGCTCTAGCGGCCTAAGGTTTGAGCGCCAACCTCGTGTAGCGGGCCTACGATAAACCGCTAGACACTCTGTAACTCGTTTGTTTATGAAATCTCTGGCAGACCAGAAATAGACCGTTTTTATCTCTCTGGCGGCCTTACAATAAACCACCAACTCGCTGTAATGGATCTATGATAGACTGCCAATGTTCTGTTTTCTGTCAACCCGAGATAGATCAAGAATAGTCCATTTAACTTATGAGTAAGCCTATTTAACTATGTTCTGACCTGTCTTAATGTTATGAACTACTCTGAGTTTATTTTACTGATTCATAACAGTGATTTCATGTTTCTTATGGTTCTTAGGATTATTTTAAACATACGATACTTTCTTGCCAAAAACCTTATAGTCTTATATTAAATTATGGTTTAAGTGCTTGCATGAATGAGATTGAACGTTGGTTTCTCATTGTACATATTCTATTCCTATCTCAGAGTCATTTCTGTAAGTTCATGGCGTATATTCCGGTATATGGCCATTAGTTACACACTTTGCACTTATAGGAACATAATCTTGAACATGATAACCTCTCCTTTGGATATTCCTTCCAATGGATTAGGAAATCTTATTTCAAGGCCTCCGTAATTATCCGCCAGCCTGGGATTCTCACTAGGACGTCGAGTTGGTTGTACCATTAAAACCCAATTGTCTAGAAAGCACTACCGATATTTTCTGATTTTGAATCTGTAATGGTTCAATACTCGACCGCTAAAGCCCATTAACGGTCCAGTATCTGATCGTCACATCATCTGAGTCCAATTGATTTCTCTCTGGATTCAACCCATTCTAGCAGCCCAATACTAGACCGCCATATCAATATAGCGGCCCAGTTATAGACCGCTAAGTGTCCTGAGTTCTATTAACCCAAGGTTTGACCAAGGTTTAATATCTATATGATCCTAGAAGGACTATTGACTTTCTGGGACATGTCACCTTAATCAAAAATGATTTGACTAAATTATGAAATTTAAGAAAAGTACCATTTTGCTGCCGATTTATTTCCATGGCATAACCTAGTTATTTAAGGTATTTATTAAAATTCCTTATTTCCTTATAGAAGCGTTCGTATTTTTGGATACTTTATTATGAGTTTATCATTGAAATTGTACATTCTTGGCCACATTATTGACATACGTGGAAGTAACTTGATTTGTACTTGAAGATGCAGTTCGAGCACTGATTGTGTTCAAGGGCTCTATGCTAGTCCCCTCGGCTGATTGTCGAAAACATACTATTATAAACCATGGGATATGATGCTACTGGCATCACATTGCGCTGGGAGTACTTTCTTTATAAATAAGTGAAATGTCCACGGCAATCACGAAAATATTCACGACTTGTGAAAATATCCACAGAAATTCACGAAGTACTTGTTACTAAGCGAAGAGCACATTCTTACTTGACTTGCTAGTACATTCTTGTTACATTCTCGAAAGGCCATAATTACATTCTTGCTTGGTCATGCTTGCTCAATCATATCTTAACTTGGTCATGTCTTGTTACGTTGGTTTATTTACATGATTTACCGCGTTCGTATGATTTTACCTTATTCTTTAGAGCTAAAACGCTAATCACTTTAATATTGCCAATCATGTTGATGCGAAGATACCTACTGGGCAAGTGTGCTCATTACCTACTTTTCAATCTTTTTAGGAGATGCAAGTAGTTCGGATTCGGATTCGAGTTATTCAAATAATGGCTCCGAGAGCGAATGAAAGTCTCATAAAATTGAGAGAGAAGGCTTAGGAAGTCAATAATGTCTAGATCAAGTTCATGTAATTTCTTCTTTATTGAGTCAACTAGATTTGGAATAGTATATGTACTTGGATTTTTATCATTTTTATTATTAATGAAAGGAGAAATTGATTAAATTATTGTGCAATTGCATCTTATGTGTGATTGTCTTGCGCTCTGATTATTCTTGCTTGCAAGAGGCTTACCATGCCGGCTGTTCACGATTCCCGAAATTATCTTCCGCTGTATTAAAAGACTTGGGACGTGACACTAGTAACCACAGAACACTGAACACGGACTAGCTGGGGTCGCGCTCGTCAGCGCGGGTCCGATGCCTCCAACCACGTGTGCACACACAGACCATGTGGCCATGGTCAGGCCCTCTGGTTGGTTTTCCCCCCAGCCCAGACGCAGGCTGCGAAGGCGAGGGGCCCTACAGTAACCAGCCTAAAAACCGCCTGTCTCAGGTAAGCCCCTCTACCACTCCCAGGTAGGTCAGTACACGCGTGCTGTAAGAAGTCTACGATTAGTGGGAGGTCACTAAACGTGAACACGAGAAGCCACGCACACACCTATCGCAAGTAACACGGAGTAACAAGTGGCTTTGGACCACCTGACTCTGGATGGTCGACCTACTAAACCCAACGGTCCTTGAGTCACGAGACTCGGGTCAAGACCATTGTACAGGGACAGGTCCACGCCGTCAATCTGCCCTAACTCTAGGGTAGAAACCTCGGCACGATGACTCACGAGGCAGTTCATAACTATCGAGACCATTCCCTCATAAAGGGAACTCAAGAGACCTCTAGCCCCAGGCTTGGTGATTGGACTCATAGTCCAAGCCATACACACGGCCCACATGGAAACCACCTTCCGGAGAAACACACGATGTGTGGGAGCAGCCCTCTGCACTCATACCGATACACAGTGACTCGATCTAGTGAAAGCACAGAAGCCTGGAACACAAAGGGGTCACCCGGACCCTTAGACGCATGGGTGCGCAAATTGAGGTAAAATAGTATCTCCAGAGTCATGAAGAATCACGCGGACACTTCTTCCATAAAACCTTATCGCATACGAACACCTCGGGACAAGAAAACGTAGAACACGGTGGCACGGGGGAAGACTGGGATGGGCGGCCAACCTCTTGGCTGCCCAGAGGCCTGGGCGGTCACCCAGTACCTGGGCACCCCTCAGCCTGGGTGGTCACACCTTGGGCCGCCTAGAGGGTTGGGCGGCCATCGTCCTGGCCGCCCAGACCCGGGCCATGCTGGGTGAGGGCGGCCATGGTCATGGCTGCCCAACACCCCAGGGCGACCAGACCTTTGGCCGCCCAGACCAGGGCACAGATGGCCACAAGGGTGGCCGGCTCTTGCCTCTTCTGGCAGACAGATCGAGCTCCGCCGTGAGCTCAGTTCCATGCCCCATTCGCCTCCCAGCGAAGGGGAAAACAAGGGGAATTCATCCTGGACATTCCTACAACCGGAAAACCAAATCAAAACCACAATCGAGCCTCGAATCGGCCGAAAACTACAGCTCACTCCAAACATGCAATTTTGACCCCGGTGTGAACTAAACCCACTCTCAGCCTCGTCTCGGCCTATAAAATACGTGGAAAGGATGTACAAGGGCTAAGGATCCATCCCCTTACCTCCACCGAAGATTCCGCGCGTCGAGGATGCCGATCTGCCACGAAAATGCCGTGAAAGCTCCACCGGTTCACAAACTCGCCACGAGCTCCATCGCGAGCCACCGCCCCTCGATCCTCGCCCATGCTCAGTCGCTCCTCGCCAGTGCCGCCTCCGCCTCACCCCCGCCTCGCTCCATCAGCCGCCGGAGAAGAGGGGGGAGAAAGAGAGAATGTGAGAGTGAGGAAGAGAGAGAGGGCGGGTTTATATAGAAAATCTAAAATTTTTGGAAAATACCAAAAATCGGGAAAAATCATCTCCCTGATCCTCGAAAAATGCATAACGCGCCGATAACATCTCAGAATTGGAGAACGCAATTGTTCACCCTACACGGTGTTCTGAAGGCTCGCCAGATGAAAATACGCGTAAACCGCAAAACTCAATCCGGGACCCACAAAAATGATCTGAAACTCATGGATCCAGATCCGATAAATATCTGAAAATCCCAGGGCATTACCGCCCTCCCCCCTTAAACAAATTTCATCCTCAAAATTCAGGAGAAGTGCCAAGCCATAGGGGGAGAATACCTTAACCAACTGATAGCGCTGTCAGAGCCCCAACACAAAAAATCTCGATTCTCACGAAATCACAGTTCTTGAGAGACACCACCAGACCTTAATCATGACCACCGCCTCACTCATGACCCAGCACACATCGATCATCAGAGTAGGCATACAAAAAAAAGGACATAAGTCTGGCATCACCTCAGTCACAACGAATTCCAATCACACCACCGCTGCCACAATCTCGTTCACCGAGGAGACACGGTCCTCGTTACGAGAAATCACCTCTGATCCATCCCATGGTCGGCTGACCAACCAAACGTCAGCCTCTCTACTAGGTGACCGTCACAAATTCATCAACTCCACGCCAAGGACCATCTCACACCTGGCAAGTCGAACGCCAACAACAGCACGGGACCAACTCTGTCAGGACTCAAACTTCGACAAAGCCTAGATCCCATCCGAGAAAAGCACATCACGGAAACGGACACCAAAGGCCTCACCCGCACACAGCTCTCACTCTTCCCGACTCGCTACAACCAGCATCTTTTATCTATGAAAGACCAATCACCGGTCACTAGACACTCATCAACAGGAAACCCTTGACTTCCTCAGCTTCATCCTTCTTTCCTAGTCCTCTACCAGATCCGAAGGGTACATTCCAAATCTTGACAGGCCATCCGTTGACTCTCATAGAGACCAACACCACATCTCGAGCCATCCTCACTCAAACGACGCATCCAGACCTATCCTCATGCAAACTCTACCCTCTCCGGGGAGCACGACGAACAAAATGATAAAAATTCGGAGTCTTTGGTCCTCACCTCACTCGACTCAGACTTATAGGGGAATCCTCCCATGCTGGTCACAGACCAAGGATCACCATTCCACGTCAACATCCCATCAAGGACTTCAACACACTGGCATCGACCATCGTCCTATCTCATCAAATCCTATCTCATCTCAATTACTCTTAATGGGCGCCTGTCGATCCCGATTCCGCTCTTACCACAGAGCCACGGGACACAACCTGAGCAATTGACGGCATACAACTCCAAAGCAACCAAGTGCCACTTGCTATCACAGCAACCTGGTCGATA
Source organism: Amorphophallus konjac (assembly GCA_022559845.1). NCBI lineage: Eukaryota > Viridiplantae > Streptophyta > Magnoliopsida > Alismatales > Araceae > Amorphophallus > Amorphophallus konjac. Next base: position 87,668,772 of record CM040129.1, on the reverse strand, counting down.
ATGTTGCGACCAATACACATGGGTCCCCAGATAACACACATCTTATCATAGTCGACCACTCGGTCAACCTTACCAGCCGCTCGCAGCTACCAACTGGGACCCATAATCTCTTAGAGATAACTTCTCCAGAAGATTATCTCATCCGAGAACACAACTTCCAACACACGAATATGGTACTCATGCGGCACACTTGCCAACATATTTTCCCAACTCTCCATCCTACCAGTGCCATGAAACACAATATCTCAAGCAACGGCACGGCAACAATAAGTCCTACACCGAGGAACCAATCCTCCGATGCCCTACACATCCTCTGGAATCTGCCCGTAGCAACCAACGCTACGATCCTGGACATGTGGGTTATGGGCCCACCATGCTTCCGCTGTACACTCTGATCCACATGCTTGTCCATCACAACGACTCGGGATCCATTATCCCGACGATCCTCAACTCGATTGGCTAACTCAGAACAGCAGGGTGAGGAATGCACCATGAACTTGAACCTAGAGCACATACTCTCTTTCTTGATCCGACAATCCTCTGCAACTCCGCAAGCTCCGATCTAACACATCGGGAACCACAACACCAGCCACAAATCTTCACAAGCACTTCCCGACCGACATACATCCTTTCGGACTAGCTCCAACACACCCTCAAGCATCAGGGAACGTGCAACGCTTCTCACAGGAAACCACCTTGCCAACACAAGACGCATCTCGCATGGACTTCATGGCACACAGAGGCCAACCAATCCTGACACACGATGCAAGAAGACAAACCTTAGCCAAAATACGATTTCTTCAACTAAAGAGAAACTGACATCCCTCTGACCAACAGAAGGTCTCCACGCTCAACCTTACCTCGAACTTTGCACATGCTGGGAACAGCACCTTCCAGCACCAAGAAGCCCATCACTTCAGTCAGGTCAGCTCCTCCTACAACACTCGCCAAGTGTCTCGTCGGACCACGATCACAACATCTCTCGATGCACCACCACTGCAATTTCACGAACTACAACACGCCACGCCTCGAGCACCGGCTCAACTGATCTCCAACCACACTCTGCCACAGTAGTTGAGCTAGCCACTGCCACGCTCCTCACCTACACCTGCCTCCAACCTCGAGACCAGCAACACGCCAAAACGTTTATCGATGAGCGAAGAAAACCACCAAAAGACGCCAGGCTCGAAGGCTGCTACACCTCTAGCCACCGAACATCATTCTCTCGAATCTGTCCGTGCCAATACCAATCCTGTAGCGACCCAAGATCCGGATACCGGGAAGGACCCGATACCATTTGAATCCTGGCCCGTCTCCCACGAGCCGGAGGGCTCGGAAAAGCTAAAAGGAGTGTGGAGGTACAAAGAAATAGGAAATAAAGCAGGATAATTTAACAATTAACAGAAGTAAATAAATACCGACAGAGAGTCTAGTCCAACCAAAGTACAGTCTAAGGCATAGAAGCATACCTAATACCGAGTGAACACTCGGCCCGGCGAGCTGGCAACTAAGAACCTCCGCGCAGTACTCTCGAATTTCGAGGAAGAACCACCGCACCTGAAAAGCAGGGGTGAGCCTCCTATCACTGGCTCAGTAGGGGTCCCGCGGAACCCCAATCATAAACAACGACAGTAGCGAAAAGTAGCAACAACAGTACTAACAGCAAATCGGCGGCCGGTAAAAACTCGGCACTATAGCTACTCCTATTGTACCAGAAAAACACGCCCTGATCTCACCGTCGGGGGACCACCAGACTAACAGGAAAACCTCTAGCTACGCTAGTAGGAAAACTCATCACGACACCACAGTCGTGGACCTGACACTGCCTAGGAAAAACCCTCGGTGACGCTCACCGGACACTGCACGGGGTTTCCGGGACACTCGCGGGGCCAAAGGTCGGTCATAGGGTCTCAACCGGACCGACCGGGACCCAAAACGGCCAAAACTCTGCATTTCGCTCGGCCAACCCATAGGGGGTCGGTTGACCAACCTGTTCTGTCAACGAAACTGAACAGTTCGATCGATCGAATAGGGCAGAATGCCCAGTTCGAGCCGCGCCCGAACGGTCGACCGAACTCCCCGAGTCGGTCGACCGAATACGGTAGAAAACCGACCGAGCTCAACCCTTGACCCCGGTTCCACGCCCCATTCGATCCCAATCGAAGGAGAAAACATAGGGGACCATCCCCTAGGTCCAAAAACCCAAAAATGGAGAGAAGAAAGAAAAGAAACCTCGATCGATTCGACGAAACCGTCGCACGCCCTAAAAGCATGATTTCTCCCCCAAACGAGCAATAAACCTCGCTCGGCTAACCACGGCCTATAAAACTCGCGGCGAATGAAGTACTCGAGCTAGGGAACTGTCCCCCTACCTCCACCGAAGATTTCACACGCCGAGATATCCGTTCTACGTGAAATCATCCGCGAAACCCCCGCCGGTTCACGAATTGGCACTCGAGCTTCAACGCGCCACCACGCCTCGATCCTTGACTTCTCCTTGTGCTCCTTGCCCCCACGCCATGTCCACCTCACCCGCCATCACCTCCGTCAGCCACCTGGAGGAGAGGGGAAGAGAAAGAGTGAGAAAAAGAGAATGGGGAGAGAGAGGGGGGTGAGTGAGTTTAAATAGAAAATGAATTTGGGATTTTTAAAATCCAAAAAATACAAAAATATGGAAAAATACTCCCCACGATCCTCAGAAAATGCACAACACGGTGGTAATATCCCGGAGTCGGAGAACCAACGGTTCACCTCACACGGGGTTCCGAAGGTTCATCAGACACAAACCCGTGTAAACCGTAAAACTCAATCCGGGACCCACAAAAGCGATCCGAAACCCACGGATCTAGATCTGAAAAATAATCTGAAAAATCTGGGGCGTTACAGCCCTCCCCCCTTAATGAAATTTTGTCCTCGAAATTTAGGACTAGCACCAAGTCACAGGGGGAGAACACCTTAACCAATTGACAACGATGTGAGAGCCCCAGCACATAAAACCTCGATTCTCTCAAAAGCACCAAACCTAAGGGATACGACTAGACCATAATCGTGAGCAACACCTCGCTCCGCACACCTCACACATCGATCATTAGAGCAGGCATAACACAAAAGCACAAGTCTAGCGTCACCTCAGTCATAGTGAAACCCAATCACGGCACCACAGCCACCATCTGGCTTGCCGAGGAGACGCCATCCTCGTCACAAGAAACAGCCACTGATCCAACCACGCTCAGCGGACCAACCAAACGTCAACATCTCTACCAGCTGACTGCCACAAATCCGTCGGCTCCACGCCAAGGACCATCTCACACCTGGCAAGCCGAATGGTCATAACAACACGGGACCAACTCTGTCAGAACTCAAACTTCGACAATTCCTATATCCAAGCCAGGAAAAGCACATCACAGAAATGACCATCAAAGGCCTCGCTTGCACACAGATCTCCTCATTCTCGATGCGCAACCACCAACATCTTCTATCTGTGAAAGACCAATCATCGGTCACCAGACATTCATCAACAGGAAACCTCCGCTTGCTCAACTTCTTCCTTCCTTCCTGGTCCTCCACCAGATCCGAAGGGAACATTACAACTCTCGAAGCCATCCGCTAACTTCCGCACATACCAATACCACATCTGATCTCGAGCCTCATGCCAACTCTACCCTCTCAAGGGAGCATGACGGAACCAATGGATAAGATCCTGGAGTCTTCGGTCTTCACCTCACTCGACTCAAACTTACAGGGGAATCCTCCCATGCTGGTCACCAGACCGAGGATGACCATATTCAATGCCAACGTCTCATCAAAGACCTCTACGCACAAGCATCGACCACCGTCCTGTCTCATCAAATCCTATCTCATCTCAATTACTCCAAACGGATGCCTACCGATCCTGATTCCGCTCTTATCACAGAGCCACGAGACACAACCTGAGCAATTCATGACACACAACTCCAAGGCAACCAAGTGCCACATGCTATTGAGGCATCCTGGTCGACAACGCCATGACAAATGCACACGGGTCCCCAGACAATACACATCTTACAATGGTCGACCACTCGGTCAACCTCTCCAACCGCTCGCAGCTATCAATTGGGACCCATAATCTCTCAAAGATCACTTCTCCAAAACACGATCTCAACCGAGAACACAGCTTCCAACACAAAAATAGGGTACTCACGCGGCACACTTGCCAACATATTTTCCAAACTCTTCATCCTCCCAGTGCCATGAACCAAAATATCTTAAGCAACGGCACGGCAAAAACATGTCGCATACCGAGGAACCAGTCCTCCGATGCTCAACACATCCTCAGTAATCCACCTGTAGCAACCAACGTTACGATCCCGATCCTGTGGGTTATCCATTACCTTGAACCCAGGGCGTAGATTCTCTCTCCAAATCTGGCAGTCCTCCGCAACTCCGCAAGCTCCGATCCTCAATACATCGTGAATCACAACACTAGAAGCAAATTCTCACGAACACCGCCCAGCCGGCACTCATCCTTCCGGAATAGTGCCAACACCCTTACACAACAAGGGAAATGGGAACGACTTCTCACAGGCAACCACCTTGCCAAAACACAGGAGATGTCTCGCACGGACTTCATGGCACACGAAGGCCAACCGATCCGGACACACAATGCATGATGATGAACCTTAGCCAAACGCAATCTTCTCCAACCAAGGGAAAAACTCAATATACCTCCGACCAACGGAAGCTCTCCATGCTCGACCTGACCTCGAACAATGCACATGCTGAGAACAACACCTTCCAGTACCAAGAAAAAGCATCAGGTCAGCTCCATCGACAACACTTGCCAAGTGTCTCATCGGACTACGCTCATAGCATCTCCCTACACACCATCGTAATTCCTCGAACTGCAACACGCCACGCCAAGAGCCGCAACATGAGCCATAATTGGCAACCGCCAACGCTCATCCTCGAGTCCCGTACTCGCAACGGAACCTTCACATCTCAAGCCAATTCCAGGGCAAACACAACCCATTCACACACAGAAGCGTAGGAGCAAGAACTCACTAGGACATCTCTGCCCAATCCTGCCTCAAAATTAGCAAAAATAATCGAGATTGACACGTCATTTCTGACGCCACAGAGCATGACAAGAACATCGGCTTGACAATCAGCAACTCAACAGAAGATCCTCCGCTCACTCGAGCGCACCTCTCGACCAGAGCACCCGCTCCGACACCTCAAACCATAAATTCGACACCTCAGGGGCAGGACAAAACCTCGAGCTAGAATGGCCAAACCCTATAACAGCTCCCTCAGAGCACACTTACGGCCACTTAACAATGAACAACTCTCGCCAGCCACCTGACCTCGCTACAAATTCCTTGAACGCAGCACCGCGAACTCACGCCTGCCGGCAACTCTGCCCAACACAGCACAACTGGGGCCACCACCCATCGGGAAGAAATCTCTCTATCACATCCCTAGGGCCCCACACCGGCACTTCAACGAAACAGCAACTGCATTCACACCGCCAACACCGCGCACTCTAGCTCTTACGCGAGAAACCAAGCGGAAAAAAACATAAATCCCTATGCCAACTGTCGATTGTACTGGACCTTACGGACTCTGATCACTGTAATATCCTGAATTCCCATGTACTTCCATAACCACGCTCTGATACCAACTGTAGAAATCGAAGATCGGATACCGGGAAGGAATCCTGGCCCGATACTATTAGAATCCTGGCCCGCCGCCCACGAGCCGGAGGGCTCGGAAGGGATAAAAGCAGTGTGGAGGTACAAAGAAATAAGAAATAAAGTAGAGCAATTCAACAATTAACAGAAGTAAATAAACAACTATAGAGAGTCTAGTCCAACCAAAGTACAGTCTAAGGTAGAGAAGCGTATCCAATACCAAGTGAACACTCGGCCCGGTGAGCTGGCAACTAAGAACCTCTACGTAGCACCCTCGAACCTCGAGGAAGAACTGTCGCACCTGAAAAGCAGGGGTGAGCCTCCTATCACTGACTCGGTAGGGGTCTCACGGAACCCCATCCGTAAACAACGGCGGTAGTGGAAAGTAGCAACAACAGCAGGAACAACAAACTAGTGGCCGGAAAAAACTCGGCACTATAGCTACTCCTACTGTACCTGAAAAACATGCCCCGATCTCACCGTCAGGGGACCACCAGACTAATAGGAAAACCTCTACCTACGCTGCCAGGAAAACTCATCACGACACCACTGTCGTGGACCTAACACTGTCTAGGAAAAACCCTCGGTGACGCTCACCGGAACCCTAGACCTCAACCTTGGGAACACACCCAAAAACTACGAGTAAAACCACGTCTCGTAGATGTGAAATGGAAACTCGAGTCACTAGAAACTCACGTCACGTGACGGGAGCACTGCCCACCAGAAGCAAGGCCAGATACATTCACTGACGACTTAGTCTGTAGCCTCAGGTGTCTCTCTACGACGCCCCTGGCAGAGATCGAGACACCGTACAGTAACTAGGAACATAAAATAAGGACTATCTGGGGTCACGCTCATCAGCGCGAGTCCGACGTCCCCAACCACGTGTACACACACAAACCATCCGCTCTAAGTCGGGTCCTCTAGCTGGTTTTCTCCCCAGCCCGAACGCAGGCTACAAAGGCGAGGGGCCCTACGGTAACCTGCCTAAAAACTGTCTCTCTCGGGGTCATGCTCTCCACCACTCCCAAGTGGGTCCGCACACGTGTGCGCAGGAAAGCTACGACCAGTGTGAGGTCACTAAACGTGAACACGGAAAGTCATACATGCACCCATCGGGAGTAACACGGAGTACCATGTGGCCCAGGGCCACTGACTCGAGATGGCCATCTAAACCTACTAAACCCAATGGTGCTTGAGTCACGAGACTCGGGTTAAGACTGTTGCACCAGGACAGCACAACGCCATCAATCTGCCCTAACTCTATGGTCGGAAACATAGGCACGATAACTCACGAGGTAGTTCACAACTGTCGAGACCATTCCCTCACAAAGGGAACTCAAGAGACCTCCATCCCCAGGCTGGGAGACTAGACTCACAGTCCAAGGGCCAAGCCCACGGCCCACTCGAAAAACACTTATCGAGAAGCCAAAGACGTGCGGGAATAACCCACCGCACACATGCCGATACACGGTGACTCGCTCTATCAAAAGCACGTAAGCCTGGAACACATGGTGTCACCCGGACCCACCAAACCTATGGGCACACTAACCAAGGCTAAACGGCACCTCTAGACACCCAAAAATATGGTCATGGTACCCACGGGGTGTCCGGGACACTCACTGGGCCAAAGGTCGGTCATTGGGTCTCAACTGGACCGACCGGGACCCAAAACAGCCAAAACTCTGCATTTCGGTCAACCAACCCACGGGGGGTCAGTCGACCAACTAGTTTGGTCGACCGAACTAGACAGAATGCCGAGTTCGAGCCGCACCCGAACTGTCGACCGAACTCCCCGAGTCGGTCGACCGAATACGGAAGAAAATCGACTAAGCTCAACCCTAAAGCCTGATTCCATGCCCCATTCAATCCCAATCGAAGGGAAAACATAGGGGACCATCCCCTAGGTCCAAAAACCTAAAAATGGAGGGAAGAAAGAAAGGAAACCTCGATCGATTCGACGAAATCGTCCCACGCCCTAAAAGCGCGATTTCTCCCCCAAACGAGCAATAAACCTCACTCGGCTCACCACGGCCTACAAAACTCACGGGGAATGAAGCACTCGAGCTAGGGAACCATCCGCCTAACTCCACGGAAGATTTCATGTGCCGAGATCGTCGTTCTATAGGAAACCGTCCGCAAAACCCTCGCCGGTTCATGAACTCGCACCCGAGCTTCAACGCTCCACCACGCCTCGATCCTCGACCCGTCCTCTTGCTCCTCGCCCCACGCCGTCTCCACCTCGCCCGCCATCACCTCCGTCGGCCGCCCGGAGGAGAGGGAAAGAGAAAGAGACTAGAGAGAGTGAGAAAGAGAGAATGGGGAGAGAGAGGGGGGTGAGTGAGTTTAAATAGAAAATGAATTTAGGATTTTTAAACTCTAGAAAATACAAAAATAGGGAAAAATACTCCCCACGATCCTCGGAAAATGCACAACGCGGTGGTAACGTCCCGGAGTTAGAGAACGCAATAGTTCACCCCACACGGGGTTTCGAAGGTTCGTCAGACAAACCCACGTAAACCGCAAAACTCAATCTGGGACACACAAAAGTGATTCGAAACCAACGGATCCAGATCCGAAAAATAATCCAAAAAATATGGGGCGTTATAGATCCATTCTCCTGAGCTGCCACTGCGTGAACCGCCATGCCAAGAACCACAATATGAGCCATAATCGGTAACTGCCAATGCTCATCCTCGTGTACTGAACTCACCGCGAAACCTTCACATCTCGAATCAAATCCAGGGCGAACACAACCCGTTCTCACGCAGAAGCGCAGGAGCAAGAACTTACTAGGACAACTCTGCCCAATCCTACCTCGAAATCCATGAGAAATAATCGGGACCGACATGTCATCGCAGATGCCACCGAACACGACTAGGACATCAGGCTCGATAATTAGCAGCTCGCCCAGAAGATATTCCACTCACCAGAGCACTTCTCTTGATCAGAGCACCCACTCTGCCACCTCAAACAACAATCTCGACACCTCAAGGGCTGGATACACCTCAGGGTGGAGTGGCCAAACTCTATAACAGCTCTCTCGGAGCACGCTCACGGCCACTTAACCACGAATAATCCTTACCAGCCACTTGACCTCACCGCAAATACCTCGAACGTAGCACCACAAATCTGCACCTGCTGGCAACCTCTGCCCAATGCTGCACAACTGGGGCACCACCCATCGGGAAGAAATCTATCTATCACATCCCTTGGGCCCCGCACCGGCACTCCGACGAAACAATAACCACCTTCACAGTGCCAACTCAGTGCACTCAAGCTCTCACTCGAGAAACCTAGTGGAAAATAAGCACAAAACCCTATGCCAACTGTCGATTGTACTGGACCTTACAGACTCTGATCACTGCAATATCTCGAATTCCCATGTACGTCTACAATCACGCTCGGATACCAACTGTAACGACCCATGATCCAGATACCGGGAAGAACCGGATATCATTCAAATCCTGGCCCACCGCCTACGAGCCAGAGGGCTCGGAAAGGCTAAAAGGAGTGTTGAGGTATAAAGAAATAAGAAATAAAGTAAGATAATTCAACAATTAATAGAAATAAATAAACAACTACAACAATGTCTAGTCCAACACAAGTACAATCAAAGGTAGAGAAGCGTACCCAACACCGAGTGAACACTTGGCCCGGTGAGCGGGCAACTAAGAACCTCCGCGCAGTACCCTCGAACCTCGAGTAAGAACCGCCACATCTGAAAATCAGGGGTAAGCCTCCTATCACTAGCTCAGTAGGGGTCCTACGGAACCCCAACCGTAAACAACGGCGGTAGCGGAAAGTAGCAACGACAGCAGGAACAGGAAACACGGTGGCCGGTAAAAACCTTGGCTCTTCTGCTACTCCTACTATACCAGAAAACACACCACGATCTCACAGTCGGGGGACCACCGAACTAACGGGAAAACCTCTGGCTATACCACCAGGAGAACCATCATGACACCACTGTCGTAGTGGCCTGTCTCACAGACAAAGGCCCAACACAAGACCACGTAGTCTGGGTAGACATGATCACGACCTCGCCATCGCGAACCCTAACACCGCCTAGGAAAACCCTCGGTGACGCTCACCGAAAACCCTCGACCTCTACCTCAGGAACCACACGGAATATACACACAAAACTATGTCTCGCAGACAGGAATAGAAACTTGAGTCATGAGAAACTCACGTCACGCGACGGGAGCACTGTCCACCAGAAGCAAGGCCGAATGCGTCTATTGAAGACTTAGTCCGCAGCCTCAGGAGTCTCCCTACTCGCCCTAGGTGGAAACTGAGACACCACACTAATAACCACAGAACACTAAACAAGGACTAGCTCGGGTCGCGATCGTCAGCGTGGGTCCGATGCCCCCAACCACGTGTGCACACACAGACCATGTGCTCTAGGTCAGGCCCTCTGGCTGGTTTTCCCCCCAGCCCGAACATAGGCTGCAAAGGCGAGGGGCCCTATGGTAACCAGCCTAAAAACTACCTCTCTCGGGTAAGCCGCTCCACCACTCCCAGGTGGGTCAGCACACGCGTACTGTAAGAAGGCTACGACTAGTAGGCGGTCACTAAACGTGAACACAAGAAGCTACGCACGCACCCATTGCGAGTAACACGGAGTACCAGGTGGCTCGGGGCCACCAGACTCTGGATGGTCCAGTAGACCTACGAAACCCAACAGTCCTTGAGTCATGAGACTTGGGTCAAGACCATTGTATAGGGACAGCTCCACGCCGTCAATCTACCCTAACCCGAGGGTAGAAACCTCGGCACGATGACTCACGAGGTAATTCACAACTGCCGAGAGCCTTCCCTCATAAAGGGAACTCAAGAGACCTCCAGCCCCAGGCTGGGTGATTGAACTCATAGTCCAAGCCATACACACGGCCCACACGGAAACCACTTTCTCAAGAAACACGTGATGTGTGGGAGCAGCCCTCCGCACTCATACCGATACACGACGACTTGATCTAGCGAAAGCACATAAGCCTAGAACTCAAAGGGGTCACCCGGACCCTTAGACGCATGGGCACCCAAATCGAGGTAAAATAGTATCTCTAGAGTCACAAAGAATCACGCGGACACTTCTTCCAAAAAACCTTATCGCATACGAACACCTCGGGACAAGAAAATGCGGAAGACATCGGCCCGAGGGCAGACTGGGCTGGGCTGGCAAATTGGCCGCCCATTTGCCTGGGCAGCCGTAGTAGTTGCCGCCCAGCACTTGGGCACCCCTTGGCCTGGGCGGCCACACCTTGGGCCGCCTAGACCTGGGCCATTCTGGGTGAGAGTGGCCAGGGTCATGGCCCCCCAAGACCCTTGGGCGGCCAGACCTTTGGCCGCCTAGTGACCTGGGCGGCCAGGGTCTTGGCCGCCCAGACCAGGGCACAGACGGCCTCAAGGGTGGCCACCTCCTGCGTCTTCCGGTAGAGGGACCGAGCTCCGCCGTGAGCTCGGTTCCACACCCCATTCACCTCCCAAGGAAGAGGAAAACAAGGGGAATTCATCCTCGAGATTCCTACTACCGGAAAACCAAATCAAAACCACAATCGGGCCTTAAATCGGCCGAAAACCGCCGCTCACCCAAACATGCAATTTTGACCCCAACATGAAATAAACCCACTCTCAGCCTCGGCTCAACCTATAAAATATGGGGAAAGGAAGTACAAGGGCTAAGGATCCACCCCCTACCTCCACCGAAGATTCCGCGTGCTGAGGACGCCGATCCGCCATGAAAATGTCGTGAAAGCTCCGCCGGTTCACGAACTCTCCACGAGCTCCCCCGCGAGCCACCGCTCAACGATCCACGCCCATGCTCGGCCACTCCTCGCCCGTGCCGCCTCCGCCTTGCCCCCGCCTCGCTCCGTCGGCCGCTCGAGAAGGGGGGGAAGAAAGAGAGATCGTGAGAGTGAGGAAGAGAGAGAGGGGGGCTTTATATAGAAAATCTGGAATTTTCAAAAAATACCAAAAATAGAGAAAAATCATCTCCCTAATCCTCAAAAAATGCGCAACGCGTCGGTAACGTCCTGGAATTGGAGAACACAACTTTTCACCCTACATGGGGTTCCGAAGGCGCGCTAGACGAAAACAAGCATAAACCGTAAAACTCAATCCGAGACCCACAAAAGTGATCCGAAACCCACGGATCCAGATCCGATAAATATCCAAAAAACCTGGGGTATTACACAGACTCCCAAAGTGATAGCCCCCCTTTACAGGCCCACTTTATTTGAAGCCCAAAACTTGCTCAGCCCAATACTTCCTAGGCGACTTTCGGGCCCGGAAGATCGAGTAACGGTCGCTCGAGAGAACCCCAATTAGGGATTGAGTGTAAACCGTCCAACGATGCCTCCGTTACCAGGGAAGAGCCCTGTACGAGTGCCCCACGTGCCACCCGGCCGCCGAATGCCTATCTAGGCGAAGGTTACGCCATTACCCGGAGCAGGGAACTCGAAGGGATACCATAAAGAGCCCATGACAAGGACGTAACTCCCTTTAGTCCCCCAATCATCGAAGACTCCTATACGGGGTGAGCGTCTATATAAACCCCTAAAAAGCTCTCCATAATGGTAAGGTGATCTTGAGTACTCAACACCACACTCACTGGTGGAGAGCGATCTCATGCCCCTCACTCTTTCTCTTACTCCCCTTCCACCTACGCTATATCAGCTCGCTGACTTAAGCATCAGAGAGTTTTCCCAAGGGTCTCAACCCAGGGTTCCTCCGACCCGTTTCCTACTTTGTAGATCCTCAATCGTGGTGACGACGACACAGGCTCATCCAGGATCGTGCGGCTCACGATCCAGCGTAAGATCACCCCTCTTCATCTGACGCCGTCCGTGGGAAACGTATAAAGTGCCAACATGGTGCGAAAAAGTTCCTGTAGGAGAAACGCCGATGACAAGGAAAAGGCATCGGCGACCGTGGAGGAGGAACATACGCCCTCCCATTCTTCCACGGGCCCCCTCTCCAACAACCAAGCCAATGCCTTGCCCCCACTGGCCGCAGGGGGACAACCCACCTTCGGGAACCCCGACACCCTCCAAACCCTCAACGCCAAACTGGACATCCTCGTCAATTTGATGAAGACCCAGGCGGCCAGGGAGGAGAGGTCGCGGCTTCCTCGGGTGAGTCCCCCCCGCGCAGAATCCTCTCGACAAATGGCTGGAGGCCGCGTCACCCCTTAAGGCAGGCGGCTCATTGGCAAAGGGCCAAGTGGGCCCTCGCAAGCCCCGCCTCCAGAGCAAGAGGCCTCCTCCAACTCGAGAGGGAAAAAGTCCAGGTTACTTCAGCAACCCTCGGAAGTCGACGACCCCACCAAGGAGCGGTGGGGCAACTATTGGGGACATACTCACAGTCCCTCAGCCCCACGACACTCAGAGTTATCCCTCCGCCTGCGGGACTTCGAGCTGCATTTTGCTGAGCAGGAGCTCGCCCTTCGCACCCTACAGAAGAACTCCGCTCTGGAGGACGAGGAGCAATCCCTATTCTCCAATGAAATCTTGAAGACTGAAGTCTCCACGAGAGTCTCTCTACCAGCCTTTAAATCTTACGATGACCAGGGTGACCAGGTCGTTCATTATGATAGCTTTGATGCTCTAATCACTCTACATGGAGCATCTGACGATGTCAAGTGCTGAGCATTCGTGACCAATCTGGTCCAGGGCGCTCAATCCGGGTTCAAGCGCTCACCCCCAGTAGCATCCACAACTTCAAACAGTTCGGACGACTGTTCAAGGAAAGCTTCGCCGACAGCAGCCCTCCAAGGTCTATCGCGGGGTTGTTGGCGCTTAAGCTGGCACAGGGTGAAAAGCTGCGGGCTTATATCAACCGATTTAAGTCGGAAGTGTTGGGATCGAAGGTACGGATTTAGAGGGGGGGTGAATGAATCCCCTTTTAAAAATTATTGTGAAATTAAAATCTCAGAAAGCTTAATCAAATTAAGCACGCACCAGCTCACAGATAAGAGCACATGGAGAAAGTCTAGCTCTCATTAAACTGAAAAACTCCTAGACACAATATCAAACGCTAATTGCTCACACAGACAGAAAGCTCGAAGAACACTCTACCAAGCCATCAATGACCAAATAGCATTCTATCTCAGCAGATGAAAACAACGCGAAACTAACTCACTCAGTTGAACGTATAGGGCTTAGGAGAACCGACAACGAAACCTGTGAAGGAGGCAGAAAATAAGGACAATCACACAAATCAAACCACTAGTCACAAGATTTTTAGGTGGTTCGGCTAGACACCAAGTATGCCTACATCCACCCCTCACTGAACTCAGTGAGGATTACCGCTGACAAATAGCTTGAAATGCTGAGCCTCACAGCTTGCTAACAGAGGAACAAATCCTGAACGTTGAGCCTCACAGCTTGCTAACACCGCTAAGCCTCACAGCTTGCTAACATAGGAACAAATCCTCAACGTTGAGCCTCACAGCTTGCTACACACGCTGACTAACAGCTTGATGAAAGGAATCAATGGAAAATGGAAAACAAAGAACAACTGGAACAATAGCAACGGTAGCTATAAAACTGAAAAACACGTTGGCTTGGATTTGATCCAGAGGCCAAGAAAGAACACACAGTTATTAAAGGGAAATCCAGGCTGCACACTTTTCTTCCACGGGCTCTCTCTTTCTCTTCTTCTCCTCACTTTTCTTCTCTGGCGCTCTCTTCTTCTCTTCTCACCTTTTTGCAGCCTTCCACCGCCTTTAGCCTCGTGTTCTCTCATCAAATGATGAGGTGGCCTTTATATAGAATAGAGCCTTTGTATAGATGAACCAGAGACGCCCTAGTGAAGCCCCATTGGTCCACGTGGCATGGACAAGAATGTTCTTCTAAACCTTATCCTTGGATCACGTGCCCAATCATAAGCTCCCTCGGATCACGTGCTAGCTTCAGTTCGAGCTCACGTAGTTGCTCTACTAGGTTCATCAAATACATGATCAAACATAAGTCATAAAGGGTGCACTGACTTAGTGTATCGTGCAAGCATGGACAGACCTTAGTAAACATACATGCACAGATGTTGATATGCACTAACCTTCGTATGAACAACCGAAGACATGCACCGAGGTAAATAATGCACCGAGCTCTATATGAACGTGTGAACAATAGTAACATGCACAAACCCTCTAGCATGCGTGCATACAGCACTGAGTTACCATATGCACCGAGTGCACATATGCACCGACTTATGTATAGGCCTTAGCCATGCACCGAGGCAAAAATGGCAACGATCTTGACCTGCCTTTTCATAGAAGATGCACCGACGTGTGTTGCCTTATGACACTGACATGATATGGTGTAATTGATCGACTTCATGCAATATGAGACTCAAATGGATGAGACGCTAATAGAGACACAAGACCATAAGTGCATGAGACGCAGACACGGTCGCAGTTGTGCATGAGACGCTAATAGAGACGCAAGACCATTAGTGCATGAGACGCAAACATGAAAATATGTATGAGACGTAAATAAAAATATGTATGAGACACAAGGCATGTGCTAGAGATGCAAGGAGAGAGAGACGCTTAGACTGGCGCTAAAGACGCATGCGAAAGATTGACGCTAAGACTGAAAATAGCACCGACCTCATATGTTCATGTGAACAGAGAAATGCATGGACTTTAACACATGCACCAACCTTTCTGTACAAGAATTAACACATGCACAGATATGAGATTAGGCAGAACATTACCTGATCTGACTGTGCATTGACCTTATGCTAGCATGCTCAGACTTATGAAGTATGTTGTGCACACAGCCTGTTTGGTAAAATAACTAAACATGAAACCTGTTTGATAGAATGCCCAGAATGTGTAAATGTGCATAGATGCAGCATGATATGAAAGATTTCCATAGTGCCTGACAACATCAAGGTCATATCAAAATAGCAGCATAGATAGAGTATACATGACTCATAGTTTTGACAGCATCAAAACATAGGGACACAACAATCTCCCCCTTTTTGATGATGGCAAAATTATGAGTTATTACAAGTCATGTCAATCATACAACTATCTCCCCCTTAGCAATGCAGCATATTAAGGACACATCAAGCATCATGCAACCAATGACCCCAATGACTGACTGAATGACCCCAATGACCGACTGACTCAACTATTCTCCCCCTTTGACAACATCAAAAAGGAGAAGTTTGAGAGTAGAAATGAGAGATAGAGACAAAAAGAGAATTATCAGCACCAATTTAGAAGATAGAATGAATTTGCAGATAGGAATGAAGAGATTCATAATCAGATACGAATTTCATAAATCTGAATGAATTCAAGTTCAGACTCTGTCATTATAAAGGAGTTATGATAAGATCCTTATTTAGATGCGTGGTTCAAATCTAATAGACTCAGAGTTTATAAATGAAAAAGATTTAAAAAGAAAGAACTGCATTCTTGTTTAAGAAATGAACCAAGATTCCAAAATAGAGCCCTGTCAACCTCCTATTGTCTTACTCAAATAAACCAATGACACCTCTAGGAGTTACTTAAAAATAGTATTGAAGTTAAACACAAAAACTGTTCTGTTCAGGTTCTCAGGGTTTCAGCAAAATAACTTGACCTTCGATCACATTTTCAGATTTTTCTTTTTAGCTTATAATATTTTTAAGAGCAATCAAGTATAGTCAACACCTTTTGACTTAAGGGTACACGTTGATCAGACGCCAGTACCCCTAGTTACTCAGTGAGACTAACTATCTTGCTTCAATCTGAACAGAGATAACAAGGACACTTCATGACTAGGTCCACTCCATTTCATTGATGGAGGGCTTAGTTTCTCAGTGAATCCTTTATCATTGCTCTGCTGTCACGTCCCGAGCCTTTATTTCAGCGGAAGACTAACTCGGGAAGCGCGAACAGCCGGCATGGTAAGCCTCTTGCAAGCAAGAACGATCAGAGCGCAAGATAATCACACAAATGAATGCAATTGCACAATATTTACTAAAAATCTAACTTCATTCCATAATCAATCAAATATTCAAAATACAATACTTTTCCACCATCTTTCACTCTACTAGACTCAAGAAATAGGAAAATTACATTGACTCCATCTAAACAATATAGACTTCCTAAGTCTTCGCTCATCTTTATTCACTCTCGGATCCGCTACTTGAACCTTACGAATCCGAACCCGATTCACTATCATTTCCTGAAAAAGATTGGAAATAGGTAATGAGCACACTTGCCCAGTAGGTATCTTCGCATCAACATGAAGGCACTATTAAAGTAATTAACAATTTAGCTCTAAAGAAGTAAGGCAAAATCATGCGAATGCGAATATCATGCGATTAAACCAAAGTAACACGATAATCATGTAAGATAGCGTGAACAAGAATGAACAAGAATGAATGTAACAAGAACATGATGTTTGACCTTTCAAGAATAAGAATGTATCGAGAATGTACTAGCAATACCACATAGTCGTCATCCAAACATCATTTGCTTATGAGCAAGTAGTTGGTGAATTTCTGTGGAATATCATGTAACAAGTAAGAAAGTCATGTACAAGAAAGTCATGTCGTGCCGTGGATTTTCACTTATTTATAGAGAAAGTACTCCAAGCGCAATGCGACGTCAGTAGCATCATACCCCATGGTTTATAAAATAGTATGTTTCCGACAATCAGCCGAGGGGACTAGCATAGAGCCCTTGAACACAATCAGTGCTCGATCGCATCTTCAAGTATAAATCAAGTTACTTCCACGCATGTAACAATAAAGTATGGCCAAGAATGAAATAACTTCAATAACTCATGATAACAACAATCAATGAATGAATGCTTCAATTTAGAGTATGAGAGATCAAGAAAAAGACTTAAACAATGACATGCTCATGGAAATAAATCGACAGCATAACGGTACACTCTTTTCTCTTTCCAATCATTATATTAAGTTTCTTGATCAATATTATAAGTTCTAGACTACCATTAGTCCATCCAGAACCTTTGGAATATCAACCCTTGGGTCAAACCTTGGGTTAAGTACTTAAGCAATGTGACGGTCGTTTGCTGGGCCGTTACATCATGTAACGCTCCAGTAGCGGGCCGTTACAATGATCCGAATTCAGAACGATCAAAGTAGACTCAAAGAAGTGTGACGGTCATTCATTGGGCCGTTACGTTGTGTGACGGTTCATGATTAGGCCGTTACAGTAGTCTGAGACCAGAATCAAGCAATCGAACTCAGATGAATGTGACGGTCTTATATTGGGCCGTTACATTGCCTGATGGTCCAATATAGAGCCGTTACACTACTGATAACCAGAAAACATCGATAGTGTACTCTAATCAATGGGCTTTAAGGGTACAACCAACTCGGCGTCCTAGTGGGAATCCCAGGCTCGCGGAGAATTACGGAGGCCTTGAAACAAGATTTCCTAGTCCATTGGAAGGAATATCCAATAGAGAGGTCCTCAAGTCCAAGAATAATGTTCCTATAGTGCAAAGTGAACTAATGGACAACATACCGGAATATGTGCCATGTACTTATAGAAACGACTCCATTGATAAAGAGTGAAGGTGTAATGATGTGAAACCATGATAAAACTCCATTAATACAATTTTGGAAAATCATGATTTAAATACAAAACTATAGAATTTTGGCACATGAAATTAACACAACTGAAAATAGCTCAAGATGCCTAAGTCATATAAATTCCAATATGAAACAGTAAGTAAACTTAAAACCATAATAATAGGTCAACACTTAGCTACCTAGGTTTAATTATAAGTAAACTTAACTGGTTACTATTCTATCATGAGCTGATAGAACTCAGCGTCTAACGGTTTAACAAGGGTGCGTCACAGTGTCTTTGACGGTCTATCGAGGGGCCATTACAGTAATGTAATGGTCCTGTCCTGGTGCGTTAGAGACAACAGTGAAACGAAAACATAACAGAGTGTGTGACGGTCTGTCGTAAGGCCGTTACATGCATGTGACGGTCCTACTAAGATGCGTCAGAGCCTCTGCTGACAGAAACTGATATGAAACCTAAGAGACAACACACATCATGTCTATAAATCAAATACCATGTCTATCCTAGGCATGATAACAAAGTATAGGCTATCTACATGCATGGGTTTCAGTGAATAGACAAGATAACATCTTTTAATTTTCTACTTAGGGCTAAGAGATGTATGAATGCATAGAACTATTAAAACATGAAATTCATGATCTATCATGAATGGAATTCAATCAAACCAGAAGGCTTTTAGTCCTATCAAGATTTTTTTTCCGTTCATGAGATAACTTATCTCTTAACTTGGTTTTAAACTTCCAATTTAGGGTTGAAAGACGTGCCCTAGCTCTCCTCTTCCTGTGACTTTTCAGCAACTTCCTTGGGCTCTAACTCCTTGGTTGCTTGGTCTCCTAGCACGAAATTTGGAGTGCTATTAGTCTAATGTATTATAAATAAAAGTTTCTAAAGAACTTACCTGAAATTATGACTCCTTACCTTGATTCCATGCGAGCAAAAGTAAGGGTTGCTCAGTTCAGAACTAGGTCCTATTTATAGAGTTCTAGCTAGGGTTTGAGGATTAGATCGATTCTAGAGTCCTTAATCTGCCAGAATCTAATCCCTAAGAGTCCTTAGTAATGCTATAACTCTTCCCAAGTCGATCCCTAGTGGATAAGATCCCAAGGTTCCAATCTTTTTGGGAGTTCTTTGACTCACGGAACTTGCAGCATGTAACGGTCATGTCCAGGCGCGTTACCTGGCTGTGGCGGTCGCCCGATGGACCGTTACAGTCAACGTGTATAGAGTTTCAATTTAATAAAACTCTTTTATTCGTTTATCCATATAATTATCTTAGATAATTAGTATTTATCCTTAAAATATGTGAATAGACTTAATAACCTTCTAGAATATGGGCCAAACTTAATGGGCTTGGTCCTTAATCCTTTTTGATTTGTTTAAGTGGGTTAGGTTAATTGATTAACACAATTGGGACTTATAAATTTCAAATAAATTATAAAATAATCTAGAAATAACTTATATAAATTCTGGGGCACTACACCCTCCCCCACTTAGAAGAATTTGATCCCCAAATTCAATACATGGATTGTGGAGAGTGTACTTACCGTTAAATAATTCTGGAAATCTTTTTATCATGGCTGCTTCGGTTTCCCATGTTGCTTCATATGGCCATGTTTTCTTCCATTGAATTTTGACCATAGGGATAACCTTATTTCTTAGTTGATGCACTTCTCGTTCCAGAATCTTTATTGGTGTTTGTTCGTATGTCAAGTCCTTCTGAATCTCAGATTGTCATAAGTGATAATGTGGTCAGGGTCATATACATATTTCTTCAGCATAGAGACGTGAAATACGTCATGAACTCCTGCTAGTTGTGGAGGTAAAGCTAGTTTGTAAGTCACTTCACCAATCATTTCGAGAATTTCAAATGGGCCAATAAATCTAGGAGTTAGCTTTCCTTTAATGCCAAATCTTTGAATACCACGACCGGGAGAAACCTTCAGGTATACATGATCTCCAACCTGAAATTCTAAGTCACGTCTTCGGTTGTCGACTTAAGACTTTTACCTATCTTGCGCCATTTTCATCCTTTCCTGAATGAGCTTGACCTTCTCTGTAGAGTCCCTTATGAGGTCGGGGCCTAGAAATTACTTTCCCCTATTTCACTCCAACATATTGGTGATCTACAGCTTTTTCCATACAGAGCTTCAAAAGGTGCCATTTGTATGCTTGCCTGGTAGCTATTGTTATAAGCAAACTCTACTAGAGGTAAGTGATCATGCCAACTACCTCCAAAGTCAATAGCACAAGCCCTGAGCATATCCTCTACTACCTGATTTGTTCTTTCCGTCTGACCATCAGTTTGTGGATGAAAAGCTGTGCTGAAATTCAATCTAGTCCCCAGTGAATGTTGTAGGCCCTTCCAGAATTGTGATATAAATCGGGGATCTCTATCTGATATAATAGTGACTGGAACACCATGTAATTTGACAATCTCTCTTATGTATAATGCTACTAGAATGTCCACAGACCATCGACTTTTGATTGGTATAAAATGTGCGTATTTAGTCAATCGGTCTATAATTATCCATATTCCATCATGTCCACATCTGGTCTTGGGTAAACCCATAATAAAGTCCATCCCTATACTCTCCCACTTCCATTCGGGAATAGTTAAGGGGTGCAGTTTACCTGCGGGTCTAAAATGCTCTACTTTTACTTGTTGACAAGTGAGGCAACGGGACACGAAATCAGCTATCTCTCTCTTCATATTGGGCCACCAGAAATTTCTTTTGAGATCTTGATACATCTTTGTTCCTCCTGGATGAATTGAGTATTTGGAATTATGCGCTTCATCTAGGATTAGTTTCTTTGTAGCCTCATGATCTGGTACACATATTCGGCCCTTAAATAACAATCTCCCGTTATTGGAAATAGAAAAATCCGGCCTTTGTTCTATATTGGCTTTAATTTCCAGTAATATGGTATCATCATTTTACAGCTTGACCAGATCTTCTATCAATGTAGGTTGAGCTCGGATATTGGCTATGAAACAATCTTCTTCCTTTGTGTCAATATCTAAGTTCAACTGAGCAAATTAAGGAACAAGGTTAGTTACACTTATCATAAGACTTGATAGCATACCTATTGGTTTTCTGCTGAGTACATCTGCTACAGCATTAGCCTTGTCAGGATGATATTGAATAATAAAATCAAAGTCTTTGAGGTATTCTAACCACCTCCTCTGCCTCATGTCAAGCTCCTTTTGAGAGAATAAATATTTCTGACTTTTGTGGTCTGAGTAGACCGTGATCCTTTCTCCATAAAGATAATGACGCCAAATTTTCAAGGCGAAAATAACCGCTGCTAATTCCAGGTCATGTACGGGATAGTTTTCCTCGTGTCATTTCAATTGTCTTGAAGAATAACAGATCACCTTTCCATTCTGCATGAGAACACATCCTAAGCCAATGCCAGACGCATCCGTATACACTTCGAATCCACCACCCTCCATTGGTAATGACAAAACATGGGCGGTTGTAAGATGATTTTTAAGAATTTGGAAATTCTTCTCACATTCCTCTGACTAGACAAAAGGATTTTCTTTTCTGGTGAGTCTAGTTAAAGGAACTGCTATCTTTGAGAAGTCCTTAATGAATCTTCTATAATAACCGGGTAGACCTAGAAAACTTCGTACTTCAAATATAGTCGTTGGCCGACTCCAATTCTTGACAGCTTCTACCTTAGAAGGATCCACAGCAATACCTTCTTTTGAAATAATGTGACCAAGGAATGAGACTTCCTTGAGCCAGAATTCACACTTATTGAGTTTGGCATAAAGCTTATGTTCTCTAAGTGTTTGCAAAGCTATCCTTAGATGTTCTTCATGTTCTTCTTTTGTCTTGGAGTATATCAAGATATCGTTAATGAAGACGACAATGAATTGATCCAGGTATGGCTGGAAGGCACTGTTCATAAGTTGCATAAATGCTGCTAGGGCATTAGTTAACCCAAATGGCATTACCACGAATTCATAGTGGCCATAACGACTTTGAAAAGCTGATTTATAAATGTCTTCTTCTTTAATTCTAAGCTGATGATAACCTGATCTGAGATCAATCTTAGAGAAATATTCCGCTCCCGAAAGCTGATCGAAGAGCTCATCAATACGTGGTAACAGATACTTATTTTTGATTGTAAGCTGATTTAGTAGCCGGTAATCGATGCATAGCCTGAGAGAACCATCCTTCTTCATGACAAATAGAACCGGCGCACCCCAAGGGGATGTGCTAGGTCTAATGAAGCCCTTATCCAGAAGTTCCTGCAACTGCTTCTTTAGTTCTTTATGTTCTGTGGGGGACATCCTGTAAGGGGCTATAGAAACAGGTGCTGCTCCTGGGATGAGTTCAATAGTGAAGTTCACTTCCCTCTCGGGAGGTAAACTAGGTAGTTCAGATGGAAACACGTCTGGAAACTCATTTACAATAGGGATGTCTGCTATGATAATCTCCTTGGACTCTATAATAATGACGGAAGCAAGAAAAGCTTCACATCCTTGCGAGATGAGCTTGCAAGCGTGAAGTGAGGATATGATAGTGGGGTGTTTCTTGTATTTGATGCGAAGAAAATAGAATCTTGGAAGACCGGGTTTTCGAAAGATATAATCCTATTTCGGCAATTGATATAAGCATCGTGGTCTACAAGCCAATCTACCCCTAAAATGGCATCAAAACCTTTCATGTCAAGGCATACTAAGTTTGCGGGGAGGTTGTGACCTTCTACTATCACTTCGCTATCAGGATAATAGTTGGTAAGCTTAGTTCCAGAACCTAAGGGTGTGGAAATAGCGAGATCTGAAGGTAAGGGAACTGATGTAATTGACAATATTTTTGCAAAAGTAGTGGAGATAAAAGAATGAGAGGCACCAGTATCAAATAACACAAATGCAGGATGAGAACTAATTTGAAGAGTACCTTCCATAAGCCCATCATCCTTGGGCGCTTCCTCTTCATCTAAAATGGCATTGAGGCGAGCCTGTCTCCTGCGTCCATTACCAGATGACTGGTCCTTCATAAGGGGGCAATCCGACATGCGATGCTCCCTGCTTCCACAACGTAAACAAGCGCCAAGGCGCTTCTAACACTCCTCAGCCGAATGGCCGAATTTCTCACAAAATGTGCAAGCCGTGGTGACCTGCTCCTTCTCTTCCTTGACTTTCTTTTTTTTGTGGGAACTTCCACCGTTCCCACCCCTAGATCTTTTCTTACTATCACTGCTTTTGTAGGGTTCCGTGATACTAAACTTCTCTTTCTTATAACGCCGATCAGAACGTTGGCTCGACTCTTCTCCTTTTCCTTTTAATTTCTTGACCTTCTCTAAGGTCCTTTCACATAAATATGCTCGTTGAACCATCTCCGCATAGGTACGGATGTTTTGGGTCCCGAGTTGCTGGATGAAACTGAGTCGTAACCCGTCCATAAACCGATTTGCCCTCAATAAGCCGGTGCTGATAAGATGTGGTGCGTAAGGTGCTAGCCTTGAAAATTGTAGTTCATATTCGGCAACCGTCATCATTCCTTACCGAAGAGTGGCGAACTCCATAGCTTTTCGTTCCTTTACGTGCTCAGAAAAGTACTTGGCACGGAATAGGGTAAGAAAATCATCCCATGTATGAGGTGCATTGGCCGGAGGTGCTGGAACCGACTTCCACCAAGTGCGAGCATCTTTGTTGAGTTGAAAGATTACGAGACGCACCTTTTCCTGATCGGTGCATTGGATGACATCAAATATACGATTCATTTCATCTATCAAGTTCTCCGCCTCGTCGGGATTAGACGAACCATAGAATCACGGAGGATTTAAACTCCGAAAATTACGATGTAGGTCACCAGCCCTTGCCCCTACGCCACCTTGCGCTATAGTTTGCAATGCCTGGGTAAGGCCGGCAACTATTTGTTGCATACCATCCCAATCAACATGATGAGCCATTTGTAAGATAAGGTACCTGAGAGAAAATAACAACTTGTTATTTCTCCTGAAATTAGAATGACCAAAATAAATCTTAAAGCTAATTAACTATCTTATCCCGGCTCTACCCACTTCTCACATGGGTATGGAACTTCTTCCTTAGTTCATAGGTAGGGGCCCTTAAACCTTGGACTTATCCTATGACATGATTCCTTTTTCCTAAGTCCTGAGACTTAGGCTCTGATACCAACTTAACTGTCACGTCCCGAGCCTTTATTTTAGCGGAAGACTAACTCGGGAAGCGCGAACAGCCGGCATGGTAAGCCTCTTGCAAGCAAGAACGATCAGAGCGCAAGATAATCACACAAATGAATGCAATTGCACAATATTTACTAAAAATCCAACTTCATTCCATTATCAATCAAATATTCAAAATACAATACTTTTCCGCAATCTTTCACTCTACTAGACTCAAGAAATAGGAAAATTACATTGACTCCATCTAAACAATATAGACTTCCTAAGTCTTCGCTCATCTTTATTCACTCTCGGATCCACTACTTGAACCTTCCGAATCCGAACCCGATTCACTATCATTTCCTGAAAAAGATTGGAAATAGGTAATGAGCACACTTGTCCAGTAGGTATCTTCGCATCAACAAGAAGGCACTATTAAAGTAATTAATAATTTAGCTCTAAAGAAGTAAGGCAAAATCATGCGAATGCGAATATCATGTGATTAAACCAAAGTAACACGATAATCATGTAAGATAGAGTGAACAAGAATGAACAAGAATGAATGTAACAAGAACATGATGTTTGGCCTTTCAGGAATAAGAATGTATCGAGAATGTACTAGCAATACCACGTAGTCGTCATCCAAACATCCTTTGCTTATGAGCAAGTAGTTGGTGAATTTCTGTGGAATATCATGTAACAAGCAAGAAAGTCATGTACAAGAAAGTCATGTCGTGCCGTGGATTTTCACTTATTTATAGAGAAAGTACTCCCACCGCAATGCAACGCCAGTAGCATCATACCCCATGGTTTATAAAATAGTATATTTTCTGACAATCAGCCGAGGGGACTAGCATAGAGCCCTTGAACATAATCAGTGCTCGATCGCATCTTCAAGTATAAATCAAGTTACTTCCACGCATGTAACAATAAAGTATGGCCAAGAATGAAATAACTTCAATAACTCATGATAACAACAATCAATGAATGAATGCTTCAATTTAGAGTATGAGAGATCAAGAAAAAGACTTAAACAATGTCATGCTCATGGAAATAAATCGACAGCATAACGGTACATTCTTTTCTCTTTCCAATCATTATATTAAGTTTCTTGATCAATATTATAAGTTCTAGACTATCATTAGTCCATCCAAAACCTTTGGAATATCAACCCTTAGGTCAAACCTTGGGTTAAGTACTTAAGCAATGTGACAGTCGTTTGCTGGGCCGTTACATCATGTAACGCTCCAATAGTGGGCCGTTACAATGATCCGAATTCAGAACGATCAAAATATACTTAGAGAAGTGTGACGGTCATTCATTGGGCCGTTACGTTGTGTGACGGTCCATGATTAGGCCATTACAGTAGTCTAAGACCAGAATCAAGCAATCGAACTCAGATGAATGTGACGGTCTTATATTGGGCCGTTACATTGCCTGACGGTCCAATATAGAGCTGTAACACTACTGATAACCAGAAAATATCGATAGTGTACTCTAATCAATGGGCTTTAAGGGTACAACCAACTCGGCGTCCTAGTGGGAATCCCAGGCTCGCGGAGAATTACGGAGGCCTTGAAACAAGATTTTCTAGTCCATTGGAAGGAATATCCAATAGAGAGGTCCTCAAGTCCAAGAATAATGTTCCTATAGTGCAAAGTGAACTAATGGACAACATACCGGAATATGTGCCATGTACTTATAGAAACGACTCCATTGATAAAGAGTGAAGGTGTAATGATGTGAAACCATGATAAAACTCCATTAATACAATTTTGGAAAATCATGATTTAAATACAAAACTATAGAATTTTGGCACATGAAATTAACATAACTTAAAATAGCTCAAGATGCCTAAGTCATGCAAATTCCAATATGAAACAGTAAGTAAACTTAAAACCATAATAACAGGTCAAAACTTAGCTACCTAGGTTTAATTATAAGTAAACTTAACTGGTTACTATTCTGTCATGAGCTGACAGAACTCAGCATCTAACGGCCTAACAGGGGTGCGTCACAGTGTCTTTGACGGTCTATCGAGGGGCCGTTACAGTAATGTAACGCTCCTGTCCTGGTGCGTTAGAGACAACAGTGAAACGAAAACATAACAAAGTGTGTGACGGTCTGTCGTAAGGCCGTTACATGCATGTGACGGTCCTACTAAGATGCGTCAGAGCCTCTGCTGACAGAAACTGATATGAAACCTAAGAGATCAACACACATCATGTTTGTAAATCAAATACTGATGTGAAACGAATTAACGTCGGGCATAAAACTGACTCTTCTTTCATATTTCTCCAAATTCTTTTATCAGCCCGGTTCTGGAATCTGTGACCAGCAGCTGTTGAAGTGGCTGTAGATCGCACTCTGGAATTTTGCCGGAGGCGCGGTTGGTGCCGTTGGCTTCGTAACAGGGTAGGGATGCAGCACAATTTTTCTGAATTTTGGTTCCGCCCGAACCTGGTCGCCACGGACGACTGAGCGGGGACCCCGTTCTGGTTCTGTGCAGGGGCAGCTTCTGAACAGCGGCTTGACATGGACACCACGAGCAATCCCGAACTCCGTTTGGTGCGCAGCAGGTGGCGTTGGAATCGTGGGGACGACTACTTTCCAGCGGCACTGGTCTCGCCTCAGTCGGATGTCGGTGTGGACGTGCAGGTCCCGTTGAGTGGGGACGGGTCGGAGGAGGGGATCGGTGGACAGAATGACCCAACAGTGGTAGGAAATTGATAACTTCACACCTTGAGCTCCGATCGACGAACTGCCTTCTGTTCCTGAGAGCTGACAGAGAGGGGAGGAACTTTGCTGAACAGCTCGGAGTCGGATTCCGTCAGGGATGGGCGTGGTGGTGGTCTTCCTCAGCTTCTGGTCGGGTTCAGGAGCCTCCTGCGCAGTCGTGGGAGATTGGCCACTGCCGATGCTCACGAACTCGGAAGAGGACGATTCCACCTCGCCTGGTCAGAAGACTCGCCAACGTACGTTTTTGATGAAGAACCCGGAAGCCGATTCTGCCTGGAACTGCTCCCAATATCGACTGCAACTCGGGCTTGATTTCTGCCTGCGAATGGAGCTGATTGAGGAGGGGGGATTAAGGGGGATGGAAGGGATTTGTGGGTTTGGGTTAAGGGAGGGGGGGGGGGGGATGGACGTGGCTGGGGTTGCAGGGGGGTGCTTTTGGGAGGTGGGGAGGTAATGGGGTGGTGAGAGAGAGAGGAGGGAACACCCAAATTCGAAATTGGGCCTTGGGGAGATGAAAGGGTGCCTGGGAAGACGAAAGGTTGTGTGGGGAAGGGGAGAGAATGCCTAGGGAGTGGGAGTTCTACCTAGGGGAGGGGAGGGGACTTAAATGAGGGGTATAGGGAAGGGGGAGGGGTCTTAATTAGAGGTGAAAGAGAGGAGAGAGAGTGGATTCCGAATTTGGGGTGGGGATGAGAGAGAATTGGAGAGAGATAGAGAGAGAGAGAGAGAGAGAGAGAATTAGACGAAGGGCATCACTCACCCGTGGTTGAGGAAGGGAAGAAGTGGGCATCGCACCCGTGGAGAGGGAAGGAAGAAAAGGCACTAGCGGCCATGGGAATTGCAGGGGGGTGAAGGGAAGAAGATAAGGGAGGGGGAAAGGTCCCCCTACGTGGGACTCACATGGGTTCCAAAAATAGATCTTCATTCACTGTTTTTCCACCGTGGGATACAAGACTCTTATATAGGCATACAAGGAAGATTAAGAGACACTTACCACTTAGTATCATGACTTCCTAGGAATACTAAAAGACACCCTATCGGAAACATCAAAATACATAATAAGACTCCTTAACACTTAATACCTTCTTATCATGATTCCCTAGGAATACTTAAAGACACCGAAAGACTAAAATACATAATAAGACTCTTTTATTGTGAATAAAATTTCATAGAGATGACCCATTAGGCCCATGTATACGGCCCAATAAAATGAGACGATTAGCATGGAATGGCCCATTTGATTGCATTTGTTGATGAAGCTGCTTGCCGATCACTCGGAGATGCTTGTTCCGTCAAACTTCCTGACTCGGAGAAGGTTCAGCTCAGATTTTGTGTAAACTGTCGATCTCATCAAACCCACAAAGCTCGTGAATTTTGAATCTTGAACTGAGATTTCCATCATACTCCTCCGCTTGGAGGAGGTTCGACCTCGAACCTCAAAGCTCAGGATCTCGGTCCGATGGGACGGCCCGATTCCCTAAGCTCTGATACCACTTGATGTGAAACAAATGCCGAAGTCGATTCTGTCCGGTTCTGGAATCTGTGACCAGCAGCTGTTGAAGTGGCTGTAGATCGCACTCTGGAATTTTGCCGGAGGCGCGGTTGGTGCCGTTGGCTTCGTAACAGGGTAGGGATGCAGCACAATTTTTCTGAATTTTGGTTCCGCCCGAACCTGGTCGCCACGGACGACTGAGCGGGGACCCCGTTCTGGTTCTGTGCAGGGGCAGCTTCTGAACAGCGGCTTGACATGGACACCACGAGCAATCCCGAACTCCGTTTGGTGCGCAGCAGGTGGCGTTGGAATCGTGGGGACGACTACTTTCCAGCGGCACTGGTCTCGCCTCAGTCGGATGTCGGTGTGGACGTGCAGGTCCCGTTGAGTGGGGACGGGTCGGAGGAGGGGATCGGTGGACAGGATGACCCAACAGTGGTAGGAAATTGATAACTTCACACCTTGAGCTCCGATCGACGAACCGCCTTCTGTTCCTGAGAGCTGACAGAGAGGGGAGGAACTTTGCTGAACAGCTCGGAGTCGGATTCCGTCAGGGTTGGGCGTGGTGGTGGTCTTCCTCAGCTTCTGGTCGGGTTCAGGAGCCTCCTGCGCAGTCGTGGGAGATTGGCCACTGCCGATGCTCACGAACTCGGAAGAGGACGATTCCACCTCGCCTGGTCAGAAGACTTGCCAACGTACGTTTTTGATGAAGAACCCGGAAGCCGATTCTGCCATCAAATACCCTGTCTATCCTAGGCATGATAACAAAGTATAGGCTATCTACATGCATGGGTTTCAGTGAATAGACAAGATAACATCTTTTAATTTTCTACTTAGGGCTAAGAGATGTATGAATGCATAGAACTTTTAAAACATGAAATTCATGATTCTATCATGCATGGACTTCAATCAAACCAGAAGGCTTTTAGTCATATCAAGATGTTTTTGCCGTTCATGAGATAACCTACCTCTTAACTTGGTTTTAAACTTCCAATTTAGGGTTGAAAGATGTGCCCTAGCTCTCCTCTTCCTGTGTCTTTTCAGCAACTTCCTTGGGCTCTAACTCCTTGGTTGCTTGGTCTCCTAGCACGAAATTTGGAGTGCTATTAGTCTAATGTATTATAAACAAAAGTTTCTAAAGAACTTACCTGAAATTATGACTCCTTACCTTGATTCCACGGGAGCAAAAGTAAGGGTTGCTCAGTTCAAAAACTAGGTCCTATTTATAGAGTTCTAGCTAGGGTTTGAGGATTAGATCGATTCTAGAGTCCTTAATCTGTCAGAATCTAATCCCTAAGAGTCCTTAGTAATGTTATAACTCTTCCCAAGTCGATCCCTAGTGGATAAGATCCCAAGGTTCCAATCTTTTTGGGAGTTCTTTGAGTCACGAAACTTGCAGCATGTAACGGTCATGTCCAGGCGCGTTACCTAGCTGTGGTGGTCGCCTGATAGACCGTTACAATCAACGTGTATAGAGTTTCAATTTAATAAAACTCTTTTATTCGTTTATCCATATAATTATCTTAGATAATTAGTATTTATCCTTAAAATATGTGAATAGACTTAATAACCTTCTAGAATATGGGCCAAACTTAATGGGCTTGGTCCTTAAACCTTTTTGATTTGTTTAAGTGGATTAGGTTAATTGATTAACACAATTGGGCCTTATAAATTTCAAATAAATTATAAAATAATCTAGAAATAACTTATATAAATTCTAGGGCACTACATCTGCCATGAGCATTGAAATATACTTTTATCAGGCTGCCCTTAGAGTTTTCAGATAGTTCTATGTTTAAAAACAATACTCTATCCAAGAATCTCAACCAAAGGCAGTCATAGCTCTACATTTTCAGATTCAAGCAGATTTAACAAGACACAACAATGTGAAAACTGGTTCAGGACTATTAAAGTTAAAAATAGTTTCTTTTCAAGATAATTTATCTCTAAACTCAAAGAAATCATTAAAATCAAACCAGCATGTTATTTAGGACCATCATAATCCTATATAATAGAAGATTCTGAAACAAGGATGTTCGAATTTATGATCATAGTACACAGATTGGAATCCTTCTGAATTTTGGGTGTTTTGAGATGACTGACAGATAAAGCAGAGAAGATAGTCAAGGCGAGTTCAAACAATAGTACACGACTCCCCCTCAATAGATGTAGAAAATTTGACTGACTGAATGGAATGAGTCGTGAGGTAAAGAGTGAAAGACAGTCAAGTAATTTCAGAGACATACCTTATGCTCCCCCTAAGTGTATGCACTCAAACAACCTTTTTGGTATTTTCAAGATGAATGGCATGCAATGAAATTTGAAATCAGTATATGCAGTTAACAACATGTAGGCATGTGCATTGACTCCCCCCAACTAAATGCACTACATGTAGTCAATATATGAAGAAGCTCAAATTGTGCAATTAAAATGACTATTCAGTTAAGAACATGTATGCATGAGATTTTATTTGACAACTTAAGCATGAAATGCATCAAACGAGATTTCTAACGAATTCACATAAACAAGCCTGAGTGAAGCCGGAATGTTACCTGAAGGGTGCAAAAATGGGGTTCTCACACCAGGGTGCCTTGGTTTATTTACCCCTTTTATTTCTCAGCTCTAAGGCACACCTGCAAGTTTGCTTCCTATTTTGCATAAGCAGGTACCCAAGCAGTCTTGGGTCCTAAAGTGACAGTGGCACCTTTGAATGGTGCTCTCAACATTTTCTGAGCTAACATGTCATCAAATTTCATAAGATAATAGTTAGACATATAATTTCCTAACTATCCACAATAATGGCATGATGCAGTATTTTTAAAATTCTCACTATGCACATTACTGTAATCATGGAATCTATGTGCATTTTCATGGAAATTTCTATTAACAGAATAAGCATTACTATATTTACTGAAACCAGCCAGCCAACAGTTAGCATCTCTGTGACCTGGCTTTCCACAATTGAAGCATGCAATGAATTTTCTGTTAAAAACAAATTTATTCCTATCAATAGCCTTTTGGTTTGCAGGAAATTTAGCATGACATGACTGTGAGTTTTTCTTACCATTTGCAAACCAGCATTGCGAACTAACATGTCCTATTTTCCCACAATGAGAATAATAAAATTTTCTTTTCTGTTCAGTAGGGTGTTTTCTGTCATGAAACTTCCAAGCATGCATTCTATCATCTTGTTCCATCAATCTAAACTCATACATCAAATGACCAAATTTATGACAGTAATGACATGACATTTTCTTTTTGTATGCATGAATGCATGTGTTCGGGTATGATCCTCATGCACAGCACCAGCATGAGTGTTTCTTTTCATGTTCTGCACGTGAACATTCTTTTTCACTTTTTCAGCTTGTTTCTGATTTGTCTCAACAATGGACTATTTGACTTGAGATGTAGTGGCTACATTTGAAGTTTTTACAAAAGATGCCGTTAGCTTGTTTTTGAAGGCTTTCTTGTTGACATTGTTGTAGCCCAGCCCTTGTTTCTGAACATTTACCTTAATTTCTAGTAGTTTGTCTAGGTTTTCTTACCCACTCACAAACTTAGCCAAAGATTCATTCAAACTTGAAATTTGAGATTACAGTTTGGAAACATGAAGCTCAGGGTTAGCAATTTTATCTTCATAGCACATAGCCTTTTCGTTTAACATCTGATTGATAGTCCTTAGGCTAGCAATTTCTTGTTCAGTATTCAGCAACTCATCAGAGCTATCCAAGCTTACACTCTTCCCTTTTTCAAAAGTGATTAGCTTCTCAGACAGAGCTGTGTTTAGGTGTTTCAGCTTGTTAATTTCCTCTTTCAGTTTACAGTTTTGCTCCTGGAGTTCATCATTAAACACCCAATCATCTAAGGAAGACTGACATTCATCAAAGGTTTCTCCTTAATTTTCAGATTGAAGTTTGTCAAGATTTTTCTGAAGTTCTAAATTTGTTACTCTATCAGCCTCCAGTTTTTCAGACATCAATTCATTTTCCCTTTCAAGATTCCTTGATCTACATTCAGATTCCTTAGATTATTTTTTGAGTTTTTCATTCTCAGACTTCAAATTTTCAGTTCTGAAGTAATAACATCAATATCTACTAGCGGTCTTCTGAATGTCTCATTTTCTATTTTCAGAATTTCACTGTCATTTCCTTTAGCTATTTTTCTGAGGGATTCGTTTTCAGATTTCAGCTTGTTTAGATCTTCCAACAATTTTTCATTCTGAACAGAATCATTAGTAAAGAATTGATCGTCACTAGTTGAGTTAAGCTTTTCTTCTAGTTCAGAAATCTCATTTCCAAGTTTTTGATTTTCACTTTTGAACACACCAATTTGTTTCTTAAGCATTTTAATATCAGACAAACAGATATCAAGAGATTGTTTCAACTCTAGACACTTATCACATGTGGAATCTGAAGTATTCTGACTTGTTTCCTTTTTCAAATTTTTGTATTGTTTTCTTAACTTTTCATATGTTCCAATCAAATCAGCATATGCATCTTGCCAGTCTTCTAGAGAGAAATTTTCAAAGGGGTTTACCTGATCATCATCTTCTTGATCACTGTGGTGATCACTTTCATCTTCGATGGCCATAAGACCACAGACTTCAATTTCCCTTTCTTCACGCGTAACACTTTCTTCCTCATCACTCCAAGTTGACACTATGGCCTTGGATGGCTTTTTCTTGGCCTTAGCATCCTTCTTTACCAGCTCCGGGCATTCATCTCTGAGATGCCCTGGTTTCCTACAATAATAACAGATGGTCTTGTCAGGTTTCTTGTTTTGATCAGATTTAGAAGGATAGCCGCTATTTACCTGGTAGGGTTTGTTCTTCTTGGCATACTAACTTCTCATTCTTAAAAACCTTTTGAAATTTCTGGTGAGGAAGGCCTGTTCAGAGGCCGATAGCTCATTAAGGTCGTCACTGAAATCATCACTACTCTTACCACTGTGAACGTGTCACATAGACATTTTTTTAAAGAGAAAAGAAAAAAAGATTTAATAGAAAAAAGTGATTAATGTGCTAAAATATGTGGGGCATGAGGAAAAGGGAGAGCATGAGATGCTCTAAGGAGGGTGATCGCCAGAGGGGTTACTTTAAAATACCAAAGATGATCGCATGTACCTTGTGTTAAGCGGGGAAATTGCAAGTTCTTCCTTCCTCCTTCTACTGGCCGGCCGATGAAGAGGGTTTATAGCTTGATTACCCTTGCAAGAAAACACACAAAACAAATAAAGATATGGATTAGCCAAGTGTGTAGTATCAATGCTCTAAAAGTATGAAATCAAACAAATTGGGCATGAACAGACCTTGTGTGTTTTAGTTTAAACCCCTAAGAGGATTAGCAAGGTATGGGGAATATGAATGCAATGCAAAGCTAAACAATATATGGTATGGTGATAACTCTAGCGAAGAGCTAGAAGAAAGAGTGCGTGTGATGCCAAAAAATGCTAAGAGAGGGAATCCCTGCTGCTGGGTGTGCAGCAGTAAAGGGAAAGAACAAGGGCCGCTGCAGCTGCAGGATGAAGAATCGTGGGATGAAGAAATGCCGCTCGTGGGAAGGAGAACGCCTGAGGAAGCTCGTTCGTGGAGGAAGCTTGGAGGAAAAACCTGCAAAAGAGAAAGAAACTCTCTCTTCCTTTGTAGTGCTCCCCCTGTTAGCTCCTTAACTCTCTTGTTAGCTCTTGGTCTGTTGTTGTTGTTTTCAGTCCTCCCTCTTCCTTCGCGCGTGAGGGATTCAAGGGGTATTTATAGGCCCAAAATCCTTGCATCAATAGGATTAAAACAAGGCAATCAATCCTCTAACAAGGATCCCTATTCCCAATCGAACACAAGGTGTAAAATGGGGAAATGATCACTACTGGAAGGTAGCAGGCGAAACGGAGACGGAAGTGAAAATGACGACCTGAAGAGGGGCGTTAATTGAAATGACGACATCCACACAGTCGTTTATTCCTAGATTTATTTATGGTAATAAAGGACTTTCCTAATTTAAAATTGACAAATGACGCCTGTTTGAATGGGCGTTAAATAATAAACGCCCTCCAGGCGGGCGTCAATTCTTTGAATTTTATTTTCTTTAGGATTCATAAAATCTAGGAAATAACGCATGTTTGAACAATCGTTAATTTGTGAAATCACGACCCCCATCAGGTCGTTAGTTAAATGACGCCCTTCCTCCAGGCGTTAATTACAATTGTTATGAAAAATTAGAATTATCATGAAAAAATTACCAAATGATTAGAAAAACTTCATATTAAGCCAATATTGAAGTCCACGTTGGGGCGTCACGTGGTGACATGAGATTTTCTCAACATAGTATCGATTTTGGCGTGTCTACAGCTGCCCCGCCTTGGCGTCTGCTTTGCGAGGGAGTGAGACGGAATGAAGCGAAAGTGCAGCAAGCGGAATGAAGTAGAACGAACTGATAAGTAGATGCAAGGTGTGATGTGACACGCCTCCGACACTAAGTGTTGGAAATCTTTCCAGGATTCTGAATGAATCAACTTCGTATGATTACGAGAAAGCAATGATTGGCTGGATGAAGGAACTAAGCTAATAAACGAAAATGTGCGCGAGGGCACGGAAGGAAGGACACCATTGGAGAGCGGTTACTAGCCAATGTGGACGTGCTACAACCAAGGTGGGTTTGCAGGAAAATAAAATGAATTGAGATAAAGATCCAGTGAATGAATGCTTTCAAGGAACCAGCCTGAGCGGCTTCAAGGAGAATATAGTACTCGATTTTGAATGGAATATCTCATGTCAACTCAAATAAGAGCGATCAGCCCTCATTATTGGCTTAATATGAGGATTTTCATCATCAAAGCTCAAAGTCCTCCATGATGCATGCTGGGCTAAAAGAAAAAAAAAACTAAAATAAAAAATAATCAAGGATAATATTGTTAAATCATCTAGATTTGGTCAGGAATCTAGATCTCTGAGCTGACACTAAGCCGAAGCCCGTTTGTCCACGTATCAACTCAGAAAGTGGAACCGTCATCCCAAACCTTAGATAACCCAACGGCCTATCCGTGTGATCAAGACTCCCCTAGAATTATCACTATTTTTGATGAAGGGGAACTCAAACTCCAGGTTCATCAAAACCACAAGGTCCTTGATATGCTATAATAGCGTAAAATACCATATAGTAAAAATGCATACATGAAAGATACAAGGGATGGAATGATATTACCAGTGGGGTAAATCCAACCATTTCAAGACCTGCATGGACTACGCTTTCTGTGCTAAAAAATCATTAGCTCATAAAAGTTCATTAGCTCAGAATATGATCATAAGTGCATGATATAAGCAATTTCATCAAGATATAATAGCACTTAAGTTCATGAATAATCATAATGCTTATAAAGCAATTCAAAAGTGTAAGCTCAGGAAATGACGACTCTGCATAGATGCGTCATATTCATAAATGATGACAGTCATGTGGGCGTTAATTATAATCACCATTAGACTTGAAATAGGACTGAAACTGACGCCCGCACAGGAGGCGTTAAATAAATGACGACACTGAATAATGTCGCTAATCAAATAAATGACGCCAAGGTATATGTCGTCAATTAACTGTCTCACTGGCGCTCCGTTCCCTGCTCGGAAACTAAACTCCAGCGACTGATTCGAACTCGAACTCAAACTGTGATTCTTCTAAACGGCTAGCCAAAGCTCCAAATCATTATAAAAGGAAGCACACATCCTCTACTGCATACATCAAATGCCTGAGAGCTGCAACAAAGAACCAGAGAATCGAAGAGCAGCAAGAGAAGAATAGCAGAAACAGTCACTTGTTTTCAAAACAAAAGATGGACAGGATGTTACAGAACCCTTCAAAGAAACATAGGATGAGCTTTCCTAGGATATCTGAAGTTGCAAGCCACATTAGCGGGATGATAGCTAAGGGCTAGGTAAGTTTGATATTATTTTAAAGCTTTTTATTTCATTCTTCCTCTTCTCTCTCAAAATTCTGATTGCCTTCTCTTCTCTTCTTCTCTTTTTTATTTCTCTTCAGGACCATCCAAATATACCAGGTCCAAGGAGGTTCTTGAAAATCAAGTGGCTCCCCTTACTCCTCTCTAAACTCTCTTTAGATATGAGGTCTTTCCTTAATAGATGGCACCTACTTGGCCTTGTAACCCATGTTACCCACTATCATGATATCCACCTAGATTGGGCCTCCATAGGAGCACTTATAGAATTATGGCATCCAAACACTCATACTTTCCTCTTTCCTACCTTTGAAGCCACCGTTCTCTTAGAAGAAGTAGAACTACTCCTTGGGTTAAGAAAGATGAAACAAGGAGAAGAGTCAAAGATGGCTAGCATGACTAAACCAATAAATGCCCATGACATGCTTACTAGCCTCATACCAAGCTCAAATCTAGTGAACCAAATCAAAGCTCATAAGGGGATCAATCTTCTAAAGTTAGCTTCATGGGTATACAAGAATATGAATAAAGCCCAAGAGGATGAGGATTTGTTAGAGAGAGTAATGAAAGGCTTTGTTATATGCATGGTAGGAGCTCTACTCGTCCCTTCAATAGAAGACCACCTAGAGGAATGCCACTTGAGTGCCATAGCTAGTATTTGGGAAGGAAAAAGGATAGGTCCGGCGGTGCTAGCCAACCTATACAATGGACTCACCTCGGCTTCCTTGGGACGGCCTCTCTATGGGTCAATGCTACTTCTCTCTTGTTGGGTGGACCTCCACCTAAAGTTTGATCCATGCCAAGAAACTCAATTGGCCTCAAAAATCTTTTCTAAGAGCCTTCTCTAGGCTTATGTGAGAGGGTGACAAATCGGGTGCCAAAGCTTAAGAAGAGGGTTGATTAGAGGAACTACTTCAAGACCATGCCAAAGGATGGTTTTATATGCACACCGGGGTTCCTCAAGAACCAAGAGCTTCACTCGAGACTCTCCTCCGGCATCGAGCTACGACTAATTGGCGGAACCGACTTCATCCTCTACAACGCTCACCAGTGCCTCCCACAACTTGGTCTACCTCGACACACATTTGAAGAAGCTTCTCACCTTCCACCACTCAAGATAAGGGAACTAGGCTCAAGTGGGGATCAAGAAGAAGTTAAGACAATCATGGCACAATGGAAGGTTGGACTTCTCCATAGGTCCGAAACACATGTTGAAGACGAAGAAGACAAATGTAAATCTTATGTAATAGCACTTAGGAAGATAAGGCCCATGGTGGCTCATTGATGTAACAATGATTTTCTTTGATGAAATAAAAGATCTTTCCTTAATTGAGCCAAAAAAATATGTTATATGATCTTGTCTTCCAATTCAATGTGATTCTGTCTGATAAAACTGAGCTTCAGGTTTTCTGTACTGAGAAGCGCCTCCAAGCATGGCGTCATTTCCTTAAACAGCGCTCGCCAACACGTCGTCAATCTCTATTAATCAATTTCCCCGAAAATGAATAAAACCCACAATTGATGCCCTCGCAAACTGGCGTTGATTAATCCGCGCCCCAACTTAAGGCGTTTTGTTGCTTAAAATTTTAAAATTTTCAAAATATCCCCTTCAATTTTTTACAAATAATGCCTTGACCAACGTCGTTCCTTAACAAACTAACGCCTCCTCTAGTGACGTCAATTCTAAATCGTAATCATGACTTTCAATCACATCAATCAAATTCTTATTAATGCGCCTGACGACGGTGCAAGTTCCCATGCCAAGTTAAATAACGACCGAAACCATGTCGTCAAATCTTGAAACCACGCCTTGATCAAAACCGTCAATTACGTGAGTGACGACAGCAATTAGAATGTCAATTCTTCTCGACTGTTAAACCCTATTTCCCTCTTCTCTTCTCCTTCCTTCATCTACTTTCCCTCTTCTGCAACCAAACCCTAATCGAGCCCCAATTTCTCTTCCATCTCATTTCCATTCTCTCTGTCTCTCGAACCCATGGCGGGTCCTGGCAAATGGCAAAGGGTCTCTGCCCCTGAGGTGGTTGACCTTGGCGACGACGTACACGCCGTGGAGGAGGAGGCTCCTCCCGCGGCGGTCGAAGACGCTCCGGCGGAGCACGATGGAGACGAAGAAGTCCAGGGAGAAGAAGGAGAAGGTGAAGAAGAAGAAGACGGAGAAGAAGATGGTGATGAGGACGATGAAGAAGATGAGGGCGAGGAGGAAGAAGACGAAGAAGGAGAAGAAGAAGAAAGAGAGGAAGGAAAAGGGACATCGGCGGTGGCCCCTCGACCACAGCGACCACGACAACCACGGCAGCCTCTCCGTGGGGGACTCCTAGCACCAGAACGAAGCAAGGTAGGTGCCCCTACCCCAGCCCTTTCATTTTATTTTATTTTATTTTATTTATCAATTTTCCATAGCCCTCGGTGAAGGGAAGAAATGTCAAACCTGTGACACAGTAAAATGATGCCCCCATGGGTGCCGTCAATTCAAACAACGCCCCACTTCAGGTCGTCAATTCAAATTATTTTTTTTAATTTTGAAAATAGATAATTCATGAAACCACGCCCTGCAGCAAGTCATTATTTCAAAATTATCATGCTTAATTTTCATCTGATGTTATTTTCCATGCCATTTTTGATTTTTAATATATCTTTCTATTTTTATTTCCATTTCATACATTGTTTATTTTAAATCACCGCAGAAAACAACGCCTCCCACCGAGGCGTTAATTCAGCATACAACGGCCACAGTGGTGGTCGTCAATTAAAAATTCCATAATGGTAATTGGCAGGATAGAAAATAATCTTCAAAACAGCGTCCCCCACAGGGGCGTCACTTAAACAAACAACGACCCAGGGTTGGTCATCAATTCAAATTATTCATTAAATCACCAAAAACACATTCTGAAATAGCACCCTCCACAGGGGCGTCAATTAAATAATCAACGACCGATGATAGGTCGTCAATTCAAATAGAGCACAAACAACAAATGAATATCCATGAAACTCATATCAAATCGCTCTTTTTGTTGGCAGGGTATGATGAGGACTAGGATCTCTTAGGTCCAGGTTCGAGCTGCCTACTACGGGCTCCCAGATTTCCAGAGGGCTAGGATAGAGGCTATGGGGTTCGGACCCTTCTTTAGTATAGAGTCTATGAGACCTGACCTACCCCTGATCCAGGTGCTTAGGGATAGATGGGATAGGGCTAGCCGGGGGTTCCTGATGCCATGGGGTCACATGGTTCCTACCCTAGAGGATATTGCTAGGATTACCGGGTTGAGGGTGGATGGCGAGGCTGTGAGCGAGATCACCCTACCCGACTATAGCGAGTTGACCCAGAGGCTGCTAGGGTTAGAGATGATAGCAGGGACACCTAGCGAGTGTAGGACCATCTACCGCACCGATCTTACCATTGCTATGGGGTTGGGTGATTCTAGACAGAGGTTGAGGGAGTCTCTGGAGCAGTTCTTGCAGAGGCTAATTGGTGGAGCTAGGGCCGTACTGCCAGGACCCAGCTGAGAGAGAGAGAGAGCAGATCGAGATTTGAGGAGATTCCTTTTCCTGATGCTCGGGAGGTTATTGCTTGGCACGAAGGGCGACATCATCAACTGCCGATTCCTAGGGATCCTCGAGGACTTGGAGAGCGTCGGCAGATACGCTTGGGGAGCTGCTCTGCTAGCGCACTTGATGGCCGACCTGTCCACGGGGACAGGTTGAGAGACGACTGTCAATGGCTTCTCACCTTTCCTTCAGGTATGCATTTTTTATTTCTTTCTTTTTCTTTTTAATGCATGTGAATGCTTTACTAATGCAATGGATGGATACAGGTGTGGAGTCCCCTATACATGCCGCTTGGGCGTGCCGACCCCCAACCCGGAGATGAGGGATCTTTCCCACTGGCGCAACACTGGCTGCCACTAGTGACCGGAGTGCCACTCACCTACGAGCTGCGAGTTTTACGACGAGAGTTCCGCGACTACCCCGCATCACTGGTATGCATGCTAAATATGATGCAATTTTTTTTATGAAATATGTATGAAATGATATGAGATATGATGATATGCATTTTTTGTGAATGCAGGTGGTGTGGAGACCCTACGAGGGCATGACCGACGAGGGCCAGCCCTGGGTCGTAGCGGGCCGACCTCGCTTCGGGCATGAGCTTTGGGTTCATTGCTTGAACGAGATTGAGCCGCTACGGCTTAGGCTGGTGATGAGGACCCTCGGCCTACACCAGGAGTGGGTCGAGGTAGGAGAGCCCCGAGAAATAGAAAAGAAGACCCGCGGTCGCACGAAGGCGACGGACTGGAGAGTCCGGTACCCTGACCAGTACGTTGACTGGCAGCGCGGCGGTACACGGGTCACTTCCCAGGCAGCCGACAGCCCCGAGTACCTCCGACGCTACTGGGAGGTTTACGCCGGTCGACCCCAGATGAGGGTCCTAGGGGTACGTATGCGTGCACTTTCTTTTTTCCTTTTATGCAAAGTTATATGCTTATTATGCAACTGATATGTGTGATGAATGCAGGATGCATGGGACATAGCAGCGATGGACATGCAGGCCCACCTCCATAGCCTAGAGGCCCAACTGGCTGCCACACGGGCAGACCTACAGACCCTGGTGAGTGTTTAATTATCTATATGCAAATGATTTCCTGAATTATTGATGATTAGCCACTGACAATCACAATGAATGCAGCGTGCCCAGCAGGGAGCAGTAGTGAGAGAGACCGGAGAAGCCTCCAGCTCGAGAGGGCCTAGTGCAGAGACGACTGCACTAGCGGAGCAGCTTGCTGGAGCAGTGGCACGGGCCGAGGCTGTAGAACGCGACCTCGCCACACGGGTAAGTTCAAACTTAAACTCAAAATGCACTTGATTACATTTCATTATGTGTGTTCATGAAGATTTGTGTTTTATAGACCGAGGAGCTCCGGCCTCGCTCACCTGCATCGAGGCAGGACAGCGCGCGATGGCTACCCAGGTGAGTTAATAACAATATGTTTCAGTTATTTATGAAATTGAATTAAATGTGGAACTGATGATTTGTTTAATTGATTGCAGACCACTGAGTTACAGGCGACGCTTACCCAGGATGCACTAGCCGGGACGGAGCTGGCCATCCGTGAGCAGTGAGTTGCGGAGCTCGAGAGGGCCTTGAGGCGACGAGAAGAGCTACCTCAAGACGTGGCAGAGCAGAGGGTCACCCTCGACATGGAGCGTAGGGAGCGTGCCCGAGAGCGAGAGGAACGCATGGTGGAGCGATCTCGAGAGAAAGAGGAGCGGAAGGAGCAGGCAGCGCGTGAGCAAGAGCTCACGGAGCTGAGAGCACAGCTAGCCATCACACAGGAGCGGCTACGGGTGACAGAGGAGCGCCTCTAGGGAGGCCGGGAGCAGGCACGTGCTGCGGGGTACGCGTTTACCAGTTCTACTTTCATGGCGGGATCCTCTCTTCGGCAGAGGAGCAGGCTCGAGCTCCAGCTACTTCCCGGGGGTCCATGCCCCCTCCACGTGCGCCTCGTCAGGACGACAATGGTGAGGTAGAGAGTAGGAGAGAGGAGGGTGCAGGCGAGAGCTGAGAGAGAGACTTACTTGTACCCCTCCACCTTCACACTTGTACTCAGATATTCATTGATATTTATACATGAGATTTTTGTTACCTGAGTTACTTTGAGCAGTTGAGCACTTGTGTACCTGCCTTTGCTTTCACTTTTTTCCCTTTTGCCCTTCTTCGTTCTCGTTCGTTCTTGCCCTGTGGTTCACACTTAAACAAACAGATTAATCCATCTGTTCGGCTTGGCCCCTTGCTCAATAAGCAAAGGGTTGTCACTTCATTGACCTTATTGACGGGTCAAGGGGCCAAGCCTCTAATTAATGAAGACGGATAACAGAAATATACAAAGAAATGCAGCATGCAAGCAAGCAGATGACAACTTAAAATAAAAGATGCCCACATAAAAATGCAATCAAGCATATGAGATGGAAAGCAGCATGCTTAATTTTTTGTTCTCTTTCATTTTCTTCTTCTTTTTTTCATTTTTTTTCATTTTGAAAATGACGCCGTCGCACACATGTGTTGATTGAAAAAAAACATTTTTTTTGAATTTTTATTAAAATGACGATATTGACAAAGCCGTGAATTTCTTAAATGACGCCCCCTAAGCGGGCGTGAATTGAAAAACCATTTTTTATTTGTTTTCTTTATTTGAAAATGACGACGTAGACACTATCGTTAATTATGTAAATGACGCGTACATGTGAAGGTGTTAATTAAATCATATATATATTTTCATTCTTTTTCTTTTTTTTTATGAGGCTTAGCATAGCACAGAGGGTCTTGAGCCTTACACAATCACCATCTTAAATTCATTAATCTTTCTTAAATGATTTAACAAAGGGTCAACGTGCTTATTGACTTATGTTTTTACTCATATTCTCTCGCGGCCCATCCTTCTTAGTAGGTCTTTGCCATCCTTTGAGCTTATAACCTACCATGGAGGGAGAAGTGAAGAATAAGTCGAGGAAGCTCACAAGAGGTTTTCGAGAACGGGAAACTTTTCCTTCCCTGTCCTAATGCCTGTTGGGGTTCAGTCTTCGACTTAGGAAAATTTTGTTGCTCTTTTTGCCCTTA
This sequence comes from Amorphophallus konjac, assembly GCA_022559845.1. Lineage (NCBI taxonomy): Eukaryota > Viridiplantae > Streptophyta > Magnoliopsida > Alismatales > Araceae > Amorphophallus > Amorphophallus konjac. The sequence goes on along the minus strand of CM040129.1, from coordinate 87,625,588 downwards.
TTTCTACATGCTTACGACCAGGGTTTTCCATACGGGGACTTTGCCATGTTGACATACTTTTCTTTTATTGGTTTTCTTTTTTTTTATTTGCAAATAAATAAAGACCTAATTGTACTTGGGTTTTAAGCATTTCGTTCCCTTTTGGGCCCTGACTTCCACCTACTAGGGCGGCGGGCAGGTTTGGTTAGCATTCCTTGACTCGTACTCCCTCTCGTGAGTCGAAGAGAAGAGAATAGGTAAAATTTTTACACTCTTACTTTGGTTCTGACTTTCCTCAAATTTTGGGCCGCTCGGGTTTAAGAGTAAAGCGTGTAGTGTGTGCAGAAATTGTCCCCAAGGTTAAACCACCAAGATTGAAGAATGAATTAAGGATTTTGATCTTTCGGGCTTGCGGCCTATGCACTATGCCAGCCTGTAATTTTTCATCATTTTTTTCTTTTTTCTTTCTTTTTTCTTTTTTTTTCAAAATTTTCAAAATTTTTCTTTTCGAAGACTTAGGGGTAATACTTCTTCAGGTAAAGACCATTCCAGGGGTGCGCCAGCTCTTCCCCTTCAGCATTAATTAGCTTGTAAGCATTGCCAGGGTAAATGTCTTTTATAACATAGGGCCCTTCCCAGTTCGGTTGGAGCTTTGAATGGGGTCCACTGGGTTTTACAAAGATTCTTTTAATTTCCATTTCACCAATTTTAAATTTTCTCTCAATTACTTTCTTTTGGTAAAAACGTGAAAGCCTATTTCGACATACTCGCGCATGCTCGGCGGCGGCCAAAGGCTTCTCATCTAGGAGCTCCAACTGAGCAAGGAGAGATTCTCGACGCTCATCAATAGGGAGCTCCTTATCCAATTGTACTCGTAAAGAAGGAATAAGAATCTCATAAGGGACTACCGCCTCCATTCCATAGGTGAGGGCGAAAGGGGTTTGCCCAGTAGGGGTGCGAATGGAAGTGCGATAGGTCCAAAGAGCTTCAACGAGTTTTTCTGGCCAATCTGTAAATTTATTAGCCTCACATGTTTTCTTGATAATTTTGATCAAAGTTTTGTTGGTTGCCTCTGCTTGGTCATTTCCCCATGGATAATAAGGAGATGAATGATGCAATGCAATGTTGTACCTGTTATAGAGGTCCTGAAGTTCCTGAGAGATGAATTGCGGTCCATTATCAGTGACGATGGTACCTGGGATGCCGAACCTTGCAATGATGTTCTGTATTATAAACTTACAGACGGTTGACGCTTTTATCTCCGCGTATGCTTCCACTTCCGCCCACTTGGTGAAGTACTCTGTGGCTGTGAGTATAAATGATTTTGGCTTTGTGAGGAGGTTCGAATCACCAAGAGGTCCAATGATATCGAAAGCCCACATGGTGAAAGGCCATGGGGAGGACATAGGATGGTAAGAAGCAGGAGAATGAATTTTATCGGTGTACAGTTGACACTTGACACACCTTCGAACATAGATAGAGCAATCCTCTTCTAGAGTGGGCCAATAGAAGCCTAGCCTAAGGATTTTCTTAGCTAACATCTGGCTATTCACATGACCACCACATATTCCCAAATGCGTCTCTTCCATAACCTTCCAAGATTCGTCATCATCCAGGCACCTTAATAAACCTCCGGTGAGACCTCTTCTATAGAGCACACCTCCGACTAAAGTGTATCAACTCTTCTAATGGCTTTCTTCTCTTCGGCCATGGCCTCCTAAGGATAGGATTGATCCTGGCAATATTTAGCAATTTCGTAATACCATAGCTTCTCTTCATTGTCCAATTCTTCCTCTAAATCCATCAACATGATCTCCTTATTCTCAATAATTCCACCTTGCTTAACCTTCATGAGCACGTCCTCTTTAATACTAAGGAACGCTGGATCTTGGATAGTGGGAGTGAGACGCTTATGAACAATAATGGAATGGAAATCCTTTTCGGGGAGGAAAACCAAAGAAGAAGCAAGAGTAGCAAGAGCATCGGCCAGAATATTTTGATCGCGAGGAACATGGACAAAGATTAATTTGGTGAAAAGCTTGGCATAAGCAAAAGTTAGTTCTTGATAGGGTTTGAGTTTACGATTGAGCGTGCGACACTTGGTGAGCACTTGGCGAAGAATTGACTGACTATCACCTACAATCCGCAATTGGGTAACACCGAATTGGTGAGCGACCTTGTAGATTCTATTTAAAGAAAATCCACTTAATCAATAAATAAAAATAATGAATATGTAAGCATGAAATAGCACGAGGTGCGAATAGGAAACGTGATCGCCAGAGGCGCGAGGGCCTCAAAGAATATAAACAATAATGTAAAGGAGGAGGGATCGCGAAAATACCATAAAATGCGGGTGATGTGAGTGCTTCCTTCTCTTCCAATCGGCCGGCCGATGAAGAGAGTTCTTCTTATAGCTTGATTACCCTTGCAAAAGAATCAAAGACAACACCAATAAAGTGGAATTAGAACCAAGGTGTAGTATCAAACCCACAATATAAATATAAACATGAAAACTATGGATTAGAACACACCTTATGGGTGTTAGCCCTTAAGCCCCTATGCAAAAGGGTATGGGAGTGATATGGTGAATGATGCAAAAAGAATAGGAAGAGTGCAAGAGTTGCACTGTGAAGGAATCTCAACGTAGTTGAGAATATAGGATGAACAGTAGAAGGATGGAATGATGCATGCGTATGTGAACTAAGCAATAAAACAAAACAAAAGAGAAAGGAGATAGAAAAATCTGCTCTTTGGCTCCTTTTGGCTTTAGTACTCGATAGTGAGAAAGACTCTAAGAGGTGGAAGCATTAAACACACAGGAGCCTTCCTCCTTAGCCAGGCAGCAGCAGCAGCAGCGATACCTGTGTAAAAAAAACACTCAAAAGAAGAAAACGAAGAAGAAGAAGATCGGAAAAAGGGCCCCTTCAACAGAGCAGCAGAAGCTCTATTTAAAGGATTCAAATCTTAAATTGGAAGGATAAGAATAGGAAATAGTCCATTACGGCAAGGACTCAAGTTCCCTTAATCAACAAATTGATCAAACAGGGCAGGGAACTCTTACGGGAAGCTGCGTTCGAGCAGGAAACAAGGTGAAACACGACTTAGATAAGGGCGTCAATTCAATATAATTAAAATATGGCTATTTTTCATTTCTCAATATTATTTACCCATCTTTTAGGTGGAGGTGCATCTCAATGTGCTGATTCCAATGACTATTTTTGCGTATTTTTCTGACATCCGGAAGGCCACCAAATCACCTCTAGAAGAGGGTTTAAAAATAATAATAATAAATTCAAATTAAAGTGACGCCCTTCCTATATGTCGTTAATTCAATTTTTAATTTTATTGATAATCAAGATAACGTCCTATGATAGGTCGTTAATTCCAAAAAATTCTGAAAAAACTTCAGAAAAATCTAGAAAAATGGGAATTTGAAAGAATGGATGCCTGATGCATGTGTCGTCAATTTTCTTTTATTTCCTTTTGATTTTCTTAAAATAAAATGACGCCTCTCTTCAAGTCGTTATTTCTAGAAAATTCATAAAAATAGAGAAAAATGCCCAAAAAATCTAAAAAAATCCAGGAAAATAGGAAAAAATAAGAAAAGGGAGAAAAAAAGGGAGAAATCCAAGAAAATTGAGAAAAATCACTCAAACAAAGGTAATTTGAAGGTCAAATTGGGGCATTACAAGGTAATATGAGATGTGCTCACAGTAACGTCAATTTTGGCGTGTCTACAGCTGTCCCGCCTTGGCGTCTGCTTTGCAAGAGAGCAGAGCAAACTGAAAAGTAGATGCCAAGGTGTGATGAGACACACAATCAACATCACTTGATGAGAATGAAATCAAAAGTTCGAGATGAAGCAATCCCGGGAAATTCAATGAAATCAACAATGTTTCGATAAGAGGAGGAGTGTGCACGCGGGCACGAAGGAGATAAAAGAAGATGATCAACTTCCAGCGCGGTGGAAGTACCCCAGGTCACAAACCTGTAGGTTTCACCATTGGGGAGCGGTTACCAGCCAATGTAGATGTGCTGTAGCCAAGGTGGTGTTGTACTCCTGGTTTTGATGATGACAACAGTAAGATATTGGATATAGACACTTAACCTCCTAATAAATGTTTAATAGGATCAAAGGGGTTGCAGGGTGCTCAATGCGTCAACGCCACCAAATGGAAGCGTCGACGCAGCAGTGCAAACTCAAGAAAGAAGCCCCTGGGTTAATTGGTGCGTCAACGCAACGTTCAAGTGGTGTGGACGCATCAGAGCATTGATAGCTTGGGCACAAAGTCTATACACCAGCTGGATCCATTTAGTCTGTACATTGGCATATCTTCTTCAAGTCTGTACATCGGGCACCTTCTTAATGAAGTCTACACATCGCTTAGTCTGCTCAGTGCCTTCAGCCCAAGTGCTCAAAGCCAAGTCTATACAACACCAACCCAACACATTGAATAGTTCTCCAAGTCTATACACAAGACTTCATTTGTCTAAGTCTATACATTGTTGTTTGCACTGCAAAGTCCATACACTGGAAGCTCTTCATTTGATTCAGTCTGTACATTGGGTTCAACGTTAACATGAAGTCTGTACACTGGTTTCTCTGGCACGTTAACAATAAGTCTATACACTTCATTATTGTTACTGAAGGGAACAGGGTCGACGCTTGAAGCTTAAAGCGTCCACGCATCAGTAGACGAAGCTTCCACGATGTCTTCTATTACATTAACGCCATAAGCAAGCAGCGTCGACGCAGCAGTTAAAGAAGCAGAGACTCTTACAAGCGACGAAGCTTTCACGATATCTTCCACTGCGTCAACGCCATCAACAAGCAGCGTCGATGCAGCGGCTTAAGAGACGCCAGTATACAAATGTACATGTCTTCAATGCGTCAACGCAACATACTGATAACGTCGACGCAGCACGCCCATCTGTTGAAGACTTGATCACTGGACTGCCGATACCGTTGCGTCAACACAGCAGACTGATGGAGTCGACGCAGCGGTTAAAAAGGTTGAAGATCTCTGATGGCAGCGTCAACTCTTTGGAGCAAGTGAGTTGACGCCATCTAACTCCAGTTGCTGAGCGTACTGGTGCTGGGCACATGATTCGAGGATAAGGAGAGTGCCCAGATGAGGACACGTGTTCTGATAGCCTGCTGGATGCTGCCACGTGGTCCAAATTCTTAGGGCGGGAACTGTGGAAGCCACACGCACCCTGCTGCTGCTGCTGCTGCTGCTACTGCTGCTGGTATATAATGGAGCCTTCGTCTTCAGATGAAGGTTGATCAAAGTAGAAGCCTGAAGAGCAGAAAGCCCTTCGATCCAGAAAAAGAGAAAAAGAAGGAAAAGAGAGGAAGAAGAGGTAGAAGAGAGAAGCCGTGAAGAGAGAGCAGTGAGTGAGAGATTAGGAGAGTAGAAGAGAAAGAAAGAGAGAATAGTGAGTGAGAGATTAGGAGAGTAGAAGAGAAAGAAAGAGAGATAGAGAGTGAGAGATTTGGAGAGCAGAAGAGAAAGAAAGAGAGAAAGAGAGTGAGCGAGAGAGCTCGTGGAGAAGAAGGAAGAAGCTGCTTGAAGATCTGTCTTCACTGGACCGTGGATCAGATCCCGGCCAGTCAGCTCCGTTGAGAGCCACATTGTGCATTTCGTTTTATAGCTTTCTGATTGCTGTGTTATTTTCCTTTATTGTTTTCCTTTGTTTTCTGATCATCTTTGTTCTTCCGATTGCCCTGTTGGGGATCGGGTTCCTCCTGTTGGTTCAGGAGAAGGGAGATCTGATCTCCAGGTTGCAAGTGACAGGTTGTCACTTGTGGGTTGCCCTCTGGTTAGAGGAAGGGAGGCTAGTCCTCCGGTTCTGGGCTTGTGGTTGCAAGTCCAGTGGTCCCTCCTGGTCTGGAGGAAGAGAGGTCTTCGACCTCTAGTTTCCAAGTGGCTGGGAGTCACTTGGGTGTCCCTCCGGTTGGGAGGAAGAGGGGAGGCTGTTCCCCTGGTCAAGCTGTGTGACAGCAACTGTTTGCAGACTGAGTCTGCTTGGTTCTAGCGTTTGCTAGTGAAGCCTCACTCCGGTTGGGAGTGAGGGGTGGATGTAGGTCTGGAGGACCGAACCACCTTAAAATCTTTGAGCAGTGGTTTGCTTGTAGTGTGTTCTTCCATATCTCCTACCACCCTTCACAGATTGTCTTGAGATTTCTTATTCTCATTTGTGCTGCTTCCGCTAGTTGGTTATTTGGGAGCCAGTTACATATTTGCTCTTTTGTTTAAAAGGATTTTCAACTGGTTCATCAGATTGCTTGATTTGCTTTCGCTAGATGCTTGGATAGGCTCGCTCCACCTGCTTGTTATTTTGTCTAATCGAATTAGCTTAACTCCGGAACTTGCTTAGCATCTGATTTTTTAAATTGGGCATTATTCGTAGCAGGATACATTCACCCCCCCCTCTGTATCCGGGCCTAGCACCCTAACAGTTGGTATCAGAGCGGTGTCTGCTTAGAAGGTCCAGCGACCTGCAGATCCGATCTTGCTGTCTTAGGTGCTAATTTGTTTTAGTGAATCATTATTCCTGTTGCATTGAATCTACTTCCTATTTGTTTCAATGGCTCCTCCACCCGTCTTTAGTGGTTCTGATTTTAATCAGTGGCACGCCGCTCTCCATGTTTATGTTAATGCTGTTAATCCTGATCTGTGGAAATTAATTTCACAAGGTCCTCACACCTTACCTACAAAAGTGTCCAAATGGACCGACAGACACAGATCAAGGGACGGAGAAAATCAGGAAGCCTTTAATCTGATGAAAGCAGCTACTGACAGAGCTCTATGGTCTTGCTTTCATGATTGCAGGTCCGCTAAAGACATCTTGGATATGCTGAAGAAAATTCATAGGGCAAATGAGGACAACTGCATGATGGCAGACAGACATAATCAAGGCAGCAGTCAAGATGAAGATGATGATAATGAGGTAAATCCCTTTCAAAACTATACTTCAGATGATTGGGAAAATACTTATGCTGACTTGTTGGGGCTATATGAAAAATTAAAAAGGGAACACAAGAAACTGAAAAAGGGTATTAGGTTAAACAGTGTAAATTCCTCTTCATGTCAAAATTGCTTAAAATTGAAACAAACGAATGATGATTCTATATCTGAAATTCGTGAGCTTGAGAGTCAAGTTAAGTTGCTAAAGAAAAAGAATCAGGATTCTGTTAACTCAGAACTAAGCAAGCTAAAATCTGAAAATGATTCTCTAAAACAATCTGCTAAAGAAAATAATAAAGAAATTGAGAAACTCAAACAAGAGAATGATTTGCTGATTGAAAAAATGAATGTCATAAAATCTGTAAACATAGAATTACAGAAAGAGTGTGAAACACAACAAAGAGAAATGAAACAAACTGAAAATGGAAGAAAGTATGAAGTCAATTCAGAAGGCCAGCTTCTAATAAATGAATTGGTTCAAAATGATAAGCTCAAGGAAGAAATTGAAAAATTGAAGCTGTTAAACAGTGCAATGTCTGAGAGACTTCTAACCTTAGAAAAAGGAAAAATGGTCTGTATTGAAACTCCTGAAAAATTGAGCATTCTGGAACAAGAAATTGAAAATTATAAAACTGCTAACAAGGTGTTGACTAAATGTGTGAATTGCAGTGAGCAAGAAATCGCCACCTATGAGTTACAAATCACCTCCTTGGAAAATGAAATTCATGACTTAAAAAATTCCTTGTCCAAATTTGTTCATGGTCAAGAAAATCTAGATAAACTGCTAGGTGTTAAAGTCAATTTTCGTAAAGAAGGGTTGGGCTATAATTCAACAAAGAAAAAAGGTTTTGAAAATAAAATTCAAACTTCAAATGTTTCAAATGTTGCCTCTGCTAGTTCAGTCAATCCTTCAGTGTTTCAATTTGCTGCTCAAAGAATTCTGAAGCCAACTGAAAAGCAAAAAGGAAAGAACAAAATGACTTCTGCTACTTACATGCATCATGTTTTTAATTCTCATGCAAACAGGAAAACTCATGTCAGAAATCATGAAGTTAAGAAAAAGAAAATGTCATGTTATTACTGCCATAGAATTGGACATTTGATACATGAATGTAGACTAAGAGAACTGGATGATTTGAATGCAGAAATGATGAATGGTAGGAAATATCTTGCTGTTCATTCAAAGAAAACTGAATGCTCTCATTGTGGTAGATTAGGCCACACCTTTGCTTAATGTTGGGTTGCAAATGGTAAGAGAAAACCATTCTCACATCAAGCTAAATCTTATGCTAACCAACATGTTCTTAATGTAAACAAAGCTGCTTCTCTGAACCAGCATGTCAAATGTTTTAACTGTAACAAGTTTGGGCACAAGGCCATTGAATGCTGGCATGCACAGAGTAGAAAATCCAGTTCCAAAACTGTACCTGGCAAACATAGTTTTTATCCTGTCAACAGAAACTTTCATGCATATACACATAGAATTCATGCAAATAAAAATGTGCACAAATCAAAATTAAAATCTGGTACATCTGGCTGTCATCTTAGTAAGCAGAACTCTCTCTCTGCCAATAAATTTCATAACAACAGTAATTTACATAAGAAGAATTTGAAATCTGCTAACTCATGTCATTATTGTGGACAAATTGGGCATTCAATGCATAACTGTTCTATCATGAACTCTGATGACTATTTGGCACAGAAAAAGATGCAGGCAGTCCCAAAAGGGGCCAATTACTATGCAAGACCCAAAACCACTTGGGCGCTTGCTAGTGGAAAATAGGAAGGTGTCTAGTAGGTGTGCCTTGGATGGAATAAAAGGGGTTAATAAATCAAGGCACTCAAGAAGAAAAACCCCATATTAAATCTCTCAGGTAAATTCCCTGCATTTCCTATTCTCAAATTTATTGCATATCTTATTTATTGTGGTTCTTGCATGATTGTTAATTCGTGCACTCTATGAGTATTCATTTCTCTCAATGCTCATACTGAATTGTCTGCTTAGACATTAGAATTAACTTGCTTCTGAGAATCAAAATAATGTTCAGTGTTCCATGGCAAACATTGCTTGCTGTGAGGGGGAGTATTGCTTTCCTTGCTTGTTATGATTATCCTTCTGTCAATCAATTCATATTGAACGAGAATTCAGCATGATATTTATCTTATTGGCATTCATACCTCCGTTCATGCATAATCAAAAGGGAAGTTAGCTTGGGTTGGAGATCTCTGGCTAAATGATGTTTTTAACGGACTGAGATGAAGCTGCTGGCTGAATGAATGAGTTAATATTGTATGAGGATGGGGTCGACGCTTGAGGCTGCTTCATTGAAAAACCCTTTGTGTAAAAGTGTCTCTGGCTGGTTGGATGAGTTGACACAGCTACGGGACGTAGTTAACGCAGTGGGCATCTGCTTTTGGAAACAGCACTATTCTATTTAACCGGGATAGTTGGATGAGTTGACGCTGCAATGTGACTAAGTTGACGCAGCTGTCCCTTAGTGGAACGTTGAGTTATATCTCCCTCTGTTGAAAACTTCTCCTTGCATACATGCAGCCATTTCATTGCATATCCTTCCTCATTGACTTTGCTGACAGATCTCGAACACATTCTTGAAAGCCTTAAGTCTCTAATTGGTATCATCTGGTTTCTGAATTCCATCAGTCATTCTTGTAGATTTCAATGGGCTATCCTGATCATAAATCTGAAAAATCTTGAACTAGAAATCTTCTATTATATGTTGTTATGAATGTCTGAAATAACTCATGTGATTTAAGCTTTAATGTATTCAAGGGGTTTGACTTTAAAATCTCTTAACATATCTGAATCATGTCAAATAAACCTTAACCATCTGTCTCATGCATTATCCTGTAAAATCTTCTGAAATCTGCACTATTGAATACATGACTTTAATTGGTTAAGTACATGGAATTATTATTGATCTGTAGCAAATGAATCCTTCTGAAGTGTCTAAAGGGTAATTTCTGTCAGAGCAATGACTTTGGTCACTGAGAAACACATGTCCAAAGGACTGTGTCATGAGGTACCTAGTTAACTCTGCAAAATAAAAAATTGATTGCTAAATCAGGCAGAGCAATGGCATGCACACTGAGAAATACAACTCATACATCCAGAAATGACTTGGAGTGTGTCATGATGTGTAAACGCTATCTCTGTTCATATCAGCATGACAGTTAGTCACACTAAGTGCTTAAGGATATTGGCCTCTGATCAAGGTATATCCCTTAGCCACAAGGTGTGCACTGAACTAGAATGTTCGTAAAATTAGTAGCATGAAGAGTTATTGAACAAATTGAATTATTTGAATATTGATGATAAAATCAAATTGCTACAACCCTGGACAAGTTCATATGACTTCATATCTGCTTGATTTCAATACTGGTGCATGTAATTCCAAAAGAAGTCAATAAATTCGATTGTGTAAGAGAAAGGGTGTTTAAGCAAGATAAGTATGAGGGATTGGTTCACTTTTATTAAACCATGGGTTTAGATATTTATACAGAATTTTATTGATGAACTCTACATACATCATGATTAAACCACGCTGTTAATAAAGTTCATTCATAAGCTCTTATAATGGAAGACTTTGAAGACATGTTTTGGATTTATGAGATTAATATCCCCTTGAGAATCCAATTGAATTTCTTCCATGTGAAGCCGATCTGAAATACCTGTGCTCACTGTTCTTGACTTCTCTGAACAGAATTTTTCTTTGATTGTCACTGTGATTCTCTTCTCATTCTTTTCATAGGCTCCATTTAGTGAGGGGGAGTTTCATTATTAGATGCATCATGCTGCATAAGGGGGAGTATCTCATTCCTATCTGCATCACTGCGTAGACGCAATGTCACATTGGCGTCAACGCATTATGCCTCTCTGGCTACTTATCTTGTGTTTTCGGTTCACACATGTCTCACTGCGTAGACGCAATGCCCCCTTTGCGTCCACGCATTGTCTCTTATTCAAATTTTCTTTACCCGGTTCACCCACTTGAACCGGCTGAACCGTTCACTAAAAGGGTCCTCGAAGTCTCTTTAAAAGCGAAATGTGACCGCTGCTCTTCTTCACTTTTTCCAAAACCCTTTTTGTCATTCGACCTCTCGTGTCCCCCAAGAATCCTGTTCGATTCATCTCCGTGCCATGGATTCTCCAGCATCCACTCAAAAAGGGAAACAGAGGGCAGAAGAACAACCAGGAGGCTCAGAATCAGCAAGAGGCACAATGGAGTCCCACTCTCAAGTAGCTCGCGAAAAGGGCAGAAGGAAGGAGACGGGTCCATGGGATCCAAGTCCGCCAACCAAAAGATTAAAGGGATCAGCAGTCAGAAAAGAGAAGCGGAAGGGTTTATCTTCAGGTTCTGCAACCGGTCAGAAAGATGCTGGTAGCTCGCGTACAGTCACCGTGGAAGAACCTCTGAAGGTTCTTATTTCCCGGTACGTTGATGCTACTGATCATAATATGCTCGAACTTTTTCCTCAGTTGTTTCCTACACTGGACCATCAGGGCTGGTGGTCGTTTGTCTCAACACACAAGACTTACTACCCCACCTTGGTCAGAGAGTTCTACCAGAACTTAAAGTATGAACCTACTGTTCCAAAACTCACATCCAGTGTTAGAGGTGTCAGGTTCGAAATCACAGATAAGCTGATTGCCAGAGCATGGAAGGTTCCTAAGGTAGGAGTTCAGCTGCATGATTTTGAATATGATGCGCACGAAGCGTATGAGCTATTGACTGAGAAACCCAGTAATCACTCCGATGTCAGGGAAACCTACCTAGGCAGTCTCAAAGACAATCATTTCCCTTCGCTAAATAGACTGCTCCACCACATTTGCACCTCCATGATCACACCACAGAGCAGTGGAAGAGAAAGGGTGACAGAGATGCAAAGATTTCTTCTCTATTGTATGCTGAAGAGAATACAGATTTCCCTGCCGGATGTAGCTATTCAAACTATGGGGTCATGTCTATCTTAGTCCAGAACCCTTCCTTATGCTGCCCCATTAACTACTGTTTTTCGGAAAGTTGGTGTAGACTTTGGCTCTGAGAAGAAAATTATCATCCCTCGAGGGAATGTGTACACACTGTCTTATATTCAAAAGTTTATGGGTTTTGAGGTCATTGATGGTAAGACTGTCAGAACCCTTCCTAGTCAGAAATCAGCTCCATCAGAGATCGGTCAGGCATCAAGAACAGCCACTATGGATGATGGTCAAGTGCACAGAGCAGAAATACCGATTCCACCTGTGGTGAGTGAAGACATGCCAGAAGACAATTCCATGAGAGGAGAGCAAGTTTTTGAGGCTTCTGCGGAACCGAGTGGCTCTGTACCTACAGTAGAACCATCTACGTCTGGAGCCATTAACGTTTATAGAAGAACCTCTCCAACTTCTGATGCAGCTCCACCCCCAGCAACTATTGAAGAGATGTTAGTGAACATGACTATGATGATGAAGCGTCAGGAGGCCAAGATGGACAAGTTGATGGAGTTCAGAACCCTTCATTTTAACAAGCTGACTACTCGGATTGTTCATTTTGAAACTTCTGTTTTATGCGAATGGCAAAATTTCTTACTCACCAAAATGGTGTCTGACCAAGCAACAAGGCAAGTCTTGAAACAAATATCATCCCTCCTTGACAAACTTGCCACTCTGGTACAAGAGATGCACAGTCAACAAGGTTCAACCTTTTCCTCTTTTGCCAAGATTATTGACCTGTGTTATGATCTGAAGATAGGGATAGAAACAATCAAAGGTCCTGTCAGTGCAATCCCTCCATTCCTCAAAGCTGTGCTAGAGAAGATTGACAAGGTAATAGCAAACATTCAGTCACTTGAGAACAAACTCCACGATAAAGACTCTGTCACTGAAATTGACAATGTTCGCAACACTCTAAGTCATCAGCTAAGTGAACTCTCTCAAGAGATCAGAGACCTACTAACCAGGGACCAATCTACTTCAAGACAACAATCTCGTCAGACACCTCCAGGCACTCAATCCTCTCAAGGACACTCTTCTCGTCAGCAACAACAACCATCTTCTGCCAGACGTTTCAATCGCTTCTTCCCATCTTAAACTATGTTTTCTACATGCACCCCCTTTAATGATGATGACAAAGGGGGAGAGCAGAACGAACAACAACATGAGTTTTGTTCCTGAATGATAGCATATGTTTTCATTTTTGTGATTCAGAACGAACAACAGCATGAGTTTTGTTAATGAATGATAGCATATGTTTTCATTTTTGTGATTCAGAACGAACAACAGCATGAGTTTTGTTAATGAATGATAGCATATGTTTTCGTTTTTGTGATTCATAATTTTGTTGAAATGACAAGTAACCATGCGTTTGTTTGATGCTAACCATGTGTGATTGCAAATGTCATTAAAACAGTTTGGGGGTTGTCATCATCAAAAAGGGGGAGATTGTTATACTCCTGGTTTTGATGATGACAACAGTAAGATATTGGATATAGACACTTAACCTCCTAATAAATGTTTAATAGGATCAAAGGGGTTGCAGGGTGCTCAATGCGTCAACGCCACCAAATGGAAGCGTCGACGCAGCAGTGCAAACTCAAGAAAGAAGCCCCTGGGTTAATTGGTGCGTCAACGCAATGTTCAAGTGGAGTGGACGCATCAGAGCATTGATAGCTTGGGCACAAAGTCTATACACCAGCTGGATCCATTTAGTCTGTACATTGGCATATCTTCTTCAAGTCTGTACATCGGGCACCTTCTTAATGAAGTCTACACATCGCTTAGTCTGCTCAGTGCCTTCAGCCCAAGTGCTCAAAGCCAAGTCTATACAACGCCAACCCAACACATTGAACAGTTCTCCAAGTCTATACACTAGACTTCATTTCTCTAAGTCTATACATTGTTGTTTGCACTGCAAAGTCCATACACTGGAAGCTCTTCATTTGATTGAGTCTGTACATTGGGTTCAACGTTAACATGAAGTCGGTACACTGGTTTCTCTGGCACGTTAACACTAAGTCTATACACTTCATTATTGTTGCTGAAGGGAACAGGGTCGACGCATGAAGCTTAAAGCGTCCACGCATCAGTAGATGAAGCTTTCACGATGTCTTCTATTGCGTTAACGCCACAAGCAAGCAGCGTCGACGCAGCAGTTAAAGAAGCAGAGACTCTTACAAGCGACGAAGCTTTCACGATATCTTCCACTGCGTCAACGCCATCAACAAGCAGTGTCGACGCAGCGGCTTAAGAGACGCCAGTATACAAATGTACATGTCTTCAATGCGTCAACGCAACATGCTGATAACGTCGACGCAGCACGCCCATCTGTTGAAGACTTGATCACTGGACTGCAGATACCGTTACGTCAACGCAGCAGGCTGATGGAGTCGATGCAGCGGTTAAAAAGGTTGAAGATCTCTGATGGCAGCGTCAACTCTTTGGAGCAAGTGAGTTGACGCCATCTAACTCCAGTTGCTGAGCGTACTGGTGCTGGGCATGTGATCCGAGGATAAGGAGAGTGCCCAGATGAGGATACGTGTTCTGACAGCCTGCTGGATGCTGCCATGTGGTCCGAATTCTTAGGGCCGGAACTGTGGAAGCCACACGCGCCCTGCTGCTGCTGGTGGTATATAATGGAGCCTTCATCTTCAGATGAAGGTTGATCGAAGCAGAAGCCTGAAGAGCAGAAAGCCCTTCGATCCAGAAAAAGAGAAAAAGAAGGAAAAGAGAGGAAGAAGAGATAGAAGAGAGAAGCCGTGAAGAGAGAGCAGTGAGTGAGAGATTAGGAGAGTAGAAGAGAAAGAAAGAGAGACCAGTGAGTGAGAGATTAGGAGAGTAGAAGAGAAAGAAAGAGAGATAGAGAGTGAGAGATTTGGAGAGCAGAAGAGAAAGAAAGAGAGTGAGCGAGAGAGCTCGTGGAGAAGAAGGAAGAAGCTGCTTGAAGATCTGTCTTCACTGGACCGTGGATCAGATCCAGGCCAGTCAGCTCCGTTGAGAGCCACATTGTGCATTTCATTTTACAGCTTTCTGATTGCTATGTTATTTTCCTTTATTGTTTTCCTTTGTTTTCTGATCATCTTTGTTCTTCCGATTGCCCTGTTGGGGATCGGGTTCCTCCTGTTGGTTCAGGAGAAGGGAGATCTGATCTCCATATTGCAAGTGACAGGTTGTCACTTGTGGGTTACCCTCTGGTTAGAGGAAGGGAGGCTAGTCCTCCGGTTCTGGGCTTGTGGTTGCAAGTCCAGTGGTCCCTCCTGGTCTGGAGGAAGAGAGGTCTTCGACCTCTAGTTTCCAAGTGGCTGGGAGTCACTTGGGTGTCCCTCCGGTTGGGAGGAAGAGGGGAGGCTGTTCCCCTGGTCAAGCTGTGTGGCAGCAACTATTTGCAGACTGAGTCTGCTTGGTTCTAGCGTTTGCTAGTGAAGCCTCACTCCGGTTGGGAGTGAGGGGTGGATGTAGGTCTGGAGGACCGAACCACCTTAAAATCTTTGAGCAGTGGTTTGCTTGTAGTGTGTTCTTCCATATCTCCTACCACCCTTCACAGATTATCTTGAGATTTCTTATTCTCATTTGTGCTGCTTCCGCTAGTTGGTTATTTGGGAGCCAGTTACATATTTGCTCTTTTGTTTAAAAGGATTTTCAACTGGTTCATCAGATTGCTTGATTTGCTTTCGCTAGATGCTTGGATAGGCTCGCTCCACCTGCTTGTTATTTTGTCTAATCGAATTAGCTTAACTCTGGAACTTGCTTAGCATCTGATTTTTTAAATTGGGCATTATTCGTAGCAGGATACATTCACCCCCCCCCTCTGTATCCGGGCCTAGCACCCTAACAGGTGGATCAAGGGAAAAGGATTAAAATAAGATGATAGAAATCCAAACAAGGAGCTTTCAAGAAAATGACCCAAAACAGCGACAAAACGAACTGAGGATTCCATCAGCAACAAATATCTCATATCTGAAAAGATTAAGATCAATTTGACTCTCCAAATCAGCTTATCAGAATGATTTTCCAAAAAAAATTTCAACTCCTATATGAATGCATGCTGGGTTTTAAAGGGAAAAATTAAAACAAACGAAAATATAAGATAATCAAGGATAATATTGTTAAGCTGCCCAGATTGAGTCAAGAAATCCATTCTGCGAGCTGATACTAAGCCGAAGCCTGTTTATCCGCGCACCAACTCATAAAAGGGAACCATCGTCCCCAGTCTTGGACGGCTCAACGGCCTATCCGTATGACTAAGATGCCTCTGGAATCGTCATCGTTTTTGATGAAGGGGAACTCAAATTCCAGATTTACCAAAGTCACAAGGTCCTTGATATAATCTAATAGCGTATGTAACATATAGTAAAATGTATACAGGGGTGATGGAGCAATAAGCATGGGAGAACAGAGAAATGAGGTGCAAGCACCGTGGGGCTTGGATGATGATGCCCAGTCGGTGGGACCAAGAGCCTCTTCCTACGCTCAAAGATTCATCAGCCAAGATATAAAAGATAACAAGCAATAAATAAGGTATTTAAGCATAGCAAGTATAGCATGAATCAAAGCATCAATAGCATGTATGTATCATATCATGAATAGCATTCAAGTGTGCACAGCGTGAAAGGCATGAATAACATAGATAGCATCATTAAAGCATAGATAGCATAGCATCATTGTTTGTCGTTTGTCATGAGGATGACAACTTGGCTAATCAAGATTTGGAGTTGAATGATCAAGATCTGATAATGCCCATCGGCGGAGTGATCAGCAAGATTTGATAAAAAAAGATTTGGAGATGAATAATTAGAGTAATGCGTAGCAAATTATGAAGATGTGATTAATTGTGAACATGGAAAGAATCAAAAGGTAGATGGCAATGAATGGAGAGGACTCATCCCGTGCTCTTGGTCCTTGCAAAGTTGTTGTTCCTGCAAAAAAATACCATCAGAAAAATACAATGTAATTTTTTTAGATTTTAAAATATGTAATTTTTTATGAGTTTTGAAAATATTTGAATTTTCATGTGGATTTTGAAAAATATTTGAATTTTTATTATGAATTTTGAAAATATTCAATTTTTGTTGGATTTTGATCAGGAAATATTCAATTTTTTTTGGATTTTGGCTTAGAAAATGTTCAAAATTTTTGGATTTTGCTTAAGAAATATTCAAGTTTTTTTTGATTTTTTTTTTTTGGTTTAGACATTGTTAATGCAGCATCAAAGGGTGTTTTTGAACCACTGGCTAGGGGTCCTTGTTCCTTCCCCTTTCGCTAAAAACTGCCAAAGCCAGGCGTGTATTTAAAGGTGGCGTCCTATGACCAGCTGCCCTTGATTAACGGTGCCCCTACCAAGGCCATACCCGAGAAACATTCGGTCTTAGAGGGAGAAGAGAAGAATAATTGAGGATAAGCTTTATGCAGGATGAGAGATGTCGGGACTTGAATTCCTTCCAAGGTTTTTCCCCTCAAAGAGGTAGTCTGTTGTGCCGGGGCTTTGTGCCTTTGATTTTTAGACCCTTGACATGCATACGACCAGGGTTTTCCCTGCGGGGACTTTGCCACTCTTGTCATGCCATAATTCATAATTTTGCTTTATCAAAATTTTGTGACTTGATTTTCATAATAGCGCTTTTTTGGCGAGATGTATATCATGAAAACTCATATGAAAACTCATATTGATTTTGGGTCAAGACTGCCCCTATTTGAGACTCCTCTCGTATTGGGGATTACCCTGGGTGGGTCATCTCATCCGTCAACCTCTTGCCCCTGCATTCGGCCGAGTAAAGAAGAGAAAAGACTTTCACATATACTCATGGCATGGCCAAAGTCGCAACGGTGTTTTAACCAAAGGAGCCGGCTAAGGACGCCGTGAAGTGTGTGGAATGCCCAGCTGAAGGTTACTCTTAACAAGCAGGGAGAGAACGTTGAATTCCCAGCGTGGGGTTTTTATTACCAAAGGTGCTGCAAAACAAGCCTAAAAGACTATTTTGAGAATGATTTAGTAAAGATAAAGATTCGACCTAGGATAAAGGTCTTGACTACCACTCTTAATCTTGTTAAGAAGCACTTTATTTTGAAAATCATTGTGAAGCAATGATATCATAATAATACGTACTTACGCCAATATGTTACCTTGCAACCTTTGTAGAAGCAGCTGTCAGAGGTGAGGTTGATCATCGTGGGATAGTCCTCCTTGGCAGTCAAAAGGATTGGAAGCAAAGGGTTTGAAAGTGGCTTAACAAGAGGGAGTGGTGCCCAGACCAGACGCAGACGAATAAGGAAAAAAGGAAGAGAGGTGAGGGCTAGAACTCCCTCACTAAGGTGTGGAGACCCTGATCACATGAAAGGTCTACAGAAGAAGCGGAGAATTAGAAGGAGGAGTGAGGACTAAAGCCTCGAAAGCAGTGAGAGAAAGGGCAGATGCCCAAGGCAGTGGATGTGGAAGAAGTTGGGTCGGACCCAGGATTAGGGGGAATCGGAAGAAGAAATTGATAGATGGAAAGAGGCAGATCCGGAGGGTCCGAAGGTTGTAGAGGAGAATCGTGAGGGGAAGAATCAGGAGGCTCCAAAGGGATAAAATATCGAGGGACGCGGTGCCCTGGGAAGAAATATGCAAAAAGATGATAAAAAAGGAAGAAGAGAATGAAGGATGTGATGTCCTGGAAGAGCAGAAAGATGAATCGGAAGAAAGATGGATGGTCCGGAGGTTCCGGAGGAAGAAGATGCCGAGGGACGCGGTGCCCGGGGAAGAGTGGACGAAAAGGATCAGGAGGGTCCGGAGGTTCCGGAGGAATGGAATCAGAAGGGTCGGGATGCCCCGAAAGAAGATAGAGAGAATAAGATGGAGAATCCGGAGGTTCCGAAGGAAGAGAATCAGAAAGGGCGCGATGCCCTGGGAGGAAGGAAAGAGAGTCCGACGGTTCTAGAGGGGGAAGGCACCATGGGACGCGATGCCCAAGGAGAAGAGAAAGATCCGGAGGTTCCGGAGGAAGCAGACGGAAAGGGGCGTGATGCCCAAGGGATAAAGAGAGGGGTGAAAGATCCGGAGGTTCCGGAGGAAGCAGATACCGAGGGACGCGATGCCCTGGGAGAATCAGTAAGAAGCCCATAGGATCTGGACTTGAGGGTGTGTAGGGGCGCGATGCCCAAAGAGCAGGATCCGGAGATTCCGGAAGGCGGGGAAGATACAGGTTTTGAAACCCGGGAAAGAAGAAGTGTAAATGCATGTGGATGCAATAGAATGGATGCGATGAATGCATGGATGCAACAGAATGTATGAGATGCAAAGAATATGACGAACATGAAGGGCGAGACGATGAGATCCTCCTCTTTGCCCTTGGAGTGGCCCATGAAGAAAATGTGACAGACGAGAATGTGGATGGAGTTGAATAGAAGGTGGATAAAATAGTGGAAAGCCCTTCAGCACCAAGGTAACTGCCCTTCCATGGCAGTAAAAGTGTATAGCCAATTGGCCCAATAGATAAAGTATAAGCCCATGATGAAACTTCAAAGGTAAATGACAATTCCCCTGGAGAGTGAGAAGTGATAGTGTGAGGGAGTTGAACAGTTGGGATAGGAAGTATTGTGTTGCCCTGGGGTTGTGGCGTATAAGGAGTGTTAAATAGAATAGGCATTCGCCCCTTGTATGGAAGAATGGATTCAAGATTGGAAAATGGGAACAAGGGGTGCCTTGTCCGGCCCTTGGGTGGCATCAACACTTGACATTCTCTTCTCTTGGCGAGCAGCGGCGGGGATTCGGCCCTTTTGATCATGCTTGGCACAACAACCCGGATTGGCATCCGGCAAATAAACTCTTGCATCTTGAATAGCTCGGTCGTGGCCAAATCCTTCTTGCCCGGCTCCTGATCATCTTCGGCACAAGTGCTTGATGAAAGCCCCCCATTCTGAGTAGTAGAGGAAGGTGAAGCGGAGGCGGAAGGCTCAGTGGATGGTGATGGTGTAATGGAAAGTGTTGGAGACAGGATGAGTGGAAGTGGAGGTTCAAACACGTCGAGCTTCTCCCTTTGCTCGGAAGCAGTCGGGGTTGACTCGAGTGCAAAAAGGGGTGGATCCTGCTCAGGATTAACCGTGGGTAAGGGTGAAGGGTTAAGTGGTGGAATAGGTATGGCTAGGTTTGGGGTTACAAGTGTAATGGAGGGCCGAGGTGGCGGTAACGGGAGGTTAATTAGGGAAGGTTTGATGGTAGACTCAGTGGAGGCCAATGGTGTAGAGGCTAATGGCTTAATGGGTGGAGGTTTATTAGAAGGCTCGGGGGAGGCTGGTGTTGTAAAGGTTAACATAACTGGTGGAGGTTTGGTGCGGGGAAAACGCCGAACGGGGCGAGCGGTGTTAAGAGTGGGATAAGACTCATGGTGTGCTGGCGTGGGTGATTGGAATATCGACCCATCATCGTAACACCAAGAGGTCTCGGAAATAGGGGTTGGATTAGGGACGGTGGCTTCGTTCTGAGCAGGGGGTTCATCGAATGATAGTGGAGGGAGAGGGAAGCGAAGGAAACTCGAAAGGGGTGCCTGCAAAGCTTCATCGTATGTTGCCTCGAATTCTTCAATTGCCGGTTCTTGCTTGCTTGAAACGCCGATGCCATAGTCATCCCTCCTATCCTTCCATTCTTTCTCCATTTTTGTAATATCATTCAGAGCTGCATGAAGGGGATTGATTGGAGTAGAAAGAGCGGGCCGTGGGCTCATAACCCTCTTTAATTGTTCCTCCATCAAAGTGACTTTGTCAAGAAGAGTTTGTTGGAGGGGTGTGACCCGAGCAATAGAGGGTTGGCAAGGCCTTGAAGGAGGGGTGGCATAAAAATGCCGTGGAGGGGAATTAATGGGCCGACCCGTAGAAGAACCCGGATGGGCCGGATTGCAAGAAATAAATGGGCCTCGGGGCCGTGGTGGAGGAGGAATAGAAGGAGGCGGGTGTCGGACCACCCGAGGAGGAGTATGTGTGGATGAAGGAGATGGGTGATGGGCCACCCGAATAGGATTGTGAATAGAAGAGGGAGGTGGGTGATGGGCCACATGTATGGGATTGGAAGAATGCGATGAATGAGATGCACCCTCAACAACGGCCTTAAGGGCTTGGATTTGTTGAGGGGTGAGATGATCTAATGCATGCAAGATCTGGGAGACCTTCTCATCATTGGGAGGAGACGGTCCCGACGGAGTAGTGGCTCGAAATTGAGGCGGGGGACCTTGAGATTGGACATTGCCCATGGGTCGGGCAACACCATAAGAATAAGGACGTGGTCCCTTGGAGATATGGTGAGGACGATGATGAACCTGTTGAAATTGAGGATTATAAGATGTGCACAGTTGTGCATCCTCATGAATTGAATTAAACATGTTGGTTCTCTTATCATGGTAAGCCATTATGCAATCAACGTTTAAAATAATATGCAAAAAAGCACACAAGTTGGAATGGTTACGTTTGAGCTTAATTTGTTTGAACCTCGGTGAATTAATGATTTTTAACAAAGTTTGGAATGATTCACACAAGGGAGGATCCTAGTTACAATATGATTCACTTCGATGCCAACTAGGAACCCTCTCTCACCGTGTATAGGCCAACTAAACCCGGGACTTCAAAGGGTACAACCTGCCCGGCGTCCGTGAGGGAATCCACGGGTGCGGGGACTTACGGAGGCTTGGTTTAGGAATTTCCAATCCAAAGAGACGGAATGCTCAATGGAGGGTCGTTCCTTCCCCAAGAGGGTGTGTGGCTCCTAGAAATGTGAGGAGAGGAGGTCTCCCAAACCAATGAAAAATGAATGAATGCAGTAGATATGAGCAAATCACAGTGATAAAATAAAGACACAGGAAGAAGACGACCTGAGGAAGGTCGCTATCAACAAAAGAGACGACCGTGTCACGGTCGCGAATCACTGTGGGGGGCCCACAGGCAGGGTAAAAATGCGCCTTGATGTGAGGCGCTACAAATGAAAGAAATGCCTCTGGGTGAGGGCGTCAACTCTCAGGGGTACGCACGGCCAAGTAAAGAAACGCCTTAGTGTGAGGCGTTACGCAATAAACAGACGCCCTTGGGAAGGGCGTGAATTCACAGACAAGCAGGGCTATGATAAAAGACGCCTTCTCAGCAGGCGTTATACATGAAAAAGACGCCCTGGGTGGAGGCGTTAAATGAAAACGTGCCTCTGTGTGGGGCGTTAATTCCTTCTGTCCCAGAACCTCTCCAGCGGCCAGAAATATCAAACATCAATACATTCACAATCACATGGCAATCAATAAAACGATAACATGCTCATCAATTTTTATTTTTAAGAGGATAAATGGAATTTCTAAAAAAAAATCTAACAAACTAGCCAATCACTAGTGGGGAGGGTGCTACGTGGAGCACAAAGGGAGGCGCACCGTGGGTGCAAAAAGGGAGATGGCACACGTGGGTGCCCAAGGGAAAGGGTAATAAAAAGAAGAACACAAGGTGTCCCACCGTGATCGCCAATTTGTAGATTCTATTTAAAGAAAATCCACTTAATCAATAAATAAAAATAATGAATATGTAAGCATGAAATAGCACGAGGTGCGAATAGAAAACGTGATCGCCAGAGACGCGAGGGCCTCAAAGAATATAAACAATAATGTAAAGGAGGAGGGATCGCGAAAATACCATAAAATGCGGGTGATGTGAGTGCTTCCTTCTCTTCCAATCGGCCGGCCGATGAAGAGAGTTCTTTATATAGCTTGATTACCCTTGCAAAAGAATCAAAGACAACACCAATAAAGTGGAATTAGAACCAAGGTGTAGTATCAAACCCACAATATAAATATAAACATGAAAACTATGGATTAGAACACACCTTATGGGTGTTAGCCCTTAAACCCCTATGCAAAAGGGTATGGGAGTGATATGGTGAATGATGCAAAAAGAATAGGAAGAGTGCAAGAGTTGCACTGTGAAGGAATCTCAACGTAGTTGAGAATATAGGATGAACAGTAGAAGGATGGAATGATGCATGCGTATGTGAACTAAGCAATAAAACAAAACAAAAGAGAAAGGAGATAGAAAAATCTGCTCTTTGGCTCCTTTTGGCTTTAGTACTCGATAGTGAGAAAGACTCTAAGAGGTGGAAGCATTAAACACACAGGAGCCTTCCTCCTTAGCCAGGCAGCAGCAGCAGCAGCGGTACCTGCGTAAAAAAAAGACTCAAAAGAAGAAAACGAAGAAGAAGAAGATCGAAAAAAGGGCCCCTTCAACAGAGCAGCAGAAGCTCTATTTAAAGGATTGAAATCTTAAATTGGAAGGATAAGAATAGGAAATAGTCCATTACGGCAAGGACTCAAGTTCCCTTAATCAACAAATTGATCAAACAGGGCAGGGAACTCTTATGGGAAGCTGCGTTCGAGCAGGAAACAAGGTGAAACACGACTTAGATAAGGGCGTCAATTCAATATATTCAAAATAGGGCTATTTTTTATTTCTCAATATTATTTACCCATCTTTTAGGTGGAGGTGCATCTCAATGTGCTGATTCCAATGACTATTTTTGCGTATTTTTCTGACACCCGGAAGACCACCAAATCACCTCTGGAAGAGGGTTTAAAAATAATAATAAAAAATTCAAATGAAAGTGACGCCCTTCCTATATGTCGTTAATTCAATTTTTAATTTTATTGATAATGAAGATAACATCCTATGATAGGTCGTTAATTCCAAAAAATTCTGAAAAAACTTCAGAAAAATCCAGAAAAATGGGAATTTGAAGGAATGGACGCCTGATGCATGTGTCGTCAATTTTATTTTATTTCCTTTTGATTTTCTTAAAATAAAATGACGCCCCTCTTCAAGTCGTTATTTCTAAAAAATTCATAAAAATAGAGAAAAATACCCAAAAAATCCAGAAAAATTCAGGAAAATAGGAAAAAAATAAGAAAAGGGAGAAAAAAAAAGGGAGAAATCCAAGAAAAGTGAGAAAAACCACTCAAACAAAGGTAATTTGAAGGTCAAATTGGGGCATTACAAGGTAATATGAGATGTGCTCACAGTAACGTTAATTTTGGCGTGTCTATAGGCCTCTAGTCCGGCCAGAAGAGCCTCGTACTCAGCTATATTACTTGTAACTGGAAATGCAAGCTGAGAGGCTAGTGGAATAGTGATACCCTCTGGTGATAGAAGAACAATGCCAATCCCTTTCCCTTTTGAATTCAAAGCTCCATCAAAATGTAACGTCCACATCGAATCGGGCTGATTGACGGACATTAGTTCCTCATCTGGAAACTCTGAGCGAACAGGGTCAAATCTGTGGAGAGGGTGATGAGCGAGATGTTCTGCTATGGCATGGCCTTTAATCACTTTTTGCTGAATGTAGATGATATCAAACTGAGAAAGGAAGCTTTGCCATCGTGCTAATCGGTCGGTGAGAACGGATTTTTCAAGAATGAACTTGATTGGATTCATACGAGCAATGAGGTGAACCTCGTGAGCTAAGAAATAATGCTTAAGTTTCTGAACTACCCAGACTAAAGCAGCACAAGTCTTCTCTATGGTTGAGTATCTCTGCTCACAGGGGTTGAGAAGCTTGGACAAGTAGTAGGCTACTCTTTCTTTTCCTTCTTCATCCACTTGCGCAAGAACAACACCTACTGAGTCATCCAGAACAGAAATATAAAGAACAAGCGGTTTGCTTGGAACTGGCGGCCTCATGACATGAGGATTTGAGAGATAATCCTTCAATCCATCAAAGGCTGCCTGACACTTGTCATCCCAAATAAACTTGACTCCCGGCTTAGTAAGCTCGTAAAATAGCCTACACCTTTGTGAATGCTGGGAGACAAATCGACGAATAAATTGCAACCTCCCGATCAGTCCTCGAACTTCTTTCAAATTCTTGGGAGGAGGCATTTCTCTTATGGCCTTCACCTTGTTGGGATCAATCTCGATACCCCTTTTACTTACGATGAATCCAAGTAACTTTCCTGATGAAACACCAAATACGCACTTCTTGGGGTTCATCTTGAGCTTGTATTCGCGCGACCTCTGCAAGACTTTAGCCAAAACCCCAGGATGCTCAATCCTTGTCCTTGATTTCACTACCAGGTCGTCCACATACACCTCTATAAAAATGTGGATCATGTCATGAAAAATAGCCATTGTGACCCTTTGATAGGTGGCTCCGGTATTCTTGAGCCCAAACGGCATGACCACGTAACAATAAGTTCCCCACGATGTAGTGAATAAGGTTTTCTCCTGATCTTCCTCAGCCAAGCGAATCTGATTATATCCCAAAAAGCCATCCATAAAAGGGAGGGTCTCATACCCTGTCGTATTGTCGATTAAAACATCAATATGAGGGAGGGGGAAGTCGTCTTTAGGACACGCGCGATTGAGGTCCCGGAAGTCTATACAAATCCGAACCTTTCCATCTTTCTTCATGACTAGGACGATGTTAGCCACCTAGTTAGGATAGAGGATGACTCTAACGAATCTAACTTTATGGAGCTTATCGACCTCTTCTTTCATTTTTAATGCCATGTTAGGGTGGAAACGTCTCAACCGCTGTTTGACCGGAATGGACCCTGGCTTAAGTGTAAGTCGATGTTCAACGAGCGCAGGGTCTAGTCCAGGCATATCTTCATAACTCCACGCGAACGTATCCTTGTATTCTTGAAGAACCAAAATAAGCGTCTCTTCTTCAGAGGGCGGCAAATTCTTGCTAATGAGGACGATCCTAGGGTCTTCCTTAGTACCCAGATTTATTTCTTTGGTAGGCTCTTCTACTGAGGCTGATGGTTCATCGAACCTTCTGATACCACTGGCACAAGCATCAGCCTTGTCCTCATATTCTTCGTAATCTTCATCCCCCTCTTCAATAGGGTCTTCATCATTCATAATTTCATACACACCAAACCCTTCATCTAAAGGACACACATCCTCACATTCTAAATTCGGTAGGAGTATCTGATCCTCCAGAAATTCGGGATGAGCTAAGCATGTGTAAGACCCCAAATTCTTTAGAAATTTATTTAGTAAGTTATTTGTAATTATTCAGAATTTATTTGAAGTTATTCGAATTAATGAGAATTATCCAAATTAATTAGATTAATTAATTAATTAATAGCATAAGTCATTTTTCAACTATTTTCTAAAAATCCCTAAAAATCACATCTTGTAGAATTAATTTTGTTTAGCAACTTTGTCTTCTACATTTAAGCCTAAGAAAATCATTTATTATGCCGAATTAGTGAACTTAGTTTTCCGAACTTAACATTTAACTATTTACGGAATAGTATAAGTAATAATCCGACTACCTTAGAAAAATCTGTAAAAATAGTAAATAGATTTAGGTCGATGTAGAAAACAACTTTTCCTTCTGGCATTAGGCCATTGTAAATCCGTGGTAAGATCTATTTAGAGTTTAAACCCAAAAGTGCACACTTTTGACCCATACCTAACCCTTAGTTTAAAACACGAAATTCGACCTCAATACTCAACCAAATGATCTGAAATCAAGGGCAAATGGAAGGCCACAATGTAAGGAACATTTACCCTCAATCAATTTGAGGTAAACTTAGCCCCAAAACGTGCTGCCGACATAGTTTGGTCAAGTCAAGGATTTCTGCGCCGTTTCTAAACACGTAGCTTGCAGCAGCGAATACTCCCAACTCAGAAGGCTCCAGAAGCTCTATGAGCTATCAAAATGAAGCCCTACGAGTCTTCTTTTATTTGGCTACTGTGGGGTTCGCTGAAGTTTCAGATCTGGAGAGATCTAGTTCGAATTGTGGAGGTGGGTCAGCAGGCCGTTGGGTTCCCTTCATCCTTCTTTGATCCATCGATTGAGGTAGGAATTCTCAACCAAATCTTGATCATGAGTATAGCAAATTGTTCCTCTCATCGAGCTCTATCCATTGGTGGCAAAAGCCCCAATTTTCATTAGGTATCCGTGGAGAAATCGAGCTTTTTGTGAGGTGCCGTCCAAGTGTTCTTCATCCTAGGGTTTGAGTTTTCTCTCTCCGATTTGAGGTAGGATCTAACAACCAAACTCTAATTAACTTACATGAAGTAATCAGCATGTTATTATCTTTCATTTAACGTAGAAAGCCCCAAATTCCATTGAGCATGCATCGTGAATTTCGATTTTTGTAGAAGCATGTCTAGAACATGATTCATATAGTGTTCCTTAAGTCAGAGCTTGATTACGGGCTCATTTTGAGTCATGTAACTTGATCTTCATGTATCATATTATATATGATTGGATTCATGATCGAGTTAGCTTTCTTTTGACACCAAAATCCCCAAATTTGGTTTTGTATATCGAGAGAATTCGACGATTTAGTGGAAGTATGTCCTGAACTAGGTCTCCTTGTGTTCTTCATAGAATAGGTTGTGATTCTTGTGAATTCTGATGAAATCCGTGTTTCCAAATTGTAGTTTTATGACCTTAATATGTCTAGCAAGATTCCTATGGCATGTGGTTTTGATTTCAACTCATTTGGACCCCATTTGGGCGAGTTCATGCGTTTTCCGGAAGCCCCGGCCGGTTCTGGGCTTGCAGGGGTCGACCCCAGGGGTCGACCCATCACCTGGCAGCCCAGGCCAGCCCGAGGGTCGACCCCAGGGGTCGACTCATGCGGCCCAGCCCGAGGGTCAACCCCAGGGGTCGACCCATCCTGCTCCCAGACCCCAGTTTTTCAGGGGTCGACCCCAAGGGTCGACCCGTACACCAGAAACCCGATTTTCTTCATTTTTCGAACCGAAGATGGATCCAAATCAGTGGGGAATCAACCCATTTAACTTAGACCCATTGAAATTATATTTTTGAAGAACTTTTGACCTATTCATGTACCCCCCTTGATTTCAATTTGCATTGGTCCTTTCTCGCAAACATAGTACAAAACATGATGTTTACTATCTCCATTACAACACTTACATTGGTTAAATAGAAACTCACTTAATTAATGATTAATGGTGTAATTAAAGCCCCTAATAATGCATTCTATTTCACCGATGTGAGAGCTTGTTCTTTACCTTGACAACTTGTTCTAGCTTGTTGGCTCTTTGGCTAATACAAATGATAATGGTTAATCATGATATCTTAACTTGGTGATTAGGATTAATATGTTGATTAGATTGTTTGATTGCTGCTATTTTACAGTAGCGCAGCACGATTTACTCTTGTTGTGACTTGGTTTCGATCTCCTTGATGATTATACTTACCTTGAAATTCTGGAAATGAATCTCTTTCCTACGTGAAGTTGTTATTGCTACTTAGTTTAAACCTTGGAATTCTGGCCATAAACTGTGGAAGTCTAGATTCGTGGGATCTTTGATCCAAAGAAATCAATGCCTGACAAACAATTAAGGGCTTGGTCTAGTCCTGGGAAGAGCGCCCGAACACTACGTGTACCCTCGGGGAGGTGAATGACTAGGTGTGACATTTGGCACCAGTACTTGACATGTGTTAAATCTAGGACTGTCCACTACTCTCTCCACTACTCTCTACATTACTTTCTACTACTTTGCACTTTCCACTCTTCACTGTTCTATACTCTACTTGTGGTTACTTTACTTGCTTATTATTTGGACGTGGAAATGAAATTACATACGTGCTTGACATGACTTGAATTGTCTTGATATGGCCAACTATTTTTTATCGTTATCTCCTGTAGTAAATTCTTGTCTTACCATTCTATTCATTATATTTCTTGACCTTGCTAGATCTTTGAATTTTGTTTTCGTGATATCATCATTATCTTTTTATTGTTTTATCATTTGTAGCATGACATTTTAAAATGTAATTAAACTGTTAATCACTTATACCTGTCTGTTATTTCCTACTGAGCGTCAGCTCATAGTTGTGTTTTCCCCCCTTTCCAGGCTTTTTAGGTGACGCGCTTACCGATGGGGAAGGGCAGGAGTGATGTCTTGAGTGTATCAGTTCTAGTGTGTTAGTAGTGTGTTATCTTTCTTTAGTTGTGTTTTGGAGAGCTTTTAGTCTCAGTCATGTTATTGAGTTTTAGTGGTTAATTATTCCAGATGTATTAAGTTGAACTTGAGGTTATTGTATCAGTTGTGGTTTGTTAATGATCATTTAGTATTTCCATCTTGTAGCACTTGTGTATTATTTTAGATTAGTTCTCTCTCTTGCCAGCGTGTCCCTAACTGTACGTCCCGATATTTCCGCCTTGTTCAGGGCGTGACAGTTTAGTTGGTATCAGAGCCTAAGTTTCACATTCCTAGGTTTCCTAAGTTTTAGGTTTTCTTGCATTGCATCCCAATAACCGGTATATCAAAAGGTGTTGTCCGAACGTTAGGCTACGCCTATCGGAAAGGTCGCACACTTGCGCGAGTGGTCTTTGGACCGATTACCTCCGCCAGGTACCGAGTTTTTGGTCGTGTCTAGGTGCATTAGATCCCTAACCTTGTAAAAGTCTAGGACCTGACCTGGTGAGAATGGGTAGAAACTTGGGTTAAGATCGTTTCTTAATCGTGTAATTATTTATCTTGATTAAACCTAAGTAATCTATTTCTCGTGTAGATGGCAGCTGATCGTGCTGAATGGAGGAACCTACAGCGTATGGTGCAAGGCCTTACTCAGGCCCTTCAGCAAGTAGCTCAGGCAGGAGCGGCACCGCATGGCACCGGTGATCTATACCGGAACTTCCGCGGAATGAACCCGCCTAGATTCGCTGGTTCGACTGACCCTGACCAAGCCGAGCACTGACTAGATGAGATGGGGAGGATCTTTGAAGTTATGCAATGCACCAACCAGGAGCGTGTCCTTTTGTCCACATTTCAACTGGAACATGATGCACGTACTTGGTGGGATTCTATCAAGGCAACTCTCGGTGATCGGCAAGTTATGTGGGAAGAATTCGAAGAATTCTTCAACAGCAAGTATTTTTCTGATAGAGTGCAAGAGAAGAAAGCGGCAGAGTTCGCGGCCTTGAAACAGTGAGGTTTGTCCGTGGCAGAGTATGAGGCTCAATTTGCACGGCTTTCTCGATATGCTACACATCTCATTTCCACCGAGAAGATGAAGGTGAAGCGCTTTCTCAATGGATTGAAGCTTCATTATATCAACCAATTGGCACCGATGGAGATTTCCACGTATTCTGAGGTGGTAAGGAAAGCGCAAGTTCTAGAGGATACTCTTGAGATGACGGAGAGAATCCGTGGTAAAGGCACCAAGAAAGAATTACCTACGGGTTCCGGGAGTGTCAAACCGGGGTATACCAAGAAGAGGCCTGTTAGTGGACCTGGTTCGTGGAGTGGGTCCGGATCGTGGAAGGGCAAGATGCCGAGGCATGAAGACAAGAAGCCTGGCCCTATTGTTCCATTCAAGGGCATGTGCAACTATTGTGATCATCCGGGTCACAAGATAGAGGAGTGCTGGCGCAAGCTAGGCGCCTGTTTGCGATGTGGAAGCAAGGAGCACCGTATCCCCAATTGTCCTCTCATATCGGAGCAAGCTACACCGGCAAAATCTCTAGTCTTCAAGAAACCACAAGGCAAGCTTCAAGCTTTACATGCAGATGAAACTGGGATTTCTGATGATGGCGGACTCGTCGAAGGTACCCTTACTATAATCGATAAGCCATCATTTGTTCTTTTCGATACTGGTGCGACACATTCATTTATTTCACGGAGATTTGCTAAGTCATTAGTTGTGGAACCTATTTTGATGAATACTCCGTTAGAGATTTCAACCCCTATTGGCACTAGATCAACAATCCAGTATTTCTATCCTTCTAGTAAGGTTATGATTGGTGAACAGAACTTTCCAGCAGATTTGGTCTGCATGGATATGAAGGATTATGATGTAATCCTAGGAGCAGATTGGTTGGCCAAGTATGAGGCCAATGTTCACTGTAGTTCTAGCTCAGTGACTTTTACTGGACATTCTGGTTTATCTTTTACGGGAGTCAAGCACCATAACTCCGTACCGCTCATCTCGGCTCTTCGAGCTGATAAGCTTTTGAGGCATGGGTGTGAGGCTTTTCTAGCCTTTGTTTGTGCAACTCCTGAGCAGCAGATGGAGATCAAGGACATTCCTGTTGTCCGAGATTTTTCTGATGTCTTTCCAGAAGAACTACCAGGACTTCCGCCTGAGCGGGAAGTTATCTTTTCTATTGATCTTATTCCTGTCACAGCTCCTATTTCTAAGGCTCCTTATCGTATGTCTCCTGCGGAACTGAGGGAACTGAAGCAACAACTGATGGAATTACTTGAGAAGGGTTTTATTCGTCCTAGTACTTCTCCGTGGGGAGCCCCTGTACTATTTTTCAGGAAGAAAGATGGTTCGATGAGGCTGTGCATTGATTATCGGCAATTAAACCAGCAGACTGTCAAGAACAAATATCCCTTGCCGAGGATTGACGAGTTATTTGACCAGATAGCGGGAGCTCAATATTTCTCTAAGATCGATCTTCGATCTGGATATCACCAGTTGCGGATTAAGGAAGAGGATATTTATAAAACGGCTTTCCGCAGCAGGTATGGTCATTTTGAGTTTGTCGTTATGTCTTTTGGTCTAACGAATGCACCAGCGGCTTTCATGCAGTTGATGAATGATGCATTTCGGCCCTATCTTGATCAATGGGTCGTGGTCTTTATTGATGACATCCTGATTTATTCTAAGAATGAGGAGGAATATGCTGAACATCTGAGAATGGCATTGTAATTATTGAGAGATCATCAACTGTATGCTAAGTTCAGTAAGTGTGAATTCTGGCTGCAAGAGGTGTCCTTTCTAGGACATATCATTACGAAGAACGGTATTTTCGTTGATCCTTCGAAGGTTGAGGCAGTGAAGAATTGGGAACAGCCTACCAGTGTGACAGAAGTTAGAAGTTTTCTAGGCCTGACAGGCTATTATCAAAGATTTATTCAAGATTTCTCCAAGATTGCAGTACCTATGACAAGATTAACCCGCAAGGAGAATAAGTTTGATTGGTCAGATGATTGTCAGCGAAGCTTTCAGACTCTGAAGGAGTGTTTGACTACTGCACCTGTTTTGGCTTTACCTTCTGGTGAAGGAGGATTTGTTGTTTATACTGATGCATCAGGTATTGGCTTAGGCTGTGTAGTTATGCAGCATGAGAAGGTGATTACCTATTCCTCTAGACAGTTGAGGAAGCACGAAGATAATTATCCTGTTCATGATTTGGAACTTGCTGCAGTCGTGTTTGCTTTGAAGATATTGAGGCATTACTTGTATGGAGAAACCTTTACAGTGTTCTCAGATCATAAGAGTTTGAAGTATTTATTTTCTCAGAAGGAACTCAACATGAGGCAGCGGAGATGGTTGGAGTACTTGAAAGACTTCGACTTCTCGATTGAGTATCATCCTGGCAAAGGTAATGTTGTGGCAGATGCATTAAGTCGGAAGCCAGTAGCTAGATTGTCAAGTCTCATGTTACAAGAATGGAGGTTGTTGGAACAATTATCTAGTCTGGATCTTAATATCGACAATGATCGGGTCATGATTGCTCAGATCCAACTTAAGCCCGAATTGTTGATAGAGATCAAGTCCTTGCAAGATAATGACCCCGAGTTAGTAGAGATCAAGGGAAGCTTGAGCAGCAGACCTGACTTCATGTTGGCCGATGATGGTAGATTATTATTTAAAGGCAGAACTTGTGTTCCGGATGAGGCTACAATAAAGAACAAAATTCTTGAGGAAGCTCATAGATCCAGATATACCATTCATCCTGGAGGCACTAAGATGTACCGAGATTTGAAAAGGTCCTTTTGGTGGCCGAATATGAAAAGAGAAGTTGCAGATTTTGTGAGCAGATGTTTGGTATGTCAGCAAGTTAAGGCCGAACATTTCAGACCGGCAGGGAAATTGAAACCACTCGACATACCCCAATGGAAGTGGGAAAGCATTGGCATAGATTTCATTATGGGTCTACCTAGGACTCGTGGTGGATTTGATGCGATATGGGTGATTGTCGATCGATTGACAAAGTCGGCTCATTACTTACCAATTAAGTCCAAGTGGACGATTGATGTATTGGCTGCTTTGTATATAAAGGAAGTGGTGAGATTGCATGGTATTCCAGTGAATATAGTATCTGATCGAGACCCCAGATTTACTTCACATTTCTGGAAGGGACTGCAAGAGTCTTTGGGTACTCGTCTGAATTTCAATACTGCTTTTCATCCATAGACAGATGGACAGACTGAAAGAACCAATCAGATAGTGGAAGATATGCTGCGAGCTTGCATGATTGATTTTGGTGGTAATTGGAGTGAGCATTTGGCATTAATTGAATTCGCTTACAATAACAGCTATCAGTCTAGCATTCAGATGGCTCCTTTTGAAGCACTATATGGTAGAAGTTGTCGTTCCCCGTTGTGTTGGGATGAGGTAGGTGAGAAACAGTGGCTTAGACCAGATCTTGTTACGGAATCATCACAGAACATCCGTGTTATCCGAGACCGGTTACAAGTAGCCCAGTCAAGACAAAAGAGTTATGCCGACAACAGAAGGAGAGCATTGGAATTTCAGGTTGGTGAGCATGTGTTCTTAAAGGTCTCTCCAACGAGAGGGATCCGAAGATTTGGCATTCATGGCAAGCTGAGTCCGAGGTACATTGGTCCATTCGAGATTCTAGATAGAGTGGGAGAGGTGGCATACAGACTGGCTTTACCACCGCATTTGTCTGGCGTACATAATGTTTTCCATGTGTCTATGTTGCGGAAATATGTGTACGATTCCACTCATATCATTCAGCAGGTGGATTTTGAACTGAAGGAAGATTTGACCTATGAGGAAAGACCTGTCAAGATTCTAGACCGGAAGCAACAGCAACTCCGGAATCATTCGATACCGATGGTCAAGATTCAGTGGAGTCGGCGTGGGACCAAAGAAGCTACATGGGAGTCTGAAGAGACTATGCGAAAGCGGTATCCCGATCTATTCTAGGTGAGCGATCTTTTTCTACTCTCAGTTTTAGTGCAGTGAATTTGGAGGATCAAATTCCTTTAAGTAGGGGAGGGTGTAGGACCCCAAATTCTTTAGAAATTTATTTAGTAAGTTATTTGTAATTATTTGGAATTTATTTGAAGTTATTCGAATTAATGAGAATTATCCAAATTAATTAGATTAATTAATTAATTAATAGAATAAGACATTTTTCAACTATTTTCTAAAAATCCCCAAAAATCACATCTTGTAGAATTAATTTTGTTTAGCAACTTTGTCTTCTACATTTAAGCCTAAGAAAATCATTTATTATGCCGAATTAGTGAACTTAGTTTTCCGAACTTAACATTTAACTATTTACGGAATAGTATAAGTAATAATCCGACTATCTTAGAAAAATCTGTAAAAATAGTAAATAGATTTAGGTCGATGTAGATAACAACTTTTTCTTCTGGCATTAGGCCATTGCAAATCCGTGGTAAGATCTATTTAGAGTTTAAACCCAAAGTGCACACTTTTGACCCATACCTAACCCTTAGTTTAAAACACGAAATTCGACCTCAATACTCAACTAAATGATCTGAAATCAAGGGCAAATGGAAGGCCACAATGTAAGGAACATTTACCCTCAATCAATTTGAGGTAAACTTAGCCCCAAAACGTGCTGCCGACATAGTTTGGTCAAGTCAAGGATTTCGGCGTCGTTTCTAAACACGTAGCTTGCAGCAGCGAATACTCCCAACTCAGAAGGCTCCAGAAGCTCTATGAGCTATCAAAATGAAGCCCTACGAGTCTTCTTTCATTTGGCTGCTGTGGGGTTCGCTGAAGTTTCAGATCTGGAGAGATCTAGTTCGAATTGTGGAGGTGGGTCAGCAGGCCGTTAGCTTCCTTTCATCCTTCTTTGATCCATCGATTGAGGTAGGAATTCTCAACCAAATCTTGATCATGAGTATAGAAAATTATTCCTCTCATCGAGCTCTATCCATTGGTGGCAAAAGCCCCAATTTTCATTAGGTATCCGTGGAGAAATCGAGCTTTTTGTGAGGTGCTGTCCAAGTGTTCTTCATCCTAGGGTTTGAGTTTTCTCTCTCCGATTTGAGGTAGGATCTAACAACCAAACTCTAATTAACTTACATGAAGTAATCAGCATGTTATTATCTTTCATTTAACGTAGAAAGCCCCAAATTCCATTGAGCATGCATCGTGAATTTCGATTTTTGTAGAAGCATGTCTAGAACATGATTCATATAGTGTTCCTTAAGTCAGAGCTTGATTACGGGCTCATTTTGAGTCATGTAACTTGATCTTCATGTAGCATATTATATATGATTGGATTCATGATCGAGTTAGCTTTCTTTTGACACCAAAATCCCCAAATTTGGTTTTGTATATCGAGAGAATTCGACGATTTAGTGGAAGTATGTCCTGAACTAGGTCTCCTTGTGTTCTTCATAGAATAGGTTGTGATTCTTATGAATTCTGATGAAATTCGTGTTTCCAAATTATAGTTTTATGACCTTAATATGTCTAGCAAGATTCCTATGGCATGTGGTTTTGATTTCAACTCATTTGGACCCCATTTGGGCGAGTTCATGCGTTTTCCGGAAGCCCCGGCCGGTTCTGGGCTTGCAGGGGTCGACCCCAGGGGTCGACCCATCACCTGGCAGCCCAGGCCAGCCCGAGGGTCGACCCCAGGGGTCGACCCATGCGGCTCAGCCCGAGGGATGACCCCAGGGGTCGACCCATCCTGCTCCCAGACCCTAGTTTTTCAGGGGTCGACCCCAAGGGTCGACCCGTACACCAGAAACCCGATTTTCTTCGTTTTTCGAACCGAAGATGGATCCGAATCAGTGGGGAATCAACCCATTTAACTTAGACCCATTGAAATTATATTTTTGAAGAACTTTTGACCTATTCATGTACCCCCCTTGATTTCAATTTGCATTGGTCCTTTCTCGCAAACATAGTACAAAACACGATGTTTACTATCTCCATTACAACACTTACATTGGTTAAATAGAAACTCACTTAATTAATGATTAATAGTGTAATTAAAGCCCTTGATAATGCATTCTATTTCACCGCTGTGAGAGCTTGTTCTTTACCTTGACAACTTGTTCTAGCTTGTTGGCTCTTTGGCTAATACAAATGATAATGGTTAATCATGATATCTTAACTTGGTGATTAGGATTAATATGTTGATTAGCTTATTTGATTGCTGCTATTTTACAGTAGCGCAGCACGATTTACTCTTGTTGTGACTTAGTTTCGATCTCCTTGATGATTATACTTACCTTGAAATTCTGGAAATGAATCTCTTTCCTATGTGAAGTTGTTATTGCTACTTAGTTTAAACCTTAGAATTCTGGTAATAAACTGTGGAAGTCTAGATTCGTGGGATCTTTGATCCAAAGAAATCAATGCCTGGCAAACAATTAAGGGCTCGGTCTAGTCCTGGGAAGAGCGCCCGAACACTACATGTACCCTCGGGGAGGTGAATGACTAGGTGTGACATTTGACACCAGTACTTGACATGTGTTAAATCTAGGACTGTCCACTACTCTCTCCACTACTCTCTACATTACTTTCTACTACTTTTCACTTTCCACTCTTCACTGTTCTATACTCTACTTGTGGTTACTTTACTTGCTTATTACTTGGACGTGGAAATGAAATTACATACGTGCTTGACATGACTTGAATTGTCTTGATATGGCCAACTACTTTTTATCGTTATCTCCTGTAGTAAATTCTTGTCTTACCATTCTATTCATTATATTTCTTGACCTTGCTAGATCTTTGAATTTTATTTTTGTGATATCATCGTTATCTTTTTATTGTTTTATCATTTGTAGCATGACATTTTAAAATGTAATTAAACTGTTAATCACTTATACCTATCTGTTATTTCCTACTGAGCGTCAGCTCATAGTTGTGTTTTCCCCCCTTTCCAGGCTTTTCAGGTGACACGCTTACCGATGGGGAAGGGCAGGAGTGATGTCTTGAGTGTATCAGTTCTAGTGTGTTAGTAGTGTGTTATCTTTCTTTAGTTGTGTTTTGGAGAGCTTTTAGTCTCAGTCATGTTATTGAGTTTTAGTGGTTGATTATTCCAGATGTATTAAGTTGAACTTGAGGTTATTGTATCAGTTGTGGTTTGTTAATGATCATTTAGTATTTCCATCTTGTAGCACTTGTGTATTATTTTAGATTAGTTCTCTCTCTTGCCAGCATGTCCCTAACTATACGTCCCGATATTTCCGCCTTGTTCGGGGCGTGACAGCATGCCTGGCACCTTCTAGCTAAATCTAGCACGAACCTACGGGGAATCTGCCTACCCTTAGATTTCTTATGAGAAGAAGGGGGAGAGGAACAGGATGGGAAGCTGGATGAACTACCCCGACGTAAATGAGGTGGAGGAGAAGAAGACGAAGATGCAACGGATACATGAGGGGATACAGGGAGAGCCTCCTCGTCGGAGGAGAAAAGAAGGTCCACTAATGAACCTTGAAAGAGCGGCCCTTGGATTGGGGCGCGCTCCGAAGCATGATAGGAGGTCTCTTCAAAAGAGATGGAAGATTGGGGAGTTTGAATTTTGGCATGTTTTTTCGTTTTCAATAATGAAACAATGAGAGGAAGGAATAGGAGGTGGTGTTGAGATTGAGAGATTAGCGAAAAATTGAATAAGTGATTGCCCACGCGGGGGCGTGATGGAGAGTTTAGAAAATTGCTCGAGGAGCAAAGGGGGAATCGGGGGAGACACTTGAAGTGAATCTAGAGAAAAGGTTATCAAGACCGCATGCGATCTAGGGATATCTGAGTAAAATATTTCATCAAGCAAATGGACAACAATTGTTGGATGGATGGATTTAAGAGAGAAAAGGCCGGCCCACAGCCTATCCACATTGAAGCCTTCGTCATACGGCACATCCGGTTCCTCGGTATCTGTGTAGTTGCTTAACAGCTGCCTTTTGTCAGTGACTACTGCTGGCTTTTCAATCAGTTCATGAATTAATGGCGGCCATTCCAGATCAGTCGGCATAAACAGTCGGCTCAGAGCAATGGTGATATCGTTCATGTCGAACCTTCTGTACTAGTTACATTCCGGGTCATCCATCTTTCTTCTTTTATCTGGCCGTAAGGACTCCAAGGCCTTGTATGTAGCCAATGGGGCTATGTGGCGAGCAAACTGTTGTGCATGTACATCTTGACAGTCCAGCATGGAAGTAACTAGCGTGGTTTGCTCATCGTTAAGAGTGCCCCCTTTCACAAAGTGTGTTTGCAGGGTCCATATAAGAGGCTGCCGGTCTATTTTAAGAGTGGAAGTCATGACGGCCCATGGCTCTTGTTCTTCTTTGCTTGGCCTTTTGTACCCTAGGCCACCCCGGGGAATCATCTTCTGGTGCCTGACAGGTTTGACTCTGCCTTGGAGATTAATGCCCAGGCCTTTACTAGTCTTATACCCCATTTTCATTAAAATGTTCCATCCAGGTATGTTTATCAAACCCTTTTTCTTCTTGCCTTTGGATGGCTGTGGTGACATTTACGTAGTAGGAGGGGTTGAAGTAGACGGCCTTGCCAAGTCTTGCCGCAGATCGGCAACATCCAAGACCGACAATATGGGCCTATTAGTCGGCCACATTGAAGGAACTGAGGTGGCAGAATGTATGTCGTCAGTTGGCAAAATGGGCATGCTGGTAACTTTGATAATGTGCCATTTGTGTGGAAATTTTATGCATTGATGTTTCGTGGAGGGCACATCATCAAGTTCCTGAATGTAAGGACGGCCCAAGATGCCGTTGAATGTCGGGTCCATGTCTAGAATATGGAAATCCGCTGTGACTGAAACTAGACCCAAACCAACTTTTAAAGTGATCATCCCTAGAGGCGGCTTCTTTGTATTATCGTAGGCTGTGACAGTGATTGTAGATGGCCGGATCTCACTCTCCGGAATGCCACACATTTTCAAGGTACTTGGTGGCAAAACATTAATTGATGCCCCGGTATCAACCAAATATTGCTTCACTGCCACTTTGTTGATGTCAATAGTAATGCATAATGCATATTTTCGGGCCGGCTACGGGGCCAATTCATGTTCATAAAAAGTGATGGCCGGTTGATTGCTGGCTGGACTTAAAACTGCAGTGATTTGTTCAACTGGAATGTCTTCATTTACCATTACTTTCTGCAGATATTGCTTCAGGGCCAACTGATGTGTGGTGGATCTTCTAATCAATTCTAGAATAGAGATTCTGGCCGGTGTTATGTCCAAATGCTTCAAGAGATCATACTCCGTGCCTGGTACAAACTCTTGTTCCTATTTTCCTTGCTCTTGTACCGGCTCCTACTCTCGTTGGGGAAACACTCGGTGGAACATCCGTCCACTACGGAGCACCATTGTTTTTGGCGCCTCTATCGTTCCTGGCGTAGGTAAAGGGGTAGAGGAGGTAGAGGGAACAATGGAAGGTGTGTTGGATGCTGGGGCAGGATTGGTAGGATGAGGGGTTCTTATAAGGGGCCTCGCCGGCTGAGAGTTATCGGAAGGTGGAGGTGGAGGCCGGGTGACAAGGAGGGGCCTCGGAAGCATGGTGGTGGTAGACAGGGTAGGTTGTGGTGAAACAGGAGGGGAGACGATTGCCGGCGAGGGGCGGATAAAGAGGGGTCTATTTAGTGGGGGGTTTTAAGGTGAAGGAGAGTTTACGGGTTGGCGTGTAAGAAGAGGCCGCAAAGGAGTGGTGTTAGAGTTAAGTGGCCCTTGGGTGGTGGAACGTATGAGGGGACGTATTGGTTGGGAAGAGGGTGTAGGTTGGAGCCTTCTTAATAATTGTGGTGGTTGACTGGAAGTTTGGTTAAGAGCCCCGACAGAAGCGTGCTCTTCATGCCAGCCCTGCCCTCTCTCCACTTCATGGATTGAGGTAACATGGTTTACTTGTTGATTTTGCACCGGGTGCTCCGATAGTGGATTATTTACGATCCCCATTTTCGGCTGGGGTGCAGGAACCTACTGTTGCTGTGGAGGAGGTACTACTGGTTGCTGAGGAGGTTGCTGAGCTTGTGGTTGCCGAGGAGGCCTTCGTGCCTTTAAAGTAGCAATGAACCTCCTCATCTCGTCCCAATCAATATCACCTTGATCATTCATGTCATATATGTAATCTTTGAAGTGAAATAAGTGATCAATGTTGTGCCCCCGCTGTCGATGGAAGACGCAATATCGAGAGGTGTCTACATGTTGCGGCCACACCGTTCTTTCTTTAGGCAAGGTGAGCGCGTTGGCGGCCATGAGGGCATTGAAAATATCGGGTAGACTTTCGGGCAATGGAGGATATTGGGCTCTTTGGGGACCCAATGGTCTTCTCGGTTGTTGCGGTTGTTGAGGTGCATAATTAGTCAGCGGGGTACTTGGTGATATTGTGGGGGTTGATTTTACGGAGTGAAGTGGGGTTGTTGTTGCTGTTGGGGAGGAAGGGCACGGAAGGTCTGAGGAGGATTGTTGTTTGGCTGGTGGACTTGGTTTTGGAAGGCAGGCTGTTGTGGTAATCTCTGGTTCAGAGGGTGGCGGAAAGGTGCGGAGTTGCCAAACACGCTCACCTGCTCATTGGTAACAATGCCTTCAGTAGTTGCACCAGTATTGCCAGTATTGACATTCTTTCTTATTACCTTCGGCCTCGGTTCAAACATGCCCATAATGGGTGAATCTTTCATTTATGTTTGTATATACCTTGCTCTTTCATAGAGCTCCTCCATTGTGCTTAATTTGTTCATTGCTAAGATGTGGCGGAACTACAGAGTGGAGTTTGATATAATCATTTTTACTTCCTCCGACTCTGACAGTGTGTCCTTCAGTCCTTCGGCCATAGTTCTCCACCTATCAGTAAATGAAATGAAGTCCTCCTCGGGCTTCATCTTTTCGGCAACCAGATCGGTAACAGACAGGGAGGGACCCACACGGTCCTTGTACTTCTACAGAAACTTTCGTTGGACAGCATCAAAATCGCCAGCATCAGCCGGCTCCAAAGAGTAAAACCATTCTAGTGCGGGACCATCTAAAGACCGCCTAAAGAGATAGGCCATAGAGGTCTTGTTATCTTTCCAAAATGACGTCTCGTACAAGAAGTCTTTCAAATGGATATACGGATTGCCTGTTCCATTGTACCGCCAGAAATTCGGCATCTCAGATGGGGGTAAGTGAAATATTGGCAAAGTGGGAAGAGTAATTTCGGAAGTAGTCTTCGGTGCCGTGACCTTCTTCAGCTGCTCCTCCATAGTAGCAATCTTTTGGAAGAGTATAGTGTGGGCATCAGACTCGGCTGGGGCCGGATTGGAAGAGTATTGGTTTGGCATCGGCCTCCTTAGAAATTGAGGAACAGGAGGTTGCTGAGGCCTAGCAATAAAATGACTTGCCGGTTGGGCCGACGTAGTCATGACGGGAGTTGGTGGGCACGAAGGTACCCTAGGTGCGACCGCCTAGTCGTTGGGAAAGT
Source organism: Amorphophallus konjac (assembly GCA_022559845.1). Classification (NCBI taxonomy): domain Eukaryota; kingdom Viridiplantae; phylum Streptophyta; class Magnoliopsida; order Alismatales; family Araceae; genus Amorphophallus; species Amorphophallus konjac. The sequence goes on along the minus strand of CM040129.1, from coordinate 87,584,275 downwards.
TAACAGAGTGGCCACCCGCGGCCTGGGGAAGGTTGGAAGATGACGGGACAGATTTCCCTTTTAAGGTGGCGTGGACCGCCTGACGTTGGGAATCATCTAACTGAGTCAAAGCTTTGAGGAAATCATTAAAGTTAAAAGAAGGGGAGGCATCCCTGGAGGTATTTTGGGAGGTGGTAGGTTGTGTCTGGGAAGAAGGCTCGACCTCCTGAGAAGTAGTGTCCACCATGTGGACCTGAGGGTAGTGAGTGGGAGAGGGAGCATAGTTTCCCTCGTAGTAGACAGAATCCTGAGGGGGAACCTCATAAAATGGGTCAGAGTGACCTTCCTCATAACCATCGTAGGTATACCCGTAGTTGGCCACATTGATGATTTTACCTGAACGGAGTTTCATGTTTAAAGAGAGAGAAATATTTCAAATAATCAAATAGAATCAAGAGATAATCACCCACTCAAACAAGATGTACACTCAAGTTGTGATGAACCCAAAGTTTTAATGCTTTCTTTGGAGATTAAGGTGAGTTTTATGATAAATTCTCTCCTTTGAATGTGGGTCATAGTTGGGAGTTTGGGTGTAATCTCTGAGTTAACTAGATTCTTTCTCTCTCTTCACCAACGTATGGGTCAACTATACTCCGGGTGCTTCAATGGTACAACCTGCCCGACGTCCGTGAGGGAATCCACGAGTGCGGGGACTTACGGAGGCTTGGTTTAGGAATTTTTGGTTCAATGAGACAGAATGCTCAAAGGAGGGTCCTTCCTTCACCAAGAGGGGGTGAGATCCTAGAGAGAGGAGGTCTCTCAACCAAATGCCCTAAGATGCAGTCTAATGCAGGCAAATCAAGCAGATAATGATCAAACAGACAGTAATAGCAATCAACAGGTGAATGAAGAATAGTAACCACGGTTCTGTGGGCGCTATACAAAATGATGACCTAGCGCAGGTCGCTATATCAACAAACAGGAAACCACGAAAATGAAATAGAGCCTTTGAGTGAGGCGCTTTCTGAAGAAATGACACCTCTATAAAGGGGCATCAGATGGCAGTAAACAGTGCTCGAAATGATGAATAAACAAAATAATGCCTTTGAGTAAGGCACTGTATCAGTGAAAGACGCCTTTGTGGGGGGCGTCAAAAAAAATACAGTGGCCAAAATCAATAGCAATCAAAGAAACTGACGCCTTGGTGTGAGGCGTAAAATGTGAAAATGACGCCTCTGTGAGGGGCGTGAATTATGAAAACAATAAAAATACATAAACTAAATGGAAACAACACCTGTTTGAGCAGTCGATGTATGCAGAAATGATGGCAGAAGGGAGGGCGCTATTCAGTTCAGAGAACCGAAGGCCCTGATAACTGACGAAAATCAAATCTCCTCTAAAAAAATGCTATAAACACTTCTCAGATTGGCTAATCCAGTGGGGGTATGCACGTGGTGCACAAGGAGAGCGTGCTACGTGGAGCACGAAGGAGGGGCACGCGAGGGCGCCAAAGGGAGGGGCACGCGAGGGCGCCGAAGGGAGGGGTAATCAAACTAAAAACAAAAAGCGTCCCACCGTGATCGCCAATTTGTGAACGTGTCACATAGACATTTTTTTTAAAGAGAAACAAAAAAAGATTTAATAGAAAAAAAGTGATTAATGTGCTAAAATATGTGGGGCATAAGGAAAAGGGAGAGCATGAGATGCTCTAAGGAGGGCGATCGCTAGAGGGGTTACCTCAAAATACCAAAGATGATCGCATGTAACTTGTGTTAAGCGGGGAAATTGCAAGTTCTTCCTTCCTCCTTCTACCGGCCGACTGATGAAGGGGGTTTATAGCTTGATTACCCTTGCAAGAAAACACACAAAATAAATAAAGATATGGATTAGCCAAGTGTGTAGTATCAATGCTCTAAAAGTATGAAATCAAACAAATTGGGCATGAACAGACCTTGTGTGTATTAGTTTAAACCCCTAAGAGGAGTAGCAAGGTATGGGGAATATGAATGCAATGCAAAGCTAAACAATATATGGTATGGTGATAACTCTAGCGGAGAGCTAGAAGAAAGAGTGCGTATGATGCCAAAAAATGCTAAGAGAGGGAATCCCTGCTGCTGGGTGTGCAGCAGTAAAGGGAAAGAACAAGGGCCGCTGCAGCTGTAGGATGAAGAACCGTGGGATGAAGAAACGCCGCTCGTGGGAAGGAGAACGCCTGAGGAAGCTCGCCCGTGGAGGAAGCTTGAAGGAAAAACCTGCAAAAGAGAAAGAAACTCTCTCTTCCTTTGTAGTGGTCTCCCTGTTAGCTCCTTAACTCTCTTGTTAGCTCTTGGTCTGTTGTTGTTGTTTTCAGTCCTCCCTCTTCCTTCGCGCGTGAGGGATTCAAGGGGTATTTATAGGCCCAAAATCATTGCATCAATAGGATTAAAACAAGACAATCAATCCTCCAACAAGGATCCCTCTTCCCAATTGAACACAAGGTGTAAAATGGGGAAAGGATCACTACTGGAAGGTAGCAGGCGAAACGGAGACGGAAGTGAAAATGACGACCTGAAGAGGGGCGTTAATTGAAATGTTGACATCCACACAGTCGTTTATTCCTGGATTTATTTGTGGTAATAAAGGACTTTCCTAATTTAAATCTGACAAATGACGCCTGTTTGAATGGGCTTTAAATAATAAACGCCCTCCCGGTGGGCGTCAATTCTTTGAATTTTATTTTCTTTAGGATTCGTAAAATCTAGGAAATAACGCCTGTTTGAACAATCGTTAATTTGTGAAATCATGACCCCCATCAGGTCGTTAGTTAAATGACGCCCATCCTCCAGGCGTTAATTACAATTGTTATGAAAAAACTACCAAATGATTAGAAAAACTTCATATTAAGCCACTATTGAAGTCCACTTTGGGGCGTCACGTGGTGACATGAGATTTTCTCAACATAGTATCGATTTTGACGTGTCTACAACCACTGCTGCCAGACCCCTTAAGAGCTGGCGTTTTGGGCTTCTTCTACTCATCTTCAGGTTTCCTGAAGTTTAACTTGTAAGTCATCAATGACCCAATTAATTCATCAACCTTCAATGTGGTCAGGTCCTTAGATTCTTCTATCACAGTGGCCTTTGTGTGCCACGCAGAAGATAAAGACCTGAGGATTTTCCTAACAACCTCACTATCAGCATACTCCTTCCCTAGAGCTTTAAGATTGTTAGTAAGCTGAGAGAGCCTAGAGAACATTTCTTTTATCGACTCATCAGGCTTCATTTTAAAAACTTCATACTCGGAAACCAGCATATTTACGTTTGTTGCTCTTACCTGGGACATTCCTTCTTATATTAGCTCTAGCTTGTCCCACATGTCTTTGGCTAATCTGCAAGCAGAGATCCTAGAATACTCTTCTGGATGAACTGCACACTGCATTATGTTCAGAGCCATCCAGTTTACCGTTGAGAGCCTGATCTGTTCCCTTGACCATGTGCTTTCATCTAGTGGGAGCTCAAATGGTCCTATGGTGATTACTCTCCAGAGTTCATGGCTCTGCGCTCTCAAGAACACCTCCATCCTATTTTTCCAATAAATGTAATTAGCGCCATCAAAGAAAGGAGGGCGATTAATAGAATGTCCCTCAACTATGAAGCTGCGAACATTTCCATTCCCAGGTCTTCCCTGGTCGTTGGACCACATCATGGGAAATCAGGCTCTGATACCAATTGTTGGGATGGAAGGTACGGATTTAGAGGGGAGGGGGGTGAATGAATCCCCTTTTAAAAATTATTGCAAAATTAAAATCGCAGAAAGCTTAATCAAATTAAGCACGCACCAGCTCACAGATAAGAGCACATGGAAAAAGTCTAGCTCTCACTAAACCGAAAAACTCCTAGACACAATATCAAACGCTAATTGCGCACACAGACTGAAAGCTCGAAGAACACTCTACCAAGCCATCAATGACCGAGTAGAATTCTATCTCAGCAGGTGAAAACAATGCGAAACTAACTCACTCAGCTGAACTTATAGGGCTTAGGAGAACCGACAATGAAACCTATGAAGGAGGCAGAAAATAAGGACAATCACACAAATCAAACCACTACTCACAGGATTTTTAGGTGGTTCGGCAAGACACCAAGCCTGCCTACATCCACCCCTCACTGAACTCAGTGAGGATTACCGCTGACAAACAGCTTGAAACGTTGAGCCTCACAGCTTGCTAACAGAGGAACAAATCCTCAACGCTGAGCCTCACAACTTGCTAACACCGCTGAGCTTCACAACTTGCTAACAGAGGAACAAATCCTCAACGCTGAGCCTCACAGCATGCTACACACGCTGACTAACAGCTTGATGAAAGGAATCAATGGAAAACGGAAAATAAAGAACAACTGGAACAATAGCAACGGTAGCTATGAAACTGAAAAACACGTTGGCTTGGATTGGATCCAGAGGCCAAGAAAGAACACACAGTTCTTAAAGGGAAATCCAGACTACACACTTTTCTTCCACGGGCTCTCTCTTTCTCTTCTTCTTCTCACTTTTCTTCTCTGGCGCTCTCTTCTTCTCTTCTCAGCTTTTTGCAGCCTTCCACCGCCTTTAGCCTCGTGTTCTCTCATCAAATGAAGAGGCGGCCTTTATAAAGAACAGAGCCTTCATATGGATGAACCAGAGACGCCCTAGTGAAGCCCCATTGGTCCACGTGGCATGGACAAGAATTTTCTTCTAAACCTTATCCTTGGATCACGTGCCCAATCATAAGCTCCCTCGGATCACATGCTAGCTTCAGTTCGAGCTCACGTAGTTACTCTGCTAGGTTCATCAAATACATGATCAAACATAAGTCATAAAGGGTGCACTGACTTAGTGTATCGTGCAAGCATGGACAGACCTTAGTAAACATACATGCACAGACGTTGATATGCACTGACCTTCGTATGAACAACCGAAGACATGCACCGAGGTAAACAATGCACCGGGCTCTATATGAATGTGTGAACAGTAGTAACGTGCACAGACCCTCTAGCATGCGTGCATACAGCATTGAGTTACCATATGCACCGACCCTATATTCACTAGGCCAAAACCTGCACCGAGTGCATATATGCACTGACTTGTGTATAGGCCTTAGCCATGCACCGAGGCAAAACTGGCAACGACCTTGACCTGCCTTTTCATAGAAGATGCACCGACGTGTGTTGCCATATGACACTAACCTGATACAATGTAATGCACCGACTTCATGCAATATGAGACTCAAATGGATGAGACACTAATAGAGACACAAGACCATAAGTGCATGAGACGCAGACATGGTCGCTGCTGTGCATGAGACGCTAACAGAGACACAAGACCATTAGTGCATGAGACGCTAACAGAGACACAAGACCATTGGTGCATGAGACACAGACATGAAAATATGTATGAGACGTAAATAAAAATATGTATGAAACACAAGGCATGCGCTAGAGATGCAGGCGAGAGAGAGACGCTAAGACTGGCGCTAAAGACGCATGCGAGAGAGAGACGCTAAGACTGAAAATAGCACCAACCTCGTATGTTCATGTGAACAGTGAAATGAATGGACTTTAACACATGCACCAACCTTTCTGTACAAGAATTAACACATGCACAGATCTGAGATTAGGCAGAACATTACCTAATCTGACTGTGCATTGACCTTATGCTAGCATGCTCAGACCTATGAAGTATGTTGTGCACACAGCCTATTTGGTAAAATAACTAAACATGAAACCTGTTTGATAGAATGCCCAGAATGTGTAAATGTGCACAGATGCAGCATGATATGAAGGATTTCCATAGTGTTTGACAACATCAAGGTCATATCAAAACAACAGCATAGATAGAGTATACATGACTCATAGTTTTGACAGCATCAAAACAAAGGGACATAACAGGAAGCACTGTGCATCCCCCGCCAAGACGTCACCTCGGCCATCACAGCATTGACCGGAGGCACCCGAGACGAGAACCTCCGGTGAGAGTTAGTACGCCCTCCTCCCTCCTCCCTCGCTGATCTAGTGACCCTGGCTCTGTGCCACACAGAGTGCAAAGAAGTCGTCAGCGCTTGCCGAGACCCAGCGAGCTCAGGAGGAGAAGGAGACAAGAAGTGGCCGTTCGAGCAAACCTTGGGCTAGGGGAAGAGGAGGAATCGGGACGAGGACCGCAAGGAGCCTCGCCAAAAGTTGGAGCGATACACTCCTTCGTTCACTCTAGTCTTTGAGATCTATCAAGAAATCAAGGACTCGAGTCTTCTCCGCCGACCCGAGCCTATGAAGGCTGACCCCCGACGCCGCAGTAACTGAAAGCACTGCCAGTTCCACAATGACCACGGCCACCACACTGGGGATTGTCAACACCTCAAGGATGAGATCAAGAGTCTCATCTACCAAGGGCGCCATTCCCAGTACGTGGCCGAGGGCTAGGAGGATCGCGGGGTCCTCCAGAAGAGATTGACAACCGCCCCTATGAGGTCCACATCAACGTCATTTCGGGGGGGATCCGCCTCTGGAGGGGACAACAGTCGAGGGAGAAAGTGTCACGCCGAGTGAGCTAGCCGGGCTTCCGAGCCCCCTAGAACCTCCCCGGCAAGCAAGCAGCAGGCCCTGGTATTCTCCGACCAAGATCTAGAAGGGGTAGCCACCCCGCATGATGATGCCCTTGTAATCTCGGCTACTATAAACCATTGTAACGTAGATAGGATTCTATTTGACAATGGCAGCACCCCTGATGTTCTGGCGTACGAATATTTTTTGAAAATGGGTGAAAACCCATCTAAGTTACGCCCGATTCGAACCCCCCTCTACGGGTTCAACAGCCTGGCGACCTATCCCTAGGGGGCCTTGAGCCTACCTGTTATTCTTGATACCCCTCCTACAACCGTCATGTTTATGGCGAACTTCATGTTGATTAAGGGGATGACAACCTATAATGCCATATTTGGCCGAGGTATCCTCGGTCAAACAAAGGCAGTGACCTCCACCTACCCCCAACAATTGAAGTTTCCCACTAAATACGGTGTTGGGGAAGTCCGAGGTAACCAAGTAACAGCTAGAAGGTGCTATGTGATCTCGGTTGAAGCCATAAGGCCAAAAGAAAAGAAGTAAGAGGTCGAGGAAGTCGAGGACAAGGTGATGGCAGGGAAACCGGGTGGGGAGCTACTATCAATCTTCCTCAGAGACGACCCGACTCTCGAAATAAAAATTGGGGCAGATTTATCGCTCAATGTACAAGAGCAATATAAAAAATTCCTTTCTGAGTACCTTCAAGTCTTCGCATGGTCTGATGAGGATCTCCCCGGAATTCCCGAAGAGGTGGTATTGCATAAACTCAACCTCGACCCATCGGTGATTCCTGTCCAGTAGCGGAGAAGAAGGCATGCCCCAGAAAAGCAAGGAGTCATTAAAGAGCATATCAACAAGGGGAAGAAAACCAGGCTGCTTCGTCCAGTCCTTTACCAGACGTGGCTCGCCAATGCCGTCCTGGTACCAAAAGCTATGGGCAAGTGACGGATGTGTGTGGACCTCACCGACCTCAACAAAGCCACTCTGAAGGACTGCTACCCATTACCGAGCATCGATCAACTGGTCTGTAATGCCTGAGAATTTTCTATGAATTTTTTAGATTTAAATTATAATTATATTAAGTATTTATAAATTAAATGGGCTATTAATTGAATTATAATGAATTAGATCAAATTATTCTAGGCCCTACATTTTTATCCTAAGAATTAGACCTATATAATAGCCCCAAATAGATTCATTTGGACTTTAGCACATGTTCTAGAAGCTAAGAATGGGTGTAATCACGGAATTAAGGAGATAATTACTCCTTGGGTTATAAATAAAGGGATAATAATTGGGATAACACCAAAAGAGTTTGAAATCTTTCAAATTCGGCCCTAAGGCTTGAAACGGTCTATCGTAAGACCGCTAACGCCAAGAAAACGGCCCAATATTGGACCGCTAACCACTGTCAGTTCCGTAAGAGAAAGAAAACGTGAAAAGGTTGGATTTTTCATGACCAAATCACCTTGGATTGACTCTATCAGCTAATTAGATAGGTCTAGAAGGAATGTAGATCGAATAGAAAGTCTAATTAGGACTCTAAATTCGTTCTAATCCTCAAACCCTAGCTAAATCTTATAAATAGGCCCCAGATTTGGCCTGTGCGACCCTTACGTTTGGCACGCATAGAACTCAGGTAAGGAGGCCGATTCTGAGGTAAGTTTCTTCTAAGAATTTGTTCATTATACTTAGAACTAACTAACCTCCAATTTTTATTCTAGGAGATCAAGCTTACAAGAAGTTAGAGACGCCCAAAGTTGCTGATTTTACATTAAGAACTCAGGAAATAGTGCATCCCACCCAAGAAGATCAAGAAATTCGGAGCCCTAAACGAGGTAATTAGATAAAGGTTCTTTAGAACTTTATGTTCCCTATATATTATCTACTTACCCTCAAAATTTTACGTCCATAGGTCAAGAGAATCAAGAGTTAGAGGGACGTGAAGTTACTGACTTAGAGCAAGGAAGTGCAGAAACTAGGGCTCGATTTCAGTCAGAAATTTGAGGTTTAGAAAGATTAATTGAGGTAGGTTATCTCATGAAAGGCTTAAACCTTATGTCAGGAATAAAAGCCCTCTTGTTTCATACGTTTTCATGCATTGTGCTTTGTGAATTTCAAGCTTTACTTAGAACTATGCATTTAGTTTAGTCTTCATGCATGAACTAGCCTAATGAAGTAAAAATATGAATTTTCCATATAAGTTACATAAACCATGCATATTGTTGGCCTTAAATTGTTCTATCATGATCATAGAAGTTAGAATATGTTGATTTCCAGACATGATGTGCCAAAGATTAAGCATATTCTATTATTTTCATTAGACTCGATTTTTCACAAGAAGAAATGGTTAAACCTTAGACCACTAACATAAATGTAGCGGTTGTACGATAAACTGCTAACAGCAAGTAGCGGGTGTTCACTTGACCAGTTTCGATTTACTAAAATTCTGCCTGAGACTTTGTGCAGAATTGCCTTAATTATTATATGTTAAGCGTAGATAGCTAAGTTTTATTCTTGATTTTGACTACGGGTTTAATATACTTAGTTGATCTCATTTGTTATCATGATAGTTTTCATTATTTTAACTTATGTTAATTTCATACCAATTTATATATCTTTGTAATAAATGCATATTTTAAATGTTGGATGAATGGGATTTACTCTTGGTTTATCATTGTTCTCTTTCTCATCTAAGAGTCATTTTCTTAACTACATGACGCATATCCCGGTATGTTGTCATTAGTTACACTATTGCACGTTAGGAACACAATCTTGGACATGATGACCTCTCCCTTGGATATTCCTTCCAATGGACTAGGAAATCTAGTTTCAAGGCCTCCGTAAGACTCCGTGAGCCTGGGATTCCCTCCAGGATGCCAAGTTGGTTGTACTATTAAATCCCAATTGTCTAGAAAGCACTTACCGGTGTTTTATATTTCTGTATTATTAGCGGCCTTATTGTTGACCGCCAACGACTGCTAGCGGGCCTATAATTGATTGCTAACGTATCCTAAACGATTCTTCATTTGACCGCTAACATATTCCAGAAGTTCTATTTTAAAATGTCAGATTCTATTCATTAACGGTCCTATACTTGACCGCCAGGTTCAAGAGACGGCCCAGTAAATAACTGCTAATGTCATGAATGTGATTAACCTGGGGTTTGACTCAAGGGTTGATTTTTCTAGGTTCCTAGATGGTCCAATTGATTATCTAGAACTTGTCACATTGTTTCCAAGATATCTAAGTAATTTTAAGAATTAAAGAATGTACCGTTATGCTGCCGATTTATCTCCACGGCATAACCTGGTTATTTTTTACATTTATTGAAATCTCTTATTCACAATAGAAACATTTCTTATTTTTGGTTACCTTATCATGGAACTATTATTGAAATTGTGCATTCTATGCCTTATTGTTATAAACGTGGAAGTAGCTTGATTTATACTTGAAGATGCAATTCGAGCACTGATTGTGTTCAAGGGCTCTATGCTAGTCCCCTCGGCTGATTGTCAGAAACATACTATTTTAAACCATAGGGTATGATGCTACTGGCGTGGCATTGCGCTGTGAGTTCTTTCTTTATAAATAAGTGAAATGCCCACGGGGATCCACATAAATTCACGAAGTACTTGTTACTAAGTGAAGAATACATTCTTGCTTGCTACATGACTTTCTAGTGCATTCTTGTTACATTCTTGCTTGGTCAAATTATACTATCATATCTCAAGTTCGGTTATATCTCGTTACTTTGGCTTTATTCATGTGTTTTATCATATTTGCATGATTTGTCTTATTTCTTTAGAGCTAAAACATTAATTACTTTAACATTGTCAATCATGTTGATACGAAAATACCTACTCTGACGACCCGGATCCCGGATACCAGATATACCCGATAGGACTATCGAATACACCTGATACCACTTGGAACCCGCGAGGCCTCCCAAGAGCGGTAAAGCTCCGAAGGGATAAAAGGATTGTCGTGTAGTACATTTAAGCCACAGAGATATAACAGTAAGAAATTAAATTTCATTAGATCGGTTTGCTAAAGTAGCAAGAAATAAAATTTACTTTTTAATTAACAGTTTCAATTTAACAATTATACCAGAGTCCAGTCCAAGAAATTAAAGACAAGTACAGGCCACAGGAAAAGAACGTACACTGAGGTCGGGGGAAACCCGACCGGGTACCGCTGGCAGCTACAGACGCGCCACACCAGGAGCCACGAACAGAGACGACGCCACCCACCTGAAAAGCAGGGGTGAGTCTCCAAATAGAGACTCAATAGGGGTCACGTGGATCCCCACTGAACAACACGCAGTACACGGAACAGAAAGCAACAGTAGTAGCAAAGCAGGAAAAGCTACACTACAAAGCTGTAAAAAGAACAGGAACAGCAGGAGTAGGGAACAGGCTAAGAGCAAGGGAAGCTAAAAGAAAAGGGAAAAGCGAGGCCGTAAAACTTGGAACACGGCTACCGAGAGGAACTCGGCTCCCTAAGCTACGCCAAGCCACGACAGAAGGGCGACTCTGATATGACAAAGTCAGGAGTTACCGATCTTTCGACACGACGCCAGGCCTAAGACGAAGACCTGCAAGGATAGACAAAAGTCTAGAAAAGACCTTGACAAACGACAGACAAACTCGATGACACACACGACTAGAACATCGTGCACATAACACAACACTGACCTTGGGTAGGGCCACACGAGGGCTAACCCGGAAAGGTCACGACATGCGAGAAACACGAGAGTCACGTGTCACATGACGGAAGCATCTCCTCACCCGAAGAATAGCCAGCTGCGTCCACTGACGTCTTACACTGCGCCACGAGTGTCTCACCTACAGTACCACTGAAGTCACGGTAGAGTCGCAGACACGCGGTGAACCAAACAGGAACTACAGTAACAAGTAACTAGTCAGGGTCACGCCCATCGACGTAAGTCCTCTGCCCCTGACCACGTGTGCACACACTGGCTCTTGCCTAAGCCAGGCCCTCTAGCTAGTTTTCTCCCTCGGTAGAACGCTACCGCTGGCCGGGAGCCCACGGAACTAGCTTATAAACCGTATCTTGGGAACTACCCTTTCCACCCCCTGAGGTGGGTCAACACACTGGATCACGTGCATCGACAGGCCATGACAAGTTGAGGTTCACAAGACACCAGACTCAGAAACACAAGTGCTAGAGTACAGATAGCTAGAACACACTGTCACACGTACTACTAGGCACAACTGGCAGTACAAGCACTGCCAACGGACTCAGGACTAGGCAACTAGACCTACAACATAACGATTCTTGAGTTGGACGACTCAAAGGCAAGATCGTCATTGATAGCGGAACAAGCCGCCAATCGGTCTAGTCCTAAGCCACGGGAAACGACGCTCCGTAGAAAATGACTGACGGAGACCTGAGGGAACACCGAGGACTCTCAACACGCCTGGACACACAAATCAAGGTAAAATGGTATCTCGAGGCATCCAGAACCAGTGTCTCGGATTGGACAGAACCGCCGAGACACCCACACAAGGTCACCCGTCAACCACTGGGTCACACCGGGTTGACCGGAACCCAACAAAGACAGGCAAGCACAAACCCTCTTGGCCACCTCGAGACACGGTTAGAGCCCTCATAGGACATCGGGTGATGTCCACGTGACAATGGGCGAACCACAGGGTCAAGCCAAGATACCAGAAACCAAACCACCGGTAAACCACTCTCTGGGCATAGGCTATCCATCACCTGGCCGCTAGGTCAACCAAGCAGTCAAGGAGGACTCGTCGCGCAACCAAAGGCAAAGACATTCTATAGTAGGAAAGAGAATCCTACCTCAAGCAAGAAAACTCCTGGCTACCCTATGACGTAGCCTTAGCCCTCATAGGATGTCAGGAGACATCCGCGGGAAAACGGGCAGGCCACAAGGTTAAGCCAAGACAATCAGAAACCAAAATGATGGAAATCGGAGCTCTAGGACTTTAACACACCACCCTTAGACCGTTACACGAATGTGGCGGTCTAACGCTAGGCCGTTACACTCTAAAGAAAATAAGAATGTGGCGGTCTAATGAAGACGTGCTACAGCGACGTGATGGTTGAAGAATGAGCCGTCACAGACACCGCCCTATCCAACACCTAAAATGCACAAGGCATGTAAAGGCCTAACCTAGGCGCATTACACAGCTCTGACGCACCCATCTAGGGCCGTCAAGGCCAACAGACTCAAGCTTTAAACTCAGACGAACAGCATGTAACGGTCCAAGATGGATGCGTTACAGCATTGTGACGCATGAGGGTAGGACCGCTACACGAATCGACTTAAATGGTCAAATCCAGTCAAACAGAACGTAACGGCCTAGTACAGGTGCATTATAAGGCTCTGACGCACCATGGAAGGGCCGTCAGAGGAACCGACTTACCCAAATCTTAAGAAGGCGAAATGGCCGTGACGCACCTACCTCGATGCGTCAGAGGGCTGTGACGCACCAATACTGAACCGTCACACTCCCACAACCACGAAAAGTTTAAAACGTTAAAATGCTGTGGCGGTCTATCGTAGGGCCGTCAGAGACTGTGACGGTCTCTACAACGACCGCTACATCGGTCACGGCGGGAAAAAGGTGGAAACGCCGAATCAGCCCGTTCCACGCCCCATTCATGCCGAAGCGCAGAGGAAACATAGCTAAACGATGAAAAATAACTTCGGGAGGCTAAAAAGCCCACATGCACGCATTGAATCGCGAGATTGGGGCGATTTAGACAAATCGACCCTAAACGAGTCACTGAGGTTCCCAGACTCCTACCGGCCTCGAATGACGACCGATCGACACGAAACTAACATGAATGGGATCCAGACATCCCAACGGTCATTTTGACACTAACTTACCAAGATTGGTTGCCGTTTTCCGGCGAACCTTGAAAACTCTGAAAATGACGATTTTCACTAAATCGGCCCGATCTCTCCCGATCGAGCACCAAACTACGCACAGAAGCAGGGAAAATGTGCAGAACAGGTAGGCGATCCATCTCCCTACCTCCACCGAAGAAACCGTGCCTCGAAGGGACTAAACCGCGCCGACAACCGAGCCGCGAGCTCAAACGCCGGCTTTGAATCCACCGTTCGGGATCGCGCCAAAATCGCTCCATCCTCGTCCCGTCGTGCACCTGACCAACTCCACAGCATCCCCAGCACTCGCCCCTAGGTCCTTCATCTGCAGTCGGAGCCGAGAAGGCGAAACGGGAGAGAAACGAAGAGAGAGGGGGCGGCGGCGTGAATGAGAAGGAGGAGAGAGGAAAGGAAAAGAAATAGAAAAGAAATTAGGAATTTTCTGTTAGGGTGCTAGGCCCGGATACAGAGGGGGGTGAATGTATCCTTCTATGAATAATGCCCAAATAAAAACTCAGATGCTAGACGCAATCACAGAATAAAACTAATTCAATTAAACTTATGAACAAACACATGAAGCGCGTCTATCCAAGCATCTAGCGGAAGCAATCACACAAAGCAAACCATTGCTCAAAAGATTTTTAGGTGGTTCGGTCCTCCAGACCTACATCCACCCCTCACTCCCAACCGGAGTGAGGCTTTACTAGCAAACGCTAGAACCAAGCAGACTCAGTCTGCAAACAGTTGCTGCCACACAGCTTGACCAGGGGAACAACCTCCCCTCTTCCTCCCAACCAGAGGGACACCCAAGTGACTCCCAGCCACTTGGAAACCAGAGGTCGCAGACCTCTCTTCCTCCAGACCAGGAGGGACCCCTGGACTTGCATCCTGCAAGCCCAGAACCGGAGGACCAATCCTCCCTTCCTCCAAACCGGAGGGAACCCATAAGTAGCTCCCAGCTACTTGCAACCGGAGATCAGATCTCCCTTCTCCTGACCCACCAGGAGGAACCCGACCTCAGTCCAGAGGATCGGAAGTACAAAGATGGAAAGATAAAAAGGAAAATAAGAAAGGATGAAAAATCACAGCGCCAAAAGCTGGAAACGAAATACAAGTAATGTAGCTCTCAAGGGAGCAGGTCTGGCTTGGATTTGATCCAAACGCCAGAGGACAGATCTTCAAGCTTTTCCCATTTCTTCTCTACGAACTCCTTCTCTCTCTCTCTTTCGCTTCTGCTTCTTCACTCTTTTTCTTCTTCTTTCGCAGGCTCTCTCTGTCTCTTCTCTTCTCTTCTCTACACTTCTCTTCTCTTCTGCTAGATCGAACTCTCAGCACTTCCGCACTTCTGCTATTTTAGCTATTGCTCTCAAGGCTTCGATCCTTCTTCTTCAGACAACCGAGACTCCCTTTTATAGCAGCTCGAGCAGAGGCAGCACTGGGCGCGTGTGTCCTCCACATTTCCCGCCCAGGTATTTGGCCACGTGTCAGCATCTCAGGTCCTTGGATCACGTGCCTTTAGCTTCTCGAACAGTACCTGCCACATAGACATAAGAAGATATCAGTTGGATGTATATACTTGGTTCAGGTGTTAACAAAGTGTGTACAGTCAACCTGCAGCTTGAGTGTATAGACTTTGAAGTTAACAGTCGAGTGTATAGAGTTGAAGGTTAACAAACGAGTGTATAGAGTTAGTTGAGTGAGCATGCAGTGTATAGACTTCACATATGAAGACATCCGCTGTTCAGACTTGAAGAACATTCAGCAATGTGCAGACTTCATTGAATGAGGGAGCAATGGCAGACTTCAGGATGTATAGGCTTGTGAATGCAAATGCAATGTACAAACTCTCCAATGTATGGACTTCAAATATGTGAAGCTATGCGATGTACATACTTTGAAGAACAGCAAGTGAGTAAGTGTGTACAGCGTGAGAGAGTGTATAGACTTAGAAGTCTTCATGCGTGCTCAGTGTGTATACTTGCTGAGGAATGCATCATCATCACAGGGAAGTGCGTAGACTTCAGTGTAAATCATGAAGGAATCGAGTGTATAGACTTAATGTAGAAACTCATGTTAAAATGCAGTGTACAGACTTGTGATGATCAAAGCATAAGCAAGGCTGACCAATGAATGGACTTCGAATAGTTAACACATGGATAGTGTATAGACTGAGCCTTTGATGAACGAAGGTTCAGTGTAATCCAAAGTAATGTATAGACTTAGGCGTTCTGTTCAAGACAAAACCAATGTACAGACTTCATGCTGTACAGACTTGATGTTGATCAAAAGACCTTTGGACATCAGTCCAAGGAGTCAACACTTCCATCGTGCAGCGTCGCCTCAGCTCCTCAGGCGAGATGCTCACGCCCTTGGCAACTGGCCAATGCGTTAACGCATCCAGTGTCAGCGTCGACGCAGTGAACAAGACAGAAAGCGAAAGACGCACAATTGCGTCTACGCAGTCAGCCAAGTGCATCAACGCACTAAAGGCACAGAACCCATGAAGACAGACAGGCTATACAGACTTTGATGTTCAAAGACGTTTGTATAGACTTTGCCTTAGAAACGAGTGTATGGACTTTGAACCAGCAAATGAATAAGTATGTACACTGATGGAGTGTATAGACTTGGAACCCAAAGGCAGTGTACAGACTTGGTAAGTCTGAGCCAATGTACAGACATCAAGTGAAGACCAGTGTATAGACTTCTCGTGAAAACCAGTGTACAGACTTTGAGGCGTTTGACGGATGTATATACTTAGCCTTTGAGGAACGATGTATAGAGTCTGAACGTGAAGGCAGGCTGTATAGACTTGAATCGCTTGAAGCGATGTACAGACTTGGTGAGGCTCAAGCAGTGTACAGACTTGTGAAGGCTTCAGCGTTGTACAGACATGGAAGTACCACTGTGGATGTGTGGACTTGATGATCCACTTTGGATGTATGGACTTGAGTGAGTGAAGCTGATGTACAGACTTGCCTATGCGAAGTCACTGTACAGACATTGAAAACGTGAAGCCAGTGTACAGACTTGAAGTACAGTTCAATGTATTGACTTAGCGTTGTATAGACTTGGCTTTGAACGCTTGAGCTGAAGATAATGTGCAGACTTAGCGATGTACAGACTTGGCCAGTAAAACGTAGGAAAAGGTATGAGTGTATAGACTTGGCCAAGCGTCGGAAAAAATGTGGAGTGTACAGACTTGGTGAAACAAAGTCCATTGTATAGACTTGGTGAACTGACTCCAATGTACAGACTTGCATATGCGAAGCCGATGTACAGACTTGGTTCCTGTAGCAGTGTATAGACTTGAAGGTCTGAAGGCGATGTATAGACTTGGTGAATCACTGCAACATCAATCGGTTGTATAGAGTTGGGGCTGCACATACTTTGGCAATGTGTAGACTTAGAAGACATATGAATGTGTAGACTTCAAAGGATTGAGACGAACTGTTCACGCTGTACAGACTTGGTGAAAGCTGAAGGAGCGAGTGATGTACAGACTTCACCAACAAGCTTGAACACGAACAGGCTGCACAGTGCACTGTATAGACTTGGACCAAGGCATGAACAGTGGACGCTATAGTCCAATGTATGGACTTTGAAGGATTTGAGCGTGAGACTGTATAGACTTGGCCCCTTTCCGGATTTATAGACCTTGAGTCAAGAAGACCAATGTGTGGGCTTACTATAAAGAACAATGTTCTGATGGGTCGACGCATCAGCAAGGGTGGGTCGACGCACTGCTGTGTAGATAGAGACAAGTATGACTGAAGGGTCGACGCATCAGCACAATGAATTGATGCACTGCTGTGTAGACTGTGTAGACAGAATTGAATAGAGCATGTTATCTGACAGCCATATGAACTCCATTCACTTACATGATAAAACAGCATTATGATTAGAGAATGACTGAATAATAGCATGAAGACACACACAGCAAGATGACTCACAGTGAATAACTCACTTCAAAGGCCAATCATCAAAACCACCATTAAAACCATCATCAAGACCACAGGGGCACAACAATCTCCCCCTTTTTGATGATGGCAACACTACACAGTGAGTCAGTCTGATGACTCAAACTATTCTCCCCCTTTGACTTCATCAAAAAGAAAATAGTTTAAGAAATTAAGGCATGTAAAAAAAATCAGTCAATTCCTCCCCCTTGCAAGAACAACATTCTCCCCTTTTAAGAGTTGCAGCAAAAACATGAGTTAGAAATGATCAAAAGGAGCCTGCATGCACTGATTGAATGATATTCTCCCTCTTTGGCAAACAATCTCCCCCTTTGGTATAATCAAAATAAACCATGGGAAGGGGTATGAATGTAGATGCAGATACCAGAAATATGAATGCAAGAGCACAATTCTTCTCCTTCTATGCAGCATGATGCATATGACAAGGAGGCTCCCCCTCAATAAATGGAACCTTAGGAAATGAATGAAAAAGAGACCACAGGGGCAAACAAGGAGAAGTTCAGGTCAATGAACAGAAGAGGTTCAATTAGCAGATTTTTAAAGAATCTCCAATCTCAGAAAAATCAGTCAGATTTTCAGAGAGATATCAATCTCATAAATCCAAAACATAAGTTTTTCAAAGTCTTCCATTATAAGGGCTTATGAATGAGCTTTATTGAACAGCATGGTTTAAAGATGATGTATGTAGAGTTTATCAATAAAATTCTGTATTAATATCTAAAACCATGGTTTAATAAAAATGAACCAAGCCCTCATATTTATCTTGATAAAACTCCCTTTCTCTTACACAATCAAATTTATTGACTTCTTTACGAATTACATGCATCAGTATTGAAATCAAGCAATTATGAAGTCATATGATTTTATCTAGGGTTGTAGCAATTTGATTTTAGCATCAATATTCAGATATTTCAATTCGTTCAACAATTTTTCATGCTACAAATTTTACGAGCACTCTAGTTCAGTGCACACCTTGTAACTAGAGGATATACCTTGATCAGAGGCCAATATCCCTAAGCACTTAGTGTGACTAACTGTCATGCTTTATGTGAACAGAGATAGCATTTACACATCATGACACACTGCAAATCATTTCTTGATGAGTGAGTTGTATTTCTCAGTGTGCATGCCATTGCTCTGCCTGAATTTTCACTGAATTTTATTCTGCAGAGTTGACTAAGACACCTCATGACACAGTCCTTTGAACATGGTTTCTCAGTGACTAAAGTCATTGCTCTGACAACAATTACCCTTTAGACAATTCAGACAAATTCATTTGCTTCAAGTCAATAATAATTTCATGTACTTAACCAATTAAAGCCATGAATTCAATAATGCAGATTTCAGAAGATTTTACAAGACACAGCATGAAACAGATGGTTAAGGTTTATTAAACATGCTTCAGATATTTTTAAGAGATTTTAAAGCCAAACTCATTGAATACATTAAACTTAAACCACATGAGTTATTTCAGTCATTCATAAAAATGTATAATAGAAGATTTCTAGTTCTAGAGTTTTCAGATTTATGATTGAGATAGTCCCATTGAAATCTTCATGAAGGACTGATGGAATTCTGAAGCCAAATGATACCAATTGATAGGAGAGATTTTGAATCTCAATGTTTTCAAAAATATGTTCAAGGTCTGTCAACAAAATCAATAAGGAAGGATATGCAATGAATTCTCACAGAGATGTATGCACTTGACCACCTGCATGCAATGCATTGACTCCCCCTGACAACATGCATTCAAACTCTCTTTTTGGCATTTTCAATATAAGGAAATGCAATGCACTATATGTATGCAAGGACATGCAAAGACTGAACATTGAATGCTATGCAAGGATATGCAACTAACTCCCCCTGACAACATGCAATATTTGCACTGAAAATTGAACATATGAAACCAAATGATATTGTGACTTGTGCACAATCAGACTGTCCTATCAGATTTTTCAACATGGGCAGCATGCATGGATCAAATTTCAGCTAATCATATTTTTTAGAAAGCAATGGACAGATTTCAAACAGCATTCAAATGCAGTTCAGATTTTTCAATGTACTATATATGCAAATGACATATATGCACTTCAGATGAGGAGAGTTCAGAGGCATTAATTCAGACAATACAGATGAAGAATGATTATGCAAAAATAGATTTAGTATGTCATACAGTAGAACTAAAAATAGGAAGCGCAAGAAATTTACCTGAAAGATTCAGGAAGGGGTTTTCATTCTTGAGTGCCTTGGTTTATTACCCCTTTTATTTCAGTCCCAAGGCACACCTGCATAGCAAAGTTATTTTGCACAAACAGGTACCCAAGAAGTCTTGGGTCCTGACATTACAGTATTACTCCTAGCAGCAGTTTTCAGATCTGATTTATGCACATTCTTGTTAGCATGAATTCTATGTACATACACATGAGATTTTCTGTTAACAGAATAAAAATTCTGTTTACCAAAACCAGTTTAGTTTTGATATCCTACCAGCCAACAGGTTGCAGCCCTGTGACCTGGCTTCCCACAATGATGGCATGAGAAAACAGAATTTAGGTTCTTTTTATGCACATCATTATGAACATGAATTGTATGTGCATTAGCATGGAAATTTCTGTTATTTGCATGACCAAACTGTTTTCCATAATCAACACATTCAAAGTTTTTCTTTTTGAAAACAACTTTGTTCTTTTTGAGAGCATTTGTACTAGTAGGGAATTTAAACTTTCCCGAAATGAAAATTTTCCCTTGAGCATGCCAACAGTCTTTGACTATGTGGCCATGCTTTCCACAGTGAGAGCAATAAGAGGCATTCTTTTTAAAATTGAGTTCATTATTGCCATAGCCTCCTTGGGCATGCCAACAGTCCTTGACTGTGTGACCATATTTCCCACAGTGATAGCATGCAGGAGACTTTCTGTTAATGGCAGGGAATTTAACAATTTTAGAATTGAATTTTCTACCCTGAGCATGCCAACAATCAATGGCCCTGTGGCCATGCTTTCCACATTCAAAGCATGAAATAGAATTTCTTTTAAAAGAGCCTGACCAGCATTCAGAGGTCTTGTGACCAATTTTGTTGCAGTTAAAACAGATGATATGCTGGTTCATTGAAACAGATTTATTTTTATTAAAAACATGTTGGTTTGCAGGGAATTTAGCATGATATGAATAAAAGGTTTTCTTACCACTAGCAAACCAGCAATGAGCAATTGAGTGTCCTAATTTGCCACAGTGCAGGCATTCAATTTTCTTTTTCTGGAATGAAGACTTTTTATCATGAAGTTTCTTAGCATTCATTATCCCGGCCCTCATGTCATCTTTCTCCATCAATTTACACTCATGCATTAAATGTCCAAATCTATGACAGTAGTGGCATGACATTTTCCTTCTAGATGCATGTGAGTGTGTGTGAGGACTCTGATCAACATGCACAGATGAACCCTTTTTATTCATTTTCTGTTCTCCAATCATTTTCTGATTTTTATCATGTTTCTCCGTTTTCTTAGCCTTATACTGAGGTGGAGATGAAGTAGAAGGCTTTTCCTGTTCAGAAGATTTAACGAAAACAGTTTGTTTTTGGGTTCTCTGAACAGTGGACTGAGAAACATGTGACTTCTGAGAAGTGTGAGAAGTAGAGCTAGGAACAAAAGATGTATAAATTTTATTTTTAAAATTCTTTTTATTTGCAGGATTATAACCTAACCCCTCCTTCTGAAAATTGACTTTTACTCCCAGCAATTTGTTCAGATTATCTTGCCCACTAACAAATTTAGACAAGGAGTTTTTTAAATCCTGAATTTCATTTTCTTGAGAGGAAATGTGTAACTCATAACTGGCAATCTCTTGTTCACTGCAATTCACACATTCTGTTAACACCTTGTTAGCAGTTTTATATTTTTCAATTTCTTGTTCGAAAATGCTCAATTTTTCAGGAACTTCAACACACACCATTTTTCCTTTTTCTAAGGTTAGAAGTCTCCCAGACATCGCACTATTTAACCGCTTCAATTTTTCAATTTCTTCTTTAAACTTATCATTTTGAACCAATTCATTTATTAGAAGCTGGTCTTCTGAATTGACTTCATACTTTCTTCCATTTTCAATTTGCTTCATTTATCTTTGTTGTATTTCAAAATCTTTCTGTAATTCTATGTTTACAGATTTGATGGCTTCAAATTTCTCGGTCAGCAGTGTGTTCTCCTTTTCTAGTTTCTCTAAACTTTCTTCATTTTCTTGGGAGAACCCTCTAAGAGAATCATTTTCTGATTTCAGCTTGTTTAATTCAGACTTAACGCATTCAAATTCTTTCAGCATTTGAGTATCAGACATATTAGCATCAAGAGCATTTTTCAGTTCAACACAATTTCTACAATCAACATTTAAATTGTCTGACCTACTACTTTTCTTCAATTTTTTGTGTTGTTTTCTTAACAGTTCATGAGATTCAAATAATTCAGCATAAGCATTCTCCCAATCATCAAGAGAAAAATTCTCGAAGAGATTTACCTCATCATCATCATCTTCATTTTGGCTGCTGCTTTGCTTGCTTCTGTCAGCCATCATGCAGCTGTCCTCGTTTACCCTGTGAAATTGCTTCAGCCTATCCAGGATGTCCTTTGCTGAGCTGCAATTATGAAGACAAGACCATAAGGCTCTGTCAGTAGCTGCTTTCATCAGGTTAAAGGCTTTCTGATTTTCTCCATCCTTTGATCTGTGTCTGTCGGTCCATTTGGACACTTTCGTTGGTAAGGTGTGAGGACCTTGTGAAATTAATTTCCACAGATCAGGATTAGCAGAATTAACATAAGCATGTAAAGCAGTGTACCACTGACTGAAATCAGAACCACTAAAGATGGGTGGAAGAGCCATTGAAAACAAATAGCGAGTAAATTCAAAGCAACAGGAATATTTATGCACTAAAAATAAATTAGCACCGAAGACTGCAAGATCGAATCTGCAGGTCGCTGGACCTTGTATGCAGACACTGCTCTGATACCAACTGTTAGGGTGCTAGGCCCGGATACAGAGGGGGGTGAATGTATCCTTCTATGAATAATGCCTAAATAAAAACTCAGATGCTAGACGCAATCACAGAATAAAACTAATTCAATTAAACTTATGAACAAACACATGAAGCGCGTCTATCCAAGCATCTAGCGGAAGCAATCACACAAACCAAACCATTGCTCAAAAGATTTTTAGGTGGTTCGGTCCTCTAGACCTACATCCACCCCTCACTCCCAACCGGAGTGAGGCTTCACTAGCAAACGCTAGAACCAAGCAGACTCAGTCTGCAAACAGTTGCTGCCACACAGCTTGACCAGGAGAACAGCCTCCCCTCTTCCTCCCAACAGGAGGGACACCCAAGTGACTCCCAGCCACTTGGAAACCAGAGGTCGCAGACCTCTCTTCCTCCAGACCAGGAGGGACCCCTGGACTTGCAACCCGCAAGCCTAGAACCGGAGGACCAATCCTCCCTTCCTCCAAACCGGAGGGAACCCACAAGTAGCTCCCAGCTACTTGCAACCGGAGATCAGATCTCCCTTCTCCTGACCCACCAGGAGGAACTCGACCTCAGTACAGAGGATCGGAAGTACAAAGATGGAAAGATAAAAAGGAAAATAAGAAAGGATGAAAAATCACAGCGCCAAAAGCTGGAAACGAAATACAAGTAATGTAGCTCTCAAGGGAGCAGGTCTGGCTTAGATTTGATCCAAACGCCAGAGGACAGATCTTCAAGCTTTTCCCATTTCTTCTCTACTAACTCCTCTCTCTCTCTCTCTTTCTCTTTTGCTTCTTCACTCTTTTTCTTCTTCTTTCGCAGGCTCTCTCTGTCTCTTCTCTTCTCTTCTCTTCTCTGCACTTCTCTTCTCTGCAACTCTTCTCTTCTGCTGGATCGAACTCTCAGCACTTCTGCACTTCTGCTATTTTTGCTATTGCTCTCAAGGCTTCGATCCTTCTTCTTTAGACAACCGAGACTCCCTTTTATAGCAGCTCGAGCAAAGGCAGCACTGGACGCGTGTGTCCTCCACATTTCCCGCCCAGATATTTGGCCACGTGTCAGCATCTTAGGTCCTTGGATCACGTGCCTTCAGCTTCTCGAATAGTACCTGCCACACAGACATAAGAAGATATCAGTTGGATGTATATACTTGGTTCAGGTGTTAACAAAGTGTGTACAGTCAACCTGCAGCTTGAGTGTATAGACTTTGAAGTTAACAGTCGAGTGTATAGAGTTGAAGGTTAACAAACGAGTGTATAGAGTTGGTTGAGTGAGCATGCAGTGTATAGACTTCACATATGAAGACATCCGATGTTCAGACTTGAAGAACATTCAGCAATGTGCAGACTTCATTGAATGAGGGAGCAATAGCAGACTTCAGGATGTATAGGCTTGTGAATGCAAATGCAATGTACAAACTCTCCAATGTATGGACTTCAAATATGTGAAGCTATGCGATGTACATACTTTTAAGAACAGCAAGTGAGTAAGTGTGTACAGCGTGAGAGAGTGTATAGACTTAGAAGTCTTCATGCGTGCTCAGTGTATATACTTGCTGAGGAATGCATTATCATCACAAGGAAGTGTGTAGACTTCAGTGTAAATCATGAAGGAATCGAGTGTATAGACTTACTGTAGAAACTCATGTTAAAATGCAGTGTACAGACTTATGATGATCAAAGCATAAGCAAGGCTGACCAATGAATGGACTTCGAACAGATAACACATGGACAGTGTATAGACTTAGCCTTTGATGAATGAAGGTTCAGTGTAATCCATAGCAATATATAGACTTAGGCGTTCTGTTCAAGACAAAACCAATGTACAGACTTCATGCTGTACAGACTTGATGTTGATCAAAAGACATTTGGACATCATCCCAAGGCGTCAATGCTTCCATCGTGCAGCGTCGCCTCAGCTCCTCAAGCGAGATGCTCACGCCCTTGGCAACTGGCCAATGCGTCAACGCATCCAGTGTCAGCGTCGACGCAGTGAACAAGACAGAAAGCGAAAGACGCACAATTGCGTCTACGCAGTCAGCCAAGTGCGTCAATGCACTAAAGGCACAGAACCCATGAAGACAGACATGCTGTACAGACTTTGATGTTCAAAGACGTTTGTATAGACTTTGCCTTAGAAACGAGTGTATGGACTTTGAACCAGCAAATGAATAAGTATGTACACTGATGGAGTGTATAGGCTTGGAACCCAAAGGCAGTGTACAGACTTGGTAAGTCTGAGCCAATGTACAGACATCAAGTGAAGACCAGTGTATAGACTTCTCGTGAAAACCAGTGTACAGACTTTGAGGCGTTTGACGGATGTATATACTTAGCCTTTGAGGAACGATGTATAGAGTCTGAACGTGAAGGCAGGCTGTATAGACTTGAATTGCTTGAAGCGATGTACAGACTTGGTGAGGCTCAAGCAGTGTATAGACTTGTGAAGGCTTCAGCGTTGTACAGACATGGAAGTACCACTGTGGATGTATGGACTTGATGATCCACTGTGGATGTATGGACTTGAGTGAGTGAAGCCGATGTACAGACTTGCCTATGCGAAGCCACTGTATAGACATTGAAAACGTGAAGCCAGTGTATAGACTTGTAGTACAGTTGAATGTATTGACTTAGCGTTGTATAGACTTGGCTTTGAACGCTTGAGCTGAAGACAATGTGCAGACTTAGCGATGTATAGACTTGGCCAGTAAAACGTAGGAAAAGGTATGAGTGTATAGATTTGGCCAAGCGTAGGAAAAGATGTGGAGTGTACAGACTTGCTGAAACAAAGTCCATTGTATAGACTTGGTGAACTGACTCCAATGTACAGACTTACAGATGCGAAGCCGATGTACAGACTTGGTTCCTATAGCAGTGTATAGACTTGAAGGTCTGAAGGCGATGTATAGACTTGGTGAATCACTGCAACATCAATCGGTTGTATAGAGTTGGGGCTGCACATACTTTGGCAATGTGTAGACTTAGAAGACATATGAATGTGTAGACTTCGAAGGATTGAGACGAACTGTTCACGCTGTACAGACTTGGTGAAAGCCGAAGGAGCGAGCGATGTACAGACTTCACCAACAAGCTTGAACACGAACAGACTGCACAGTGCACTGTATAGACTTGGACCAAGGCATGAACAGTGGACGCTATAGTCCAATGTATGGACTTTGAAGGATTTGAGCGTGAGACTGTATAGACTTGGCCCCTTTCCGGATGTATAGACCTTGAGTCAAGATAACCGATGTGTGGGCTTACTATAAAGAACAATGTTCTGATGGGTCGACGCATCAGCAAGGGTGGGTCGACGCACTGCTGTGTAGACAGAGACAAGTATGACTGAAAGGTCGACGCATCAGCACAATGAGTTGACGCACTGCTGTGTAGACTGTGCAGACAGAGTGTAGACAGAATTGAATAGAGCATGTTATCTGACAGCCATATGAACTCCATTCACTTACATGATAAAACAACATTATGATTAGAGAATGACTGAATAATAGCATGAAGACACACATAGCAAGATGACTCACAATGAATAACTCACTTCAAAGGCCAATCATCAAAACCACCATTAAAACCATCATCAAAACCACAGGGGCACAACATTTTCTAATTTCTGAAAAATCCGATTTTTGGCCCTATCTCAGAAAAATACGTAAAAATAGTCAAAACGATCGGCTCGGAGAGTACATCATCGCTGCAGCATCCTCGAGTCGATGAACTGACAAATAAACTCACCGTAGGATTCCATAACTAGTACGAGAGAAAACCCACACAGATCGTAAAACTCAACTCGGGAGCTACAAAAGCGATCCGAGACTCACCGAAACAGATCCGAAAGATCCCATAAAGATCTATCAAGACCCATTAAGGATCCAGGGCATTACATCCTCCCCTCCTTTAAGAAATGTCATCCTAAAAATTTAAGGACTAGAAAGGGTAAGCAGGGAAGAACAACCCGACAGCACAACTACGGATCGACATAAATCTCGAGAAGCATGGCTCAGAGGAACATCGTCAGACTATAATCACCGGCACTCGCTCTGGATCGAGCACGACACCTAATTGAACACGCGTCTGATACCTCCGAAGCAGGGGCAATGTCGCTTATGTCTCACCAGAGATGGAGACACGACTACCACAACAACAGACAACCGATACCGAGGAACACAACGACGGCACGGCAAGCAGCAGCTTACACAAGGAGACACAGTCCTCTCAACTGACAGCTCGACCACATCGTCGGCTCCAGTGCCAAAGGCAACAGGAAACACCTGGCACACAGGACGCCAACAACAACAGCACCAGACCACAAACACGATCAAGTCAGTCCTCACTCAGATATTACCTCTGATCGAGTAGCATGCCAACTCTATGGGAGAAAGGGAGTACATCAAGCTAACTAACAAGGTCACGGTCCACGGCAGAGACACAAAATTATAAGGAAATAGCGATAAAATGATAACAACAACACTTGCAGGATTCCGGCTCCGTATAGAGCACAGAACCACGGAACACAACTACAAGCAGGGTCACATCAAGGCACAAGAACAGCTGAACACACGACCACAAGGGACGGGTCACGCATCAGACTGCTCACCAAGAAAAGACCCACGACAATGAGAAACGACAATCTCAGGGAATGCACCTCAAGGACCACGAACACGCCTCGAAAGAACAACACCCAAGAGAAGGAATGCAGAACAGAGGGTACTCAATCATCAAGGAATGTCGATAGATTCCCCAACACTCACAAATGCCAATGCCAACACCATAATAACTCCAGCAACAGCATGGCAACAGGCAACATCAAGGCACAGGAAGCCAAGATGAAGTCACATCGAGAAAGAACAAACCTCTTGACCCGTGGGTAATCAGCCCACACGCTTCAGCTGCACACTTATAAAATGCACACAGGCATCAAAAAATATCTCGGTATCCGCATCCCAGCACACATACGGTGACATCGCAATTCGTGAAAATCACAATATAACACGCGACGAGTACTGATCCAGCGAACAACTGATCACAAGAAGCCTAAGTGCAAAGAAGAGGAGTACCAGCTTCAGCACAAAGCACGGACGAATGCTAATCTCAGCTTACCTTCACGTCCTGAAACGGTAAATGAGCCTTCACAATACATCGGCCGCTGGACACGGCACGACAAATACGGTACGCAAGAGCTCTTAACACCATGATGGAGTTCAAAGCCAAGCAACTGAATAGCAAAGAGCAGATCAGGCTCAGAACAAAGCTGTCCACACTTAAGCAGACACATGACAAAGGCATCACTAAGTCAGTAATTCCAAGGCAAACCTCGAAAAGATTCCACCAGAAGGGACGAGAAGTAATAAGCTCAACCACGAAAGCTCACCAGGAAGGGAAAATCCTAGCTTGCCTGAGCAACTTCTCAAACACGGAATCTAATCGAGCACTTCAACAGAAGCGAAACACATCAGGAGCTGACAGACTCAAGCCGGGATGACCAAAACAACGTGAGAACGTGTACGGTCATCAGACCAAGGCCAAAGGTCAACAGCAACCTGAACAACACACGGAGAAAACCTCGAACAACGTACTACAGATTCAAGCCTTCCGACGTACACTGTCACGTACGACAAGATCGAGACAAACACCATGATAGAAAAAAGTGTCTCATCACATCCTGACGGGAGCAAAAATCACCTTGCGCAGTGCCAGACCAGCACGCACAAGACCACATTCGGAAAACAACGTGACAAATCGTCGCAACACCTAAGCCAGCAAATGCTTGTACTCGACTTTAAGGACTCTGGATGCTGTAATATCTCGGATTCCCATGTACTTCACACAACAATGCTCTGATACCAACTGTGACGACCCGGATCCCGGATACCAGATATACCCGATAGGACTATCGAATACACCTGATATCACTTGGAACCCGCGAGGCCTCCCAAGAGCGGTAAAGCTCCAAAGGGATAAAAGGATTGTCGTGTAGTACATTGAAGCCACAGAGATATAACAGTAAGCAATTAAATTTCATTAGATCGGTTTGCCAAAGTAGCAAGAAATAAAATTTACTTTTTAATTAACAGTTTCAATTTAACAATTATACCAGAGTCCAGTCCAAGAAAATAAAGACAAGTACAGGCCACAGGAAAAGAACGTACACTGAGGTCGGGGGAAACCCGATCGGGTACCGCTGGCAGCTACAGACGCGCCACACCAGGAGCCACGAATAGAGACGACGCCACCCACCTGAAAAGTAGGGGTGAGTCTCCAAACAGAGACTCAGTAGGGGTCACGCGGATCCCACTGAACAACACGCAGTACACGGAACAGAAAGCAACAGTAGTAGCAAAGAAGGAAAAGTTACACTACAAAGCTGTAAAAAGAACATGAACAGTAGGAGTAGGGAACAGGCTAAGAGCAAGGGAAGCTAAAAGAAAAGGGAAAAGCGAGGCCGTAAAACTCGGAACATGGCCACCGAGAGAAACTCAGCTCCCTAAGCTACTCCAAGCCACGATAGAAGGGCGACTCTGATCTGACAAAGTCAGAAGTTACCGATCTGTCGACACGACGCCAGGCCTAAGACGAAGAGCTGCAAGGATAGAAAAAAGTCTAAAAAAGACCTAGAAAGATGACAGATAGACTCGATGACACACACGACTATAACGTCGTGCACATAACACAACACTGACCTTGGGTAGGGCCACACGAGGGCTAACCCGGAAAGGTTACGACATGCGAGAAACACGAGAGTCACGTGTCACGTAACGGAAGCACCTCCTCACCAGAAGAACAGTCAGCTGCGTCCATTGATGTCTTACACTGCACCACGAGTGTCTCGCCTACGGTACCGCTGAAGTCACGGTAGAGTCGCAGGCACGCGCTGAACCAAATAGGAACTACAGTAACAAGTAACTAGTCAGGGTCACGCCCGTCGACGTAAGTCCTCAGCCCCTGACCACGTGTCCATACACTGGCTCTTGCCTAAGCTAGGCCCTCTAGCTAGTTTTCTCCCTCGGTAGGACGCTACCGCTGGCCGGGAGCCCACGGAACTAGCTTATAAACCGTATCTCGGGAACTGCCCTTTCCACCCCCTGAGGTGGGTCAACACACTGGATCGCGTGCATCGACAGGCCATGACAAGTGCAGGTTCACAAGACACCAGACTCAGAAACACAAGTGCTAGAGTACGGACAGCTAGAACGCACTGTCACACATACTACTAGGCACCACTGGCAGTACAACCACTGCCAACGGACTCAGGACTAGGCAACTAGACCTACAACGTAACGATCCTTGAGTCGGATGACTCAAAGGCAAGATCGTCACTGACAGCGGAACAAGCCGCCAATCGGTCTAATCCTAAGCCACGGGAAATGACGCTCCACAGAAAATGACTCACGGAGACCTGAGGGAACACCGAGGACCCTCAACACGCCTGGACATGCAAATCAAGGTAAAATGGTACCTCGAGGCATCCAGAACCAGTGTCTCGGACTGGACAGAACTGCCAAGACACCCACACAAGGTAACCCGTCAACCACTGGGTCACACCGGGTTGACCGAAACCCAACAAAGACACGCAAGCACAAACCCTCTTGGCCACCTCGGGACACGGTTACATCCCTCATAGGACATCGGGTGATGTCCACGTGACAATGGGTGAACCATAAGGTCAAGCCAAGATACCAGAAACCAAACCACCGGTAAACCACTCTCTGGGCATAGGCTATCCATCACCTGGCCGCTAGGTCAACCAAGCAGTCAAGGAGTACTCGTCACGCAACCAGAGGCAAAGACATTCTATAGCAGGAAAGAGAATCCTACCTCAAGCAAGAAAACTCATGGCTACCCTATGACGTAGCCTTAGCCCTCATAGGATGTCCGGAGACATCCGCGGGAAAACGGGCAGGCCACAAGGTTAAGCCAAGGCAATCAGAAACCAAACTGACGAAAATCGGAGCTCTAGGACTGTAACGCACCACCCTTAGACCGTTACACGAATGTGACGGTCTAACGCTAGGCCGTTACACTCTAGAGAAAACAAGACTGTGGCGGTCTAATGAAGACGTGCTACAGCGACGTGACGGTCGAAGAATGAGCCGTCACAGACACCGCCCTATCCAACACCTAAAATGCACAAGGCATGTAACGGCCTAACCTAGGCGCGTTACACAGCTCTGACGCACCCATCTAGGGCCGTCAGGGCCAACAGACTCAAGCTTAAAACTCATACGAACAGCATGTAACGGTCCAAGATGGACGCGTTACCGCACTGTGACGTATGAGGGTAAGACCGCTACATGAATCGACTTAAACGGTCAAATCCTGTCAAACAGAATGTAACGGCCTAGTACAGGCGCGTTACAAGGCTCTGACGCACCATGGAAGGGCCGTCAGAGGAACCGACTTACCCAAATCTCAAGAAGGTGAAATGACTGTGACGCACCTACCTGGATGCGTCAGAGGGCTGTGACGCACTAATACTGGACCGTCACACTCCCACAGCCACGAAAAGTTTAAAACGTTAAAATGCTGTGGCGGTCTATCGTAAGGCCGTCAGAGACTGTGACGGTCTCTACAACGACCGCTACACCGGTCACAGTGGGAAAAAGGTGGAAACACCGAATCGGCCCGTTCCACGCCCCATTCACGTCGAAGCGCAGGGGAAACAAAGCTAAACGACGAAAAATAACCTCGGGAGGCTAAAAAGCCGACATGCACGCATTGAATCGCGAGATTGGGGCGATTTAGACAAATCGACCCTAAACGAGTCACCGAGGTTCCCGGACTCCAACCGGCCTCGAATGACGACCGATCGACACGAAACTAACATGAATGGGATCCAGACATCCCAGCGGTCATTTTTACACTAACTAGACCAAGATTGGTTGCCGTTTTTCGGCGAACCCTGAAAACTCCGAAGATGACGGTTTTCACAAAATCGGCCCGATCTCTCCCGATCGAGCACCAAACTACGCACAGAAGCAGGGAAAACGTGCAGAACAGGTAGGCGATCCATCTCCCTACGTCCACCGAAGAAATCGTGCCCCGAAGGGACTGAACCGTGCTGAAAACCGCACCGCGAGCTCAAATGCCGGCTTTGAATCCACCGTTCGGGATCACGCCAAAATCGCTCCATCCTCGCCCCGTCGCGCACCCGACCAACTCCACAGCATCCCCAGCACTCGCCCCTAGGTCCTCCATCTGCAGTCGGAGCCGAGAAGGTGAAATGGGAGAGAAACGAAGATAGATGGGGCGGCGGCGTGAATGAGAAGGAGGAGAGAGGATAGGAAAAGAAATAGAAAAGAAATTATGAATTTTCCTAATTTCTGAAAAATCTGATTTTTGGCCCTACCTCAGAAAAATACGCAAAAATAGTCAAAACGACCGGCTCGGAGAGTACATCATCGCTGCAGCATCCTCGAGTCGATGAACTGACAAATAAACTCACCATAGGGTTCCGTAACTAGTACGAGAGAAAAACCCACACGGATCGTAAAACTCAACTCGGGAGCTACAAAAGCGATCCGAGACTCACCGAAACAGATCCGAAAGATCCCATAAAGATCCAACAAGACCCATTAAGGATCCAGGGCATTACACCAACTGGGCAAGTATGCTCATTACCTACTTTCTCAATATTTCATGAAATGCGAGTGAATCGGATTCGGATTACTCGAGTAGCGGGTCCGAGAGCGATTAAAAGTTTCATGGAATCGAGTGAAGACCTAGAATTGTCGAAATATGTCTAGATTGAGTCGTTATATGTAATTTTTCTTTGTTGAGTTTAGAAGGTTAAAGAGAGTCGAATATTTGTATATTTGGATTATGATTATTTAATAATGAAATGATAAAGAAGTTTGATTAAACCATTGAGCAATTACTTTGTGTGATTATTATTGCGCTCTGATTATATTACTTGCTCGAGGCTTACCATGCCGGCTGTTCGCGTTCTCGATTGTTTCCGCTGCATAATCTCGGGGCGTGACAGTTAAGGTGGTATCAGAGCCTAGGACTAGAAGTCCTAGGGAAAGGTCTTGTCATAGGCTAAGTCCAAGGTTTCAAGACCTACACCTATGAAACAAAGAAAGAAATTCTCAACCTGTGAGAGAAATTGGGTAGAACCAGGGGTGAGATAGTCATTAGAATTATTTCTAAGATTTATATTCCCTTTGAATTAACAAATTCATTACTCTTCTTAAGTACCTTACTCTCAAAATGGCTCATCGTGTTGACTGGAACGGAATGCAAGAGACCGTCGCTGGTCTGACTCAAGCATTACAAACTATGGCGCAAGCTAGCGTAGGAGCAAGAGCGGGAGACTTACATCGTAACTTCCGGAACTTAAATCCTCCGAGATTTTCTGGTTCTTCAAATCCAGATGAGGCTGAGAACTGGATTGATGAGATGAACCGTATTTTTGAAGTCATGCAATGTATGGATCAAGAGAAGGTCCGTTTGGCTACTTTTCAATTGAATAAAGATGCCCGTACATGGTGGAAGTCTGTCCCGGCACCACCAGCGGATGCACCACATACATGGGAAGGTTTTCTTACACTTTTCTGAGCCAAGTATTTCTCCGAGCATGTTAAGGAGAGAAATGCTTTGGAGTTTGCCTCACTACGCCAGGGCATGATGTCAGTGGTGGAATATGAACTTCAATTTTCCTGACTAGCACCCTATGCTCCTCACTTGATTAGCACTGACTTATTAAAGGCTAATCGATTTATGGATGGGTTGAGGCCCGGTTATATTCAACAACTTGAGATCCATAATATCCATACTTATGCGGAGATGGTCCAACGAGCGCACCTATGCGAAAGGACCTTAGATAAGGTCAAGAAGCTTAAAGAAAAGGGAGAAGAACCGAGCCGAAAATCTGATCGGCGTGATAAGAAGGGAAAGTTTAGCATCACGGAGCCCTACAAATCCCGTGATAACAAGAAAAGATCCCGAAACGGGAGTGGTAGTGGCTACCACAAAAATAAGAAAGTCAAGGAGGAAGAGAAATAGGTCGCCACGGCCAGTACTTTTTGTGAGAAATTTGATCATTCGACCGAAGAATGTTGGAAGCGCTTTGGTGCTTGTCTACATTGTGGCAGCATGGAGCACTGCATGCCGGATTGCCCCCTTATGAAGGAACTATCTTCTGGGAGTGGACGAAAGCGTCAGGCTCGTTTAAATGCTATTCTGGAATTGGAAGAAGTGCCCATGTGTGATGGTCTAGTAGAAGGTACTATTCAGATCTATTCCCATCCTACATTCGTATTATTTGATATTGGTGCTTCTCATTCCTTTATATCCACTGCTTTTGCAAAGACATTGCCCATTTCATCAGTTCCTTTACCTTCAGACCTTGCTATTACTACACCTTTAGGTCCCGGAACTAAACTTACCAACTATTATCCTGATAGTGAGGTAGTGGTAGAAGGTCACAATCTTCCTACAAATCTCGTATGCCTTGATATGGAGGGCTACGATGCTATTCTAGGTGTGGATTGGCTAGTAGACCACGACGCCTAAATTATTTCACGCAACCGAATTATCTCTTTTTGAAAACCTGGTCTTCCAAGCTTTTCCTTTCTCGGTATCAAATATAGGAAGCATCCTACCATAATTTCATCTCTACACACTTGCAAACTTATTTCGCAAGGATGTGTAGCTTTTCTTGCTTCCGTAATCCTCACCGAATCCAAGGAGATCGTCTTAGAAGACATCCCTATTGTCAATAAGTTTCCTGATGTATTTCCATCAGATTTACCCGGTTTGCCACCCGAAAGGGAAGTAAACTTCTCCATTGAACTTGTTCCCGGAGCAGCACCTGTTTCAATAGCTCCCTATAGGATGTCCCCCACAGAACTTAAGGAATTGAAGAAACAGCTTCAGGAGTTATTGGACAAGGGATTCATTCGACCTAGCACATCCCTTTGGGGTGCGCCAGTTCTACTTGTCAAAAAGAAAGATGGATCTCTCAGGCAATGTATCGATTATCGGTGACTGAATCAGCTTACTATCAAGAACAAGTATCTGTTGCCACGTATCGATGAGCTCTTTGATCAGATTTCAGGAGCAGAATATTTCTCCAAGATCGACTTCAGGTCGGGTTATCATCAACTCAAGATCAAGGATGAAGACATACACAAGACGGCTTTCCGGAGCCGTTATGGCCACTATGAGTTTGTAGTAATGCCGTTCGGATTAACTAATGCCCCGACAGCTTTTATGCAACTTATAAATAATATCTTCAGGCCCTATCTTGACTAGTTTATAGTTATCTTCATTGACGATATTCTTATTTACTCCAAAATAAAGGAGGATCATGAAGAGCACTTAAGGATCGCCCTACAAACGCTAAGAGAACACAAACTCTATGCAAAGCTTAGTAAGTGTGAATTTTGGCTAAAGGAAGTCTCATTCCTCGACCATATTATTTCAAAGGAAGGTATCGCTGTCGATCCTTCGAAGGTGGAAGCTGTTAAGAACTGGAGCCGGCCAACGACCGTGTCAGAAGTAAGAAGCTTTCTAGGACTAGCTGGTTATTACAGGAGATTTATTAAGGATTTATCTAAGATCGCCATTCCATTGACTACACTTACAAGAAAAGAAAATCCTTTTACATGGTCGAAGGACTGTGAGGAGAGCTTTCTAAATCTTAAGGATCACCTCACCACAGCCCTTATTCTGGCATTGCCCGTTGTGGGTGGTGGATTTGAAGTATATACGGATGCATATGGAATTGGCCTAGGATGTGTTCTCATGCAAAATGGGAAGGTGATTAGTTATTCCTCAAGACAATTGAAGCGTCATGAAGAGAATTACCATGTGCATGATCTGGAATTAGCTGCGGTTATTTTCGCTTTAAAGATTTGGAGACATTACCTTTATGGGGAGAAATTCACTATATTTTCAAATTATAAAAGTCTGAAATATCTTTTCACCCAGAAGGAGTTGAAAATGCGACAACGCAGATTGTTGGAGTATCTCAAGGACTTCGACTTTACTATTCAATATTATCCAGGAAAAGTAAATGTTGTAGCA
This sequence comes from Amorphophallus konjac, assembly GCA_022559845.1. NCBI lineage: Eukaryota > Viridiplantae > Streptophyta > Magnoliopsida > Alismatales > Araceae > Amorphophallus > Amorphophallus konjac. Next base: position 87,548,819 of record CM040129.1, on the reverse strand, counting down.
GACGCTCTTAGCAGAAGACCGATGGCAACACTAGCAAGCCTTAGAGAAAGTATGACTTGTCTTATCAAAGATTTTTCTTACCTATATCTTGATATTGACAGGGAAGAAGAAGGATGTATTATTGCCAACATAAGGTCTCAACCTACATTGATTAAGGATATAGTCAAATTACAAGAGAACGACCCTGCATTAATGGAGATCAAGGATAATATTGATCAAAAATCGGAATTCTCTATTTCACATGATGAAAGATTATTATTTAAGGATCGAATTTGTGTGCCGAATCATGATGACACTAAGAAATTGATCATGGAGGAAGCGCATAAATCAAGATATGCTATTCACCCTGGTGCTACCAAGATGTATCAAGATTTGAAAAGAAACTTTTGGTGGCCCAACATGAAGAGAGAGGTAGCAGATTTTGTGTCCCGCTGTCTCACTTGTCAATAGGTCATGGCAGAACATTTAAAACTCGCAGGTAAATTACACCCCTTGAATATTCCCGAGTGGAAGTTGGAAAGTATATGGATGGATTTTATCATGGGTTTGCCTAAGACAAGAGGAGGACATGACGGTATATGGGTAATCATAGACCGATTGACTAAGTCCGCACATTTTCTACCAATTAAAAGTCGATGGTCTGTAGATGTATTAGCAGCACTATACATGAGGGAAATTGTCAAACTACATGGTGTCCCTGTCACCATTATATTTGACCGAGATCCTCGATTTACATCCCAATTCTGGAAGGGTCTGCAACATTCCTTAGGGACCCGACTCAACTTTAGCATAGCATTCCATCCGTAAACTAATTGTCAAACTGAAAGGACAAATCAAGTGGTGGAAGATATGCTCAGGGCTTGTGCTATTGACTTTGGAGGAAGTTGGCACGACCACCTGCCTTTAGTGGAATTTGCATACAACATTAGCTATCAAGCTAGCATACAAATGGCACCATTTGAAGCTTTATATGGAAGAAGCTGCCGTTTGCCTATTTGTTGGAATGAAGTAGGAGAAAGATAATTTCTCGGTCCCGACATCATTAGAGATACTACCGAGAAGATTAAACTTATTCGAGAAAGACTTCATATGGCCCAAGACAGGCAGAAATCATATGCTGACAATCGAAGGCGCGATCTGAAATTCCAAATAGGAGATCATGTGTTCCTTAAGGTTTCTCCAAGTTGAGGTATTCAAAGATTTAGAATTAAAGGCAAGCTTACTCCAAGATTCATTGGCCCCTTTGAAATTCTCGAAAGGGTTGGTGAAGTTGTATATCGTATTGCTTTGCCCCCTCAGTTAGCAAGAGTTCATGATGTATTTCACGTCTTAATGCTCAAGAAGTATGTACATGATCCTTTTCATGTTATCACTTACGACAATCTGGAGATTAAAAAGGACTTGACATCTGAGCAAAAGGCAGTCAAGATCATTGAACGAGAAGTACGTCAACTATGGAATAAAACTATTCCTGTAGTCAAGATCCAGTGGACAAAAGCAGGAGAAACATGGGAAAAAGAAGAAGCTATGCGCAAAAGATTCTTAGAATTATTTGAATGTAAGTACACTCTCCATAAATCCATGAATTGAATTTGGGGACAAATTCTTTTTAAGTGGGGAGGGTGTAACGCCCGAGAATTTTCTAAGAATTTTTTGGATTTAAATTATAATTATATTAAGTATTAATAAATTAAATGGGCTATTAATTGAATTATAATGAATTAGATCAAATTATTCTAGGCCCTACATTTTTATCCAAAGAATTAGACCTATATAATAGCCCAAATAGATTGATTTGGACTTTAACCCATGTTCTAGAAGATAGGAATGGGTGTAATCACGGAATTAAGGAGATAATTACTCCTTAGGTTATAAATAAAAGGATAATAATTGGGATAATACCAAAAGAGTTTGAAATCTTTCAAATTCGACGCGTAAGGCTGGAAACGATATATAGTAAGACCGCTAACGCCAAGAAAACGGCCCAATATTGGACCGCTAACCACTGTCAGTTCCGTGAGAGAAAGAAAACGTGAAAATGTTAGATTATTCATGACCAAATCACCTTGGATCGACTCTATCAGCTAATTAGATAGGTCTAGAAGGATTGTGGATCGAATAGAAAGTCTAATTGGGACTCTAAATTCGTTCTAATCCTCAAACCCTAGCTAAATCCTATAAATAGACCCCAGATTTGGCCTGTGCGACCCTTACATTTGGCACGCATAGAAGTCAGGTAAGGAGGCTGATTCTGAGATAAGTTTCTTCTAAGAATTTGTTCATTATACTTAGAACTAACTAACCTCCAATTTTTATTCTAGGAGATCAAGCGTACAAGAAGTTAGAGACGCCCAAAGTTGCTGATTTTACATTAAGAACTCAAGAAATAGTGCGTCCGACCTAAGAAGATCAATGAATTCAGACTCCTAAACGAGGTAATTAGATAGAGGTTCTTTAGAACTTTATGTTCCCCTATATATTATCTACTTACCCTCAAAATTTCACATCCATAGGTCAAGGGAATCAAGAGTTAGAGGGACGTGAAGTTGCTGACTTAGAGCAAGGAAGTGCAGAAACTAGGGCTTGATTTCAGTCAGAAATTCGAGGTTTAGAAAGATTAATTGAGGTAGGTTATCTCATGAAAGGCTTAAACCATATGTCAGGAATAAAAGCCCTATTGTTTCATACGTTTTCATCCATTGTGCTATGTGAATTTCAAGTTTTACTTAGAACTATGCATTTAGTTTAGTCTTCATGCATGAACTAGCCTAATGAAGTAAAAATATGAATTTTCCATATAAGTTACATAAACCATGCATATTGTTGGCCTTAAATTGTTCTATCATGATCATAGAAGTTAGAATATGTTGATTTCCAGACATGATGTGCCAAAGATTAAGCATATTCTATTATTTTCATTAGACTCGATTTTTCACAAGAAGAAATGGTTAAACCTTAGACCACTAACATAAATGTAGCGGTTGTACGATAAACTGCTAACAGCAAGTAGCGGGTGTTCACTTGACCAGTTTCGATTTACTAAAATTCTGCCTGAGACTTTGTGCAGAATTGCCTTAATTATTATATGTTAAGCGTACATAGCTAAGTTTTATTCTTGATTTTGACTACGGGTTTAATATACTTAGTTGATCTCATTTGTTATCATGATAGTTTTCATTATTTTAACTTATGTTAATTTCATACCAATTTATATATCTTTGTAATAAATGCATATTTTAAATGTTGGATGAATGGGATTTACTCTTGGTTTATCATTGTTCTCTTTCTTATCTAAGAGTCACTTTCTTAACTACATGATGCATATCCCGGTATGTTGTCATTAGTTACACTATTGCACGTTAGGAACACAATCTTGGACATGATGACCTCTCCTTGGATATTCCTTCCAATGGACTAGAAAATCTTGTTTCAAGGCCTCCGTAAGACTCCGTGAGCCTGGGATTCCCTCTAGGACGCCGAGCTGGTTGTACCATTAATCCCAATTATCTAGAAAGCACTTACCGGTATTTTATATTTCTGGATTATTAGCGGCCTTATCGCTGACCGCCAACGACTGGGCCTATAATTGACCGCTAACGTATCCTAAACGATTCTTCATTTGACCGCTAACATATTCCATAAATTCTGTTTTAAAATGTCAGATTCTATTCATTAACGGTCCTATACTTGACCGACAGGTTCAAGAGAGGGCCCAGTAAATGACCGCTAATGTCACGAATTTGATTAACCCGGGGTTTGACTCAAGGTATGTTCCTAGATGGTCCAATTGATTATCTAGAACTTGTCACATTGTTTCTAAGATATCTAAGTAATTTTAAGAATTAAAGAATGTACCGTTCTGCTGCCGATTTATCTCCACGGCAAAACCTAGTTATTTAATACATTTATTGAAATCTCTTATTCTCAATAGAAGCATTTCTTATTTTTGGTTACCTTATCATGGAACTATTATTGAAATTGTGCATGCTTGGCCTTATTGTTATAAACGTTGAAGTAGTTTGATTTATACTTGAAGATGTAGTTCGAGTATTGATTGTGTTCAAGGGCTCTATGCTAGTCCCCTCGGCTGATTGTCGGAAACATACTATTTTAAACCATGGGGTATGATGCTACTGGCGTCGCATCGCGCTGAGAGTACTTTCTTTATAAATAAGTGAAATGTCCACGGGGATCCACATAAATTCACGAAGTACTTGTTACTAAGTGAAGAATACATTCTTGCTTGTTACATGACTTTCTAGTGCATTCTTGTTACATTCTTGCTTGGTCAAAATACACTCTCATATCTCAAGTTCGGTTATATCTCGTTACTTTGGCTTTATTCACGTGTTTTATCGTATTTGCATGATTTGTCTTCTTTCTTTAGAGCTAAAACATTAATTACTTTAACATTGTCAATCATGTTGATACGAAGATACCTACTCGACAAGTGTGCTCATTATCTACTTTCTCAATGTTTTAGAAAATGTGAGTGAATCGGATTCGGATTACTCGAGTAGCGGGTCCGAGAGCGATTAAAAGTTTCATGGAATCGAGTGAAGACCTAGCATTGTCAAAATATGTCTAGATTGAGTCGGTATATGTAATTTTTCTTTGTTAAGTTTAGAAGGTTAAAGAGAGTCGAATATTTGTATATTTGGATTATGATTATTTAATAATGAAATGATAAAGAAGTTTGATTAAACCATTGAGCAATTACTTTGTGTGATTATTATTGCGCTCTGATTATATTGCTTGCTCGAGGCTTACCATGCCGGCTGTTCGCGTTCTCGATTGTTTCCGCTGCATAATCTCAGGGTGTGACATGGTCGATTCAACTTCCGGTAATGAACTTCTCAGCTTCCTAGATGCCTACTCCGGCTACCATCAGATCTAGATGGACCCCGAAGATATCGAGAAGACCGCCTTCGTCACTGACTTTGGCGTATACTGCTACACCCGAATGCCTTTCGGGCTAAAAAATGTCAGTGCAACATATCAGAGGCTGATCAACAGCATTTTTGAAGGCTAGATCGGGTGGAACGTCGAGGCCTACATTGACAATATGCTCGTCAAGGTACCCCAGGCCAAGGATCATTTCGCCGACCTGGCTGAGACCTTCAACACTCTCCTGAGCTATAACATGAAGCTCAACCCAACTAAGTGTGCCTTTGGGGTCAGATCTGAGAAGTTCTTGGGATTCTTAGTGACTCAGCGTGGGATCAATGCCAACCCTGACAAGGTCTAGGCCATCTTGGACATGCGGCCACCCACTTACGTCAAGGACGTCTAGCGCCTGACTAGATGAATCGCTGCACTCAATCGATTCTTGTCCCGAGCGGCGGAACGATGCATGCCCTTCTTCAAATTACTAAGAGGGCCCAAATTAGCATCTGCCACCTTCGCCTGGGATGGCGAGTGCCAAAAAGCATTCACCAAGCTAAAAGAGTTCCTGACGTCACCTCCAGTACTTTCTAAGCCAGTTTCCGGAGAGACACTATACCTCTACCTCTCGGCAACTCCGAGCACAATAAGCTTGGTATTGGTTCGAGACGATGGAGGCATGTAGAAGCCGGTATATTACGTCAGCAAGGTGCTCCTCGAAGCTGAAAGAAGGTACCCCGCAACCGAGAAACTCGTGCTAGCATTGGTAACCTCGGCTAAGTGCCTCCGGCCCTATTTCCAAGGACATTCCATTGTGGTGCTGACTAGCGAGCCCCTGAAGAAGATTTTGGCTCACCCGGAAGCATCAGGTCACCTCGTAAAGTGGGCCATACTGCTCGGCCCACCCCCGTACGGCCATCCAGGGACAAGCCCTCACAAACTTCATTACGGAGAGCACTGTCCCAACCGAGGAGACACTCCTGCCAATGCCTGGTCCCACCTGGGACCTATTCGTTGATGGGTCCTCCAACTCGGCCGGTTGCGGTGCCGGTATCCTCCTCAGATCCCCATAAGGAGCAAAACTACAATACGCCATGAAATTCAACTTTCCGACGTCCAACAACATCTCCGAGTATGAGGCTCTCATCTCTAGAGCCAGGATGGCACGGTACCTGGGAGCCGAGCGAGTCAGAATTCATATTGACTCCCAACTGGTTGCCAGTCAGATCAACTGGGACTACGAAGCTTGGGAGATGCAAATGATCAAGTACCTTCAGCTGGTGTGGGGAATAGCCCAACTGTTCGAGAGCTTTCAGGTAATCCAGTTAGCTCGGGAAGAAAATTTCCGAGTGGATGCACTCTCTCGACTAGCCTCCTCCGTCAGCCCATAAGGCACCCGATCGACTCTCCTTGAGGAATTAGAACAACAGAGCGTGGAAACCGAGCTCGTGATCATTGTATAAATATCACCTCGAGACTGGCGGACCCTGTATGTTTCTTGGCTCCGAGTCTCTCAAGATCCTCCCAACCCTCGGGAAGCTAGGAGACCGAAGTATCAAGCTCAGCATTTCGTCCTTCTAGACGAGACCCTATACCGAAGGTCCTTTGCCGGTCCCCTCCTTAAGTGCCTTGATACTCCAGAAGCTCGCCGAGCGATTGAGGAAGTCCACGAAGGCATCTGAGGCGTGCACCAGGGGGGAAGGTCGATCGTAGGGATCCTACTACGACAAGGCTACTGGTGGCCCACCCTCCAACGTGATTGCTCAACCTACGTTCAGAAGTGTGATCGATGCCAACGGTTCGATCATCTAGTCCACTAGCCAGCCTCGGTACTCATGACCCTAACCGAGCCTTATCCCTTCGCTCGGTGGGGAATCGACATCCTAGGCCCATTTCTCATGGCCCAGGCTCAGAAGAAGTTCGTCATCGTCACCATCGACTATTTTTCCAAGTGGATCGAGGCTAAAGCCACCGGCAAAATTACCGAAGCACTCATCTGGAGTTTCATTTGGAGGTCGATCATTTGTCATTTTGGCATCCCCCGAGTGATCGTGAGCGATAATGGTTAGTAATTTGACTCCACTTATTTTAAAAACAAGTGCGCCGACATACACATTCACAATCACTTTACTTCGGTAGCCCACCCCCAGGCTAACGGGCTGGTCGAAAATGCCAACAAAACTATCCTGAAAGGCACCAAGACCAGGCTCGGGAAAGCCAAGGGTAATTGGCTCGAAAGAATTGCTGAGCATACTATGGTCGTATCGAACTACTCCAAGAGCTGCTACCGGTCAAACTTCCTTCCAACTGGTGTAAGGCACAGAGGCCATGCTTCCCCTGGAGATTTGCAGCCCGTCCCTCCGAGTCCTCGACTTCTTGCCCGAGCTGAATGAGCAGAAGTTGTTAGAAAACATGGACCTGGCAGACGAGGTACGAGAGGTCACGAGCATCCGAGCTACGAATATCAGTGACGCATGACTCAGTACTACAATGCCAGAGTCTGAGACAGACACTTCCAACCGAGAGACTTCATCCTAAGAAAAGTCGAAGCCTCTCGACCACTGGAGGCGGTGGAAAGCTGGCCTATAACTGGGAAGACCCCCACTGAGTGGTCGAGACTCTCGAGAAAGGAGCGTACCGGTTATCTACCAAGGAAGGAACGTCTATCCCTTGGACTTGGAACACGGCAACATTGCGAAAATTCTATTTTTGAGCTTCTTTCATACATGTAAGAGACAAATTATGATAATAACTTTCCTTTTCACTGCATTAACATCTTCGTACATCAGATAGGCCGTAGCCAATACAATATGCAAATAAAAAAAACTAATACAACACGAACTGATTACTCGGTGCGGATGAGGATAGCCACTCCAAGTTGAGCCATTGACTCCACCCAGTGTGAAATTGGCTCGGATAACGGGACGACTGACTTTGTCTGCTCGAGAAGTTCGGAAGAGATGGCATCAGTGGAAGGAAAAAAAAGGAAGATATGCCCAGACGCTAGAAAATAAGAGAAGGCCTCCTCTGCCAACTCTTTGGAAGATGGAGCATAATGAAGCCAACGAGAATTGATGGCGCGGGCAAGAAGAAGCAGGGAACAGAAATCAAGCACCCTATGAGTGGTGCGAGCAAGGAAAAGAAAAGAGAAGAAGTAGAAAACATGGATCCTCCAAAGAGTGAAATATGAGAAAAAGAGGATTGTAGAAGAATAGAAGGGAGAGAAAGGATCGAACACTCCCTCGAGGGGAGTGGGAGAGGAGGAGCGGGGATGAAACAAAGGAGGAGCAATGACGTTGAGCGGCTCCTCCTCTCTCAGTCGTCCCCTCTCCCCCGGGTGGGGCAGAGGTCCAGAAGTCAGGAGGGAGCCCGTCGCCATGCGCCCTACTTTCTTGTACATTGACCGCCCCGTCACCCTCCATTCTTCTATGCCGAAGTAGCATGAATGCCCCAGCTGCCGCCAAAGTCTTCGTCTTCAGAATCGCTCTCCATGTTCCGCCTAAGGATGATCACCAATAAGAGGACGGCCGCTTCGCAAAAAAGGAAGAAGAGGCAGAAACTGCTAGGGGAGCCTCAAACGGCGAAGAGAGGGGGAGACGCCCTTCGGGACCTTTTATAGGTCGAAGGGGGAGATTTTTACCTTAATTGATTCTCCCTTCGAAAAGACGTAAGAGGCAGACGTCCTTCCCTAGAAGCAGTTACGCCACCGCCCATACAGAACCTTCCCACGGGAATACACGAAATGGCAAGTCATTCAAACCGTGGAAAGACAAAAAGGCGCTAGTACAACACCAACAGTTTGGCTAATCAACACGCCAGACTGATTTTTTGGCTGCAAATCGTACAAGATCTTCGATTTACTAGCAACCGCAGATACGATAATCATACTCGGTCAAAGGCGGTAGGAATTGCAAAAAGAGAAAGGGAGCCAACAAGGCAAGTACGGTCCTTCCTAATCAATGGGAATAGGGGAACTTGGAGAAGCCCTTGGTCCCCCTTGAAGCTCGGCAAGCGGAGGGCCCTTGGCGCTCGGAGATTTTCCCCCGGATCCCTCGACAACGGCATGCCAGGGCACTGACCCCATTTGTATGGGAACTGCCCCGACCGTGCGCCCTCTCGAGGTAGCCAAAGTTGGTGATCTCTCCTCCGCTGAAGCAAAGGTATCTTCGCTCCCCCCTTCATCGCTCGACGACGAGGAAGGAGAATTCGAGCCTTCATCGTTTGAGTCATAGCGTTGCCCGGGAACGAAGACAAGCTCATCAAGTACCAGCTGTCGGGCCTCAGTGACCACCGGCTAGAAACCTTGGGCGAAACCCTTCCGTAGCCCTTGCCGGTATCCCGGTTCATAGCATGTGAAGGCGGCCTACTTTAGAGAATCATGGTACTCCTCTGAGCTCCAATAGCGCTCGACTGCCTCTGCCATGGCTCCTACGGCCTTCTCTCAAGCTCGGCCATCTTTATCATGGCCTCGGTCAGCTTCGCTTCAGCTTTAGACCATGCCACTTCAGCCTCCCTCTTGGCCCGGTCGGCCTCCTTGACTCGGCCCCCGAGCTCTTCTTGCTTGGCCGCCCATTGTCCCGAGCACGCCACATGGGCCTGACGCTCCGCTTCCAGGAGCTTGCTTTTAAGGTCGGCCATATATCGAGCTTTCGACAATTTCTCGGCTAGTGACCGAGCTTCCTCTTGGCTCGCCCGATCCTGAGCCCGAAGTGAGGTCACCTCCCGCCGAAGAACTTCAAGCTCGGAGGTCAATCACCAAATCCTCCGATCAGACTCGACGCGGGCTTGGTTATGAGCACTCTCCTCACTCTCAAGCCGCGTGTAACACCCCGGTTAAATAATAAAATATCAAAGTAAAATTTTGAAATATGTATGAGAATTAAAGCTATTTTCGTTGTTATTTAACGACTTCAATGATTTTCTTAATTAAAAGAATATTATTTAGTTTTGAAAGTGGCCAAATTATATCAATACTTATTTTTCTACAATCACCATGAAAAGACTTTCATATTCCAAGATGCAATCGAATTTTCTACGTTGATTCGAATTTAATAGGTATAAATTAAATTAATGTAATTTCACACGTAGGATAAAGTTTTGATTAATTTCTAAAAATATGGAAAAATTATATTCTTATAGAGAATGAAGTGTTTAACAATAATGTCAACTGGGTTGACCCCTAATAAAATCTTAATTAGGCTTAATTACGGAGTTAATTGCCAAATTTGTTGTTCTTAATAGGGTAACGTTAAACGATCTAATTAGAGCCCATTTCTCAACCAATCGAGCCTAAACCAGGCCCATTTGATAGGTCTACCCTAATATATCGTTTCGCCCCTAAAACCCTAGCCTCTAAAGCCTTCCAGTGGCGACGGCGGCGCGGATTTGGTCAAGGACTAAAATTTTAGGCACTTTTCTTTCCTTGGACTCACTACCAAAAAAAGCAGAAATACAGACGGATATTTCAGATGGATATTTTCCGTCTTAAAATCTGTCTGTATTTCTGACGGATTAGTTTCCGTCACAAATTCCGTTGGTATTAAGGACATACTATACTCTCTCTGAAGATCCGTCTATAATTATAGACGGAATATATTCCATCGTTATATACGTCGCAAATTTGGGACGGATATTCAGACGGAAATAATCCGTCTAAAATTTCAGACGGAAATAAGTTCCGTCCATATTTCCGTCGCAAAATTCCCCCTTTCCCGCCACCGTCGACCCCTCCCTCCCACCCCTTCCACCTGGCCCCATTTCCACCCCCCCCACTCTCCCTCTCACTCCCTCCTTCTCCTCTGCCCTCTGCTTGCGGACGTCGCCGCCGGAGCCGCCGTCCTCGCCGTCGCCGGAGGCCCCGCCGTCCTCGCCGTCGCCGGAGGCCCCGCCGTCCTCGCCGTCGCCGCCATTCGCCAACCTCCCTCCCTCTCACGGTCGTGGTCGTCTTCTCACGGTCGCCATCGCCGCCAGCCGGTAAGTGGTCTCCCTCTCCCTCTCTCTCTCCCGATCATGTTCCCCTCCCTCACTCAATCCCTCTCCCTCTCCCGATCCTGTTCCCCCTCACTCAATCCCTCTCCCTCTCCCCTGTCCAGCTCCCTCACTCCCTCTCCCTCTCCCCTCTCGCGTTCCCTCACTCCCTCTGGCCGCCCTCCCCCACCCCCTCCACCGCCCTCTCTTCCCCTGTCCGTGGCCCCCCTCCCCCTCGCAGACACACACACATACGCACAGCACACACCTCAGCCCCCCTCTCCCGCTCCCTCACTCCCTCTGGCCGCCCTCCCCCACCCCCTCCACCGCCCTCTCTTCCCTTGTCCGTGGCCCCCCTCCCCCTCGCAGACACACACGCACACACCTCAGCCCCCCTCTCTGTTACGGAGGAAACCCATAGAATTGGGTGAACCACCAGGTTAGTGAGCTGGAAACGGCTCAAACAACCCACTGATGTTGCTCCAACAGTCATAACAGTCATCCACATATACGGTTAGCATTCCATTGAGCAGTGGGCGATATACCTTTGTTTTGTATGTTAGAAATGGTTGAGGAAGAATAATGACAGGGAAATGTAATTCTTGATTTCTTGTATGAAAATAGTTGTTACATTCTTGGAAGACTTGCCTACAAGAAATGTGGCATAGCTTCCGGAGCCATGTAAATACCAGGGAACAATATAAATAGCAGAGGAAGGAAGGCCGTAACATGCCTTTTTGGCTCCAGTCTTCTCTTCTATTCTGTCCTCTATCTCTCTCAATCCTCTTCCTTCCTATTCCTCAACTCTGTTCTTCCAGTTATTTCTGTTCTTAGCAGCTACGGCTTCCTCCGCAAGAACTCGGAGCTCTTCCGCGAGACCTCTTCTGGAGGGCATTGACCGGGAACCTAGGAGGAAACACAACAAATTGGTGTCTGAGCTTCTCTCCAGCCCCAGTTCTTCTTCTTCCGCATAGATGGCCATGGGCGATTCTGATGCTTTGAAGTCCATGCTGCTTGAGATTCGTCAGGAGATCGGGTCTCTCCGGCAAGAAGTCTTCCAACGGGTGACGGATCTAGAATCCATAGTTCACCGCTCGGGTAATACCGCTCCCTTGGATGATCATGCTGATTCTATAGGGTCTTTTAGACCCAAACCTCAAGAATTTCCACGTTATGATGGATCCACTGATCCTGCTGAATGGAAATTCAAAGCTGCGAGGTTTTTTCACCATCACAAGACCCCTGAGGGTCATAAACTCAGCACAGCTTGTTACTATTTGGAGGGTGAGGCCCTAGAATGGTATTGGCACATTACTGCTACTCGAGATTCACTTACCTGGTCTGAATTTTTAGCTGCTCTTGATTCAAGATTTGGATCTGTTTCTTTCCTTGATGCTCATGGTTCCCTTAGTAAACTCAAACAAACAGGATCTGTTTTAGAATACCAAAGGCTCTTTGAAAAGCTATGCAATAAAATCTCTGGAGTACCTGAAGAACACCTTCTGGGCACATACCTTAGTGGTCTGAAGGAAGAACTTTCCTGTGAAGTGAGATCCTTCCAGCCCAGAACCTTGACTCATGCCATGGAGTTAGCTAGAATTCAGGAAACCAAACTGCTTTCTAGGCGACGGTACACTGGTCAGTCCTCTTCACTTCCCCCATTGTTACCCACGCCATCTGTCCACCACAATCCTCCCATTAGGAGGCTAACTAGTCAGCAATTGCAAGAAAGGAAGTCTAAGGGGCTTTGCTTCAATTGTGATGAAAAATGGACCCTTGGTCACACATGTCAGGCAAAGAAGTTGTTTCTTCTGCAGTTGATTCCAATGAGTGATGATTATGATCTTGTTCAAACAGAAGTTACAATGGAGGAAGACACTGAGTTCTGTCAGCTTGAGAACAACATTCCTTCTATCTCATCACAAATAGTGGGTAACATGGCTACTCCTGGTACAATGAGAATATTGGGTACAATCAGTGGGGTGACAGTTATAATATTAGTTGACAATGGGAGCACCCATAACTTCATTGACCCTTCAATAGTTAAGAAGCTTCACCTCCGCACAATACCCTGTGAAAATCCAGCAGTCAGACTTGCATCTGGTCTGCAAGTTCCTTCTGAAGGACTGTGTCCTAACGTTAAACTTCAGCTCCCTGAAGTATCTTTTGACTTGGATTTTTTAGTTCTTCCATTGGGCGGTATTGATGTGGTACTAGGAGCAACTTGGCTACAGCTTTTGGGTGACATTGTGTTGAATATCAGGGAAATGACTATGACCTTTGCATGGCTGGGTAAACAGTACAAGTTTACAGGCCTCACAGACGACAAGGTCAATATGATTTCTGGCCCCAAATTGCACAAAGAGCTCAGAAATGCCAGAGCCTTGTATACAATTTAGCTGATTCCAACCCAGCTAAAACCCCCTACCCCCTCATTTTCTTCTCACCCACCAGACTTGGCTATACTCTTACAAACCTATACTTCTGTCTTTGATGAACCTACAGGTCTCCCTCCTGCTAGGAGTTGTGACCATCGTACACCCCTCATAGATGAGTCAAAGGCCATCATTGTTCCACCATACAGACATTCTCCATTCCACAAATCTGTAATTGAAAATCAAGTCAAGGAGCTCATGCAACACACACACTTGCAACATAGTAACAGTCCATTTTCAGCTCCTGTACTTTTAGTACAGAAACGTGATGGGAGCTGGCGCATGTGCATTGATTACAGGGCTTTAAACCAACAAACTGTCAAGGATAAATATCCTATACCTCTGGTTGATGACCTCTTGGATGAATTATATGGGGCTCGATATTTTTCGAAGCTGGACCTTCGTTCAGGCTATCATCAAATTCGAATGGCACCTGAGGACATTCATAAGACTGCCTTCCGTACTCATGAAGGGCACTATGAATTCTTAGTAATGCCCTTTGGCCTTTCTAATGCTCCTTCCACTTTTCAAAGTCTTATGAACAATATCTTTCGACCTCATCTCAGAAAGTTTGTTTTAGTATTCTTTGATGACATTCTAGTTTATAGCAAAACATGGCCTGAGCATCTGAACCACCTAGAGAAGGTCCTACAATTACTAAAGGACAACCAGCTATATGCCAAACAATCTAAGTGTGACTTTGGAGTCACCAAGGTGGAATATTTGGGTCATGTGATATCTGATGGTGGGGTATCCATGGAGATCAACAAGCTGTAGTCTATTGTGGGCTGGCCAGCTCCCAAGTGCCTCAAAAACCTGAGGGGATTTCTAGGCCTGACTGGGTACTACAGGAAAATTTTCAAGAATTATGGTTCTTTGGCAGCACCACTCACTCAACTTCTAAAAAAGATAGTTTTGTCTGGACCCCAGAGGCTGAGGACCCAGTCAAGGAACTTAAGCAAGCCATGATTTCTGCCCCAGTGTTGGCTTTACCAAAGTTTGACATTCCCTTCATCCTTGAGTGTGATGCTAGTAACTCAGGTATGGGTGCTGTTCTCATGCAACAGGGCCGTCCAGTGGCTTATCTAAGTAAAGCTTTTACTACTAGACAATAAGGTTTGTCAGTATATGAGAAGGAAATGGAGGCTATCCTGTTTGCTGTTCAAAAATGGAAATCATACTTGATTGGTAGAAGATTTGTGATCAGAACAGATCATCAAAGCCTCCGACACCTGCTGCAACAAAAGGTTCACACTCCGGCGCAACAGCGATGGTTGATTAAATTGATGGGGTTTGATTTTTCCCTGGAATATAAGTCTGTTCACCATAACAGAGCAGCAGATGCTCTATCCAGACTTTATGAAGAACCCTCCATAGAAGCAATCACAGTTTTAGTGCCTGACTGGTTTTCGGAGATTCAGAAGGCATACTTTCTGGACAGTTACTTTATTCAGTTGCTCAAGGATTGGAACTCAGATTCTTTGAACCCTAACCACTATTCATTGCAAGGTGGTGTTATATATTACAAGGGCAGGATACATCTGCACCCAAATTTCAGTCTCTTACCTTCTATACTCCATGCACACCATGATGCTCCAACAGGTGGACATTCAGGATACCATAAAACTCTCCATAGACTAAAAAGAAGTTTTCACTGGAAGGGCATGGAAAGGACAATCAAAGACTATATTCAAAATTGTGATATTTGTCAACGAACAAAGTATATCACCCAATCTCCAGCAGGCCTGTTGCAACCCCTTCCTATACCAGAAAAAATTTGGATTCATATTCACATGGACTTTATTGAGGGTCTTCCACCTTCCCATTCTAAAACCACTATTCTTGTGGTAATTGACAAATTGTCCAAGTATGCTCACTTTCTGGCTTTGCAACACCCATATACAGCTGCTACTGTTGCTACAGCATTTGCTATCCATATTGTCACTCAGGAAGTCTATATTAGCCACATTCCCTCCTATCCATCTGCTGTTAGAGATAATAATATCTTTGGCCTGTCTAAAGACAGTCGAAGGCATTCCAACTGGGAATGTTCTTACACAGTTGGCTAGATGGGCGGACTAGCATACTATATTTTTCTCTCCATACCAAAAAAAAATTGCACATAGCCGGTCAATGAAACTGATCACCTTCTTTGGGATAAAAGTGACTTAGGCAAGGAAAACTGGCATACTATATATGACTGAGTCAATCAATACGGCTCAAAAATATCTTAAGTAGGAAAGCACATATCTTAAGTAGATATAGAGAAATGGAATGACCTTGTCTTATGATGATAAGAAGATATAGAGAAATGGAATGACCACATATCTTAAGTAGTACATATATACAAAGATGTGGATAAATGCAAAGAAATCAGAATTCTCTATAGCAATAGGTAAATACCCAAAAAATTCGTTTTGTGATTTAAAACTTTGTGGATTTTAATTGCATGTAAATATAATTTTAAATCTGATTTTAATAGAAATTTGATGTTAATTTGACTCAAAAATGTAGATTGTTTAGCTTCGATGTTCTTCATTTGAAAATTTTTGTAATTTGGGTGTTATTTAATTTGATATGTGCATAATGATAATTGCGTTGTTATTTAATTTTATGTTATATAAATGCATGGGGTATTCCCTGTGAGTTGAGGTGCGTGGGTGCGACCTAACATTACACGCACCTCAGGAGAGCGCGTTAAAACCGTGTCAATGTGCCTTCCCGTTCAAGACTTTGGGATTGATGTGTATGTTCTCATTTGTTTATGAGAATGTATATATCTACCTCAAAGTCTTGAATTGTCCCGTTTGGACAGTCTGTGAATGTTTGATCGCACTTAGGCAGTCATTTACTATATATGTTTGTATGGTTTGTTGAGAATTTCGGTTGCGTCTCCTCACTCTTCTCTGATATACCATTATTGATTTTGAGTGTTTTCTTAACCACTTACTTGTAAGTGTTTAAGAAAATTTCAAAATCAATAAATATATTTGGTATATCGGAGAAGTGTGGGGAGATGATGCCGAAATTTTTAGCAAATCGTGCAGCACATATAGTAAGTGATTGTGCGATCAAACCTTCATGGATGGGTTAAAAAGTGATAATCTAATCAATATTCCTCTTCCAACTGCAAATGGTCTATGATGAACGATGTGAGGAAAGGGTCGGGTGTAATATTATGAGTAATGATTTGAAAGTTAGGATGTGTATTGTCATTTATTGGGTGCAGGCAAAATGTCGACAGATCGTTCATGGATGTATCGTAGAATAGTTGACCGGGTGGTGTCAGATGACTTTAAGCTTGGGGTTGAGAGTTTCATTCAATTTGCATTGGGGAATCCAAATGCAGCAATAGATCGCGACGGTCACATTCGATGCCCTTGTTCAAGTTGTAGAAACTTGAGGTGGTGTTCAACATGGGATGTGCAACATCATTTGTACACGAAAGGGTTCGTGGATGGTTATACGAATTGGACGTGTCATGGTGAGCAATTCTTGAGGTATGAGCCCGACAATATTGCAGGCACAAGTGGGTACGTGGATATGGTTGTAGATGCTGCTGGTCCTAGTTTTAATATTCACGATGAAGCGCCGAATAAGACAGCCGGAAGATTTTATGAACTACTTAGGGATGCTGATGAGCCGCTGTGGGATGGTTGTGAAAATCACACTCGATTGTCTGCAGTGTCACAGTTGTTGAACTTGAAATCTGAATTTCACATCAGTGAGACTTGTTTTGACCGTCTCCTCCTCTTGATCAAGAGTATGTTGCCTCGAGACGAGAAGTTGCCAGAAACTTTTTACCGTGCAAAAAAGATGGTCAATGACTTAGGACTTGGATATGTGAAAATAGATGCATGTCCGAATCATTGTATGTTATATTACAAAGATGATGCAGATAAGATATCATGTTCCATTTGTGGCCATGACAGATTCAAACCTAAGGGGGGGGGTCAATTCAAAGGCAAAAGATGTACCTTACAAGGCGTTGCGATACTTCCCTCTTGTGCCTAGGCTGCAGCGACTGTATATGTCCTCAAAGACGGCTCGACATATGACATGGCACACCGAAAGAGTACGTCGTGCCGATGATATAATCAGTCATCCTGCCGATGGTGAAGCTTGGACTCACTTTAGTCGTACTCATCTTGCCTTTTCAAGGGAGTCACGTAATGTTCGATTGGGTTTATGCACAGATGGCTTTAATCCATTCGGTGGTTCAGTGGCAGCTTATTCTTGTTGGCCAGTGTTCATGACACCGTACAACCTTCCGCCGCACATGTGCATGAAGCGAGAAAATCTATTTTTGTCCCTAGTAATTCCTGGTCCAAAAAGTCCCGGAAAAAATTTGGACATATATCTCAGGCCGTTGATTGATGAGCTCAAATTTGTATGGACTGATGGAGTTGTTACTTATGATGCATATAGGAAGAAAAATTTTATTATGAAGGCTGCACTGATGTGGACAATAAGTGACTTCCCTGCATATGGAATGCTATCTGGTTGGAGCACACATGGGAGGCTAGCATGTCCTTACTGTATGGAAGATACCAAATCATTTGTATTGAAACATGGGGGGAAAAGCTGCTGGTTTGATTGCCATCGGCGGTTGCTACCAAGTGACCATCCTTTTCGAAGGCAAAAAGACTCGTTTAAAAAAAATACTGTTGAAATGGATGAAGCTGACTTGCAACGGGTGTCGGGTCTACATATGGCGTCACGGGTGCACAATTTACCAGATGTAGTTCAATTGTCTGGTAGCACACGGCAACTCCCTAATTTTGGAAAGGATCACAACTGGGTCAAGAAAAGCATTTTTTGGGAATTACCTTATTGGTCAACTCTTCTTGTACGACACAATCTGGATGTCATGCATACCGAGAAGAATTTTTTTGATAATGTGTTCAATACGATCATGAATGTTAAAGGGAAAACAAAGGACAACGCCAAAGCACGTATGGATTTAAAGATGCTTTGTAGACGTCCAGAACTGGAACTACAAAGTGTCAATGGCAAAACTGTGCAGCCTAAAGCAACTTATGTGCTTCATGATACACAGATCAAGGAAGTATGCCAGTGGTTGAAACAGCTGAGATTCCCAGATGGATATGCATCCAACATAGCCCGTTGTGTGAATGTTAATGAGGGGAAAATATATGGTATGAAAAGTCACGACTGTCATGTGTTCATGGAGAGGCTACTGCCCATTGCATTTCGTGATTTGTTGCCAAAGCAGATATGGGGAGCACTAGCTGAGATGAGTCAATTTTTCAAGATTTTATGTGCATCTGAACTCAGACTTCGGGATGTACAAACTATCGAACAAGAAGTTGTCACAACCATTTGCAAGCTAGAGAAGATATTTCCTCCGGCATTCTTTGATTCGATGGAGCACCTGGTCGTTCATTTGCCATATGAGGCTATCGTCGGAGGTCCAGTACAATTTCGATGGATGTATCCATTTGAGAGGTATGTGACAATTTTTGTTAACTTATAAGTCGTCCATAGCCGCTACATATTGTTGCCATCTGACTTGTTGTTGTAGGTGCATGCATGAATTAAAAATGAAAGTTCGCAACAAGGCACAGGTGGAGGGTTCGATTGCTGAGGCATACATTCTTGAAGAAATTTCGAACTTCTGTTCTATGTACTTTGAGCCAGAGATTCAAACTCGTCGTACTCGACCTCCACGTAATGATGATGGGGGAGTGGATGAATCGTCCGATCGGCTCTCCATATTTAAACATCCTGGACGTGCGTTCGGACGTTGCTTGACTCGCACGCTCGAAGATAGAGAGTTGCACGCCGCTGAGATATATATTCTTTTGAATTGCCTCGAGATTGAACCTTATGTTGAGTAAGATCTTAATTCACATTTCCAGCAACTCCATAAGTCTATACATCCTCAAAGTCTATACAACATTGACTTCACAAAGTCTATACATTGGCTTCCTCAAAGTCTATACATCCTCAAAGTCTATACATTGGCTTCCTCAAAGTCTATACATTCACTTCCTCAATGTCTATACATTGGCTTCCTCAAAGTCTATACATTCACTTCCTCAAAGTCTATACATTGGCTTCCTCAAAGTCTATACAACATTGACTTCACAAAGTCTATACATTGGCTTCCTCAAAGTCTATACATCCTCAAAGTCTATACATTGGCTTCCTCAAAGTCTATACATTCACTTCCTCAAAGTCTATACATTGGCTTCCTCAAAGTCTATACAACATTGACTTCACAAAGTCTATACATTGGCTTCCTCAAAGTCTATACATCCTCAAAGTCTATACATTGGCTTCCTCAAAGTCTATACATCCTCAAAGTCTATACATTGGCTTCCTCAAAGTCTATACATTCACTTCCTCAAAGTCTATACATTGGCTTCCTCAAAGTCTATACAACATTGACTTCACAAAGTCTATACATTGGCTTCCTCAAAGTCTATACATCCTCAAAGTCTATACATTGGCTTCCTCAAAGTCTATATAATGGCTTCCTCAAAGTCTATACATCCTCAAAGTCTATACATTGGCTTCCTCAAAGTCTATACATTGACTTCCTCAAAGTCTATACAACATTGACTTCACAAAGTCTATACATTGGCTTTATCAAATTTTTTTAATCATTTTTTTTACGGGGTGCTACATTTATATTGCAGATAATTTGATTCAGAATTAGCTGAAAAATGTCCAAATATCCAGGATGTGGAGATTGAAAAAGAACGCGAGAAGTTTTTTTCCAAATGGCTAAGAAACCGAGTTAGTGTGAACTCTGAATATATATGTTTGTATTTACGTATGTTGAGGTAATTATTTTTATTTTAACTACTCTAATTTGAATATAGGTTGAACAAGGTCTCATTACTGATCAAAGAGTACAACAGATAAGTTATGGCCCCTCGAACCAGACACGTGCCTATCCGGGATATATTGTGAATGGATACAAATTTCATACAAGGGATTATGGGCGAAATAAGTCTACGATGAACAGCGGCGTATGTGTGAAGGGAAGTTTATACAATGAAATGGAATTGGACTACTATGGTATTCTTGAAGAAGTCTTAGAACTTCAGTATTTGGGACAAGACAATCATGTATACATATTTAAGTGTCAATGGTTTGATCCTAATTCTGTTCTACATGACACAAATTATGGGATTGTCAATGTCAAGCATAGGTCTAAACTTAAGACCTATGAACCGTTCATTTTAGCCGCACAAGCCCAGCAAGTGTACTATTCAAGCTATCCATCATCCAAGAATAGAGATTGGTGGGCAGTTTGCAGGGTTAATTCAAAACTCTTTCCCACTTATGAGTTAACTATGAGTGGAGATGTCTCAGAGGTTGCTCGTGCTGAATATTATCAATCAGACGAAGTTGGCGTTGTCGGTTCCTCTAGGTTTAATCTGGACGAATCTGATGAGCCACTGTCATTACGTACGCGAGATGGAGTGGAAGAAGTCGATCCGACGGAGCTAAATGTTGATGTTAGAGGGGAGGAAGAATCAGATGAAGACGAAGATTTTGAATCTCATGAGACTACTATGGATGACGAAGATGATGAAGTTGAGCTAGATATATCAACATGAGGGAGGCATGTTTTGATAATTTAGTAAGAAGATTCTTACTTTTAAGCATAATTTTAAATAACATTTGTCTAGCCTTATATAATTGTGGATTAATATGTATTAATTGTTTTGTTATTAATAAGGAAATGGTGCGAGGAGGTCGTACTAGGGGTGGGAGGAGATCTAGCAGTGAGAGGGGCGCTACTCCCTCCTCGCTACCATCTTCTTCAGACACAGGTATATTTGATCAATAAGTTAGCTATATAAATATTTTAATTATTTACAAACTTAAAAGAATTTATTTATAGGTGCAAGTGTCGGCTCACCACCACTTGTACATACGCCACCACCTCCCGCTACAGGTATGTATATTTTAATTTAAATTCTTGAACATTTGTTCTACTTATGAAAATAAGTTCTTGCAGGTCTCAGTGGCCTCCCACCTGTTGTGCATACGCCACTCCCACCACCTCCCGCTGCAGGTATGTATATTTTAATTATATGTTCGCAATATTTGTATCACTCCACATGACAATAAATTCTTGCAGGTCTCAGTGGCAAAAAGACTCGAGGATCATGTATGTATATTTTAATTTAAATTCTTCAATATTTGTTCTACTTATGACAATAAATTCTTGCAGGTCTCAGTGGCCTCCCACCTGTTGTGCATACGCCACCCCCACCACCTCCCGCTGCAGGTATGTATATTTTAATTATATGTTCGCAGTATATGTATCACTCCACATGACAATAAATTCTTGCAGGTCTCAGTGGCCTCCCACCTGTTGTGCATACGCCACCCCCACCACCTCCCGCTGCAGGTATGTATATTTTAATTATATGTTCGCAGTATATGTATCACTCCACATGACAATAAATTCTTGCAGGTCTCAGTGGCCTCCCACCTGTTGTGCATACGCCACCCCCACCACCTCCCGCTGCAGGTATGTATATTTTAATTATATGTTCGCAGTATATGTATCACTCCACATGACAATAAATTCTTGCAGGTCTCAGTGCCCTCCCACCTGTTGTGCATACGCCACCCCCACCACCTCCCGCTGCAGGTATGTATATTTTAATTATATGTTCGCAGTATATGTATCACTCCACATGACAATAAATTCTTGCAGGTCTCAGTGGCCTCCCACCTGTTGTGCATACGCCACCCCCACCACCTCCCGCTGCAGGTATGTATATTTTAATTATATGTTCGCAGTATATGTATCACTCCACATGACAATAAATTCTTGCAGGTCTCAGTGGCCTCCCACCTGTTGTGCATACGCCACCCCCACCACCTCCCGCTGCAGGTATGTATATTTTAATTATATGTTCGCAGTATATGTATCACTCCACATGACAATAAATTCTTGCAGGTCTCAGTGCCCTCCCACCACCTCCCACTTGTACAGGGCCCACCCCCACCAGTCAGCCCCTTGACGATGCCGGCAGTTGTCACGAGGGAGGCACGACCCATGATAGACGTCGCCCGTGTTGGGTATCCGGGTAAATCTATAAGGTTATATTACATTAATTAGCCCTCAACTGTCTAATATGAATATTTTGACATTTGCAATTGCAGTATGAAATTTGAACCCCACAGCGCTGTCCATCATTCCACCGAACTCATGTTGGCACATGTGCCCGGGGCAGCTTCCACTTTCAGAGATTTTCCGATGTCCGTCCGCGATTCATTGTACAACATGTTCTTAGTAAGTAATTACGTCATTTAATTCAAGTATTTCCCAAAGTCAATTTACAACTTTATACTAAGTGTGAAAAGCAATTGATTTACAGCGGTCTTTTCAATTCACATGTGGACATGACGCGGCGAGATGTCGTCGTGCCTGGGAGTCTACTATGCTCTCAAGTTACAAGAGGAAAATACATGAGGCCCGAGCACACGCTAAAAAATTGAGTGGGGGGAGTGAAGACCGACAATTGTGGAAGGCGCATCGCCCTCTATGGATGAGGCAGGAGGATTGGGAGATATCTTGTGACCATTTTGCCGACCCCAAGTGGATAGAAAAGTCCGAAAAAGCCAAAGCAAACAGGGCGTCAAAACCAGGTTCAAATTTGCATACGAGTGGGTCCATCTCTTATGCGGCTCATAAACAAAAATTGGTAAGTAATATACCAATTTATCTTCTTACAATTTATCCCAATATTTGACTTTTTTTTACTATGAATTGTATAACAGGCTGTGGAGCTTAATCGACCTCCGTCGTTCCTCGAGGTGTTCGACAGAACACACAAAAAGAAGGGGACTAATGATTTTGTGAGTGACACAGCTAAGTCAGCAGCGGTAAGTTTATCTACATATGTAACTTGTACCGTTCATTTAAATCGGCATGTAATTCATATGAAATTGACTAGTTATTTTATTCAATTTGTAGGAAACATATAGCAAAGCAGTGACAGAGAAGTACGGGGAGGGAGACACGCAGCAGCCGGAGTTCGATCCGGTGGAGTGGGTGGCAGCAGCTGGCGTACCGAAGAAAGGCCGACTATATGGTTTTGGGGAGAGCCTAGACGCAAGCGCGGTGACATCAGCGTGTGCGAGTTCTAGCTATACTTCTTCCAGTGGCAGTGCCTTCACTATACCTTCCGTTGCCCCCAGCGCTTCTGCCAGCGACATGATGGACATGGTCCGATCGCAGATTTCTGATATGCAGCGGCAGCAGCAGCATTTCCAGCAAGAGATCTCTAGCCAAGTGTCAGTATTCTTGCAGGCAATCAGTGGCCTCCTCTCCCAGAGCGGAATGGTCTCTCAGCAATCCACCACCACCACAGCACAGCCCGCACAGGTGAGTGTTTACTATGTTTTCATTTTGATGGAATTACTCAATTATGTTCATTATTAATTTTAAAACTCATTTACTTCAGAAGAATTGAGAAAATCCGGGGGCCGGGGGTCTAAAACTTGAAATACCGGCCGGATGGCCGTGCCGATCGTTCCAACACGACCGGGGAGATGAAAGTGACTTGGCAGAACTGACGGAATCCAAATCGGATGCCCGGTTTGAGCTCGGCGCTCAAACTTCATTTCTAAAATACACTTGGTTCAAATGAACTGCCAGGTCGGGGCCGGGGGTCTAAAACTTGAAATACCAGCCGGATGCCCGTGCCGATCATTCCAACACGACCGGGGAGATGAAAGTGACTTGTCAGAACTGACGGAATCCAAATCGGATGCCCGGTTTGAGCTCGGCGCTCAAAATTCATTTCTAAAATACACTTGGTTCAAATGAACTGCCAGGTCGGGGCCGGGGGTCTAAAACTTGAAATACCGGCCGGATGCCCGTGCCGATCATTCAACACGACCGGGGAGATGAAAGTGACTTGTCAGAACTGACGGAATCCAAATCGGATGCCCGGTTTGAGCTCGGCGCTCAAAGTTGATTTCTAAAATACACTTGGTTCAAATGAACTGCCAGGTCGGGGCCGGGGGTCTAAAACTTGAAATACCGGCCAGAAGCCCATGCCGATCGTTCCAACACGACCGGGGAGATGAAAGTGACTTGTCAGAACTGACGGAATCCAAATCGGATGCCCGGTTTGAGCTCGGCGCTCAAAGTTCATTTCTAAAATACACTTGGTTCAAATGAACTGCCAGGTCGGGGCCGGGGGTCTAAAACTTGAAATACCGGCCGGATGCCCTTGCCGATCATTCCAACACGACCGGGGAGATGAAAGTGACTTGTCAGAACTGACGGAATCCAAATCGGATGCCCGGTTTGAGCTCGGCGCTCAAAGTTCATTTCTAAAATACACTTGGTTCAAATGAACTGCCAGGTCGGGGCCGGGGGTCTAAAACTTGAAATACCGACCGGATGCCCGTGCCGATCATTCCAACACGACCGGGGAGATGAAAGTGACTTGTCAGAACTGACGGAATCAAATCGGATGCCCGGTTTGAGCTCGGCGCTCAAAGTTCATTTCTAAAATACACTTGGTTCAAATGAACTGCCAGGTCGGGGCCGGGGGTCTAAACTTGAAATACCGGCCGGATGCCCATGTCGATCATTCCAACACGACCGGGAAGATGAAAGTGACTTGTCAGAACTGACGGAATCCAAATCGGATGCCCGGTTTGAGCTCGGCGCTCAAAGTTCATTTCTAAAATACACTTGGTTCAAATGAACTGCCAGGTCGGGGCCGGGGGTCTAAAACTTGAAATACCGGCCGGATGCCTGTGCCGATTGTTCCAACATGACCGGGGAGATGAAAGTGACTTGTCAGAACTGACGGAATCCAAATCGGATGCCCGGTTTGAGCTCGGCGCTCAAACTTCATTTCTAAAATACACTTGGTTCAAATGAACTGCCAGGTCAGGGCCGAGGGTCTAAAACTTGAAATACCGGCCAGATGCCCATGCCGATTACTCCAACACGACCGGAGAGATGAAAGTGACTTGTCAGAACTGACGGAATCTAAATCGGATGCCCGGTTTGAGCTCGGCGCTCAAAGTTCATTTCTAAAATACACTTGGTTCAAATGAACTGCCAGGTCGGGGGTCTAAAACTTGAAATACCGGCCGGATGCCCATGCCGATCATTCCAACACGACCGGGGAGATGAAAGTGACTTGTTAGAACTGACGGAATATAAATCGGATGCCCGGTTTGAGCTCGGCGCTCAAAGTTCATTTCTAAAATACACTTTGTTCGAATGAACTGCCAGGTCGGGGCCGGGGGTCTAAAACTTGAAATACCGGCCGGATGCCCGTGCCGATCGTTCCAACACAACCGGGGAGATGAAAGTGACTTGTCAGAACTGACGGAATCCAAATCGGATGCCCGGTTTGAGCTCGGCGCTCAAACTTCATTTCTAAAATACACTTGGTTCAAATGAACTGCCAGGTCGGGGCCGGGGGTCTAAAACTTGAAATACCGGACGGATGGCCGTGCCGATCATTCCAACATGACCGGGGAGATGAAAGTGACTTGGCAGAACTGACGGAATCCAAATCGGATGCCCGGTTTGAGCTCGGCGCTCAAACTTCATTTCTAAAATACACTTGGTTCAAATGAACTGCCAGGTCGGGGCCGGGGGTCTAAAACTTGAAATACCGGCCGGATGCCCGTGCCGATCATTCCAACATGACCTGGGAGATGAAAGTGACTTGTCAGAACTGACGGAATCCAAATCTGATGCCCGGTTTGAGCTCGGCGCTCAAACTTCATTTCTAAAATACACTTGGTTCAAATGAACTGCCAGGTCGGGGCCGGGGGTCTAAAACTTGAAATACTGGCCGGATGCCCGTACCAATCGTTCCAACACGACCGGGGAGATGAAAGTGATTTGGCAGAACTGACGGAATCCAAATCGGATGCCCGGTTTGAGCTCGGCGCTCAAACTTCATTTCTAAAATACACTTGGTTCAAATGAACTGCCAGGTCGGGGCCGGGGGTCTAAAACTTGAAATACCGGCCGGATGCCCATGCCGATCATTCCAACACGATCGGGGAGATGAAAGTGACTTGTCAGAACTGACAGAATCCAAATCGGATGCCCGGTTTGAGCTCGGCGCTCAAAGTTCATTTCTAAAATACACTTGGTTCAAATGAACTGCCAGGTCGGGGCCGGGGGTCTAAAACATGAAATACTGACCGGATGCCCGTGCCGATCATTCCAACACGACCGGGGAGATGAAAGTGACTTGTCAGAACTGACGGAATCCAAATCGGATGCCCGGTTTGAGCTCGGCGCTCAAAGTTCATTTCTAAAATACACTTGGTTCAAATGAACTGCCAGGTCGGGGCCGGGGGTCTAAAACTTGAAATACCGGCCGGATGCCCATGCCGATCGTTCCAACACGACCGGGGAGATGAAAGTGACTTGTCAGAACTGACGGAATCCAAATCGGATGCCCGGTTTGAGCTCGGCGCTCAAACTTCATTTCTAAAATACACTTGGTTCAAATGAACTGCCAGGTCGGGGCCGGGGGTCTAAAACTTGAAATACCGGCCGGATGGCCGTGCCGATCGTTCCAACACGACCGGGGAGATGAAAGTGACTTGTCAGAACTGACGGAATCCAAATCGGATGCCCGGTTTGAGCTCGGCGCTCAAACTTCATTTCTAAAATACACTTGGTTCAAATGAACTGCCAGGTCGGGGCCGGGGGTCTAAAACTTGAAATACCGGCCGGATGCCCGTGCCGATCGTTCCAACACGACCGGGGAGATGAAAGTGACTTGTCAGAACTGACGGAATCCAAATCGGATGTCCGGTTTGAGCTCGGCGCTCAAACTTCATTTCTAAAATACACTTGGTTCAAATGAACTGCCAGGTCGGGGCCGGGGGTCTAAAACTTGAAATACCGACCGGATGCCCATGCCGATCATTCCAACACGACCGGAGAGATGAAAGTGACTTGTCAGAACTGACGGAATCCAAATCGGATGCCCGGTTTGAGCTCGGCGCTCAAAGTTCATTTCTAAAATACACTTGGTTCAAATGAACTGCCAGGTCGGGGCCGGGGGTCTAAAACTTGAAATACCGACCGGATGCCCGTGCCGATCGTTCCAACACGACCGGGGAGATGAAAGTGACTTGTCAGAACTGACGGAATCCAAATCGGATGCCCGGTTTGAGCTCGGCGCTCAAAGTTCATTTCTAAAATACACTTGGTTCAAATGAACTGCCAGGTCGGGGCCGGGGGTCTAAAACTTGAAATACCAGTCGGATGCCCGTGCCGATAGTTCCAACACGACCGGGGAGATGAAAGTGACTTGTCAGAACTGACGGAATCCAAATCGGATGCCCGGTTTGAGCTCGGCGCTCAAACTTCATTTCTAAAATACACTTGGTTCAAATGAACTGCCAGGTCGGGGCCGGGGGTCTAAAACTTGAAATACCGACGGATGCCGTGCCGATCATTCCAACATGACCGGGGAGATGAAAGTGACTTGTCAGAACTGACGGAATCCAAATCGGATGCCCGGTTTGAGCTCGGCGCTCAAACTTCATTTCTAAAATACACTTGGTTCAAATGAACTGCCAGGTCGGGGCCGGGGGTCTAAAACTTGAAATACCGGCCGGATGCCTGTGCCGATCATTCCAACACGACCGGGGAGATGAAAGTGACTTGTCAGAACTGACGGAATCCAAATCGGATGCCCGGTTTGAGCTCGGCGCTCAAACTTCATTTCTAAAATACACTTGGTTCAAATGAACTGCCAGGTCGGGGCCGGGGGTCTAAAACTTGAAATACTGGCCGGATGCCCGTACCGATCATTCCAACACGACTGGGGAGATGAAAGTGACTTGGCAGAACTGACGGAATCTAAATCGGATGCCCGGTTTGAGCTCGGCGCTCAAACTTTATTTCTAAAATACACTTGATTCAAATGAACTACCAGGTCGGGGCCGGGGGTCTAAAACTTAAAATACCGACCGGATGCCCGTGCCAATCATTCCAACACGATCGGGGAGATGAAAGTGACTTGTCGGAACTGACGGAATCTAAATCGGATGCCCGGTTTGAGCTCGGCGCTCAAAGTTCATTTCTAAAATTCACTTGGTTCAAATGAACTGCCAGGTCGGGGCCGGGGGTCTAAAACTTGAAATACTGGCCGGATGCCCATGCCGATCATTCCAACACGACCGGGGAGATGAAAGTGACTTGTCAGAACTGACGGAATCCAAATCGGATGCCCGGTTTGAGCTCGGCGCTCAAAGTTCATTTCTAAAATACACTTGGTTCAAATGAACTGCCAGGTCAGGGCCGGGGGTCTAAAACTTGAAATACTGGCCGGATGCCCGTGCCGATCGTTCCAACACGACCGAGGAGATGAAAGTGACTTGTCAGAACTGACGGAATCCAAATCGGATGCCCGGTTTGAGCTCGGCGCTCAAAATTCATTTCTAAAATTCACTTGGTTCAAATGAACTGCCAGGTCGGGGCCGGGGGTCTAAAACTTGAAATATTGGCCGGATGGCCGTGCCGATTGTTCCAACACGACCGGGGAGATGAAAGTGACTTGGCAGAATTGACGGAATCCAAATCGGATGCCCGGTTTGAGCTCGGCGCTCAAAATTCATTTCTAAAATACACTTGGTTCAAATGAACTGCCAGGTCGGGGCCGGGGGTCTAAAACTTGAAATACCGGCCGGATGCCCGTGCCGATCGTTCCAACACGACCGGGGAGATGAAAGTGACTTGTCAGAACTGACGGAATCCAAATTGGATGCCCGGTTTGAGCTCGGCGCTCAAAGTTCATTTCTAAAATACACTTGGTTCAAATTAACTGCCAGGTCGGGGCCGGGGGTCTAAAACTTGAAATACCGGCCGGATGACCATGCCGATCGTTCCAACACGACTGGGGAGATGAAAGTGACTTGTCAGAACTGACGGAATCCAAATCGGATGCTCGGTTTGAGCTCGGCGCTCAAACTTCATTTCTAAAATACACTTGGTTCAAATGAACTGCCAGGTCGGGGCCGGGGGTCTAAAACTTGAAATACCGGACGGATGGCCGTGCCGATCGTTCCAACATGACCGGGGAGATGAAAGTGACTTGGCAGAATTGACGGAATCCAAATCGGATGCCCGGTTTGAGCTCGGCGCTCAAACTTCATTTCTAAAATACACTTGGTTCAAATGAACTGCCAGGTCGGGGCCGGGGGTCTAAAACTTGAAATACCGGCCGGATGCCCGTGCCGATCGTTCCAACACGACCGGGGAGATGAAAGTGACTTGTCAGAACTGACGGAATCCAAATCGGATGCCCGGTTTGAGCTCGGCGCTCAAACTTCATTTCTAAAATACACTTGGTTCAAATGAACTGCCAGGTCGGGGCCGGGGGTCTAAAACTTGAAATACCGGTCGGATGCCCGTACCGATCGTTCCAACACGACCGGGGAGATGAAAGTGACTTGGCAGAACTGACGGAATCCAAATCGGATGCCCGGTTTGAGCTCGGCGCTCAAACTTCATTTCTAAAATACACTTGGTTCAAATGAACTGCCAGGTCGGGGCCGGGGGTCTAAAACTTGAAATACCGGCCGGATGCCCGTGCCGATCATTCCAACACGACCGGAGAGATGAAAGTGACTTGTCAGAACTGACGGAATCCAAATCGGATGCCCGGTTTGAGCTCGGCGCTCAAACTTCATTTCTAAAATACACTTGGTTCAAATGAACTGCCAGGTCGGGGCCGGGGGTCTAAAACTTGAAATACCGGCCGGATGCCCGTGCCGATCGTTCCAACACGACCGGGGAGATGAAAGTGACTTGTTAGAACTGGCGGAATCAAAATTCATTTCTAAAATACACTTAGTTTAAATACTGTTTCAGGCTAGTGGTTGATTTATAAAATATGCAGTTATCAATTTGATATGTTTGCTTTCAATTTATGTTAATTTCTTTGCACTAATTTTTTTATCTATGAATGAATGTTATTATTTTTTTAATATAGGGGGATCCTTCTGCGGGCGGCGATAGAGGAGATGAGCAGGGCGGTGAGGATACGGACGATGAGGATATGGACGATGTACCGGATATTTCTTGATATTCAGACGGATCAGCAGGGTTAATGTCTTTTTTTTTGTGGTATTTATTTGATTAGAATTTTATTTTTTGGTGTTGTTTATTTGATTAGCAGGTTCCCAATATTTTTTTTCAACATGTAGAGTTTCTTGATGTTTATTTATGATTAAACAGGTTTTGTAAAATAATTTAAGATTTTTGAAAAAAAAACGTAGATTTCAGACGGATTTTCAGACGGGATGTGCGACGATTTTTGTCCGTCTATTATCCGTTGTAAAATCAGTTTGAAATATAGACGGATTTCAAACCACATTTCAGACAGGAGATGAGTTGAATTTCAGACGGTTATTTTATCCGTCGTAATATCCGTTTGAAATAGCGACGGATTTCGGACGAGTTTTCATGCGGTACATGATTTCAGACTAAGAGTTGGGCTTCATTTTAAGACGGTAACTATATTCCGTTGTAATAGCCGTCTGAAATTTCAGACGGACTTTCACACGGAAAATATGTCCGTCGTAAATTTCAGACTGAAAATTTCAAATTTCAGATGGAAATGTCTCGTATGAAAGTCAGACGGAATTTGTGACTGATTAAATTCTGTCTTAGTTTCAGACGGAATTTCCGACGGAAACATAAACTGTCACAAATTTGTGACTAAGAATTTCAGACGGTCGGTTTCAGTCTTAAATATGTCGCAAATCCGTCACAAACATGGTTTGTGACGGATTTTCAGACGGATTTCAGACGGATACGGGCCGTCTGAAATCCCGCTTTTCCTGGTAGTGACTCTTGAGTCTAATTCGATTCCTAGAACGACCCATAGGCTCAATAAATAGAGGGCTTTCGCAGCCCTAGACCTCCTTTTATTTTTCCAACAGGTGGCGTAAGCAATCGTAGTCGATCGAGGGCGAATTAGGGCGAGGATCATTGGTGTTCGAGGATTAGGATTTTAGCGCGTCTTCCTCTTTCTTCTCTAAATCGGCAGGTGTCTCTCAGGCTAAACAAAAATCTAATTATGCCATCTTGTTCATCTTCCTGAGCCCTTTCTTTTGATACCTAATTGCCTAAATTTCATACACCATGCTGTTCTAATTTCATGATTTACTCCGAGGTATACACAAAAGGATAACTTATATGTTAACTCATTTTATGCTTAATTTAGTCTCATTAAATTTCAATCAAAGCATGTCATCTTGTACGGTTTTTAATGCTCTCTCAAATGGTGATGTTTTCCCCAATTTTCATCCACCCTAGCATGTGGTATCGAGGTTTTTGTCTTGATATGCCGGGGTTCACCGTTGGCGAGACTCGGGTTGGGTAACAGTCCTACCAGTGACCGCCAGACCAGTAGCGGTCGTACGACTGGCCATTTTATTCCTCTAGCGGTCCTATGATAGACCGCCTCAAGCCCTGCGTTTCAAAATTTTAAATTTATGTATGATTAATTTCAAAATAATGAAATGACCCTACGATAGACCGTTTTATCCTTATAGCGGCCCTCATATAGACCATTTCATGGCCACTGACAGGAAGTTTTAAACTCTATTTTATGCATTTTAACTTGAAAACTTACCTTGTTTAGTATGATATCTTGACCTGTAACTATGCAGAACGCAATATTAATTTAGTATCACGGTTAGAAACATAAATTTCCATTTATTTACATGAAAGTTGGTTTGAAAATCATAAGTTAATGATCATGTGAAACTTGATAAAAAACTTGGCTATTAATCTTGTAATCTCATACCATGCTGTTATAATTCCTCATATTATGATTCTGATTTCATTGTTTGGCAGTCATACCACTCCAGTGGGATTGACTGACCGCATCGTCTCATTTTCCATATTTTATCTAGCCTCAATCTTGTAATAGTCGGGACTCTCCGCCGGATATTCCTTCCGTCGGATTAGGACCACTATTATGAGACCTCCGTAAGCCCCCGTGAACCTGAGATTCCCACCAGGACGCCGGGCGGGTTCTACCCCCAAGACCTGAACCTTGGACGTGTTTTGATTCGTGTTTGGGCCAGTCCAAATTTGGACTATTCTGCGACCTTGGCGGCCCAACTTGTGACCGCTAAGAGATCCTTGGCGGCCCAGGTTTAGACCGCTATCCCTCTCTTGGCTTAGGTTAAGTAATGAGTTTGGGTTTAGTCTGATTCTTTTGAGCCCAGTCAATTCTAACCTGGCCCAATCTGTTCTATTTGACTTTAGCTTCGTGGGCTGAACTCTTGTTTGGACCCATTCTGATTTGGGCTAAATTGAGGACCTTTTTGGGTTCACTTTTAGAGCCCGTTATACTTAACCTTACGCGGTCTAAGGTTAGACCGTCAATATCACCTTAGCGGCGCAGTTAATGACCGCTATAGTTGTGATTTAATATGATTTTTCATGTTTTGTTGTTGTAATAGCAGTCATATCAAGGTCGGCCTTGAACTGCGAAATCTTGTTTGATCCTTGTCCTTCCAGTTAATATCCACTCTAATTTTATTGAAATATCACTTGATCTTAGTTGGTAAGTTACATAGCTTAAACCTTGGAACTCGTCGCCATTAAATAATGTGGATGTCTAGATTTCGTGGGATCTATGATCCAAACAAATCAATGCCAAGGCAAACATATTCAAGGGCCGAGTCTGGTCTTGGGAGGCGCACCCAAAAAGTACTTGATCCCCGGGGAGGTGAATGACTAGGTGTGGCATTTGGCACCGATACTATCTAGCGTGTTGGGTCTAGACATTCCACACTCTTGTGACACTTGCTATTCTTACTTGAAAGCAGGAAGTGTTTGCTTGCATGACTCGACTTGACTTGACTTGATAAATGGCCATTCACTTATCATCGTGCATGATGTATTGACTTGACTTGGCATGTGGCCACTCACATGAAATTCTGGTTATTATTTTGCTATCTCGATTTACAATGTTCCTTTCCAATTATCTATCAATTATCTTTGGATCTTGTTGGTTACCAGCTTGTTCTGTTGAATTCTCGCTTTATTTATACATTCATGAAAATGATTAATTACTTAAACTTCGCCTCATGATATAGTATAATTCCTACTGAGCTTTTCGCTCACCCCCCCCCCCTTTTCATCCTTTTCAGGTAATGCGGTAGATGGAACGCTTGCAATTGGGATCGGGCCAGCGTGATCGAGTGAACCTGGAACTTAGAGACCGAGTCTTTTTATTTTCTTGAGTCTACATAGTATTGTGGTCTTGCTATTTTCTCTTATTTATTTATTTTATTGAGTCAAATTATATTTAAATTTCCAAATATTAATAAAATTATATTTTTCTAAAATCAATGGTCTCCATGTGTTCGAATACTATTTATTTGTATTTATTTATGACTGTTTCGCTGTCACGTTCCGAGCATCGCTTCCCGCTGCTATCGGTTCGGGGCGTGACACCGCGTGAAGAAATCAGTTATCTCAGCCCCTAGCTGGGCCATGATCAAACCTCCCTCCATGACTCTTTCGAAGAGCATTGAGGAGGAGCAACGTCAGAATTCCTCCCGAACCAATGAAGGCGCCAGAGCTTGGCACCTATTGTACAAAGAGGCCCGAACGGCGAACCACCCGGCTGAGGGGGGAAGAGTCCTCTATGGAAAAGTCGGGGCCAGGGGATCCTCTCCAGCCATCCCCACACTCAGAACGACGATGCTCAGCTCGGCCTAGACCCTCGCCCCACCGCGTGCCCCATCAACCTCGACCGGGGCTTCAGAGCCGGCTTCCTCCCCTTGCGCTCCTACAGGCTCAGTGGAAGTCCTCTTGCCAGCCGTACACACCTCTAGCTCGGTCAAAGGGAGGCTCGGGTGATGGATATCCTCGGCTGGGGGCTCCTCGGTCGGACAAGAAATTTTTTCCTTCTTCAACCGCTTCTTCTCAGAAGTCATAGCTTTCATCAAGGACAGCAATAGCCACTCCCTAGGGTCCTTGCGCTTAGACCCTCGTCGCTCTGGGGCATCCTCCCGGGCAATCTACTTGCCCCTATCCCGGGCAGAAGAAGGATCCTCGGAGGCTCAAGGCACGCTCGGAGAAGTCACCACCTCCAGCTCGATGACCTCCTGCTCCGACGGTCGCCCATCGTCCTCACCATGCCTCGTCTCTGCCTGTTAGGAAGCAAGCCATCAGCAAGGACTAGACCGATTGGGACGAGGGAATGCAAAAGTTGAGTTTTCAAAACCCTTACCATGGGGAAGCAGGGTGCGGCGAGAAAACTCATCAATGTTGGCTGGAATCATCAGCTCAACGGTCGATCAACAATTCTCCTGAAGAACCCTAATAGCCTCCTCCAGCTCCGAGGAGACCGCCTGTTGCTTCGGAGGGAATATCGGCTGAAAGTTTGGTTTTTCAAGGAAGCCCCAGCTGGTAGCACCCTTGCTAGACCCTACCCTAAAAAATTGGGTCTTCCACCCCTTATGTGATGAATCCTGAGGAGAGAGGGTCACGCTTCTCCTCCCCCTCCTCACCTGAAGATAGAAGAAACTCTTCTCGGCATGGGTTTGCTCCTTCAGCTCGAAAAAGGCATGAAAAAGGTCTAAAGAAGTGGCAAGGCCACACGAGCGGCAAAGGAAGATAAAGGAGAAGATGAAACTATATGAATTAGAAACCAACTGGAGAGGAGCTAGTTGGTAGAATTGCAGCAACTGCATAACGAAGGGATGGAGAGGAACGCGAAAGCCACACTTCCAAGCCAAAAGGAAGATGCAGAAAAGGCCTGAATGAGTATCCATGCTGGACTAGTGGGACTTGGCTGTAAAGAAGTAGTACCGCCATGGCAGCCTGTAGCGGTTCTCAATCTCTTTCACGTCGGCCTCGTCCAGCTCGCTGCGCAGACGATGGTTGGACTTCGGCACTGAACTCCCTGTGCCTTTGTACTGCCCCAAGATTTATATAAATAATTTCTGGTTAAATTGATTATAAGGCTCAAGTATGTTGAATAATTAATCTAGCTTTGATAAATAAAACCCAAAAGGTTTAAGGACCAAGCCCATTAAGTTTGGCCCATATTCTAGAAGGTTATTTAGCCTATTCACGAATTTTAAGGATAAATATCCTTTTAATATAATTATGTGGATAAAATAAATAAAAGAGTTTGAATTGAGTTAAATTCTGCGCACAGTACCTGTAGCGGTCTATCGTGCGACCGCCACAGGCATGTAACGCGCCAAGAGTCGACCGTCACGCTCTGTCAGTTCCGTGAATGGAAGAAAGAGTAAAAAGATTAGATTTTTACTACTCTATCTCTTAGGGATCGAGATGGTAGGACTAGTAAACGTGTTAAGGACTCTCAGAAGTCGATCTAAGCTTTAACAAGGACTCTAGAATCGATCTAATCTACAAAACCGTAGCTAGAACCTATAAATAGACCCTAGTTTTGACCTGCGCGACCCCTACATTAGCTCGCGTGGAACTACGATATGGAGATAGTATTTCGGGTAAGTTCATTAGAACTTTTTATTCCTTATACATAGGACTAATCTTCCTCAAAATTTTGTGCTAGGAGATCAACTACACAAGGAGTTTGAAGCTTCCAAAGTTGCTGGTTTGACCATAGCGACCCAGGAATCTGAGCGAAAGTCCACTGAAGATCAAGAGATTATAACACCAAATCTAGGTAATTAGCCTAAGTGTCTTTAGAACTTTCTGTTCCTCTTAGTTTCACCTTCTTACCCTCCAAATTTCACATCCTTAGGTCAAGAGATTGAGGAGTTAGAGCGACGTGAATTTGCTGAAAACTCACAGGAAGGGAAGAACTAGGGCATGTCTTGCAGTCACAAATTGGAAGTTGAAAGCCCAATAAAGAGGTAGGTTATCTCATGAACGGCAAGAATATCATGATAGGAGTAAAAGCCCTCTGGTTTTACTTGATTCCATGCACTGTAGACCTTGAATTTCATGTTTTAGTAGGTCTATGCATACATGCATGTCCTTAGCCTAATTGAAAGATAAAAGATACTCTCTTGTTCATCCACTATGACCTATGCATCTAGATGGCCTATTCTTCGTTCTGTCATGACTAGAGTAGTTGTTTATTTTGATTCTCCTTGCATGAAAGGTTTTAAACCATAAATCTTTTACTTACTGTCAGCAGTGCTCTGACGGATTATAGTTAGACCGTCACATGACTCTGACGGCCTTACGATGAACCGTCACACCGCCTGTTGTACTTAAATTTCTCTGTAATCTCTGACGGCCCAGGATCGGAGCGTTACAACACTCTGACGGCTCCACGATAAACCGTCACAGCCATATGACGCCCCTGTCTTAGACCGCCAGAGTGCTGTGTTCTGTCTATTTGGGATAGAATTGAGAACAGTCAAAGTAGCTTATAAATAAGCCTAGTTATCTAAGTTTTGACCTATCTTCATGAACTTTGAGTTTATAAATTGATTCATGCATGTCTAAAGCACTTTGAGTTATTTTAAGTACATGTTAATTTCATTTGCTAAAACTCTATAGTTTTGTATTGAAAACATGATTTCTAATGATGTATTGACGGAGTTTTATCATGGTTTCACATTCGTTACACATTCTTTCCGTCTATAGAGTCAATTTCTCTAAGTACATGGCATATATTCCGGTATATGACCATTAGTTCACACTTTGCACATAGGAACATATTCTTGGACTTGAGGACCTCTCTATTGGATATTCCTTCCAATGGACTAGGAAATCTGGTTTCAAGGCCTCCGTAATTCTCAGCGAGCCTGGGATTCCCACTAGGACGTCGAGTTAGTTGTACCATTAAAGCCAATTGTTTAGAAAGCACTATCGATGTTTTCTGGTTTTTACTATGTAACGGCCTATTACTCGACCGTCAGGCCCATCTAACGGTCCAGTATACAACCGTCACATATACTGAGTCCAATTTATTCTTTCTGGATTCAGCCCATTCTAACGGTCCAATACTAAACCGTCACGTTCATGTAACGGCCCATTAATTGACCGTCACAATTCCTGAGTACTTTAACTCGAGGTTTGACCTAAGGGTTGATATTTCAAAGTTCCTAGATGGATTATTGATGGTCTAGGACTTGTCATATTGTTCAAGATACTTAATTTTAAATTATGGAAGATAAGGAATGTACTGTTATGCTGTCGAATTGTTTCCATGAGCATAACCTTGTTTTAAGTCATTCTTGATCCCTCGCATTCTTAAATTGAAGCGTTCATTTATTGGAACTTATTGAACTTGTTATATTACTAGCCATATTTATTGCTTGAAACGTGGAAGTAGCTTGATTTATACTTGAAGATGCGATCGAGCACTGATTGTGTTCAAGGGCTCTATGCTAGTCCCCTCGACTGATTGTCGGAAACATACTATTGTAAACCATGGGGTATGATGCTACTGGCGTCGCATTGCGCTCGGAGTACTTTCTTTATAAATAAGTGAAGATCCACGGCTCGTGAAATGAAAATCCACGACACGATATATATACACGTACATGACTTTCTAGCTTGTTACATGATATTCCACAGAAATTCACGAAGTACTTGCTACTAAGTGAAGAGTATATTCTTGATTGTTACATTACTTTCTAGTACATTCTGGTTCATGAAAGGCCATATCAGATTCTTGTTATATTCTTGATAGTTCATACTTACTTATTCTATCTTACATGATCATCTTTGTTACTTTGGTGTAATCGCATGATTGATCGTATTTGCATGATTTTACCTTATTCTTTAGAGCTAAGATGCTAATTACTTTAATAGTGCCTTCATGTTGATGCGAAGATACCTACTGGGCAAGTGTGCTCATTACCTATTTTTCAATCTTTTCAGGAGATGGAAGTGATTCAAATTCAGATTCGAGTTATACAAGTAGCGGGTCCGAGAGCGAATGAAAGTCTTATCAAAATGAGAGTGAAGACTTAGGAAAGTCACTATTGTTTAGATCGAGTCTTTGTAATTTCCTTTTTCCTTGAGTCTGATGGATTAATGAAGTTTGAAAAGTTATTGTATTAGAATAATTTGATTATTAATGAAATAAAGTTGGAGTTTGAGTAATTATTGTGCAATTACATTCTTATGTGTGATTGTCTTGCGCTCTGATCGTTCTTGCTTGAAATAGGCTTACCATACCGGCTGTTCACGATTCCCCGAGTTGGTCTTCCGCTGTAATAAAGGCTCGGGACGTGACAATTAAGTTGGTATCAGAGCCTAAGTCTCAGGACTTAGGGAAAAGAGTCACGTCTTAGGATAAGTCCAAGGCTTAAGGACCCATACCTATGAACTAAGGAAGAAATTTTCTCACCCATGCGAGAATTGCGTAGAGCCCGGGATAAGATAGTTAATTAGTTTTAAGATTTATCTCTTTCTAATTCCATGAGAATTAACAAATTGTTATTTCTCTCAGGTACCTCACTATTACAATGGCTCATCGCATAGATTGGGGTGGCATGCAACAAACGGTTACCGACCTTACTCAGGCATTACAAACTATGGCCCAGGCAGGCGCAGGGGCGAGGGCTGGTGACTTGCATCGTAATTTCTGGAGCTTAAACTCTCTGCGTTTCTACGGTTCTTCTAATCCAGATGAGGCAGAAAACTGGATAGATGTGATGAATCGTATCTTCGATGTTATCCAATGCACGGACAAGGAAAAGGTGCTTCTTGGAACATTTCAACTCAATAAAGATGCACGCACATGGTGGAAGTCAATACCTACACCTCCGGCTGATGCACCTCACACATGGGACGATTTTCTCACTCTATTCCGTGCTAAGTACTTTTCTGAGCATGTTAAAGAAAGAAAGGCTATGGAGTTCACCTCTCTTCGTCAGGGAATGATGACAGTCGCGGAGTATGAACTTCAATTCTCCAGGCTAGCACCCTATGCACCGCATTTAATCAGTACCGATTTATTGAAGGCTAATCGGTTTATGGACGGGTTACGACCCGGTTTCATTCAGCAGCTCGGGACCCAAAACATCCGTACCTATGCGGAGATGGTTCAGCGGGCATATTTATGTGAGAGGACCTTAGAGAAGGTCGAGAAATTGAAAGGAAAGGGAGAAGAGTCTAGCCGACGATCTGATCGGCGTTATAAGAAGGAGAAATTCAGCATCACGGAACCTCATAAAAGCCATGATAATAAGAAAAGATCCAGGAGCAGGAACGATGGAAGTTCCCAGAAGAATAAGAAAGTTAAGGAGGAGAAAGAGCAAGTCTTGGCGGCTTGCACATTTTGCGAGATGTTCGGCCATTCGGCTGAAGAATGTTGCAAGCACCTTGGTGCTTGTCTACGTTGTGGAAACAAGGAGCATCGTATGTCAGATTGCCCCCTTATGAAGGATCAATCGTCTGGTGGTGGACGTAGGAGGCAGGTTCACCTCAACACTGTTCTAGAAGAAGAAGAAGCGCCAAGGATGGTGGGCTTATGGAAGGTACCCTTCAAATTTATTCCCGTCCTGCATTTGTGCTATTTGATATTGGTGCCTCTCATTCTTTTATCTCCACTACTTTTGCAAAAATATTACTAATTGCATCAGTTCCCTTACCTTCAGATCTTGCTATTACCACACCCTTAGGTTCTGGAACAAAGCTTACCGAGTATTATCCTGACAGTGAGGTAATAGTAGAAGGTCACAATCTCCCCGCAAACTTAGTATGCCTTGACATGAAAGGTTATGATGCCATTTTAGGGGTAGATTGGCTTATAGATCATGATGCTGATATTAACTGCCGAAATAGAATTATATCCTTTCGAAAACCCGGTCTTCCAAGATTTTCTTTCCTTGGCATCAAGTATAGGAAACATCCCACTATCATATCCTCTCTTCACGCTTGCAAACTTATCTCGCAAGGATGTGAAGCTTTTCTTACTTCTGTCATTGTTACCGAGTCCAAGGAAATCATCCTAGCAGACATTCCTATTGTAAATGAGTTCCCAGATGTGTTTCC
The DNA here is from genome assembly GCA_022559845.1 of Amorphophallus konjac. Taxonomy (NCBI): domain Eukaryota; kingdom Viridiplantae; phylum Streptophyta; class Magnoliopsida; order Alismatales; family Araceae; genus Amorphophallus; species Amorphophallus konjac. Next base: position 87,508,544 of record CM040129.1, on the reverse strand, counting down.
ACCCGAATTACCCAGCTTACCACCCGAGAGGGAAGTAAACTTCACTATTGAACTCATTCCAAGAGCGGTACCTGTTTCTATAGCCCCTTATAGGATGTCCCCCACGGAACTTAATGAATTAAAGAGGCAGTTGCAGGAACTACTAGACAAAGGGTTCATCAAACCTAGCACATCCCCCTGGGGTGCGCCGGTTCTTTTTGTTAAGAAGAAGGATGGCTCTCTCAGGCTATGCATAGAGTACCGACGACTGAATCAACTCACAATCAAAAATAAGTATCCGTTGCCGCGTATTGATGAGCTCTTCGATCAACTTTCAGGAGCAGAGTATTTCTCCAAGATTGACCTCAGATCAGGTTATCATCAGCTTAGAATTAAAGAAGAAGACATTTATAAATAAGATTTTTGAAGTCGTTATGGTCACTATGATTTTGTGGTGATGCCGTTCGGGTTAACAAATGCCCTAGCAGCATTTATGCAACTTATGAACAATGTTTTCCAGCCATATCTGGACCCGTTCATCGTCGTCTTCATCGATAACATCCTGGTATATTCCAAGACAAAAGATGAACATGAAGGACATCTGAGGATAGCTTTGTAAACACTTAGAGAACATAAACTTTATGCCAAGTTTAACATGTGTGAGTTCTGGCTAAAGGAAGTTTCATTCCTAGGCCACATTATTTCAAAAGAAGGTATCGTTGTGGATCCTTCTAAGGTAGAAGCTGTCAGAAACTGGAGCCGGCCAACGACTATATCAGAAATAAGGAGCTTTCTGGGTCTAGCTGGTTATTATATGAGGTTCATTAAGGACTTCTCAAAAATTGGTGTTCCTTTAACTAAACTCACAAGAAAAGAAAATCCTTTTATCTGGTCAAAGAAATGTGAAAAGAGTTTTCAAAATCTTAAGAATCATCTTACTACAGCTCCTATTCTATCACTACCGGTGGAAGGTGGTGGATTCGAAGTATATACGGATGCGTCTGGCATTGGCTTAGGGTGTGTCCTCATGTAAAATGGAAAGATAATCTGTTATTCTTCAAGACAATTGAAACGTCACGAGGAAAATTATCCCGTGCATGACTTAGAACTAGCAGCTGTTATTTTCGCCTTAAAAATTTGGCGTCATTATCTCTATGGAGAAAAATTCACGGTCTACTCGGACCACAAAAGCTTGAAATACTTATTCTCTCAAAAGGAGTTAAATATGAGGCAGAGAAGATGGTTAGAATATCTCAAAGACTTCGATTTTGCTATTCAATATCATCCTGGCAAGGCTAATGCTGTAGCAGATGCACTCAGCAGAAAACCAATGGGAAAGCTATCAAGTCTTATGATTAGTATGACTAATCTTATTCCTCAATTTGCTCAGTTGAACTTAGATATTGACATGAAGGAAGAAGATTGTTTCATAGCTAATATTCAAGCTGAACCTACATTGATAGAAGATCTGGTCAAGCTGTAAAATGATGATCCCGTATTACTGGAGATTAAAGCCAACATAGAACAAAGGCCGGATTTTTCTATTTCCAATGACGGAAGATTGCTATTTATGGGCCGAGTGTGTGTACCAGATCATGAGGATACGAAGAAACTGATCCTAGAAGAAGCACATAAATCCAAGTACACCATTCATCTAGGTGGTACAAAAATGTATCAAGATCGCAAAAGAAATTTCTGGTGGCCCAATATGAAGAGGGAAATAGCTGATTTCGTGTCTCGCTGTCTCACTTGTCAACAAGTAAAGGCGGAACATTTTAGACTCGCAGGTAAATTACATCTCTTAGATATTCCAACATGGAAATGGGAGAGTATAGGAATGGATTTCATTATGGGTTGATCTAAGACCAGGGGTGGACACGACGGTATCTGGGTAATCATAGACCAATTGACAAAATCTGCACATTTCATACCAATCAAAAGTCTATGGTCTGTGGATATTTTAACAGCATTATACACAAAAGAAATTGTCAAATTACATGGTGTCACTGTCACTATTATATTTGATAGAGATCCTCGATTCACATCATAATTTTGGAAGGGTCTACAACATTCACTGGGGACTAGATTGAATTTTAGCACGGCATTCTATCCATAAACGGATGGTCAGACGGAAAGAACAAATCAAGTGGTAGAAGATATGCTCAGGGCTTGTGCTATTGATTTTAGAGGAAGTTGGCATGATCACTTGCCTCTAGTGGAATTTGCATATAACAACAGTTATCAGGCCAGCATACAGATGGCACCCTTTGAAACTTTATATGGAAGAAGTTGTAGATCACCAATATGTTGGAATGAAATAGGGGAAAAGTGAATTCTAGGCCCCGACATTATCAGGGATTCTTCAGAGAAAATTAAGCTCATTCAAGAAAGATTGCAGGTGACACAAGATAGGAAAAAATCATATGCTGATAATCGAAGGCGCGACTTGGAGTTTCAGGTAGGAGATCATGTGTATCTAAAGGTTTCTCCAAGCCGAGGTATTCGAAGATTTGGTATTGAGGGAAAACTTACTCCAAGATTTATTGGTCCTTTTGAAATTCTGGAAAGAGTTGGTGAAGTAGCTTATCGGATTGCTTTACCTCCACAATTCTCTGAAGTTCATAATGTATTTCACGTCTCGATGCTCAAGAAGTATGTACCTGATCCTTTCCATGTCATCACTTACGACAATCTGGAGATTCATAAGGATATGACGTACGAGCAAACACAAATAAAGATTATGGAACGGGAAGTACGTCAACTAAGGAATAAAGCTATTCCTATGGTCAAAATTCAATGGAAGAAATCATGGCCGTCCGAAGCAACTTGGGAAACGGAAGAAGCCATGCGGAAAAGATTCTCAGAATTATTCAACTGTAAGTACACTCTCCATATAATCCATGAATTTGGGGACCAAATTCTTCTAAGTGGGGGAGGGTGTAGTGCCCCTAGATTTATATAAATAATTTTTAGTTAAATTGATTATAAGGCCCAAGTATGTTGAATAATTAATCCAGCTTTGATAAATAAAACCCAAAAGGTTTAAGGACCAAGCCCATTAAGCTTGGCCCATATTCTAGAAGGTTATTTAGCCTATTCATGAATTTTAAGGATAAATATCCCTTTTTAGATAATTATGTGGATAAAACAAATAAAAGAGTTTGAATTAAGTTGAATTCTGCACACAGTAGCTGCAGCGGTCTATCGTGCGACCGCCACAGGCATGTAACGTGCCAAGAGTCGACCGTCACGCTCTGTCAGTTCTGTGAATGGAAGAAAGAGCAAAAAGATTAGATTTTTGCTTGTCTATCTCGTAGGGATCGAGATGGGAGGACTAGTAAACGTGTTAAGGACTCTCAGAAGTCGATCTAAGCTTTAACAAGGACTCTAGAATTGATCTAATCCACAAAACCCTAGCTAGAACCTATAAATAAACCCTAGTTTTGACCTGCGCGACCCCTACATTGGCTCGCGTGGAACTAAGATAAGGAGATAGTATTTCGGGTAAGTTCTTTAGCACTTTTTATTCTTTATACATAGGACTAATCTTTCTCAAAATTTCGTGCTAGAAGATCAACTACACAAGGAGTTTGAAGCTTCCAAAGTTACTGGTTCGACCATAACGACCCAGGAATCTGAGCGAAAGTCCACTGAAGATCAGGAGATTAGAACACCAAATCGAGGTAATTAGCCTAAGTGTCTTTAGAACTTTCTGTTCCCCTTAGTTTCACCCTCTACCCTCCAAATTTCACGTCCTTAGGTCAAGAGATTGAGGAGTTAGAGCGACGTGAAGTTGTTGAAATTCACAGGAAGGGAAGAACTAGGGCGTGTCTTGCAGTCACAAATTGAAAGTTGAAAGCCCAATAAAGAGATAGGTTATCTCATGAACGGCAAGAATATCATGATAAGAGTAAAAGCCCTCTGGTTTTACTTGATTCCATGCACTGTAGACCATGAATTTCATGTTTTAGTAGGTCTATGCATACATGCATGTCCTTAGCCTAATTGAAAGATAAAAGATACTCTCTTGTTCATCCACTACGACCTATGCATCTAGATGGCCTATTCATCGTTCTGTCATGACTAGAGTAGTTGTTTGTTTTGATTCTCCTTGCATGAAAGGTTTTAAACCATAGATCTTTTACTTATTGTCAGCAGTGCTTTGACGGATTATAGTTAGACCGTCACATAACTCTGACGGCCTTACGATGAACCGTCACACCGCCTGTTGTACTTAAATTTCTCTATAATCTCTTACAGGCCAGGATCGGAGCGTTACAACACTCTGACGGCTCCACGATAAACCGTCACAGCCATATGACGCCCCTGTCTTAGACTGCCAGAGTGCTGTGTTCTGTCTATTTGGGACAGAATTGAGAACAGTCAAAGTAGCTTATAAATAAGCCTAGTTATCTAAGTTTTGACCTATCGTCATGAACTTTGAGTTTATAAATTGATTCATGCATGTCTAAAGCACTTTGAGTTATTTTAAGTACATGTTAAATTCATTTGCTAAAACTCTATAGTTTTGTATTAAAAACATGATTTCTAATGTTGTATTGACGGAATTTATCATGGTTCCATATCGTTACACATTCTTTTCTATCTATAGAGTCAATTTCTCTAAGTACATGGCATATATTCCGGTATATGACCATTAGTTTACACTTTGCACATAAAAACATATTCTTGGACTTGAGGACCTCTCTATTGGATATTCCTTCCAATGGACTAGGAAATTTAGTTTCAAGGCCTCCGTAATTCTCCGCGAGCCTAGGATTCCCACTAGGACGCCGAGTTGGTTGTACCATTAAAGCCAATTGTTTAGAAAGCACTATCGATGTTTTCTGGTTTTTACTATGTAACGGCCAATTACTCGACCGTCAGGTCCATCTAACGGTCCAGTATACAACCGTCACATATACTGAGTCCAATTTATTCTTTCTAGATTCAACCCATTCTAACGGTCCAATACTAAACCGTCACGTTCATGTAACGGCCCATTAAGTGACCGTCACAATTCCTGAGTACTTTAACCCGAGGTTTGACCTAAGGGTTGATATTTCAAAGTTCCTACATGGATTATTGATGGTCTAGGACTTGTCATATTGTTCAAGATACTTAATTTTAAATTATGGAAGATAAGGAACGTTCTGTTATGTTGTCAAATTGATTCCATGAGCATAACCTTGTTTTAAGTCATTCTTGATCCCTCGCATTCTTAAATTGAAGCGTTCATTTATTGGAACTTATTGAACTTGTTATATTACTGGCCATATTTATTGCTTGAAACGTGGAAGTACCTTGATTTATACTTGAAGATGCGATCGAGCACTGATTGTGTTCAAGGGCTCTATGCTAGTCCCCTAGACTGATTGTCGGAAACATACTATTGTAAACCATGGGGTATGATGCTACTGGCGTCGCATTACGCTGGGAGTACTTTCTTTATAAATAAGTGAAGATCCACGGCTCTTGAAGTGAAAATCCACGACACGATATATATACACGTACATGACTTTCTAGCTTGTTACATGATATTCCACAGAAATTCACGAAGTACTCACTACTAAGTGAAGAGTACATTCTTGATTGTTACATGACTTTCTAGTGCATTCTTGTTCATGAAAGGCCATATCATATTCTTGTTATATTCTTGATAGTTCATACTTGCTTATTATATCTTACATGATCATCTTTGTTACTTTGGTGTAATCGCATGATTGATCGCATTCGCATGATTTTACCTTATTCTTTAGAGCTAAGATGCTAATTACTTTAATAGTGCCTTCATGTTGATGCGAAGATACCTACTGGGTAAGTGTGCTCATTAACTATTTTCCAATCTTTTCAGGAGATGGAAGTGATTCAAATTTGGATTCAAGTTATACAAGTAGCGGGTCCGAGAGCGAATGAAAGTCTTATCAAAATAAGAGTGAAGACTTAGGAAAGTCAATATTGTTTAGATCGAGTCTTTGTAATTTTCCTTTTTCTTTGAGTCTGATGGATTAAAGAAGGTTGAAAAGATATTGTATTAGAATATTTTAATTATTGATGAAATAAAGTTGGAGTTGGATTAAATTATTGTGCAATTACATTCTTATGTGTGATTGTCTTGCGCTCTGATCGTTCTTGCTTGTAAGAGGCTTACCATACTGGCTGTTCACGATTCCCTGAGTTGGTCTTTCGCTGTAATAAAGGCTCAGGGCGTGACAGCCTTGCTCAAACCCACGGACCTCAACCTCAGGGTCATGCTCCGCCATGGAGGAACGAGAAGAGCAAGAAGAGGAGGAGGGACTAGCGGAGTCAGAAGACTCAGGGGGAAGAGGAAGCTGACGGATCACCGCTGCCGTGATCTCTGCCAACTCTGCAAAAGCTTCTGCGAGGCACTGCTCTCTCTGATCGCTCCCATGGCGCATGGACTCTCTCAGAATATGAATGCGATGAAGGGAAAAGCCCTAAATGGAGGAGACGTGGAACGCAAGCGTACGCGATATTTATACACCCCAGCGATCCTGGCGGGAAGCGGCGTGACGTTCTGAACTCCAAGAAGGGCCTCCCCGTACCGACTCGAGGGAGACATCATCATATGAACGCCATCAGGACAGCCACATTAAATGGCCCATGCCAGCAAAAGATATCCCCCAATTGAGCCACCAATGCTACCCCATTATGCTTTACTCTCCGAGCCTAAACTTTGGCTCGGGAGTAGGGGGGCATGTGGAGAGGGGTAAAATTAGCAGCCCAAAGACATATGGTCGGGAATGGCCCAAATAGGTCCATTCTCGACCCAAGCATGCCAGACTCCCAAAGTTATAGCCCCCCTTTACGGGCCCACTTTATTTGAAGTCCAAAACTTGCTAGGCCCAATACTTCCTAGGCGGCTTTCGGGCCCGGAAGATCGAGTAACGGTCACTCGGGAGAACCCCAATTAGGGACCGAGTGGAAACTGTCCAACGACACCTCCGTCACCCGGGAAGAGCCCTGAACGAGTGCCCTACGCTCGACCCGGCCGCCGAACGCCTATCTAGGCGAATGTTTTGCCATTAGCCAGAGCAGGGAACTCGAAGGGATAAGGGAGAGTAAAAGTCTTCAGGCCATAAAGAGCCCACGACAATGACGTAACTCCCTTTAGTCCCCCAATCTTCCAAGACTCCTATACGGGGCGAACGCCTATATAAATCCCAGGAAAACTCTCCAGAAAGGTAAGGTGATCCTGAGTACTCAACACCACACTCACTGGTGGAGAGCGATCTCGTGCCCCTCACTCTTTCGCTTACTCCCCTTCCACCTACGCTGTATCAGGCTCACTGACTTAAGCATCAGAGGGATTTCCCCGAGGTCTCAACCCTAGGTTCCTCTTACCCGTTTCCTGCTTTGTAGATCCTCAGTCGTGGTGACGACGACACAGGCTCATCCAGAATCGTGCGGCTCAGGATCCAGCGCGAGATCACCTCTCTTCATATACTTTTGGAAAGGGATATTAACTGGTTTAAAATTCTCCATATTTTTTTAAAAAATGATATATATACTTAAAAGAACAATGAATGTTGATCTTAAGGATTTGAAGGTTAAATATGGAGAATTTTAAAAATATAATGATCAACACCATAATTTTACGGAAGTAGTGCCAAATAACATAGATGTGAAATGGATATATAAAAAGAAGGGAATATTGAGCATAAACGATTGTTAGAATACAATTTGCAAATTTATCATTGTTGCATTTATATGTGTTTATATATCATTAAAATTGATGATATTGTGTAAAAAGACCTAGGAATTGCACTATTTCTACGTGTAAAAAGACCACCTAAATATATGGTGCAAAAAGATTATTCCCCTATATATCTTCTTGCACAATATTGATATTTTTAATGATATGTATGTAAAAACATATACAAGAGTGATAAATCTGTAATTTTTATTTTAGCAATATATAGTTCATATGTAAAAAGCACTCAAAAGAACTCTACTGTAAGACTTGTATAGGAGCCATACTATCTTATCTGACATGAGGAGTAATGGATGGATTGTGAACTTTATTTAATGTTGTGGTGATGAAGCATAAAATCTTTAAAAGCTGGCAATTAATTATCATTAAGTGGTGTTGGGCGTTTCCTTTTCATCTAGAGGCAAAGAAAGAAATTAACAAAATGGGGAGTAGGAAAGAAGACTAACACTGGCAGTGGTAGAGATGGAGGGTGAACGTGGAGAGGGTCAAGAGGGGAGAGATACAACTTAAGATGGTCATGGATGGCCTATCTTAAATTTGTGGCTAACAGATTTTACATTAAGAGATATCACAAAGAGCAGATTCAACGCTAATTAACGAAGAAAAAGATTTAATGGTATATATATATATATATATATATATATATATATATATATATATATATATATATATACCGAACACATCATAGATGGAAAATGGCAAGAAATTCCCTTATTCCAAAATTATATGGTAGTACAGACAAGTGCATGGTCAAGAAGATATTTTAGCGAAACTTTGATAGTATAGTTTATCACCGGGACATATATATTGGGAAATATTTTTGAAAAAAATGCAGATGTATTAAAATCGATTTTGTGATGCATTTAAGAGGGAGACAATTTAATTAAAACCGTTACTAGATGTTTTACCGTCTCATTTGGGGTATTTAAAATGAGGGATTGATTAGGTTCAATAAATTTAGGGATTTGATGTCTTGATCAGATCAATGCAATCAATTCGGCAACACATAAAAGAAAATGATTGAAAGATTTTTGACGAGTTTCCTGTGGGACACATCCTCAAGGATCAAAGCTACTTCGACTATTCTTCAGCTTCTCCGTCACTTTCTTCTTCAAATGCCCACGCAGTCAAGGAAGGAAGGGAGCCCATAAATGCCGTATGGCTTCTTTCTAACGTCAAGCTCACCAAGAACAAAAGCGTCAATACCCCCACCATGCACGGCTCTCTCTCTCTCTCTCTCTCTCTCTCTCTCTCTCTCTCTCTCTCTCTCTCTCTCGAGTTGATAGTTATTTCTGGGATAAATCCAGAAAGCATTAATGAAAATGGATCTATCTCTATTCACATGGTCACGATATCTAACCAGTCTACAAGAAAATCCAGAAAATATTAATGGACGGATCCACCAAGCTTCTTTATTGCCATGGACCGTACATGTATAACCAGCATGTTCTTATGTTTGTCAAGTTCGAATTATACATTTCTGTTGCCGAGGGTTGCATTTGTATTCGAGATTTTTAGTTGTACTCCCTAAAAAAGATCGATATTAATTAGGAAAAGACCTCTCTCAACCACCTGTTTAGTTAAGAGTCCCCATATTCTTCTTCCTTACACGAAAAAGCCCATGCTGTCTCTCTCCATAAGATAAAGTCTGATTAGATTAACCTAACCATATTCCAATCTAACCTAGAAAGTGAAAAAGACTCTCTCTCCATAAGATAAAGTCTGATTAGATTAACCTAACTATAGTCCAATCTAACCTAGAAAGTGAAAAAGACTGTAATACCCATGTGTTAAGTGAGTGTACATAGAGAGAGATAGAGGAGTTGAGGGCACCGAAGGGGGAGACTCTCTCCGGCTCCTGCACACCTAGGTGGAGAGAGAGAGAGAGAGAGAGAGAGAGAGAGAGAGAGAGGAGCCCCTCCAATCCTGGCACACCTAGGTGCACAAAGAGAGAGTGAGAGTGAGAGAGAGAGAGAGAGAGGAGCGGAGTGTGTCGGAGGGGAGCCCCTCCAATCCTGACACACCTAGGTGCACAAAGAGAGAGAGAGAAGGGCATCGTCATACCTCTCCTCCTTGATGGAGAGGTTGAGGAGACCGAGTAGGGCATACTCGTCGCACTCTGGCCTGTTGGCCCAGAGCATTGCGACAAGCGGCTTGATGGTGTCTGCCAGCCGCTACTGATCCCTCGAGGACATCTTCGTTAGTCGCTCGCTTGGGCCATGGCCACTACTGGACCCCTATGAACCTGGGGGCTGGCATTGTGCCCGTCGATCGAGGAAGAGTCCTTGGGAGCTTTTGTCTCTTATGGGGGTTCTTCGAAATGGAAGATTTGTGGATGGTGCTGGCACTAGTATTGGAGGGAGGGAAGATCTAGATCTCCCCAATCACTAGTTTCTTAGAAGTGGTAGCCACCATTCTCTTCGTTGCCCTACCAGAGCTAGCCCGACCATCATCCTCGTCATCGGATGAGTCATTCGTCAAGTCAAGGTCAAAGTAGAGGATGTGGATCTTCCTAACAACCTGGGGATTGATGCTCCACTTGTGGGATTTGAAGTGATAAGGAGAGGGAGAGGACACAAGATGGCAAGAGAGAGTGGGAGACTGATAGAGGGGGGAGGGGGGCACTAGTGGGGGTCTCCCCTTCCGACACCAGGACCCCCAACTAGTGGGGTGGAGGTGCATAGAGAGAGAGGGGGGCAGGCGTGAGAGGGAGTGAGAGAGTAGGAAGGCAATTAAGAGGGAAAGAGAGAGGTGGGGAGGGTAAAATAGGAAAAAACTTAAGGGGAGTGGCATATGAAATATTCTCAAAAATGGGATGGCATATTTCACTTTTCGGATAGGATATTCAAACTATGGATTCAATTATTCCAGTTGAAATTAGAAAAGTAATATCACCGGCCTTGTTGACCCCATATCCAGACCAAGTCATATGGTGTCTAACATGTAATGGGACCTACTCGGTTTCTTCGGCATATAGAAACATGATGCACTCTCAAACGTCATAGTTGATGGAGATGAATCCAAATTGGAATTGTATATGGTCCCAATGGATTCCAACCAAAATTTCAATTCATATATGGAAGGTATTCTTCAACTGTCTGCCCACTGATCAAAATATTCAGAACTCAAGAATTCCAATATGCTCTAAATGTAAATGCTGTCAGGAACATTCAGTAGAGAACAGTGACCACTTATTTGCTAAAAGTGATTGGGCTGTGGCCATCTGGTCTTTTTTTCAATCTAAAGGATTGGAGACCGGAGGCAGCATAATCAGAGATTTTAATCATTCAAGCAATACAAAATGCCTCAGGCAAATCTCTTTTTGGACTCTTCACAATTGCAGTGATTGGTTACAGTCTGTGGGAAATATGGACTGCAAGAAACTCTGCTACTCACGAGGATAAAATTTCAAAGCAACATAGCATGATACACAAAATCTTATCATAGGTTAAGCAAACCCTCTCCCTTTCCAAGCTTCGGGAAGGAAAGTATAATAGAAAGGAAATTCTTTCTGCATGTGGTATTCAGTTTTCTGCTAACAATGGGCCAATGGTGAAAATCATTAAATGGCAGCTACCACCATGGCCATATCTAAAATTGAACACAGATGGCGCGTCAAAGCAGTCTGCAGTTTCAGGTGGTGGTGGTGTAATAAGGGATACCCATGGTTCTGTTATATTTGCTTATTCTCACTTCTACGCTTTATGGCTGAAGCTAGAGCACTTATGGATGGTTTAAAATACTTGAGAACTATCACTTCCCAGTCGAGCCAAATTGAATGTGACTCACAGATTTTGGTCCAAGTTATCAAGAAAAAGATTCCATGCCCCTGGGAGATTCTAATATTTGTGAGGCAAATTCGGACCCTTCTTTCAGCAAATGATTTAATTACTCATATCTTTCGTGAGGCTAATAAAGTGGCAGATTCTTTAGCAAAATTTTCTTGCAATACAAAATGTAATCTCTTTTTTTCTTCTCAGCAGCAACTTCCAAGCCATATTAAAGGTGCTGCCCGGTTGGATAAGCTAGGCATGCCTAGCATTCGATTGATGTAATTCTTTATATCTTTCATTATCAATAAAATTTGCCTCCTAGCTGTGCATTGGACCCCCCAATGTACCTAGGCAAGGTTTTAGATAAAAAAAAATATTCCACTTTTCGGACGGTTGCTAACTCGAGAGATTTTTTTACCAAGTATTTAAAGAATTTGGGGGTTTTAAACTAAATAAGTAGATTTTGGGGTCTTGTCCTAATATTGATCTTTTTTATGGGCTAAAAACTAATAATCCATGTCTATTTTTCTTCCCCTTCTTCCGAGTAAAGTATTGGGATATTATTGATCCTCTATTTCTTATCTAACAAAGGTTGCCGCGGATACTATAAGCTAACAAAAAAAATTGTAAGCTAGGTGTAAAATAAAATATAAATAAGAATTGGAAAAATGAATATTAGTATTTTATACTCAAATGATATTATAAAGGTTGGCATCTCACAGCTTCTCCAGCCCGTTGGGTGGCCTAGACATTTTGATGAAGGGAACTGATCACGCCTTAGCTAGAGGATCTATCACCATAAGAAGAGGTTGTGCATGCTATAATTCTCTAACTTTTATTTTTCATGAAATGAAGATACATGGTCTAGGCGGACTAGGATATAGAGCATGAGAAAGGGAGGAGGAGGCTCTTGCACAAAGCCTAAGAAAGGGAAGGATAGGGTCGTCGTTGACTACTAGTTGAGCTTCAAAATTAGGTCATCTGGTGCAGGTGGACCAATGGAGTTGAGGGTTGCGTCGGGTGTACTCAGAGGCACTTCAGAAGAACTTGAGTTGTGCCAATGACGATAATAGCTCGAGGTGGCCGGTTGGAAGCACAGGTTTTCTGCCATAGCATTGGATGGCAGGCTGTGGAGAGACTCGTGCACTACGGGGCTGCAGTTCTTTGGGGCTTTGTAAGGGAAAGCTTAAATGGCTAGTTAGTGAGTCTCCTAAGAGGAAAGACTTAGGGGCTTGTACTTGGTTGACGGAAGCTTTTGTGGTCAATGCATGGATCTTCATGGAGGAGAGACCTAGCCGGAGACGTCGAGCAATGGTGGAGTGAGATGAGGGCCACTCCCTAGGTGCATTTGAGGCAAGGGATTAAGTAGTCATCACCGTCTAGGTGCGGCCGTGCGTCTCCATCTGGCTGTTGGTGGCAAGGATGCTTCACATTCAATGGCGTTGTGACTGGCAACATAAAAGCTTCCAACCATGGTCCTAAGAGGACCTTGCCAGGCTTCTCCCTCGAGCCGCTCAAGGGGACCACCACCATGAGAGGATCGTGTCAAACTTCTCCCTGCAAGGAATGTTCTCACCAAGGTGTGGATACCCCGGGAGAACCCTCCGATGCTCAAGTCAGTAGGTGCTTTGGTGAAAGGAGAAAGGGCTCTAACGAGTGGGGGACATCCATGGTCTGCCGCAGTAGCCTGGTGGAGGTAGAGGAGAAGAGGGCGAGCTATTGCTGGGGTGGCTTTGCTTTTAGGTGATCTCATGGAGAGAGGGCTTTTCCATATGGACTACACTTTTCTTCTTTCCCCTTTAGTGAGCTTCCCTCTATGTAAGGGACGAAAGGCACGGTGTTCACCTTGTGTTGTGTTTTCTCGAATTGCATTGCGTACTTTGAGGAGGCCGTAGAGACCTCCTTATATATAAGTGCAAGTATGTCAGTGATGGTTTCGTACCCATAGAGGCTACCTAGAGCTTTAAGCCTGAAAGGACTATTTGGGGCTACTCTCCTAGAGCGTATCATGACATCGTAAAGGAGGGTGGATCTGCTGATGCGGGTAGACTATGTTGGGGTGCAAGGTACGGATCCAGAGGGGGGGTGAATGAATCCTTGTTAAAAAATTATTACGGAATTAAAAAACTCGGCGAAGTTAAAGATAATCAATTAAAAGATGCAGAATGAGTAGGTCATATACTAAGCAATAATTCTGACCGAAGCAAAACCAAATACTTAGCATGCACACAGACTGATATAACGTTGGATACAATTCATCACACTGAATGGAGAAAGTCTTACAACAAATGAATCAGTACTTAATTGGTGTGCAGACAGATTTATGGCTCAATCAAAAGGATGTTCTATTTGCAGCTCACCCTCAAACACTTAGCCAGGACCAACCACTATGCGAAATCTAAGTGCTATAAGATGAAGACCAGTATTAAATTCCACAGCTAAGAACTCACTGACTCTATCTTAAGTACTCAGTACTTAGAAACACCTTAGAAGAAGAAGCAAATTAAACACGTATAATCAAGAGCACATCGTGCTTCACCACACAACCATTCTACCCTGTGAAGGAGGTAGAAGATATGGAAATTATAGACACTCGCAAACCACGATGTACACAGAATTTTAGATGGTTCGGTTTGCTACCACAGACCTACGTCCATCTCCCACTCAAACCCGAGTGAGGCTTCTGCTGACTCACAGCTTGCTACACCGCTGAGCAACACAGCTTGCTTCCGCAGAGCATCACAGCTTGCTACACCGCTGAGCAACACAACTTGCTGTCCAGAGGAGCCAATCCTCTGCAACGCTGACACACAGCTTAATTAAAACCTGAAATGGAAAAACAAGGAACGAAAATGAATATGGAAAGATATTGCTCTCGCATGAGAAACTTGGCTTAGATCTGATCCAGAGGCCAACACTGACCTGATCTTCATAGATTTTCTTGAACTCTCACAATCTCCTTCTCTCTGTGAGCTGCTCTCAATTTTCTTTTCTTCTTCTGGCTCTCTTTCTCTCTCTTAGACTCTTCTGATCTCACACTCACTCACTAGCTCGCCTTCTTCTCTGTTCTCTCTTGCTCACTCTCTTTCTTTTTCTCTGCTCACTCTCTCTTTTCCCTCAAACTTCTTCTAAACTTTCGATACTCTATTTTTTCCTCCTTCTCCTTCTTCTTCCTTCAGCGAACTCTCTCTCTTTCTCAACACTCTAACTCTGACTCTTCTCACGAAACTTTCTGGCTCTCGTACTCTTCTGCTCTTCTTTTGATCTTCCCTTAATTCCCACTTTTATGTAAGAATTTGAGCGCTCGATCGCCTTTTATAGAGCATGAGTATTATGGACCCACAAGCTGAGCTCTTGATTTTGGGTGCGTGGAGAACACGTTCCCACGCACTTCTAAAGTCCACGTGTCATAGGCAGAGAATAAGACGATCCACGTGGCAGGCTTTTAGAACATCTTCCTACCTTGGATCACATGCCTTAAATCAGCTTTACTTTGTTGGTTTATGCCAACGTCTCCTTGGATTTGGTGTGTACCACGTGGGGTATAGGACCCACATGGGACCATCGGTGCTTGGCAGCCCAACCCGCCACATGGATTATGGGGTCCATGTGCGAAGCCCCTCATGTCCGCCCACAGCATGATAGTGTGGGGCTCTGCACTGCCATAAGGAAATACGGTCTAACCTTCGCTACTAGCTCGAGCTTTTAGCGCAATGGTAGGGGCTTGATCCTGTAAATTGGTAACAGAGTGAGGTCGCGAGTTCAAATCCCAGGTGCCGCTGGGGGGGAGATTGTTGGTTTATGCCATCGTCTCCTTGGATTTGGTGTGTACCACGTGGGGTATGGGACCCACGTGGGACCAGTGGTGCTTGGCAGCCCAACCCGCCGCATGGATTATGGGGTCCATGTGCGAAGCCCCTCATGTCCGCCCACAGCATGATAGTGTGGGGCTCTGCACTTCCATAAGGAAATATGGTCTAACCTTCGCAACTAGCTCGAGCTTTTAGCGCAATGGTAGGGGCTTGATCCTATAAACTAGTATCAGAGCATGCAGATATGCATTGACTTGAGTGTGGAGAAGAAAAGGTATGCACAGAGTTTATATAGTGTTAGACAAAGACATGCACCGACCGCTACAGAGAAATGCAGGGACCTTATATGCTCAAGACAAAGTTTGCACCGACGAGTTCTCCCCATTGCAAAGTATGCTTATCCCCATTGCAAAGTATGCACCAACTTGGTGGTGAGACATATACCTATGTTTAATGGGGAGATGTTGCACACATAATGTAACATTCATCATTTGCATCATCAATTGTAACTCTTGTCAGATGTTGCACACATGGTGTTTTACATGCTTATTTCTGACTGAGCTATTCTGGTGAATGTTCATGAACTTTCATATGGTATTTCATAATCATCATGATGAATCTATTACAATGACTCATAATATTTCCATCATCAAAAATGGGAGATTGTTGTGTCCTCTGTGGTTCTGGAGTTTTGATGATGACAAATATTATGTCTCATTATTGTTGTGTCCCCTGTGGTTCTGGAGTTTTGATGATGATAAATATTATGTCTCATTATGTTTTCATGTACATCCTTGATGATATAATCCTGATGTATTATGAGAAAATGTCAGAATAGTTTTAAGAATGACTCACGAGTCATCAAAAGGAAGTCAACCCAAGTCAAAGTCAACTCATTGACAGGTAAGGTCAATGCACAGTCAGATCAGGTATTGTTCTGTCTAATCTCAGATCTGTGCATATGTTAATGCTTGTACAGAAATGTTGGTCCATGTGTTAAGTCCATGCACATAGAAGGTCAACGGCAGTCTTCATTGTGTTAGAAAAGTCCAGGCATTTCACTGTTCACATGAACATATGAAGTCGGTGCTAGTTCTGTAGCACTTCATGGAGGTCGATGCAC
This sequence comes from Amorphophallus konjac, assembly GCA_022559845.1. Lineage (NCBI taxonomy): Eukaryota > Viridiplantae > Streptophyta > Magnoliopsida > Alismatales > Araceae > Amorphophallus > Amorphophallus konjac. Next base: position 87,492,122 of record CM040129.1, on the reverse strand, counting down.
GTCATCTTATCGAACACTTTGTGTGCATGTCATGTTAGTGTGCATAGCATTTTCATCGAGCAGCTTGTGAGCATGGTACATACTTTGCACTGGGCAGATAACATCGGTGCACTTCTTCGTCTTCTACGCCCAAGGTCTGTTCATATCTTGTTTCTTAGCTTGTGTGTTCACACAACTGAGATCGCTGCAGATTTTTGTCTACAGCATATACATTCGGTGCATGTTTTGGCCAAACGAATATAGGGTCATTGCAATATGGTAGGTAAGTGCATGTTCCTGTGTATGCACATCTCATATCAAGGTTAGTCCATTCATACACTCGGTGCATGTTTAGGTCCATGCATATTACACCAGTCTTGCGTCTCTTATTACGTCTCATGCAATTGTGTCTTTTGTTGCGTCTCATATTGCGTCATATGCTCAGCTGTGTCTATGGCTGCGTCTCTCCTGCGTCTTAGCACACCCAGTGTCAGTGCACTTCTACGTCTCATGCACAGTCTCATGCACTAATGGTCTTGCGTCTCTGTTAGCGTCTCATCCATTTGAGTCTCAGATTGCATGAAGTCGGTGCAAGTTTTCAATTTCATCATGACCACGGTCGGTGCAAGGTTTGGTTTCAAAGGATCAACGTCGGTGCATTCCTGTCTTTACCTACGTTTGAGATACACAATGTCTGTGCATTCTTTGCCTCGGTGCAAGGTTTGGTTTGCACCAAGTCGGTGCAACTTTTGGTTAAACGTAGGTATAAGTCTCACCACATAGTCGATGCAAATCACTATAGCTTTGGTCTGTGCACATTTTACTCCATGCATATAAAAACTCGGTGCAATACACTATTGTTGCATCTGAAGGTCCGTGCATATAGAAACTCGGTGCAATACACTATTGCTGCATCTCAAGATCCGTGCATATAGAAAGTCGGTGCAATACACTGTGCATGTTCGTATATGTCCGTCAGCATACGAACTCGGTGCAAGTCACTATAGATCTCGGTGCATGGCTAAAGCCTATTCACAGTCGGTGTAGGTTTTTGTCTTAGACATATTATAGTCGATGCAAACTTTGCACTGAGCTCTTCTCTATTCTAGGTCTGTGCATATGTCTGTTTATGCATTTCACGGTCAGTGCACATCTTGTTTAATTAAGCCTAAGGTCTACTCTTCCACGTGATGAACTCTAATTTTCTGCAAGTGATTCTAAACGATACTCTGTCTTTTGCAGGAACAATTTCGTTCGCAGTAGAGGCACGTGATCTCTGAAAAGGTAGAAGGCTGGCTCGTGGATAAAGGGAGAAATGATAGGCACGTGATCCGAGAAAAGGAAGCTTCTATTCCCTAACATGTGGACCAATGGAATGTCAGTAGGGTTCTGTTGCTTGATCCTTACGGAGCCCCTGCTCCTATATAAGAATACCTTACCCTTCAAAGAAGGGTGCTGGTGCTGAAAGGAGTGCCGCCAGAGAGAAGAAGAAAAGAAGAAAGAGAGTGAGAGCTGAGAAAGAAGAAGAAGAAGGACCAGTGAGTGAGTAGCAAGAAAGAAAGAGAAAGGAAGAGAGAGAGCCAGAGATTGAGAAGAGAAGAGGAGAGGAGAGAGCCTTCCCTGAAGATCTGTTTAGTCTGTTCGTGGATCAAATCCAGAACGACTATGCTCATTGGAGGTTACTATTTTTTCTTTTCCTTTGTTTATTTTTTGGTTTCCCTTTTCCATTTCCATCTTTGTTCTTTCGATCCTCTGGTTTGAGGTCGGGTTCCTCCTGTGGACTCAGGAGAAGGGAGACGTAGTCTCCGGTTGCAAGTAGTGGTGTGCTACTTGTGGGTTTCCCTCCAGTTTGGAGGAAGGGAGGATTGGTCCTCCGGTTGTTAGTGACTGGGTGTCACTAGTGGTTCCCCTCTGGTGTTGGAGGAAGGGAGATTCGTCTTGTGGGTAGCAAGTCCAAGTGCCAAGTTTCTGTGGGTTGCCGAACTTGGTTTGAGGGATTTGTCTCCCTCGGTTTGTCAAGTTGTTAGGCAGCGTCTGTTGCAGACTGAGTCCGTTGTTCTTGCGTTTGCAAGGGAAGCCTCACTCAGGTTTGGAGTGAGGGGTGGACGTAGGCAGACTGGAGGTCTGGTCGAACCACCTATAAATTCTTGGTGTTCAGTGGTTTGCTTTTGCGCTGTACTCCATATCTTCTACCACCCTTCGCAGGATGTTTTATGAGCGCTATATGGTTGATGGTTGTCTCACTTGACTCGTTTATTAGCCTACATCGTTATTTGGGTTGTACAGTGAGCTTGCGTACCCTTGCTCTTATCTGCTGTTATCATCTTCCTCACTGAGTTAGAAGTTTGATTGGTTGACCAGTTTGGTGACTGAGTGTTACTTAGTTGGCAATATTTTATTTTCGCAATAGTTTTTGAAAGGGGATTCATTCACCCCCCCTCTAAATCCGTGCCTCGCACCCCAACAAGTGGTATCAGAGCGGGTCTCAGATTCATCAGATCCAACGATCTCCCCATTAAACGTTTAATGACAAATGTGAAGACATGGCTAGACATAGAACGTATCAGTTGACTGGAAGAGCAATTCAGTTTGACCAAAACAGATAGTGAAGAAATAGATAATAGCCATACAGATCAAAAGTTTGATTTATTCGCTCCCCCTCACTAAATGCAATGAGTAATTTTTTTTTTTAATTTTTCAATATGATGATATGCAATCATATAAAGTCTGTGCATACCTTTTCTTCTCCACACTCATGTCTTTGTCTAAGTATGCAAACGTAGTTATATGTCTCACCACGAAGTCAGTGCATACTTTGCAATGGGGAGAAGCATACTTTGCAATGGGGAGAACTCGTCAGTGCAAACTTTGTCTTGAGCATATAAGGTCCATGCATTTCTCTGTAGCGGTCGGTGCATGTCTTTGTCTAAGGCTATATAAAGTCTGTGCATACCTTTTCTTCTCCACACTCCAGTGCATATCTACATGCTATTCCCATTGCAAATAAACGTAGGTGTTGCATTTTGTGTTTTGATGATGTCAGAACAATATAGTTTATTTTGTTAGTCAATGCATTTTTATGCACATGACTTTTTGCTAAGTAACCTGAGATCTTAGCATGTTATCCAACTCTCTGTGTGCAAGCCATTTCAATGTGCATGGCATTTCATCGAACAGCATGAGGTCGGTGCTATTTTCAGTCTTAGCGTCTCTCTCTCGCCTGCGTCTCATACACACTTTTATTTACGTCTCATACATATTCTCATGTTAGCGTCTCATGCACCAATGGTCTTGTGTCTCTGTTACCGTCTCATCTATTTGAGTCTCACATTGCATGAAGTCGGTGCATTACACTGTATCAGGTCAGTGTCTAGGCAAAACACGGTCGGTGCAAGCTTTGACTTATGCATATTTTTTTAATATTGGAGCAGGTTTTGAGTCTGTGCATATTTTACGCTACCTTAAGACTGTGCATATCCCTGTGGCAATGCAATTGAAGTTGGTGCATTTCTAGCCTACACATTTCATGTTCGGTGCTATCTCCTGTAGCACTGCATTTCAAGGTCCATGCATGTTCTCCTTCTTGCAGATGAAGTCCATGCAACATCTAGGTCCATGCATCTTTTATGTCTGTGCACATTCACCTTGTGTTATACAAGGTCCATGCAACATTCAAGTAGGTGCAACTCTTGGTTAAACATAGGTATATGTCTCACCACCAAGTCGGTGCATACTTTGCAATGGGGAGAAGCATACTTTACAATGGGGAGAACTCGTCAGTGCAAACTTTGTCTTGAGCATATAAGGTCCGTGCATTTCTCTGCAGCGGTCGGCGCATGTCTTTGTCTAAGGCTATATAAAGTCTGTGCATACCTTTTCTTCTGCACACTCAAGTCAGTGCATATCTGCATGTTATATAGAAGGTCAGTGCAAGGTCCATGAACTCTTTAGCCTCATCTATATATGTCAATGCTCTTTCTTGTCTGACTGCATTTTGACTATGAATTTGTCAATATTCGATAAACCCTCTCCTTTTACAGGGAACAATCTCGTTCGCAAAAAGAGGCACGTGACCTCTGAAATGGCAGAAGGCTGGCTCGTGGATAAAGGGGGCGAGTGAAAGGCACGTGATCCGAGGAAAGGAACATTCTCGTCCAACACGTGGACCAATGGGGTTTCAGTAGGCTCTTTTGCCTCATCCATATGGAGCCCCTGCTCCTATATAAGGATACCCAACCCTTCGAAGAAGGGTGCTGGAGCTGCTAAGGGCTGAAAGCTAAAAGATGTCGTCTGTCTCCATCTAAAAGAGAGTTTCCAGGAGCAAGAAAGAGAGTGAGAAACCCAGTTCAAGTGAAGATAAAAAGAGAGAGAAGTTCCTGAGAGTAGCCAGTCGTTTGAATCTATTTATGCTTCTTTGAAGCTACATTCTCCTGTGTTTTCTCGTTTATTGTTTTTCATCTTTGATCAGAGTATTATCGCTGTGTTTCAAGGTTCCCTCTGGTGTCGAGGAAGGGAGATAGTGTCTCCGGTTTGCAAGTGACAGGGGTGTCACTTGTGGGTTCCCTCCGGTCTGGAGAAGGGGACTGAGTCTCCGGCTGCTAGTAACGGGGAGTTGCTAGTGTTTTCCCTCCGGGTTGGAGGAAGAGAGGAGCATGTTCCTCTGGTCAAGCTGTGAGGCAGCCATTGTCCCAGACTGAGTCTACTTTTCTAACCTGTGCTAGTGGAATCCTCGTCCGGTGTGGACGTGGGGTGGACGTAGATTGCAGTGGGCAATTGAACCACCTAAAAACTCTTTTGTCTCCTCGTGTGATTGTTACTTTTCCTTCTGGAGATTTCTGATTGTTGGTTGGTAGAGGTTGCCATCTACGTTGGCTTCTTTGACCCCTCATGTGCTCGATCAATTAGCTGTCTATTACCGATTGCTATCTTGGCGTTCATTTCATGATGAGCATATGTTCCTATCGAGTGTGAAGTGCTTTGCATCTTATCTCTCGAGTCATATAGCGTGATTTTCTAATCTGAGATTAAAATTGGGGTGATCTATTCATCCCCCCCTTCTAGATCACTTCATACTAATTCTATCAATTGGTATCAGAGCAGGTTACCCAACATGTGGTCCAACGACGAGGGTAATTCTAGATCTGGCAATCCTTGCAATTTCATAGTTGAGGGACAATCTATTAGCCGTCCCCCTTTCTTTGATGGTAACAATTATTTTTATTGGAAAAATAGGATGGAAGTCTTTCTGAGGGCACAGAGCCACGAACTCTGGAGAGTGATCACCACAAGACCATACGATCTTCACCTAATGAAGATGCATGGACAAAGGATCACATCATGCTTTCAACAGTCAACTGGTCGGCTCTAAACATAATCCAATGCGCAGTTCATCCAGACGAGTACGCTAGGATATCAGCCTGCAACACAGCCAAGAAAATGTGGGATGAACTTGAGCTCATGTATGAAGGTACATCCCAGGTCAAAGCTACGAAGGTAAACATGCTAACTTCTAAGTATGAATTGTTTAAAATGAATTCTGAGGAGACTATTACCGAAATGTATGCTAGGCTGACGTTGATCACGAATAGCCTCAAGGGTCTAGGGAAACAGATCCCAGAAGCGGATCTCATTAGAAAAATCCTCATGTCATTGACTCCCTTATGGCACACTAAGGCCACTGTCATAGAAGAGTCTAGGGATTTGTCTAAGATGACTGTCACCGAAGTAATCGGATCCCTGATGACTTATGAAATCAACCTAAAAGGGAATGTTGAAGAAACAAGTAAGAAGAGCAAGAACATTGCTCTCAAGGTGTCTCGAAGTGGGAGTGGTAGTAGCAGTAGTAGTAGTGGTGAGGAGTTTAAAAACTTCTCAGATCTAGATCAAGAGGAGCAGGCCTTACTGACTCGCAGATTTCAACAGTTCTTGAGATCCAAGGGCAAGAAGTTTAGGAAAAGAATTTCTCAATGATCTGGTAGGAATTCTACCTCTAAAACTAGCAAATACAAGTCTACTGACAAGATGGCTTGCTTTCATTGTCACAGGCCTGGTCACATGAAAAGTGACTGCCCAGAACTCCAGAAGAAGAACATCAAGGTGCAGAAGAAGAAGTCCAAAGCTATGGTATGCACCTGGAGTGATGAGGAGGATGATGTCGAAGGAAATTCATCTAAAGAAGAAGAGGAAAAACTGTGTCTGATGGCCGACTCAGACACTGAGGTAAGCAACCCTTTTGAACACTACACTATAGATGACTGGGAGGACGCTTATGCTGATTTACTTATTAAATTTAACTGTCAAACAAAAGACTACAAAATGCTAAAGAAAAAATTAAATAGTGTAGTCGAGGAGGGAACGTGTCTGAAAGAAGAAAATGAGGTACTGAAGAAAAAATTGGAAGAGTTAAGCTCCTTGGAAAGTGAGAATAAAAATCTCCAAGATCATCTTGAACAAGCTAACAAGAGTCTGGATGAATTCAAGATAAGATTTCAAGAAGTGAAAAAGGAAAATGATCTTGCTTCTGAAAAATATGAAGCTGTGAAAATAGCCAACATAGAGATACAGAAAATGAGTGAAACTCTGAAAAAGAATCTTGAAGATAAGCAAGATACACTGGAAAAATTTGTGCAAGGAATGACTAATCTGGACACACTGCAAGGTATGAGGGTTAATTTCAACAGGGAAGGATTAGGATATAATCCCACCAATAAACGACCATTTGAGTTTAAAACTACAACATTCTATTCAGAAAAGGAAAAGGATAAGCTGGACACCCCATCCAGCTCAAACAGCAAATCCAAAGAATCTATAAAAACAAATTTCACTCCACCAAGAAATATCAATAGAAATTTTCATGCTAAGGATGCAAAGCATCAGAGTAGCAAGACTACTCCTTCAAGGAACCCGGGTGTCTACATATCAAACCCTGCTCATTTCAGGAAAGTGAATCATGGCAACAATTGGAATGCTCCAACACAATGGAGTCATTATAGGGCACCCATTCAAAAATGGAATCACAACATGAAAAATTGGGCTTACACTAAACCCTCACAAAGGTTCCCCGATCGAAAAGGTTCTGGAATAACCCTCAGAGAAAAACATATAATTGGAACAACTCACATGCAGCTAAAAATAAAATTCATCAAAAACCAAGAACCAGAGTTAATAAAACTCTACAAGCTGAAAATAAAAATTCTGTTCACAAGAAGGGAACCAGACAGCTCTGGATTCCTAAGATTGTCTTGGAAGGAATGAGTAACTTCTTTGGACCCAACTTTTCTTGGGTTCCAAAATTTTCTCGTGTCTGATTTGATTGCAGGTTGGTCTGGCAACCGAACACAATAGATGGTACCTGGATAGCGGCTGTTCCAGGCACATGAAAGGTGACAGGTCCAAGTTCAGTCAATTGGAAATGAAGATGGGAGGTATGGTTAAATTTGGAGGTAAGAATAAAGGTAAGATCATTGGAATAGGACAGTTGGTAAGTCTCCTTCTAATGTGATTGAAAAGGTTTTGTTGGTAGATGGTCTACAACATAACCTGATTAGCATCAGTCAGCTATGTGCCAAAGGTCAGAGTAGTTTTTGACAATAATGCATGCAAAATCTTTGAAATGAATTCTGACAAAATCATGTTTTTAGGACATAGGGTGAATAATGTCTACACGATAGACCTTAATAAGAATACTGAAACTAATCTCTGTCTTTCTGCTGATTCAGACAATAATGCTTTTAACTGGCATAGGCGTTTAGGACATGCTAGTTATAGCACGTTAAATAAATTGGTGAAATTCGATCTGGTTAGAGGTCTGCCATAAATAAAATTCAACTCAATTTCAAAAATCTGTGATGCCTGTGCTCTAGGCAAACAAACCCGTAAGTCATTTAAACTGAGATCTGAGCCATTGTCTTCTAGACCAATGGAATTGCTTCATATGGACCTTTTCGGTCCTACTAGAACTCAGAGTCCAAATGGTAGCAGGTTCGGCTATGTGATCATTGATGATCATTCTAGATTTTCATGGATCTTTTTCTTAGCAAATAAAAATGATGCTTTTCAAAAATTCAAACAGTTTTTCAATAAGAACAAACAAGAAGGAAAACATAATATCTGCTCAATTCAATCTGACCATTGAGGTGAATTTGAAAACTCTATGTTTTCTGATTTTTGTGAAAATGAAGGACTGACACACAAATTTTCTTCTCCCAGGACACCTAAGCAGAATGGAATTGTGGAGAGAAGAAATCGAACCATTGTGGAGATGGCCCGAACTATGCTGATTGAAAGCCAATTACCAAGAAAGTTCTGGGCAGAGGCGGCCAACACAGCATGCTACACTATCAACATGGCCATGGTAAGACCAGTGCATAAGAAAACCCCTTATGAGCTTCTGAAAGGTAAGAGACCAAACTTAGCCCACTTCAGAATCTTTGGTTCCAAATGTTTTATCCATAATAATGACAAGAAGGACCTAGATAAATTTGATGCTAAAAGCTGTCCTGGAATATTTTTAGGATACTCTGAAGTCTCTAGAGCATATAGGGTTTTTAACATTTCTGAACAAAAGATTGAAGAGTCTCCACATGTCATTTTTGATGAAACAAAATGTGCCACTAACCTTGAAGATGATGACAGGGATTCTAAGCATAATGGAGAATTCCTAGGTGATAAACGAGAAGATGAGATTCAGCCAAGTGAAGCGCCAAGTGCGCCAAACCAAGTAAGGCCAGTTGAAGAAGGCGAGTCTTCAATAAATGCTAGATTTCTGAAAGACCACCCTGTTCAAAACATTATAGGAAATTTGAATGAACCCACTAGGACAAGGTCCTATTTTAGAGATGTAAATAACCATGACTTAGTTGCATTGTGATCTCAAATTGAACCCAAATCTATAGAGGAAGCCTTAAACGATGAGTCTTGGGTTAATGCAATGAATGAGGAATTAGGACAGTTTCAAAGAAACAATGTATGGGAACTAGTTCCTAGACCTAAAAATGCAACTGTCATTGGAACAAAATGGGTCTTTAAAAATAAATTGAATGAAGATGGAATAGTTTCTAGAATAAAGCTAGACTAGCGGCTAAAGGCTATAGTCAAGAGTTTGGAGTAGACTTTGAAGAATCATATGCTCCTGTTGCTAGGTTAGAAGCCATAAGAATCCTGCTAGCTTTTGCATGTTCTAAAAACATGAAACTTCATCAAATGGATATCAAAAGCATATTTTTGAATGGTCTTATTAAAAAAGAGGTTTTTGTAGATCAACCACCTGGATTTCAACTGTCTTCACATCCTAACAAAGTTTTCAGGTTGAACAAAGCCCTGTATGGACTGAAACATGCATCTCGGGCTTGGTATGAAAGGCTGACAGAATTTTTGCTCAGCAAGGGCTACAGAAGAGGTTAGGTGGATCAATCCTTGTTTACAAAGGTACTAAATAAGAACCTCATCATAGTTCAAGTATATGTAGACGACATAGTTTTTGGTTCAACATGTACTGAACTGTGCAGAGAATTTGCTGAAATGATGTCAAATGAATTTGAGATGAGCATGGTAGGTGAATTAAAATATTTACTTGGATTGCATGTGCATCAATTAGAAGATGGGTGCTTCATCAATCAGACCAAGTATTTAATGGGAATTCTCAAGAGATTTGGGATGGACAACTTGAAGCACATTTCAACTCCAATGGGTACCAACACTGCTCTAGATGCAAATGAATCAGGTCAGGAAATTGATGCAAAGCTATACCGAGGTATGATAGGATCTCTACTCTATTTGACTGCCTCGAAATCTGATATCCAATTCAGTGTAGGTATGTGTGCTAGATATCAATCTAGGCCTACTAAATTACATTTAGCTGATGTGAAAAGAATCTTTAGATACATTTCTGGAACTCATAACCTAGGACTATAGTACCCTACATCAAATGCTTTAGATCTTGTTTCATATACTGATGCTGATTACGCTGGCTGCAAACTAGATAGGAGGAGCACTAGTGGACATTGTCAGTTCTTAGGTGGGTGTCTAGTTTCTTGGGGTTCCAAGAAGTAGCACTATGTGGCCCTCTCCACTGCAGAAGCTGAATACATAGCTGTAGGGAGCTGTGGTACACAGGTGATATGGATTAAAAATCAGTTTCAGGACTACCAAGTAGACTTAGGCTGCACACCCATTTTCTGTGATAATACTAGTGCCATTAATCTTGCAAAGAATCATGTCTTACATTCTTGAACCAAACACATAGAAATCAGACATCATTTTATTAGAGATGAGGTTTCCAAAGGTTCTTTTCAATTGTTCCATGTTGGCACTGCACATCAAATAGCTGACATTTTCACTAAGCCACTAGATAATGACAAATTCACAACATTGAGGAGAGAATTAGGAATTTTTAAATCTTCTTGAATTTTTGAACTCCTTGAATAAAATGCCTCCATGTTTCTGTGTCAGCATTTGCACACATCTGCATTTAGCTTTTATCATACTTTAATAACATTGCAGTAGCATGCATAACCGGTTGGTATATCAAATGATAGTTGGGAAAAGGTCAGATTTCTTTTGACTGGAAACCCATCTCATGCGTAGAGGCTAGTCCTCCGCCTAGTACGTCATTTTGCATTTAGATGGGTCTCTATTTTGCATATTAGCTCATTCAGCATGAGATATGTCTACATGTTACTTCATTTTGTGAGGGGGAGTTATCCAACTGATACCGATTTCTGAAGGAATTCATGCATCACATGTCCTTGGATAGAGAGCATGTTAGGTAGAGCATCTCTAGCTGGTCAGTTTGTGAAGGTTGACTGAGTCAAAAGATCCTAAGAGATTTTTGTGCTTGCTGCTTCTATTGAAGGAACTTATACAGTCCACTCACAGAAAGTAAAATATCTTTCATATCTTAAACCTTTAAGTCTGAGCAACAGATGTATTCCTAGAATCTTCTATCTAATAAATTAGCTGAGACTTAGATAAAGGGTCAGAAGTATATCTTCTTACATATGTCATGACCATGGAACAAGCTAAACTCGTTTGTCATGAAACCTGCTAAAGCTTGAAACATAGACTTCAAGGAATTAATTCCATCAGAATCAAGTGCTTCTTGTATTGTCTTCAAACATTCCATGTCAAAAATTTAAAGGGATAAAAAGTATCCAGAGCAATGGTCTGATTACTGAGAAACTAGGTAATTCATCAAAGAAATGAATATCTTCCTATGTCATGAAGTATCAGATTAACTCTGTTTAAATATTACAAAAATATTTTCTATCTGATCATGACAGAGCAATGGTAGCAAGGTTGTGAGTAACTGGGGAGTCTGGCCTCTGATCAAGGTGTCTCCTCATGTAAAACACCATCTCACTCACTAACTCTGTTCTCTAAAAGGAGAAGTAATGCGGTTTTCACATTGAGTAACTGGGGATTCTGACCTCTAATCAAGGTATCTCCTCATGTCAAAAGGTGTGAACTACCACATTACTTATTGATTTCTGTGCTGCTCATTAAAGAAAATTCAGTCAAATCCCTTGTCATTACTCAATTCTGTGGACTGTTTGTCCTCATTACTTGAAGAACCATTTCTGTGGATCAGTCTCTTGCAATCTACTTAATACAGTTTTGGATAGATCCCTCTTGACATACCTGTTCATCCTTGTTCTCCATCATATTTTCTGTACGAGGATAAAATTCAATCTTACTCTAGCTCTCTCTTGTGTACTAGATTTGAAGAATCTACCCGTACCTTTGTTTTCCTACTTAACCTTTTAAGATATGATTATGGGTCATTCTACACTATGCCGATACTGTAAATTTCTCTCACTCATCCAACAGCATCATATATCTTTCATTGTCTTTTGATGATGTCAAAGGGGGAGAGAATGAAAGGGAGATGTTGTCCTGTCTGTCAGTGAAATGGAGAGTTACCCTCACTCTCTTGTGTTCATGTTGTCAGGGGGAGTCATTGTGAAGGAAGGTCAGCATTTGCATATCATGGATATTGTGCATACTTCAGACTTCAAATAAAAAATTAATTTTAAAACTGATATTGTTGCCATCATCAAAAAGGGGAAGAATGTTGCATTTTATGTTTTGATGATGTCAGAACAATATAGTATATTTTGTTAGTCAACGCATTTTTATGCACATGACTTTTTGCTGAATAACCTGAGATCTTAGCATGTTATCCAACTCTCTGTGTGCAAGCCATTTCAGTGTGCATGGCATTTCATTGAACATCATGAGGTCGGTGCTATTTTCAGTCTTAGCGTCTCTCTCTCGCCTGCGTCTCATACACACTTTTATTTACGTCTCATACATATTTTCATGTTCGCGTCTCATGCACCAATGGTCTTGCGTCTCTGTTAACGTCTCATCCATTTGAGTCTCACATTGCATGAAGTCGGTGCATTACACTGTATCAGGTCAGTGTCTAGGCAAAACACGGTCGGTGCAAGCTTTGCCTTATGCGTATTTTTTTAAGATCAGAGCAGGTTTTGAGTCTGTGCATGTTTTACGCTACCTTAAGTCTGTGCATATCCATGTAGCAATGCAATTGAAGTCGGTGCATTTGTAGCCTACACATTTCATGTTCGGTGCTATCTCCTGTAACACTGCATTTCAAGGTCCATGCATGTTCTCCTTCTTGCACATGAAGTCCGTGCAACATCTAGGTCCATGCATCTTTCATGTCTGTGCACATTCGCCTTGTGTTATACAAGGTCCGTGCAACATTCAAGAAGGTGCAACTCTTGGTTAAACGTAGGTATATGTCTCACCACCAAGTCGGTGCATACTTTGCAATGGGGAGAAGCATACTTTGCAATGGGGAGAACTCGTCGGTGCAAACTTTGTCTTGAGCATATAAGGTCCGTGCATTTCTCTGTAGCGGTTGGTGCATGTCTTTGTCTAAGGCTATATAAAGTCTGTGCATACCTTTTCTTCTCCACACTCAAGTCAGTGCATATCTGCATGCTATATAGAAGGTCAGTGCAAAGTCCATGAATTCTTTAGCCTCATCTATATAGGTCAATGCTCTTTCTTGTTTGACTGCATTTTGACTATGACTTTGTCAATATTCGATAAACCCTTTCCTTTTACAGGGAACAATCTCGTTCGCAAAAAGAAGCATGTGACCTCTGAAATGGCAGAAGGTTGCCTCGTGGATAATGGGGGCGAATGAAAGGCATGCAATCCGAGGAAAGTAACATTCTCGTCCAACACGTAGACCAATGGGGTTCTAGTAGGGCTCTTTTGCCTCATCCATACGGAGCCCCTGCTCCTATATAAGGATACCCAACCTTTCGAAGAAGGGTGCTGGAGCTGCTAAGGGCTGAAAGCTAAAAGCTGTCGTCTGTCTCCATCTGAAAAGAGAGTTTCCAGGAGCAAGAAAGAGAGTGAGAAACCCAGTTTGAGTGAAGATAAAAAGAGAGAGAAGTTCCTGAGAGTAGCCAGCCGTTTGAATCTGTTTATGCTTCTTTGAAGCTACATTCTCCAGTGTTTTCTCGTTTATTATTTTTCATCTTTGATCCGAGTATTATCGCTGTGTTTCTAGGTTCCCTCTGGTGTAGAGGAAGGGAGACAGTGTCTCCGGTTTGCAAGTGACAGGGGTGTCACTTGTGGGTTCCCTCCAGTCTGGAGGAAGGGAGACTGAGTCTCCGGCTGCTAGTAACGGGGTGTTGCTAGTGTTTTCCCTCCGGGTTGGAGGAAGAGAGGAGCCTGTTCCTCTGGTCAAGCTGTGAGGCAACCGTTATCGCAGATTGAGTCTGCTTTTCTAGCCTGTGCTAGTGGAATCCTCGTCCGGTGTGGACGATGGGTGGATGTAGATTGCAGTGGGCAATCGAACCACCTAAAAACTATTTTGTCTCCTCGTGTGATTGTTGCTTTGCCTTCTGGAGATTTCTGATTGATGGTTGGTAGAGGTTGCCATCTATGTTGGCTTCTTTGACCCCTCATGTGCTCGATAAATTAGCTGTCTACTACCGATTGCTATCTGGGCATTCATTTCGTGATGAGCATATGCTCCTATCGAGTGTGAAGTGCTTTGCATCTTATCTCTCGAGTCATATCGCGTGATTTTCTGATCTGAGATTAAAATTGGGGTGATCTATTCATCCCCCCCTTCTAGATCACTTCGTACTAATTCTATCATACTTAAGTTCCACGTGAGATTGATGTGGTTTGCCTTTATGTAACCCAAGTGTTTGATCATGGATCTGGGTTATCAAGATAACAGATAAAGAGATATTAGTTTTGAAGCAATTGATAAGTATAATCATGAAATCAATCTTAATTGCTTAAACAGATTCAGACATGTCAAATGAATGCACACATTTTTGCAGAAGCATCGATGCATAAATGAGATGCATCAGCTTGTATAACTAACCCATGCAACATGTTTGACTAGGAGCATCGACTTCTAATGTGACACAAGTAGACCCTAATGAAGGTACACCGACCTGTCTTTGTAGTGAATGCACAAGGTACATTGACCTTGATAGTGATGACTTATATTGCACTGACATAATGCTGCAGAGGTTAACTGACTGGCATCAACCTTTCCAAAACATGCATCGACCTTAAGCTACATTCGTTAGGTCACTAGCATTGACCTTTCTCCAACAATTAGGTTGCTAGCCTCAATCTGTGTACACTGTGCACCGACCTTATAGCACAAGGTGTGAATAAGGTGCATAAGGTGCATCGACCTTATAGAGCATGTTGTAACATGTGCATCGACCTTACAGAGCATGATGTAACATGTGCATCGACCTTACATACCATAGTGCAAATGTGCATCGACCTTAAGGTGCATGACTTCTACATGTGCATCGACGTGACAAGATATCACATGAATGTGCATCGACCTTAAAGTGCATGACTTCTACATGTGCATCGACCTGACAAGCTATAACATGAATGTGTATCGACCTTATAATGCAGGACTTCTACATATGCATCGATCTGTCTAATATGAAGACTTCATGTGAACATATGCATTGACCTGATAGCCTAAGTGTGTGAAGGCGCATCGACCTTAATAAGTATATGCTTCGATCTTTCAATGAAACACTTCTGCATATGCACCGACCTTCATACACTTGCCTGACGAATAAAATGTATATGCACCGACCTTTGTGCTGATCATAAGTGAGGTGCATCGACCTTGCTAACAGATTTGAAGTAGCTGCACTGACCTTGGTACTGATCATAAGTGAGGTGCATTGACCTTGCTAACAAATTTGAAGTTGCTGCACCGACCTTTATTTTGAAATGCTTTAGTGCATGCCCCGACCTGGTATCCTTGAATTACTTGAGGTGCACCGACCTTTCTTCTTGGATTTCTTGAGGTGGTTGCTTGAGTCTTTTGGCGAGTGCTGCATAGGGACATGGCTTGGCTGCATCGACATGATACCCTTGCTTAGTTAGAATATGTCAACCTGCTCTTTCAGCTTCGCTGATTTCTTCATGACTTTTACTTAACCTTTTGCCTTATTTTTAGGGTCTGTTCTGTGAAAAATTCAACACACATCTTCTACATATAATACGATCATCTTAAGAGTTATTATGTCAGTAATATATGCAATGTATCACATCCATTAAGCAACAACAACAATGTTTGGCATCATTAACTAATATTAATATCATGACATCATCAAAACCACATAAATGCACATCAACTCATATGACATCATGCTTAGATGAGTCATAGTGTTTGGCATCATCAAAATCACAGAGGTATAACAATCTCACTCTTTTTGATGATGGCAACACTATGAGCACTATGAGTCATAAAAGAATATGCTGACTCATATCAAACTGTTCTCCCTCTTTGACTTCATCAAAATGGAAATAATAGTTTCATAAAAAATCAGTAGAGATAACAGCAAAGCATGTATTGATGTGGTAAAGTCACAAACTTTTCTCCCACTGTCCAAATGAACGTAAGCAATAAGACAAAGCAAAAGTGTAACCTACTCCCCCTGAAAATGTGAAATGAATGAGAATAGGAGTATGACAAATTACAGACAAGAAATCAGATTAATATTTCCTTTTATACCAGAAGGATGCTAATGAGGCAAACTTCCCCCTTGACTTAACAAGAGGGATTGGATAGGAAGAAGTGATCAAAACATATCAGCAAAAACATAGGGACATTTAGACAAATCGGCCAATGATAGAATGACTCAAGAGATAATGAAGTCTGTACTAAATATCAACTAGTAGAATCTGAAATGATGTAATCAGTGAGGGATTGAGAGCAACCAAAAAGATTCCAGTAGAGAAAAACTGATACCAGACCTCCCAAAGGAGTAGAAAAGAATTTCAATCAGTTACCAATGCCATAAATCCAAAGTTATAAATGTTTCAGATTCTTCCACTATAAAGACTTATGAAATAATCTTTATTGGTCAGCATGGTTTAAATATAATATATTCAAAGTTTATCAAGAAGGTATATGTACTCATATCTGAAATCAAATTTTAATAAAAGTGAACCATGCCTTCATATGACAGTCTTATTTAACCTTCCTTCATCTTACTTACTCAAAGTTCAATGACCCGTTTAAGAGTTACAAGAAGTAGTTTTGAGGTTAAACAATTCATGAAACCATTTGATTTTGTCTAGGGTTGCAGTAATATATCTTTTGCAACAATTTTCAGATATTTCATTTGTTCAACAATAAATTTCATGCTATGAATTTTAAGAGCAATCTAGTTCAGTACATACCTTGTAACTAGATGATATACGTTGTTTAGACGCCAATATCCCTAAGCACTTGGTGTGATTGACAGTCATGCCTCATATTGAATAGAGATAACTAGGACATTTCATGACATGGGTTTTTCTCCATTTCTCAGATGAAGAACCAAGTTTCTCAGTGCAACCTAGTCATTGCTCTGCCATGAACTTTCAAAGCTTTTTCAGCAGAGATAACCGTGGTACTTCATGACATAGTCCTTTGGACATAGTTTCTCAGTAACCAAAGTCATTGCTCTGAATAAATTGACCCTTAGACATTTCAGAAAAATCAGATGTTTAAAGACAATACTTACTACATGTATCTTAATTAAAGAAAGTCATGATTTCTAGGTTTTTTGAATTCAGAAGATTTTACATGATGTAACATGAGGCATCTGGTTGAGGTTTATTAAAAAAATATTCAGATATTTCCAAGATATTCATATCCAAACGTAATGAATACATTAAGCTTAAACCAATTTGATTCTCTTAGACATTCATAATTATGTATAATAGAAGATTCTATAATGACAAGATTTTCAGATTTATGATCAAGATACACGGATTGAAATCTTCTCAATTTTCAGGTCAAAGAAGTTTTTAGAGCATCCAGTTATCAATAGAAACATCAACAGGAACATGCATCATGTGTGAGAAACACTTGAAGTTCATGCATGTAGCTGAGGTGGTCAAGAGTGTATTAGGCAAATGTAGATTCCAATGAAGTGGCAATGAGAGTTCAAGAAGATTGACAAATATGGACAATTTCTCAAGATGGATTTAAGACAACAGACTCCCTTCAGCAACTTTAGGAGCAACACACAGTTGATTTCAATAATCATGAGAGTGTTGAGCGCAAGTGAATATAGAACAGATGGAGGCAGGGGATACCAGCTGACAGTGTAGATCATTAGGAAAGCAGAGATAGCAGGATGAGCAAGGCAATGGCTAGTCAGTGAAGATTTCGGTTGATTGAGATGAGCAACTTTGGTCGACCGAACTAGGCAGTGATGGAAACATAAAACAGATATATAGCCATGCAGTTCAAAATCTTGTTTTATGCTCCCCCTTGCTATATGCCTATTTTTCACATGATCTTTTGGGTTTTCCTTTAGCATGAATGATATGCATGTGCTATCAAGCAAGATAAGTCAGAGTTAGGAGATGACATTTAACAATACAAACAATGAATATAAATATGACATGCAATCTTTTTGAATTTTCAACATGTATGGCATGCAAACATTTTTGAAATCTATGTATGCATGAGAACACAGAAATGCTTCTTACTAAATAATGAAATGCAGGAGCTTTTGAAAACACTTCAGATATCAATTATGACATGAAAACCTTGTAGGGAGTTGATTGATACCATTAAGAACATATGCATATGCATGAGACACAAAATTGCCTTGATTGACTCCCCATGTCTATATGCATTGTATGACTTTTCTGAATGCAGCAAACACAATGAAAATTGTGCAGGGATTTTAATATATTATGCTCATGAATAGACCCATGGTACTGGGTAGAGGACTTGGTCTAAAGACCACCTCATACATAGTAAGAACTTCAAGACATATTACATTTGCCTTTCGGTAACTCACTATTTATATACCATAGAGGTCATGCATACGAGTGCAGTCCAAATGCAGTCCTTTATGCATTTCAATTTTGATGATACTTTATCAAGCACATATGTATGCAGATGAAACATGTATGCAACAGATCATCAGTGAATGTGTAAAATGTGCATTAAAATACATGCAGACATCAATCATATGCAATCCAATCTTAATCTGATATATGCACAATTTACTCAATTTATGCATGAGATTTAGAATAACAGATCAAGCATGATATGCATCTTTCTGAAGAAAATTATTGAAAACTCAAATGATCAAACCAATAAAATGTAGAATATGGGGTTTCATCATACTCAGGTGCCTTGGCTTATTGAACCCCCTTTTATTCCTCAGCCCCAAAGGCACACCTGCAAGACACTTCTCATTTTGCAAATTTAGGTACCCAAGAGTTCTTGGGTCCTGAAGTGTTAGTGGCACTTTTGAATGATGCTCTCCACATTTTCTGAGCTTGTATGTCATCAGATTTCATCAGATTACAATCAGACATGGAATGGCTAAACTGTCCACAATAATGACATGAAATAACCGATTTTGAGTTCTTTTTGTGCACATTAGCATGAGCATGGAATTTTTGACCATAACCAAACCTGTTATCATATCTATTATGAGAAGCTCTCCTTCCTTTCACATGCCAACAGTCCTTGACTGTATGGCCATGCTTTCCATAATAGAAGCACACAATGTGCTCACTTCTAGAACCATTAACAGGTTTTGAATGAACATTTCTTCCCTAGCCAAACCAGCAATGTGCAGCAATGTGGCCTATCTTGCCATAACAAAAATAATGAACTTTCTTATTTTGAACAGTAACAGGTTTCTTAGCATATATTCTGCCATCACACTGTTCATCCTTTTTCATGAGAAAGCACTTGTGCATCAAGTCTCCATGCTTACCACAATAATGACAAGAAAATTTTTTTGTAGCATGATGTCTAGCAGATGAGTTTTTAGCTTGTTGATTGTTGAACTCCTTTTTCTGAGATTTATTTTTTTTGTTTCTGAAATTTTAGGTTTTCAGGATGTTTTTGTGTTTTGGTTGGTTTTTGATTTTTCTGAGTTGTGGGCTGTTTAGATTGAGATGTGGTGGCTACATTTGAAGCTTTCACTGAGGATGTCTTCAATTTATTTTCAAAGATTTTTTTATTAACTGGATTGTAGTCTAGCCCTTCTTTTCTGAAATTTATCTTTGTTCCCAACAGTTTATCCAAGTTTTCTTTCCACTTATAAATTTTGACAATGAGCCTTTTAAATCCTAAATCTCATTTTATAGAGAAGCAATGAACAGTTCAGAGTTTGCATTTTCTTCATCACAATTTGCTAGTCTTTCATTCAACATTGCATTGACAATTTTGAGATTCACAATTTCAGTCTTAAGACTGTCAAAATTTTCAAAACTATCTGACATCACACACTTACCCTTTTCGAAGGTGACCAATCTATCTGAGAGGGTAGTGTTTAGATGTTTTAAATTCTTTATCTCTTCTTTGAGTTTGTCATTTTGAATTAATTCATTTATTAACACTTGATAATCAATAGCATTGAATCCTTGTTTTTGTACAATTTTAGCCTTTTCAAGTTTCTTCTGTAGTTCTACGTTAACCGCTTTAATGGCTTCAAATTTTTCAGACATTAGATTATTTTCCTCTTGAAGTCTTTTGAATTTTCCTTCATTATCTGCAGTCTGCTTTCTATGAATTTCATTTTGTGATTTCAATTCATTCAACTCTAACTCAATGCTCCTGAAAACTTCCAATTATTTTCTCAGACACTTATTTTCACTTTTCAACCCATTTAGGTCCTCATTCTCTAAACACGTGTTCAAACCAGTATGCAATTTATTTTTCAACATTTTATTCTATTTCCTTAGTTGCTCATTGAGACTCAAGCAAATTACTATATGCATTCACCTAGTCTTCTATGAAATAGTTTTCAAACAGAGAACTTACCTCCTCCTCGTCCTCATTTTGATCACTGTTGTGATCACTTTTGTCTGCCATCAAACATTTGTTCTCCTCTTCTTTGTAGATACGAGTTAATTCATCCAATATGCTTTTAGCTATTCTACAGTTTAAGACGGATGAAAAGGCATTATTGTGTACTGCAATTTTTATCAAGTTTAAAGCTTTAAGAGTATCAATATTCTTAGATCTATGATTATCAGTCCATTTAGATTTATCCTTAGGTACTCTATATGGACAATGTAAAAGTATCTTCCATAGATCAGGATCAATCGATTTAACATACCTGCGCATGATGCTGAGCCATGAATTAAAATTGGAGCCATTGAAAACCGGTGGATGAGCCATGGAATTCAATTCAAGCACAATTTAAACAATAGACTGAGCACAGATAAAAATGCACCTAAAAACCAGTAGGATCCTCTACAGATCGTTGGATCTGATGAATCAAAGCTTGCTCTGATACCAATTGTTGGGGAGCAAGACACGGATCCAAAGGGGGGTGTGAATGGATCCTTGTTAAAAAATTATTACGAAATTAAAAAACTCGGCCAAGTTAAAGACAATCAATTAAAAGATGCAGAATGAGTAGCTCATATACTAAGCAATAATTTTGCCCGAAGCAAAACCAAATACATAGCATGCACACAGAATGATATAACGTTGGATACAATTCATCACACTGAATGGAGCAAGTCTTACAGCAAATGAATCAGTACTTAATTGGTGTTCAGACATATTTATGGCTCAATCAAAATGATGTTCTATTTGTAGCTCACCCTCAAACACTTAGCCAGCACCAACCACTATGCGAAATCTAAGTGCTACAAGATGAAGACCAGTATAAATTCTATAGCTAAGAACTCACTAACTCTATCTTAAGTACTCAGTAATTAGAAACACCATAGAAGAAGAAGCAGATTAAACACGTATAATGAAGAGCACATCGTGCTTCACCACACAACCATTCTGCCCTGTGAAGGAGGTAGAAGATATGAAAATTATACACACTCACAAACCATGATGCATATGAAATTTTAGATGGTTCGGTCTGCTACCACAGACCTACGTCTATCCCCCACTCAAACCTGAGTGAGGCTTCTGTTGACTCACAGCTTGAACCGCTGAGCATCACAGCTTGCTACACCGCTGAGCAACACAACTTACTGTCCAGAGGAGCCAATCCTCTGCAATGCTGACACACAGCTTGATTAAAAACAAAAATGGAAAAACAAAGAATGAAAATGAAAACGGAAAGATATAGCTCTCGCTGGAGCAACTTGGCTTAGATCGGATGCAGAGGCTAGCACTGATATGATCTACAAGTATTTTCTTGAACTCTCACGATCTCCTTCTCTCTCTAAACTGCTCTCACTTTTCTTTTCTTCTTATGGCTCTCTTTCTCTCTCTCTCAGACTCTTCTGATCTCAAACTCACTTACTAGCTCACCTTTGTCTCTGTTCTCTCTTGCTCACTCTCTTTCTTTTTCTCTACTCAATCTCTCTTTTCCCTCAGACTTCTTCTAAACTTCTGATACTCTATTTTTCTCTCCTTCTCCTTCTTCTTCCTTCAGCGAACTCTCTCTCTCAGCACTCTAACTCTGACTATTCTCACGAAACTTTCTTGCTCTCGTACTCTTCTTCTCTTCTTTCCTCTTCTTCTGATCTTCCCTTAATTCTCCACTTTTATATAAGAATTTGAGCGCTCGATCGCCTTTTATAGAGCACGGGTCCAGTGGACCAACGAGCTCTTGATTTTGGGTGCATGGAGAACACGTTCCTGCGCACTTTGAAAGTCCACGTGTCATAGGTAGAGAATAAGACGATCCACGTGGCATGCTTTTAGAACAGCTTCCTGCCTTGGATCACATGCCTTAAATCAGCTTTACTTAAGTTCCACGTGAGATTGATGTGGTCTGCCTTTATGTAACCTAGGTGTTTGATCATGGATCTGGGTTGTCAAGATAACAGATAAAGAGATATTATTTATGAAGCAATTGATAAGTATAATCATGAAATCAATCTTAATTGCTTAAACAGATTCAGACATGTCAAATGAATGCACACATTTTTGTAGAAGCATCGATGCATAAATGAGATGCACCAGCCTGTATAACTAACCCATGCAACATGTTTTACTAGAAGCATCGACTTCTAATATGACATAGGTAGACCCTAATGAAGGTGCACCGACCTGTCTTTATAGTGAATGCACAAGGTACATCGACCTTGATAGTGATGACTTTTATTGCACTGGCATAATGCTGCAGAGGTTAACAGATTGACATCAACCTTTCCAAAACATGCATCAACCTTAAGCTGCATTCGTTAGGTCACTAGCATCGACCATTCTCCAACCGTTAGGTTGCTAGCCTCAATCTGTGTACACTGTGCACCGACCTTATAGCACAGGGTGTGAATAAGGTGCGTAAGGTGCATCGACCTTACAGAGCATGTTGTAACATGTGCATTGACCTTGCATACCATAGTGCAAATGTGCATCGACCTTAAGGTGCATGACTTCTACATGTGCATCGACCTGACAAGCTATAACATGATTGTGCATCGACCTTAAAGTGCATGACTTCTACATGTGCATCGACCTAACAAGCTATAACATGAATGTCCATCGACCTTATAATGTAGGACTTCTACATATGCATCGACATGTCTAATATGAAGACTTCAGGTGAACATATGCATTGACTTGATAGCCTAAGTGTATGAAGGTGCATCGACCTTAATGAGTATATGCTTCGATCTTTCAATGAAGCACTTCTGCATATGCACCAACCTTCATACACTTGCCTGACAAATAAAATGTATATGCACCGACCTTTGTGCTGATCATAAGTGAGGTGCATCGACCTTGCTAACAGATTCGAAGTAGCTGCACCGACCTTGGTTCTTATCATAAGTGAGGTGCATCGACCTTAGTAACAAATTTGAAGTTGCTGCACCGACCTTTATTTTGAAATGCTTTAGTGCATGCCCCGACCTGGTATCCTTGAATTACTTGAGGTGCACCGACCTTTCTTCTTGGATTTCTTGAGGTGGTTGCTTGAGTCTTTTGGCGAGTGCTGCATAGGGACATGGCTTCGCTGCATCGACCTGATACCCTTGCTTAGTTAGAATATGTCAACTTGCTCTTTCAGCTTCGCTGATTTCTTCATGACTTTTACTTAACCTTTTGCCTTATTTTTAGGGCCTGTTCTGTGAAAAATTCAACACACATCTTCTACATATAATACGATCATCTTAAGATTAATTATGTCAGCAATATATGCAATGTATCACATCCATTAAGCAACAACAACAGTGTTTGGCATCATTAACTCATATTAATATCATGACATCATCAAAATCACATAAATGCACATCAACTCCAATGACATCATGCTTAGATGAGTCATAGTGTTTGGCATAATTAAAACCATAGAGGTACAACATGCTATAATGGCGCTTTGGATCCTCGAAAACCAATAGTTTTGTCCAAATTCGATGGGGTGGAGGCCACATGGCTGACATTGGTGCAATGTCCATATTCTGTGTGCTTCGGACTGTGGGCATTTGTATGCAAGGTGGCTACTACGCTTCTCGAGGGATATGCACCCAACAAGGCTCCTACTTTCAATGTGTCACCACATAACCCTTTAAAAGGGATTTAATCATGTATGTTCGATTTTCACAACTTGTGGCCTTTATTAAAACCGCCTTACTGGTTGTGCATCGGTTAGTACGGCGTCCAGGCTAATGCCTCCATGTTAGAGCTGCATCGATGGGAGTCAAGCTAGGAGATTGTTAACGAGGCTATGTCGAGCTACAAGACTACGGGTTGAGCTAAGACTCTCTCATGACTCAGGATCAAGCTAGGGCTCCCAATGACTTTGTGGCAGTGCCAAGGCTATTTGCAACTCAAGATCAAGCTAAGACCTCTCTTGTATTGGTTGTCGAGCTAAGACTCTCCATGACTTAGGGTTGAGTTAGTATTCTCCCCATGATGGCTCGGGATCGAGTTTAATACTCTAGACCTCTTGAGGACATGGGTTGAGTTAATACTTTAGACCTCCTGATAGCTTGGGGTCGAGTTAATACCCCAGATCTTCCCTATTAGCTTGGAGTCAAGTTAATACTCGAGACCTCATGATGTCTCAGGGTTGACTTAATGCTTGAGACCTCTTGAGTTAACACATAGGGACTTTACGCCATTTACCCAGGGGCTTTCCTCTCAGTCTGAAAACTTGACGAAGGGGCTTGTGAAGTACCACGATCAATGACACCCAAGAGGGGGGGTGAATTGGGTGATTACCCTTAAAAAAAAACTTTACTTGATTTAAACAAATATAAGGAAATAGCAATTAAGGAACTCAGATCTGATATATATCAGGTTAGATCTTATACAATTTATCACACACGATAGTCTTTCGGTACTAGGCGGAGGTAAAGATCTGAAGATTTTGCTCATGCAAAGTGTTATCGTCCTGACAGGACTAACCTTATCAATCCAAAGAACACCTTTCGATATACCGAAAATCTATCAATGAGATGGCCAATTATACTAGATATGAAAGGTAGTACATGGAGGATGTAAAATGTAGATACAATCATGCAAAATGGGGGTAGAAGTGATGCGGGATGAAATGCGAATCGAGACCAATTTGATGCAAATCTAGGACTCTAGGCGACGATGCTACTAAATTGACGACGCGACCAGCGACGACGCGAGAAACTCGACATCAAAGAGCTCTAGAGAGGTGAATAAGTCCTCAGCAAGAAGCACACGCTCACGATTCGTCCCAAGCGAGGGAAACACATGGATCTGTGCGGTTGAGGAACCGACAGTGAGTCAAGGGTGGTTAGCTCACACTCGTGCTCGGATCGAGTCACGGGACGGGTCACGCTCTCTTGCTCGCAGCGGTGATTGAATTTAATTGAGCTAGATCTCCAATCTCACGCAAGCAGTGACATTCAAACATATACGTAATAAGCAAATGTGATAAAAGAGGAGTGAAAATGTACCTCCACGCCCGGGGTGTGGGGAAGACTTCCCGGCCAAGATGCGTAACTCCCGGTACAGTAAATATAAATAATTACAACATAGAAATTACGGCCCACTCCACGCAGAGAGGTAAAGAGCTACAACAGTAATCCAGGAGTGTCGATCTTGGGTTGACGGGCGGCAAGCCGGAGGGGCTTCTGGGGCGGAGACGAGCTGCTGGTCCGAATTTGTACTATTCTGATCTGCTGGATAGCAAGCACGTGCGGCACATGGGACGGCGGCTTCTGGTCGTCTTTTTGGAGCGGTGGTTGGCTGGAACGTTGGTGGAAGGTCCCTCTTCGATCCCTGAGGTCGGCGGCGGCCGGATCGCAACCGAAGGACCGATGGGATTTTTGAACTTCAGATCTATCCCGCAGTCTTGAGACTAGGCAGATCTGCGTGACCCGGTGAAAATGCTTTCTGTGCTCAGACCCGGAGGAGGATCGGAGCGAAACCAACACCGTTGCAAAGTAGACTTAAAGAGATACAAGATATGTGAAATTGACAACCATCCAACGGTCGGATTTACCATGAGAAACTCTGGAACAGGGGATCTTGAGCTGGCAGGGGTGCAGGGTAGACTGTAACAAGTTTGAAGATGGGGTTTGAACGATGGGAAACTAATGGATCTGGGTGAAGGGATTAATATGGGTGAAAGAGGGGGATGTGGGGGAAGTGCAAATTTTTTTGGTGATCATATGTGGTGATTTAGGGGGTGGGAAAATTGATTGTCCAAGGTTCTGTCTCACAAATCTGCAGACAGGCAGATTACGCGGGTGAAAAGAAATACTTGGGAGGAGGCACAAACGGCGGCGGATCAATGTGAAATTTAAACTAGGAAGAAGGGACAATGTAGGGAATGATCTATCAAAATTTGATGATCATCAGATGGCTGGATTTGGCGTACCAACCTTTTTGTTGGGGTTCTATCCTGGATCTCAGAATTCTGGATAGTAGGCCAAAGAGTGGCTTGTGGAGGCTCGATGGCTG
This sequence comes from Amorphophallus konjac, assembly GCA_022559845.1. Classification (NCBI taxonomy): domain Eukaryota; kingdom Viridiplantae; phylum Streptophyta; class Magnoliopsida; order Alismatales; family Araceae; genus Amorphophallus; species Amorphophallus konjac. Next base: position 87,465,778 of record CM040129.1, on the reverse strand, counting down.
CACGGATGGCGGCGGTGGCGGTGGCTGAGAGTCACACCCAGCATAGGTGGTAGAGGTGAGAATCACTCCCATGAATAGGGCGTCGCACCCTATATCTGCTGCTGTCGCAGCTGTAAGGAGAAAGAAGGAGAGGGGGAGAGGGCACCCCTGGCTAATCTCACACAATTTCTAAAATTTTCTTGTATTCATTCTATGAAATAATCTATTACAAGACCTTAAATATCAAACCCTAGACCTATAAAAAAGATAACAAATACCTTTGGGTCAATATAGGTGGGGAGGGCATTAAGGGGAAAGGAAAGATGGGTCAAGCCCACATGGGCTGAAGGAGGGGTGCGCCCCTCTCCGTGACTTGGTCAAGGATGGCATTTAACAATTGAGTAAATATTTTTTTATGGAGCTATGGAAGGTAATACATGGGTTTGTTCTTCATTTGGAAAGAAATGTCAATTTGTGGGAAGGAAGGTCAACATAAGGGGCTTTGAATGGGGGATGTGGATATCGGGTGGTTTGAATGGGGGGGATGTGGACTTGTGGTGGTTTGAATAGGGGGGACGCCCTTGGGCTTCTTTCATGGGCCTTTGATGGGTTTTGGAATGGGCCTTGATGGTCTTGGTTTTCATGGGTTTGGAAGGGTCAAATGGGCTTTGGGTGACCAAGGGAGAAAGTTGGCCCAATTGGGCTTCGAGTAGGTTTGAGGTCCAATCCCCTATCTAAATAAAAGAAACTCATTAATCCCTAATGACTAGCCCATCGGCTTATAATTAGTCTTACAAAATAGCCCAAATCAAAAATACAAACTCACTAAATATTGTTGCCTTGCTTTGATGTCCCCATCAATTCTCCCGGGTGGGAAGAACTCGACCTCGTCGGGTAAGGGGGGTTGTTGCTCTGGTATCCTCCAACGGATCTGGTTCTATCCTCTGTAGCTCTGCCCGGGTGATCCATATGTCTTTGGACACGGTCTGATGGGGCATCGGAGCTTGGCCATTAAATATGTAGAGTGTGTATTTGTATTAATGTATTTGGTTTGTAATGTGTGTTTATTTTGGGTTTTATTTAGGTTACTTTGTAAGGCTAGATATAAGCCATTGGGCTAAGTTCATTTAGAGTTCATTAGTGGGTTTATGTTCATATTGGGCCGTAAGGTCACTTAAAGCCCAATTGGGTCTCTCCCTCTCTCATGGGCTTCCTAGCTTGGAAGGCCCAATAGGCTGGTCAATGGTCTATGGGCCCAATAGGTTGGTCTTTGGTCCAAGGTAGAACTTGGACCAAGTTGTTATTTTTGACCAAAGGGAGGAGGGCGCCCCCTCTTTTGTCCCATATGGGTGAATTTTATATTCCCCATCCCCTAAATGCCCTTCCCAACCCTAGATCTGAGGGTAAGATTGGTCATTTACCTAGGGTTTCCCATTCATATATAATGCTTGTATTTTTCATTTTCAACACAATTGATACAAGAAAATCAGGAATTTTTCCCCAAGAGCCAAGGGTACAGCCCTCTCTCTCTTCCCACCCCTTGCAGCTGTGAAAGCTCTGATCTTCTGAGGTGTGAAGCCTCCCTATCAACCCCTCTCTGAGTGAGAAGCTCAACACCAACGCCGCCATCGAGCCGCCATCGCACCACCACCGCCTCGCCGTCGGAATTCTATCCACCCCTGGACAGCAAGCTATTGCCCAATTTTTATCTCCCAATCTAGAGAACTAATCGATATCAAATTTTGAGGGTGAGTTCCCCACGAAATTCCCCTCTCCAAAAAAATTTCCAGATTATTCTTCCATCGTTTGATCGCCGTTCCACCATAGTCTTCCCTCGTCTACACAATCTGTCCCTGTGTAGATCTGTGTTCCAGCAAGCCATATCTTCACCCTTTTCCCCCCCTTCCTAATTTCAGATCGATTTAAAATTTGGACTGGGATTTCTGTCCACCAAAGCCTTCTTCCACAAATTTTTTCATGATTTTATGAGTGTGTTTGCCTATCCAAAAATCCACTACAAAATCTGAAATCTATTCTGTCTCCTGCAGTCCAGATCCGACCACCACCAGCCATAAAATCCATTTCCCCTATCAAACCACCTCCGAAAAATACACAAAAATTATTTTCGTGTTCCTTACTTCCCCCTCTATCTTCCATAAAAATCCCAGATCCATTATTTATGTCTCGATCAACGTGCATCATCAGATAGATCTGAATCTGCCCAATCAGATCTGAGCCCAGGAGTCAGCCTGTTCATTAATACCCCACGAAACATCCAGTGCTATTAAAAGACCTGTAATGCCCGATGTTCGTAGATCGCTGAAATGGCTTCACAACGGCACCAGTTTTACATCGTTCCAACGTCGGAGCTGATCACAACAAATTTTATCGCCATGTCGTGCAGTTGTGAAACTGTATAGCAGGCTCGAGACAACAATAACAACGCTTTACACATCAGGTCGCCCCGCCTTCTGCAAGGCATTCCAGGCCATCTGCCTTCCAGGGAGCAACCTTCCAAGAGTCCACTTCGCAACGGGACCAACCCCGCCCCAGTCGGCCGCCCGAGCAGGACGTGGTCCCCACAACAGTCAGCACGCGCCGTCCGGACAACACCGACAGAGCGGTCCAAATTGCTGCCCGTCAACCCAAGTTCACTTTTCCCGAGTCGTTGTTGTCGCCCTTTACCTCCCTGCGTGGAGTGGGCCATAAAATCTTTTCTATAATTAAGTTTTACCATTGTACCGGGAATACGAGTCTTGGCCGGGGTCGCCTTCCCTACGCCCGATAGCGTGGAGGTATCGTGTCCGCTCCACTCCTGACAATTTGCTTTACTCGTATATATTTCTATATGCCGCTGCATGAATGTGTTATAATGCTAGCTCGATCAATTTAGTCACCACTGTGAGCGAGTGAGTGGAACCCATCCCGTGACTCGATCCGAGCACGCAAAAAAGTCGATACCCGAGACTCTTTACCGGTTCCTCAACCGCGTAGATCCACGCGTTTCCCTTACTTAGCGACGTTCGAGAGCTAGAGTCCCAAGTTTGCGTCCCGTCCCGCATGAAATTGGTATACGAGTGTAAGTCGAGTCTAAGGTAGTCGGTCCAAGGTGTCACATTGCATTCCTATACACGGTATATCAAAAGGTGTTCCCGGAACGATAGGTTACGCCTAATGGGAAGGTTGCACACTTGCGTGAGTTCGGTCTTCAGATCATACCTCCGCCACATACCGGATATTAGTTAAGTCTAGATTCATCACTTCACCTTGGTCAGTGCATTCCAACCCTTGTCATTTTGATGCCCACTCGTGGAGGTACCTAATACTCACCACCACCACCACCTATGGCAGATCCTCGAGTCCCTAGTCCCGATGAGCCTTCGGTGGATGACATGTTTCGAGCTCTTTTGGGAAAAATGGATGAGTTGACTACACGAGTTGATAAAATGGAATGGTTGAGTACGCGGGTGGATGGCCTAGGCACATGTTTGGAAGAGAGGATGAAGGCCTTAGAGAATAGGGCCGATGAGTCGGACCAGTATTTTCATGGTCTGGTAGAGAGAATAGCTGTCCTAGAGAGACCCCTGGTTGAGGCGCACCCCGCGCCAACAAATGGTAAACAAGAGCCGGTTCAGCCACCTGCTGCTCCTAGGGCTCAATGGGTAGATGATAGGAGGCGTCGAGTCCCCGAGGTGGATGACTACGAGTCCAATAATGAGAATAGGGGCTATGGGCGTGACCGTCAAGTTCAACGGTGGAATCGTGATCATGATGAGGATGAGCGGATCCTTAGGACCGTTCGCACGGACCCTCCCACTTTTGACGGGTCCTTGGATCCGAAGGTCTATTTAGATTGGGAGGCCAGCATGAATCGGTACTTTAATTGGTTCGATATGACGGATCGTCGAAGAGTCTGATTCGCGACCATGAAGAAAATAGGACAGGCGTAGACGTATTGGAAGAATGTGGAGAGCCTGTTGTTTCAGCGTATGGAGCCCCAGGTTGACACATGGGGTGAGATGAAGGTCAAGCTTCGACAAAAGTACCTTCCTGCCACATACCGTCAGCGACTCATCGATAGGTGGCAGAGTCTCAATCAAGGAGATCGGTCCGTCTCCGAGGACATCGCTGAATTTGATGAGTATTTTCTGCGATGTGGTGTCACGGAGGAGAGCTCCATGCCTGTTTCCCGCTTCCGACGTGGTTTGCGGCCACACTACCAGTATGAGCTTTTTCACCGCGATACCAAGGCCTTGGAAGAGGCATATCAGGTTGCTCTCGAGTTGGAGCAGTTTGAGGGAGAGTTCGAGTCTACCCAACGGTTGGGCCCTACCCCTCTTTGTAGTGCCGAGCCCCGTAGCTCTTTAGGCCCATATCAGAGGGCCCCCATGGCTCGACCTTAGGAGCCCACCAGTCAGGAGCAATTCGCTCCAAGGCCTCGCCCTCCCCCACCAAGGGATCTACCTCTATCCCAACCACCGGCACCCACTGCCCGCCCCCTAGCACCCATTGCCCGTCTACCGGCACCCACACCCCCTCCCATGTTGCCTACACCACCTGTCCGTCGAGAGGATAAGGGTAAGGGACCACTTATCGGGGAGACTAGTGGGTCACGTCAGCAGTGTTTTCACTGCCAGGGGTTTGGCCACTTTGCAGGCCAGTGCCCCACACGTACATCTCTAGTCATTGGGGACCACAGGGTTGGAGAAGCCTCACCATCAGGGCTAGTGTCAGTCAGTTATGAGGCCAAGCAGGACCTAGCTGATGAGTTCTTTTGTGACGAGGAAGATGTCCAGGGGGATCCACTAGACCTCCAAAATGCTCAGTAGCCAGTATACCACATTATGTATGAGTCTAGGGTCATGTGTGTGAGTCTTTGTGTCGTACAGTCTGTGAGAGTCTGCATGTGTCCTGTTGGGAGTCTGCATGTGTCGAGTCAAGTCGGTCTATTGTAAGCTCGTAATGTCAGTCCCTTTCGAGTGTGAGGCAAGTCAGATCTAATGCGTACGTTGTAGATTTGCCGTAATTTGGGATCACTTCTACCACAATGTCTCGAATTTAGTCACATAAAGGGACCCAGCGGTGATTCCTAGTGAGTGTTTGAGCCGTCTCCTCCCTTTGAGAGTGACCCCACCCCGGAGTGTCCACCACTAGCCTCATTCCCACAGCAGCGTGAGCATATAGAACATATACGGGATGAGCAGGTGACTATTACTCGGAGTGGAGCGTACCCACTCTACCTGGTACGGTGGAGCGCATGACCCACATCTGATGACACGAGGATCACCTGGGCGGAGCTACGGAGGATGGATCGAGATCCGCATGATCGGGCAACCACACCCCTTAGTCGACGGGGTCAAGTTCTTCCCACCCGGGGAGAATTGATGGGGCATCGAAGCTAGGCCATTAAATGTGTGGAGTGTGTATTTGTAGTAATGTATTTGGTTTGTAATGTGTGTTTGTTTTGGGTTTTATTTGGGTTACTTTGTAAGGCTAGTTATAAGCCATTGGGCTAAGTTCAATTAGAGCCCATTAGGGGGTTTATGTTCATATTGGGCCTTAAGGTCAGTTAAAGCCCAATTGGGCCTCTCCCTCTCTCATGGGCTTCCTAGCTTGGAAGGCCCAATAGGCTGGTCAAGGGTCCATGGGCCCAATAGGTTGGTCTTTGGTCCAAGGTAGAACTTGGACCAAGTTGTCATTTTTGACCAAAGGGAGGAGGGCGCCCCCTCTTTTGTCCCATATGGGTAAATTTTATATTCCCCATCCCCTTAATACCCCTCCCAACCATAGATCTGAGGGTAAGATTGGTCATTTGCCTAGAGTTTCCCATTCATATATAATGCTTGTATTTTTCATTTTCAACACAATTAATATAAGAAAATCAGGAATTTTTCCCCAAGAGCCAAGGGCGCAGCCCCCTCTCTCTTCCCACCCCTTGCAACTGTGAAAGCTCTGATCTTCTGAGGTGTGAAGCCTCCCTATCAACCCCTCTCTGAGTGAGAAGCTCAGCACCGCCGCTGCCGCCGCGATCGAGCCGCTATCGCACCACCACCGCCTCGCCGTCGGAATTCTGTCCACCCCTGGACAGCAAGCTATTGCCCGATTTTTATCTCCGAATCAGGAGATCTGATCGAGCTTACATTTTGAGGGTGAGTTCCCCACAAAAGTCCCCCTCTCCAAAAAAATTTCCAGATTATTCTTCCATCGTTTGATCCCCGTTACACTATAGTCTTCTCTGGTCTACACAATCTGTCCATGTGTAGATATGTGTTCCAGCAAGCCATATCTTCACCCTTCCCCCCCCCCCTTCCTAATTTCAGATCAATCTGAAATTTGGACTAGGATTTTTCCACCAAAGCCTTCTTCTACAAATTGTTTCATGATTTTATGAGTGTGTTTGCCTATCCAAAAATTCACTGCAAAATTCAAAATCTGTTCTGTCTCCTACAGTCCAGATCCAACCACCACCAGCCATAAAATTCATTTCCCCTGTCAAACCACCTCCGAAAAATACACAAAAATTATACTCGTATTCCTTACTTCCCCCTCTATCTCCCATAAAAATCCCAGATCTCAGATCCATTATTTATGCCTCGGTCAACGTGCATCATCAGGTAGATCTGAATCTACCGAGTCAAATCTGAGCCCAACAGTCAGCCGGTTCATAAATACCCCACGAAAAATCGTGTGCTATTAAAATACCTGAAATAGACTATGTTCGTAGATCTCCGAAAGGTCTTCGCAACTGCGCCAGTTTTGAGTCGTTCCGACGTCGGAGCTGATCACAGCAAATTTTATCGCCGGGTCACGCAGTTCTGAAACTGCATAGCATGCTCGGGACAACAACAACACCGCTTCACACATCAGGTCACCTCGCCTTCCACAAGGCGTTCCAGGCCGTCCGCCTTCTAGGGAGCAACTGTAACGCCCGACAATTTTGAAGGCTAAACAAGAATAAGGTAATATATATATATATATATACGGTTCGAAAGAAAAAATAACCTATGCATGATGATATCTACATATTCTTAGGAATAGTTAATAAGGTTGAATAAATAAGAATTTGGGTATATTGTTCCTCCAATAAATAAAAGACTAGTTAAAATTACCTTTTTGGAATGGAAGTAAATATTTTTCCTAGGATCGAACCTGTCTCTGATACCCAAGACAATGATTAAGAAGAAAATAAAACGAAAGGAAATTATAAGAAATGAAACCCCTATGACCTTAATATATATTGTGACCAGCCACATCAAATTATTGAAATCTAAAACACTAATGGTAAACCTGATAGTCGTAAGGACCTTGCATATTAACTTAGCCGTGAGGCCTTATATACGTATATACTTCTAAACTTCCAATAGATATAGGTCATGCATATGAGGTTAGTTTAGTATGAAAACATAAATGGGTACATAATAGGTTTCTACAAGTTTATAAGCCTATATATATATATGGGCCATATGGAATGGCAAGGATATGTAATTATAGAATACATGAGCCGTGGTCTAGAATAACCCACACATATATCTTATGTAAAGGAGCCTTAACAATACAACCCTTTATATGCCACCCATATACACATTAAACCTAAACCATGTGACAAATGAGCCAAAAACAAATAGCGCCTCCTATCAGGTCATCATTTAATTAAAGACCGTTCAAGTGGACGCTAATTTATAAATTGACACCTCTATATTAGGCGCTAGTTATAGAAATGACGCCGCTTTAAATGGGCGCCATTTTCATACGTTAATAGGGTAAGAGATGATAATAGTAAATAACGCCCCCTTGACGGGCGCTATATTATAAATTAAAGACCCCGTACACAGGCGTCATTTTAAAATAACGCGCCAACCTTAGGCGTCATTTCCAAACCGAACCGTTGGTGTTTGGTTCGAACAAGGATGTTATATGGGTAAGTTTTGATTAAGGAAAGGGATCAATACGTGGATATCTCAGTTTAAGCAGGATTCTACATAGGAAATCGTAATTCTAATCAAACTCCTAGAACCCATTAGGATTCCTTCTCCTATAAATACCAACTCCTTCCATCGGACTCACGTTAACGCCAATTGCCAAAGACTTCTTGCTGCTACTCAAATACGTGAAGAACCTAAAGTTCTTCCTTTTCCTTCTGCTAGGTGGGAAGGGCGATCAACGTTGTCATCTTCTTCCTGCTGATTGGTTGTGCTGCTACGTTAAGAACATAGCAGTTCTTCATCAGCGTCTTCTTCCCTTCTACACGAACATGTGTTGTACCGACAACATCTTTTTCCTCCCACTACTTCTTCTTGCAGCAGCCGTTGCAAAGACGCAAAGCCACTGAAGCATCTTCTTCTTCCTCTACTTCCTCCACTGCGGACGTCGCTTTACGGTGGCTATTCTTCTTCATTCATCCCTGAAGCTGCCGTGAAGTTTGCTGCATAGTGTTGTTGCTGTTACCCTTCTGCCAAGTTCTCTGTTAAAAATAGAGTATCGGATATTGTATATTTCATCACCATTCTTCATCGTCTATCAACCAAAACACTCAACCAAGGTAGGTGTTCTCAAGTAACAAAGCCCAAACATGAAAAATTAAGAAATACCATGCATATAGTCCGTAGCCTGACGATTTCTCGGGTATCTGTTTTGTTTTGCTAAATTTCAGTAAATAGCGACCCAGTCTACGGTGCTATTTGATATAACGACTATTCAAACAGTCGTTAATTCATTAGTTAATTAAAAAATACACTTGTTTAAAATCTTAATAACTGATAACTCTTACATGTAAATTAATGCATGATCATACTGTTAAATTTTTGTTATTTTTACCTATCTATGCATGTCTCTAGATTCTTGATTGGACATAATCCAAAATCCATGTGTCTACGATTGTACCAGCCGGGTGCAAATCGTATGACAACGAATTAGCGACCCGAATTAGGTCGTCATTTGAATGAACGCCCCTATACATGGGCGCCAATTAGTGATAAACTGTGAAGTTTTGAAATGTTTATAATATTCCTAGATAATGAAATGACGACATATACCTTGCCCTTTAATTTGATATAAGACGCCCTTGAGTAGGGCGTTGTTTACTAAATTGAAGCCTTAATGTAAGTCGTCATTTTCATAATGTCTAAAAATTAAAAATGTTTATTGATTTTAATAGAACCGGGATGTAACGACTGAGTGAACGGTCGTCATTCACTGAACCGACGACCCTGACAAGGGTGCCAATTCAGAAAATGAAGACTTAAGCTCAGGCGTCAATTTACTGATCTCCTGATTTCCTGATTTTCCTGGTTTTCTATAACCCTTGACCATGGGTTGTGTATACTGGCACTATATTCCATTCCGTGAATATAGCCCCACGTTTCATGATGTTTTATCGATTACCCACTATTTCTCGATGATAGATGAACCCTCCATGGGACATTCCGTTCCTTTGAACCGGTGACTTTATCATAGAGGCCTCCGTAAGACTCTGCTAGCCTTGGATTCCCTCAAGGCAGCCGAGCGGGTTGTACCATTAAAACCTATGACAATACTTGATTGCCATGTCACTCTAAAGAAACATGGTATACCGGCCCTCATGACATGCTAAGTGGATGTCATGAGAATATTCTTAAATTTATGGAATGGGAAACCATGCCATTAATGTTCTTAAAGAATTATGTGCCATACTTATGGACATTAATTCTATCTACCTTATCATGTACAAAGAACAAGCGACGCTATATAAGTGCTTATTCTTGATATCATGATCTGCACCAAGTTTATCGACATGTCATGGTTTCTATACTTCGCGTAGATTTTATCGCAAGTCTGTCATTGCTCAAGGGCCTTGCCCTTGAATTCCATGGAAATCTTACCTTATCATTCTATTAAAGCTTGTGCTTGGAACTCCTTATTGGCTATGAACTATCATGGATGTCTAGATCTATCTTTAAATGCTATGCATATAGGGCTCGATCTGGTTTTGGGAGAAGCACCTGAAAGTACTAGTGCCCATGGGAGTTTTTAATGATCGCGGTGTCTTGCATTGCACCGAAGTTCAAGACTCGTTGGATCTTTGCCATTCCAAACTCTCTCTTTCTCTCGTGACTTACGTGGGTGACTTGACTTGCGTGACTTTACTAGCGTGGCCCGAAACGGGCATAGTACTTGCGTGAAATAGTCAATAATCTATAAATTCTCTCATGAATATCTCTTGATCGCTTGGAAGTTTTGCATACCGTCATTAATCTTCTACTAATTTTGTTTCACTTACTCGGTTAAATCTACATGCATAGTCTTACATGCATTTACATGCGAAAATGTAATTATTTCAACCAATTGCTTATTCTTGAGATATAATTCCTACTGAGCGTTCGCTTACTCAGTTTTATTCCAACATTTTTAGGTAATCAGGTGGCTAGCAAGGCCGAGACTCACACGGGAGGGACAAGTGTGCAAGCGAGCTCTGGAAATTAATGAACTCGAGTTATCTTTCTTGAGTCTAGCATGATGTCTCTTATTTAGTTATCTTGTCTATGTGTATTAGTGCGTCATCTCCTTTTCTTTCATTGTGATGTAGTTGAGTCTTCAAGTTTTGGAATTAAAATTGTAAGAGACATATATTTGAAATAAAAGTTTTATTATTGTTCCAAATTATTTGGTCTCATGCCATTGCTCTTGATCGTTCACGACTGTTTAACTGCCATGTTCTGAGGAAACGACACGTTTCGCTGCTATCGGTTCGGGGCGTGACAGAGGTGGTATCAGAGCTTCGGCTTCCATGTCCTCAAGTTATTAGGTTCAAATGATAAGTAAAGTATCCTTGTCAATCATATCAGAGCTTCGACTTTCACATCCTCAAGTTATTAGGTTCCAATGATAGGTCAAGTGTCCCTGTCAGTCATATCAGAGCTTTGGCTTTCAAATCCTTAGGGCATTAAGTCCAAGAGATAGGTTGAGTCATCCTTGTCGGTCATCCTATAAGAGTTCTGTGAGAATTGGGTAGAGCTTGGGGTTAAAGTTATAAAAGAACGATAAAATACTTAAGTTTCATTAGTAATAATTCTTGAGTCAATAAACTATCTCCCCACTCATCTTTGCAGGAACCTAGATAAAATGGAAGCGTCTAGGCCGAGCTTTGTTCCTGAGATGGTCTTAGTAGATGTTCATGCTTATGCGGACCTTGTCCGAAGAGTCCAAGAGTTAGAGAAAGCGGTATAAGAAAAAGAAAGAATAAAAGGAAAGGACCAAGTCAATAATTCTGGAAAGTTCACCACTACCAAGAAAAGGATAAACGAGGGAGGTAGCTCACAAAAGTGTAAGAAATGCAAGAAGGGGAAATTTAGGGCAGCACCTGTAAGTTAAACTCAGGAAAAGTGCTGGCATTGCAGTAAAAGAAACCATCAATCGAAGGAGTGCTATCAGAAAATTGGAGCGTGTCTTCGTTACGGGAGCTTAGATCATAAAATAGCTGAATGCCCTATTCTGATCAAGAAGCTCCCAGGAGGAATTCAAGCTTTAACCAAACTTGCCAAAGGAAAGGTTGCGGAAGGTACCCCTCACCCTTAAGCCTAATTTTTCTCCTAAAATTAGTTCTTTTTTTTCACTCAATGTATCTAGACTTCTTTTCGCCTTGTAGCTAGTTCCCCATCTTGAGTAAGGGATGATGTGAATTTGGGGACCAAATTCTTTTAAGTGGGGGAGGGTGTAACGCCTGATAATTTTGAAGGCAAAACAGGAATAAGGTAATATCAATATATATATATATATATATATATATTTACGGTTCGAAAGATAAAATAACCTATACATGATGATATCTACATATTCTTATGAATAGTTAATAAGGTTGAATAAATAAGAATTTGGGTATATTGTTCCTACAATAAATAAAGGGCTAGTTAAAATTACCTTTTTGGAATGGAAGGAAATATTTTACCTAGGATCGAACCTGTCTCTGATACCCAAGACAATGATTAAGAAGGAAATAAAAGGGAAGGAAATTATAAGAAATGAACCCCCTATGACCTTAATATATATTGTGACCAGCCACATCAAATTATTGAAATCTAAAACACTAATGGTAAACATGATAGTCGTATGGACCTTGCATATGAACTTAGCTGTGAGGCCTTATATACGTATATACTTGTAAACTACCAATAGATATAGGTCATGCATATGAGGTTAGTTTAGTATGAAAACTTACATGGGTACATAATAGGTTTCTACAAGTATATAAGCCTATATATATATAATGGGCCATATAGAATGGCAAGGATATGTAATTATAGAATACATTAGCCTTGGTCTAGAATAACCCACACATATATCTTATGTAAAGGAGCCTTAACAATACAACCCTTTATATGCCACCCATATACACATTAAACCTAAACCATATGACAAATGAGCCAAAAATAAATAGCGCCTCCTATCAGGTCGTCATTTAATTAAAGTCCGTTCAAGTGGACGCTAATTTATAAATTGACGCCTCTATATTAGGCGCTAGTTATAGAAATGTCGCCCCTTTAAATGGGCGCCATTTTCATACGTTAATAGGGTAAGAGAGAATAATAGTAAATAACGCCCCTTTGACAGGCACTATATTATAAATTAAAGACCCCGTACACAGGCGTCATTTTAAAATAACGCCCCAACCTTAGGCGTCATTTCCAAACCGAACCGTTGGTGTTTGGTTCGAACAAGGATGTTATCTGGGTAAGTTTTGATTAAGGAAAGGGATCAATACGTGGATATCTCAGTTTAAGCAGGACTCTACATAGGAAATCCTAATTCTAATCAAACTCCTAGAACCCATTAGGATTCCTTCTCCTATAAATACCAACTCCTTCCATCGGACTCACGTTAACGCCAATTACCAAAGACTTCTTGCTGCTACTCAAATACGTGAAGAACCTAAAGTTCTTCCTTTTCCATCTGCTACGTGGGAAGGGCGATCAACGTTGTCCTCTTCTTCCTGCTGATTGGTTGTGTAGCTATGTGAAGAACATAGCAGTTCTTCATCAGCGTCTTCTTCCCTTCTACACGAACAGGTGTTGTACCGACGACATCTTTTTCCTCCCACTACTTCTTCTTGCGACAGCCGTTGCAAAGACGCAAAGCCACTGAAGCATCTTCTTCTTCCTCTACTTCCTCCACCGCAGACGTCGCTTTACGGTGGCTATTCTTCTTCATTCATCCCTGAAGCTGCCGTGAAGTTTGCTGCGTAGTGCTGTTGCTGTTACCCTTCTGCCAAGTTCTCTGTTAAGAATAGAGTATCGGATATTGTATATTTCATCACCATTCTTCATCGTCTGTCAACCAAAACACTCAACCAAGGTAGGTGTTCTCAAGTAACAAAGCCCAAACATGAAAAATTAAGAAATACCATGCATATAGTCCGTAGCCTGAGGATTTCTTGAGTTTCTATTTTGTTTTGCTAAATTTCAGTAAACAGCGACCCAGTCTAGGGCACTATTTGATATAACGACTGTTCAAACAGTCATCAATTCATTAGTTAATTAAAAAATAGACATGTTTAAAATCTTAATAACTGATAACTTCTACATGTAAATTAATGCATGATCATACTGTTAAATTTTTGTTATTTTTTCCTACCTATGCATGTCTCTAGATTCTTGATTGGACATACTCCAAAATCCATGTGTCTACGATTGTACCTGCCGGGTGCAAATCGTATGAAAACGAATGAGCGACCCGGATTAGGTCGTCATTTGAATGAACGCCCCTATACATGGGCACCAATTAGTGATAAATTGTGAAGTTTTGAAATGTTTATAATATTCCTAGATAATGAAATGACGACATATACCCTGCCCTTTAAATTGATATAAGACGCCCTTGACTAGGGCGTTGTTTACTAAATTGAAGCCTTAATGTAAGTCGTCATTTTCATAATGTCTAAAAATTAAACATGTTTACTGATTTTAATAGAACCGAGATGTAACGACTGAGTGAACAGTCGTCATTCACTAAACTGACGACCCTGACAATGGTGCCAATTCAGAAAATGAAGACTTAAGCTAAGGCGTCAATTTACTGATCTCCTGATTTCCTGATTTTCCTGGTTTTCTATAACCCTTGACCATGGGTTGTGTATACTGGCACTATATTCCATTCCGTGAATATAGCCCCACGTTTCATGATGTTTTATCGATTACCCAATATTTCTCGATGATAGATGAACCCTCCATGGGACATTCCGTTCCTTTGAACCGGTGACTTTATCATAGAGGCCTCCGTAAGACGCCGCTTGCCTTGGATTCTCTCAAGGCAGCCGAGGGGGTTGTACCATTAAAACCTATGACAATACTTGATTGCCATGTCACTCTAAAGAAACATGGTATACCGGCCCTCATGACATGCTAAGTGGATGTCATGAAAATATTCTTAAATTTATGGAATGGGAAACCATGCCATTAATGTTCTTAAAGAATTATGTGCCATACTTATGACACTAATTCTATTTACCTTATCATGTACAAAGAACAAGCGACGCTATATAAGTGCTTATTCTTGATATCATGATCTCCACCTAGTTTATCGACATGTCATGGTTTCTATGCATCGCGTACATTTTATCACAAGTTTGTCCTTGCTCAAGGGCCTTGCCCTTAAATTCCATGGAAATCTTACCTTATCATTCTATTAAAGCTTGTTCTTGGAACTCCTTATTGGCTATGAACTATCGTGGATGTCTAGATCTATCTTTAAATGCTATGCATATAGGGCCCGATCTGGTCTTGGGAGAAGCACCCGAAAGTACTAGTGCCCATGGGAGTTTTTAATGATCGCGGTATCTGGCATTGAACCGAAGTGCATGACTCGTTGGATCTTTGCCATTCCACACTCTCTCTTTCTCTCATGACTTGCGTGTGTGACTTGACTTGCGTGACTTTACTAGCATGGCCCGAAACAGGCAAAGTACTTGCGTAAATAGTCAACAATCTATAAATTCTCTCATGAATATCTCTTGATCGCTTGGAAGTTTTGCATACCGTCGTTAATCTTCTACTAATTTTGTTTCACTTACTCGGTTAAATCTACATGCATT
This sequence comes from Amorphophallus konjac, assembly GCA_022559845.1. Classification (NCBI taxonomy): domain Eukaryota; kingdom Viridiplantae; phylum Streptophyta; class Magnoliopsida; order Alismatales; family Araceae; genus Amorphophallus; species Amorphophallus konjac. The sequence continues at coordinate 87,450,741 of CM040129.1, read as the reverse complement.
GTCTTACATGCATTTACATGTGAAAATGTAATTCTTTCAACCAATTGCTTATTTTTGAGATATAATTCCTACTGAGCGTTCGCTTACCCCGTTTTATTCCAACATTTTCAGGTAATCAGGTGGCTAGCAAGATCAAGACTCACACGAGAGGGACAAGTGTGCAAGCGAGCTCTGGAAAATAGTGAACCCGAGTCTTTTATCTTTCTTGAGTCTAGCATGATGTCTCTTATTTAGTTATCTTGTCTAAGTCTATTAGTGCGTCATCTCCTTTTCTTTCATTGTGATGTAGTTGAGTCTTCAAGTTTTGGAATTAAAATTGTAAGAGACTTATATTTGAAATAAAATTTTTATTGTTGTTCCAAATTATTTGGTCTCATGCCATTGCTCTTGATCGTTCACGACTGTTTAACTGCCACGTTCCGAGCAAACGACACGTTCTGCTGCTATCGGTTCGGGACGTGACAGAGGTGGTATCAGAGCTTCGGCTTCCATGTCCTCAAGTTATTAGGTTCAAATGATAGGTCAAGTATCCTTGTCAATCATATCAGAGCTTCGGCTTTCACATCCTCAAGTTATTAGGTTCCAATGATAGGACAAGTATCCCTGTCAGTCATATCAGAGATTTGGCTTTTAAATCCTTAGGGCATTAAGTCCAAGAGATAGGTTGAGTCATCCTTGTCGGTCATCCTATAAGAGTTCTGTGAGAATTGGGTAGAGCTTGGGGTTAAAGTTATAAAAGAACGATAAAATACTTAAGTTTCATTAGTAATAAGTCTTGAGTCAATAAACTATCTCCCCACTCATCTTTGCAGGAACCTAGATAAAATGGAAGCGTCTAGGTCGAGCTTTGTTCTTGAGATGGTCTTAGTAGATGTTCATGCTTATGCGGACCTTGTCCGAAGAGTCCAAGAGTTAGAGAAAGCGGTATAAGAAAAAGAAAGAATAAAAAGAAAGGACCAAGTCAATAATTTTGGAAAGTTCACCACTACCAAGAAAAGGATAAACGAGGGAGGTAGCTTACAAAAGTGTAAGAAATGCAAGAAGGGGAAATTTAGGGCAGCACCTGTAAGTCAAACTCAGGAAAAGTGCTGGCATTGCAGTAAAAGAAACCATCAATCGAAGGAGTGTTATCGAAAAATTGGAGCGTGTCTTCGTTGCGGGAGCTTAGATCATAAAATAGATGAATGCCCTATTCTGACCAAGAAGCTCCAAGGAGGAATTCAAACTTTAACCAAACTTGCCAAAGGAAAGGTTGCGGAAGGGACCCCTCACTCTTAAGCCTAATTTTTTTTTTTCTAAAATTAGTTCTTTTTTTCCACTCAATATATCTAGACTTCTTTTCGCCTTGTAGCTAGTTCCCCATCTTGAGTAAGGGATGATGTGAATTTGGAGACCAAATTCTTTTAAGTGGGGGAGGGTGTAACACCCGATAATTTTGAAGGCTAAACAGGAATAAGGTAATATAAATATATATATATTTACGGATCGAAAGAAAAAATAACTTATACATGATGATATCTACATATTCTTATGAATAGTTAATAAGGTTGAATAAATAAGAATTTGGGTATATTGTTCCTACAATAAATAAAAGGCTAGTTAAAATTACCTTTTTGGAATGGAAGGAAATATTTTACCTAGGATCGAACCTGTCTCTGATACCCAAGACAATGATTAAGAAGGAAATAAAATGGAAGGAAATTATAAGAAATGAAACCTCTATGACCTTAATATATATTGTGACCAGCCACATCAAATTACTGAAATCAAAAACACTAATGGTAAACCTGCTAGTCGTAAGGGCCTTGCATATGAACTTAACCGCGAGGCCTTATTTACGTATATACTTGTAAACTACCAATAGATATAGGTCATGCATATGAGGTTAGTTTAGTATGAAAACATACATGGGTACATAATAGGTTTCTACAAGTATATAAGCCTATATACATATATAATGGGCCATATGGAATGGCAAGAATATGTAATTATAGAATACAAGAGCCTTGGTCTAGAATAACCCACACATATATCTTATGTAAAGGAGCCTTAACAATACAACCCTTTATATGCCACCCATATACACATTAAACCTAAACCATTTGAAAAATGAGCCAAAAACAATAGCGCCTCCTATCAGGTCGTCATTTAATTAAAGACCGTTCAAGTGGACGCTAATTTATAAATTGACGCCTCTATATTAGGCACTAGTTATAGAAATGACGCCCCTTTAAATGGGCGCCATTTTCATACGTTAATAGGGTAAGAGAGGATAATAGTAAATAACGCCCCTTTGACGGGCGCTATATTATAAATTAAAGACCCCGTACACAGGCATCATTTTAAAATAACGCCCCAACCTTAGGCGTCATTTCCAAACCGAACCGTTGGTGTTTGGTTCGAACAAGAATGTTATCTGGGTAAGTTTTGATTAAGGAAAGGGATCAATACGTGGATATCTCAGTTTAAGCAGGATTCTACATAGGAAATCCTAATTCTAATCAAACTCCTAGAACCCATTAGGATTCCTTCTCCTATAAATACCAACTCCTTCCATCGGACTCACGTTAACGCCAATTGCCAAAGACTTCCTGCTGCTACTCAATTACGTGAAGAACCTAAAGTTCTTCCTTTTCCTTCTGCTACGTGGGAAGGGTGATCAACGTTGTCCTCTTCTTCCTGCTGATTGGTTGTGCTGCTACGTGAAGAACATAGCAGTTCTTCATCAGCGTCTTCTTCCCTTCTACACGAACAGGTGTTGTACCGACGACATCTTCTTCCTCCCACTACTTCTTCTTGCGGCAACCGTTGCAAAGACGCAAAGCCACTGAAGCATCTTCTTCTTCCTCTACTTCCTCCACCGCGGACGTCGCTTTGCGGTGGCTATTCTTCTTCATTCATCCCTAAAGCTACCGTGAAGTTTGCTGCGTAGTGCTGTTGCTGTTACCCTTCTGCCAAGTTCTCTGTTAAAAACAAAGTATCGGATATTGTATATTTCATCACCATTCTTCATCGTCTGTCAAACAAAACACTCAACCGAGGTAGGTGTTCTCAAGTAACAAAGCCCAAACATGAAAAATTAAGAAATACCATGCATATAGTCCGTAGCCTGACGATTTCTCAGGTTTCTATTTTGTTTTGCTAAATTTCAGTAAATAGCGACCCAGTCTAGCGCACTATTTCATATAACGACTGTTCAAACAGTCGTCAATTCATTAGTTAATTAAAAAATACACATGTTTAAAATCTTAATAACTGATAACTCTTACATGTAAATTAATGCATGATCATATTGTTAAATTTTTGTTATTTTACCCTACCTATGTATGTCTCTAGATTCTTGATTGGACATACTCCAAAATCCATGTGTCTACGATTGTACCTGTCGGGTGCAAATCGTATGACGACGAATTAGCGACCCGGATTAGGTCGTCATTTGAATGAACGGCCCTATACATGGGCGCCAATTAGTGATAAACTGTGAAGTTTTGAAATGTTTATAATATTCCTAGATAATGAAATGATGACATATACCCTGCCCTTTAATTTGATATAAGACGCCCTTGACTAGAGCGTTGTTTACTAAATTGAAGCCTTAATGTAAGTCGTCATTTTCATAATGTCTAAAAATTAAAAATGTTTACTGATTTTAATAGAATCGGGATGTAACGACTGAGTGAACAGTCGTCATTCACTGAACTGACGACCCTGACAAGGGTGCCAATTCAGAAAATGAAGACTTGAGCTCAGGCGTCAATTTATTGATCTCCTGATTTCCTGATTTTCGTGGTTTTCTATAACCCTTGACCATGGGTTGTGTATTCTGGCACTATATTCCAATTCGTGAATATAGCCCCACGTTTCATGATGTTTTATCGATTACCCACTATTTCTCGATGTTAGATGAACCCTCCATGGGACATTCCGTTCCTTTGAACCGGTGACTTTATCACAGAGGCCTCCGTAAGACTCCGCTAGCCTTGGATTCCCTCAAGGCAGCCGAGCGGGTTGTACCATTAAAACCTATGACAATACTTGATTGCCATATCACTCTAAAGAAATATGGTATACCGGCCCTCATGACATGCTAAGTGGATGTCATGAGAATAATCTTAAATTTATGGAATGGGAAACCATGCCATTATTGTTCTTAAAGAATGATGTGCCATACTTATGGACACTAATTAAATCTACCTTATCATGTACAAAGAACAAGCGACGCTATATAAGTGCTTATTCTTGATATCATGATCTACACCTAGTTTATCGACATGTCATGGTTTCTATGCTTCGCGTAGATTTTATTGCAAGTCTGTCCTTGCTCAAGGGCCTTGCCCTTGAATTCCATGGAAATCTTACCTTATCATTCTATTAAAGCTTGTTCTTGGAACTCCTTATTGGCTATGAACTATCGTGGATGTCTAGATCTATCTTTAAATGCTATGCATATAGGGCCCGATCTGGTCTTGGCAGAGGCACCCGAAAGTACTAGTGCCCAAGGGAGTTTTTAATGATCGCGGTGTCTGGCATTACACCGAAGTGCATGACTCGTTGGATCTTTGCCATTCCACACTCTCTCTTTCTCTCGTGACTTGCGTGCGTGACTTGACTTGCGTGACTTTACTAGCGTGGCCCGAAAGGGGAAAAGTACTTGCGTGAAATAGTCAATAATCTATAAATTCTGTCATGAATATCTCTTGATCGCTTGGAAGTTTTGCATACCGTCGTTAATCTTCTACTAATTTTGTTTCACTTACTCGGTTAAATCTACATGCATAGTCTTACATGCATTTACATGCGAAAATGTAATTATTTCAACCAATTGCTTATTCTTGAGATATAATTCCTACTGAGCGTTCGCTTACCTAGTTTTATTCCAACATTTCAGGTAATCAGGTGGCTACCAAGATCAAGACTCACACGGGAGGGACAAGTGTGCAAGCGAGCTCTGAACATTAGTGAACCCGAGTCTTTTATCTTTCTTGAGTCTAGCATGATGTCTCTTATTTAGTTATCTTGTCTAAGTCTATTAGTGCGTCATTTCCTTTTCTTTCATTGTGATGTAGTTGAGTCTTCAAGTTTTTGAATTAAAATTGTAAGAGACTTATATTTGAAATAAAATTTTTATTGTTGTTCCAAATTATTTGGTCTCATGCCATTGCTCTTGATCGTTCATGACTGTTTAACTGTCACGTTCCGAGCAAACGACACGTTCCACTGCTATCGGTTCGGGACGTGACAGAGGTGGTATCAGAGCTTCGGCTTCCATGTTCTCAAGTTATTAGGTTCAAATGATAGGTCAAGTATCCTTGTCAATCATATCAGAGCTTCGGTTTTCACATCCTCAAGTTATTACGTTCCAATGATTGGTCAAGTATTCCTGTCAGTCATATCAGAGCTTTGGCTTTCAAATCCTTAGGGCATTAAGTCCAAGAGATAGGTTGAGTCATCCTTGTCGGTCATCCTATAAGAGTTCTGTGAGAATTGGGTAGAGCTTGGGGTTAAAGTTATAAAAGAACGATAAAATACTTAAGTTTCATTAGTAATAATTCTTGAGTCAAAAAACTATCTCCCCACTCATCTTTGCAGGAACCTAGATAAAATGGAAGCGTCTAGGTCGAGCTTTGTTCCTGAGATGGTCTTAGTAGATGTTCATGCTTATGCGGACCTTGTCCGAAGAGTCCAAGAGTTAGAGAAAGCGGTATAAGAAAAAGAAAGAATAAAAGGAAAGGACCAAGTCAATAATTCTAGAAAGTTCACCACTACCAAGGAAAGGATAAACGAGGGAGGTAGCTCACAAAAGTGTAAGAAATGCAAGAAGGGGAAATTTAGGGTAGCACCTGTAAGTCAAACTCAGGAAAAGTGCTGGCATTGCAGTAAAAGAAACCATCAATCGAAGGAGTGTTATCAGAAAATTGGAGCGTGTCTTCGTTGCGGGAGCTTAGATCATAAAATAGCTGAATGCCCTATTCTGACCAAGAAGCTCCCAGGAGGAATTCAAGCTTTAACCAAACTTGCCAAAGGAAAGGTTGCGGAAGGTACCCCTCACCCTTAAGCCTAATTTTTTTCCTAAAATTAGTTCTTTTTTTTCCACTCAATGTATCTAGACTTCTTTTCGCCTTGTAGCTAGTTCCCCATCTTGAGTAAGGGATGATGTGAATTTGGGGACCAAATTCTTTTAAGTGGGGGAGGGTGTAACACCCGATAATTTTGAAGGCTAAATAGGAATAAGGTAATATCAACATATATATATTTACGGTTCAAAAGAAAAAATAACCTATACATGATGATATCTACATATTCTTATGAATAGTTAATACGGTTGAATAAATAAGAATTTGGGTATATTGTTCCTACAATAAATAAAAGGCTAGTTAAAATTACCTTTTTGGAATGGAAGGAAATATTTTACCTAGGATCGAACCTGTCTCTGATACCCAAGACAATGATTAAGAAGTAAATAAAAGGGAAGGAAATTATAAGAAATGAAACCCCTATGACCTTAATATATATTGTGACCAGCCACATCAAATTATTGAAATCTAAAACACTAATGGTAAACCTGATAGTCGTAAGGACCTTGCATATGAACTTAGCCGTGAGGCCTTATATACGTATATACTTGTAAACTACCAATAGATATAGGTCATGCATATGAGGTTAGTTTAGTATGAAAACATACATGGGTACATAATAGGTTTCTAGAAGTATATAAACCTATATATATATATAATGGGCCATATGGAATGGCAAGGATATGTAATTATAGAATACATGAGCCTTGGTCTAAAATAACCCACACATATATCTTATGTAAAGGAGCCTTAACAATACAACCCTTTATATGCCACCCATATACACATTAAACCTAAACCATATGACAAATGAGCCAAAAATAAATAGTGCCTCCTATCAGGTCGTCATTTAATTAAAGACCGTTCAAGTGGACGCTAATTTATACATTGACGCCTCTATAATAGGCGCTAGTTATAGAAATGACGCCCCTTTAAATGGGTGCCATTTTCATACATTAATAGGGTAAGAGAGGATAATAGTAAATAACGCCCCCTTGACGGGCGCTATATTATAAATTAAAGACCCCGTACACAGGTGTCATTTTAAAATAACGCCCCAACCTTAGGCGTCCTTTCCAAACCGAACCGTTGGTGTTTGGTTGGAACAAGGATGTTATCTGGGTAAATTTTGATTAAGGAAAGGGATCAATACGTGGATATCTCAATTTAAGCAGGATTCTACATATGAAATCCTAATTCTAATCAAACTCCTAGAACCCATTTGGATTCCTTCTCCTATAAAGACCAACTCCTTCCATCGAACTCACGTTAACGCCAATTGCCAAAGACTTCCTGCTGCTACTCAAATACGTGAAGAACCTAAAATTCTTCCTTTTCCTTCTGCTACGTGGGAAGGGTGATCAGCGTTGTCCTCTTCTTCCTGCTGATTGGTTGTGCTGCTACGTGAAGAACAAAGCAGTTCTTCATCAGCGTCTTCTTCCCTTATACATGAACATGTGTTGTACCGATGACATCTTCTTCCTCCCACTACTTCGTGCGGCAGCCATTGCAAAGACGCAAAGCCACTGAAGCATCTTTTTCTTCCTCTTCTTCCTCCACCACGGACGTCGCTGTGCGGTGGCTATTCTTCTTCATTCATCCCTGAAGCTACTGTGAAGTTTGCTACGTAGTGCTGTTGCTGTTACCCTTCTGCCAAGTTCTCTGTTAAAAATAGAGTATCGGATATTGTATATTTCATCACCATTCTTCATCATCTGTGAACCAAAACACTCAACCAAGGTAGGTGTTCTCAAGTAACAAAGCCCAAACATGAAAAATTAAGAAATACCATGCATATAGTCCGTAGCCTGACGATTTCTCGGGTTTCTATTTTGTTTTGCTAAATTTCAGTAAATAGCGACCCAGTCTAATGCGCTATTTGATATAACGACTGTTCAAACAGTCGTCAATTCATTAGTTAATTAATAAATACACATGTTTAAAATCTTAATAATTGATAACTCTTACATGTAAATTAATGCATGATCATACTGTTAAATTTTTGTTATTTTTCCCTACCTATGCGTGTCTCTAGATCCTTGATTGGACATACTCCAAAATCCATGTGTATACGATTGTACCTGTCGGGTGCAAATCATATGACAACGAATTAGCGACCCGGATTAGGTCGTCATTTGAATGAACGGCCCTATACATGGGCGCCAATTAGTGATAAACTGTGAAGTTTTGAAATGTTTATAATATTCCTAGATAATGAAATGAGGACATATACCCTGCCCTTTAATTTGATATAAGACGCCCTTGACTAGGGCGTTGTTTACTAAATTGAAGCCTTAATGTAAGTCATCATTTTCATAATGTCTAAAAATTAAAAATGTTTACTGATTTTAATAGAATCGGGATGTAACGACTGAGTGAACAGTCATCATTCACTGAACTGACGACCCTGACAACGGTGTCAATTCAGAAAATGAAGACTTGAGCTCAGGCGTCAATTTATTGATCTCCTGATTTCCTGATTTTCATGGTTTTCTATAACCCTTGACCATGGGTTGTGTATACTGGCACTATATTCCATTTCGTGAATATAGCCCCACGTTTCATGATGTTTTATCGATTACCCACTATTTCTCGATGTTAGATGAACCCTCCATGGGACATTTCGTTCCTTTGAACCGGTGACTTTATCATAGAGGCCTCCGTAAGACTCCACTAGCCTTGGATTCCCTCAAGGCAGCCGAGCGGGTTGTACCATTAAAACCTATGACAATACTTGATTACCATGTCACTCTAAAGAAACATGGTATACCGGCCCTCATGACATGCTAAGTGGATGTCATGAGAATATTCTTAAATTTATGGAATGGGAAACCATGCCATTAATGTTCTTAAAGAATTATGTGCCATACTTATGGACACTAATTCTATCTACCTTATCATGTACAAAGAACAAGCGACGCTATATAAGTGCTTATTCTTGATATCATGATCTCCACCTAGTTTATCGACATGTCATGGTTTCTATGATTCGCGTAGATTTTATCGCAAGTCTGTCCTTGCTCAAGGGCATTGCCCTTGAATTCCATGGAAATCTTACCTTATCATTCTATTAAAGCTTGTTCTTGGAACTCCTTACTGGCTATGAACTATCGTGGATGTCTAGATCTATCTTTAAATGCTATGCATATAGGGCCCGATCTGGTCTTGGGAGAAGCACCCTTAAGTACTAGTGCCCATGGGAGTTTTTAATGATCGCGGTGTCTGGCATTGCACCGAAGTGCATGACACGTTGGATCTTTGCCATTTCACACTCTCTCTCTCTAGTGACTTGCGTGCATGACTTGACTTGCGTGACTTTTCTAGCGTGGCCCGAAACGGGCAAAGTACTTGCGTGAAATAGTCAATAATCTATAAATTCTCTCATGAATATCTCTTGATCGCTTGGAAGTTTTGCATACCGTCGTTAATCTTCTACTAATTTTGTTTCACTTACTCGGTTAAATCTACATGCATAGTCTTATATGCATTTACATGCGAAAATGTAATTATTTCAACCAATTGCTTATTCTTGAGATATAATTCCTACTGAGCGTTCGCTTACCCAGTTTTATTCCAACATTTTCAGGTAATCAGGTGGCTAACAAGACCGAGACTCACACGGGAGGGACAAGTGTGCAAGCGAGCTCTGGAAATTAGTGAACTCGAGTCTTTTATCTTTCTTGAGTCTAGCATGATGTCTCTTATTTAGTTATCTTATCTAAGTCTATTAGTGCGTCATCTCCTTTTCTTTCATTGTGATGTAGTTGAGTCTTCAAGTTTTGGAATTAAAATTGTAAGAGACTTAAATTTGAAATAAAATTTTTATTGTTGTTCCAAATTATTTGGTGTCATGCCATTGCTCTTGATCGTTCACGACTGTTTAACTGTCACATTCTGAGCATACGACACGTTCCGCTACTAACGGTTTGGGGCGTGATAGAGGTGGTATTAGAGCTTCGGCTTCCATGTCCTCAAGTTATTAGGTTCAAATGATAGGTCAAGTATCCTTGTCAATCATATCAGAGCTTCAGCTTTCACAACCTCAAGTTATTAGGTTCCAATGATAGGTCAAGTATCCCTGTCAGTCATATCAGAGCTTTGGCTTTCAAATCCTTAGGGCATTAAGTCCAAGAGATCGGTTGAGTCATCCTTGTCGGTCATCCTATAAGAGTTCTGTGAGAATTGGGTAGAGCTTGGGGTTAAAGTTATAAAAGAACGATAAAATTCTTAAGTTTCATTAGTAATAATTCTTGAGTTAATAAACTATCTCCCCACTCATCTTTGCAAGAACCTAGATAAAATGGAAGCGTCTAGGCCGAGCTTTGTTCCTGAGATGGTCTTAGTAGATGTTCATGCTTATGCGGACCTTGTCCGAAGAGTCCAAGAGTTAGAGAAAGCGGTAGAAGAAAAAGAAAGAATAAAAGGAAAGGACCAAGTCAATAATTCTGGAAAGTTCACCACTACCAAGAAAAGGATAAACGAGGGAGGTAGCTCACAAAAGTGTAAGAAATGCAAGAAGGGGAAATTTAGGGCAGCACCTGTAAGTCAAACTCAGGAATAGTGCTGGCATTGCAGTAAAAGAAACCATCAATCGAAGGAGTGTTATCAGAAAATAGGAGCGTGTCTTCGTTGCGGGAGCTTAGATCATAAAATAGCTGAATGCCCTATTCTGACCAAGAAGCTCCCAGGAGGAATTCAAGGTTTAACCAAACATGCCAAAGGAAAGGTTGCGGAAGGTACCCCTCACCCTTAAGCCTAAATTTTTTCCTAAAATTAGTTCTTTTTTTACCACTCAATGTATCTAGACTTTTTTTCGCCTTGTAGCTAGTTCCCCATCATGAGTAAGGGATGATGTGAATTTGGGGACCAAATTCTTTTAAGTGGGGGAGGGTGTAACGCCCGATAATTTTGAAGGCTAAACAGGAATAAGGTAATATCAATATATATATATTTACGGTTCGAAAGAAAAAATAACCTATACATGATGATATCTACATATTCTTATGAATAGTTAATAAGGTTGAATAAATAAGAATTTATGTATATTGTTCCTACAATAAATAAAAGGCTAGTTAAAATTACCTTTTTGGAATGGAAGGAAATATTTTACCTAGGATCGAACCTGTCTCTGATACCCAAGACAATGATTAAGAAAGAAATAAAAGGGAAGGAAATTATAAGAAATGAAACCCCTATGACCTTAATATATATTGTGACCAACCACATCAAATTATTGAACTCTAAAACACTAATGGTAAACCTGATAGTCAGAAGGACCTTGCATATGAACTTAGCCGTAGGCCTTATATACGTATATACTTGAAAACTACCAATAGATATAGGTCATGCATATGAGGTTAGTTTAGTATGAAAACATACATGGGTACATAATAGGTTTCTAGAAGTATATAAACCTATATATATATAATGGGCCATATGGAATGGCAAGGATATGTAATTATAGAATACATGAGCCTTGGTCTAGAATAACCCACACATATATCTTATGTAAAGGAGCCTTAACAATACAACCCTTTATATGCCACCCATATACACATTAAACCTAAACCATATGACAAATGAGCCAAAAACAAATAGCGCCTCCTATCAGGTCGTCATTTAATTAAAGACCGTTCAAGTTGACGCTAATTTATAAATTGACACCTCTATGTTAGGCGCTACTTATAGAAATGACGCCCCTTTAAATGGGTGCCATTTTCATACGTTAATAGGGTAAGAGAGGATAATAGTAAATAACGCCCCCTTGACGGGCGCTATATTATAAATTAAAGACCCCGTACACAGGCGTCATTTTAAAATAACGCCCCAACCTTAGGCGTCATTTCCAAACCGAACTGTTGGTGTTTGGTTCGAACAAGGATGTTATCTGGGTAAATTTTGATTAAGGAAAGTGATCAATGCGTGGATATCTCAATTTAAGCAGGATTCTACATAGGAAATCCTAATTCTAATCAAACTCCTAGAACCCATTTGGATTCCTTCTCCTATAAATACCAACTCCTTCCATCGGACTCACGTTAACGCCAATTGCCAAAGACTTCCTGCTGCTACTCAAATACGTGAAGAACCTAAAATTCTTCCTTTTCCTTCTGCTACGTGGGAAGGGCGATCAGCGTTGTCCTCTTCTTCCTGCTGATTGGTTGTGCTGCTACGTGAAGAACATAGCAGTTCTTCATCAGCGTCTTCTACCCTTCTACACGAACATGTGTTGTACCGACGACATCTTCCTCCTCCCACTACTTCTTCTTGCGGCAGCCGTTGCAAAGACGCAAAGCCACTGAAGCATCTTCTTCTTCCTCTACTTCCTCCACCGCGGACGTCGCTATGCGGTGGCTATTCTTCTTCATTCATCCCTGAAGCTATCATGAAGTTTGCTACGCAGTGCTGTTGTTGTTACCCTTCTGCCAAGTTCTCTGTTAAAAACAGAGTATAAGATATTGTATATTTCATCACCGTTCTTCATCGTCTGTCAACCAAAACACTCAACCAAGGTAGGTGTTCTCAAGTAACAAAGCCCAAACATGAAAAATTAAGAAATACCATGCATATAGTCCGTAGCCTGACGATTTCTCGGGTTTCTATTTTGTTTTGCTAAATTTCAATAAATAGCGACCCAGTCTAGGGCGCTATTTGATATAACGACTGTTCAAACAGTCGTCAATTCATTAGTTAATTAATAAATACACATGTTTAAAATTTTAATAACTGATAACCCTTACATGTAAATTAATGCATGATCATACTGTTAAATTTTTGTTATTTTTCCCTACCTATGCATGTCTCTAGATTCTTGATTGGACATACTCCAAAATCCATGTGTCTACGATTATACTTGCCGGGTGCAAATCGTATGACAAAGAATTAGTGACCTGGATTATGTCGTCATTTGAATGAACGCCCCTATACATGGGCGCCAATTAGTGATAAATTGTAAAGTTTTGAAAAGGTTATAATATTCCTAGATAATGAAATGATGACATATACCCTGCCCTTTAATTTGATATAAGATGCCCTTGACTAGGGCGTTGTTTACTAAATTGAAGCCTTAATGTAAGTCGTCATTTTCATAATATCTAAAAAATAAAAATGTTTATTGATTTTAATAGAACCGGGATGTAACGACAGAGTGAACAGTCGTCATTCACTGAACTGATGACCCTGACAAGGGCGCCAATTCAGAAAATGAAGACTTAAGCTCAGGCGTCAATTTACTGATCTCCTGATTTCCTGATTTTCGTGGTTTTCTATATCCCTTGACCATGGGTTGTGTATACTGGCACTATATTCCATTACATGAATATTGTAGCACCCCGTATAAAAAAATGATAAAAAATTTATTATTATTAATATTTTCCAAATAAAAAAAATATTAGACAAACTCTTTAGGAAGTTTATGTAAGAAGTGGGAACACGAAGTTATCATATGTAAAGATTATTCACTTTACAAGTGGCTTGTTAGTGTAGTTGGTTAAGTAACTTGCCTTTCAACCCAGTGGCCAAGGTTCAAATCTAGCATCTACCATTTACGTTTTTTGCCAAATAATTATATGTTATTATGTAAGAAGTAGGAACACGAAGTTATCATATGTAAAGATTATTCACTTAACAAGTGGCTTCTTATTGTAGTTGGTTAAGTAACTTGCCTTTCAACCTAATGATCAGGGTTCAAATCCTGGCATCCACCATTTACGTTTTGTGCCAAATAATTATATACGATAGGGTAGCAATACACGACCCCCCTCCAGGCTTGTGATTTTTTAGACAAACCTGTGTTGGCATCTGTCCTTTTCATACGTAAATAGTGCCATGAATAGTATCACTTTTTATTTAAAAAGAATTTTTCAAAAAAATTATATGTAAAAATAGAGAAAAATATAAGGATCTTATCCATGAAATTTCATTAACTAACTCCATCAAATTTTAAAGATAAAAATCATGAAAGTTAAGTGGGAAGTTTAAAATAAATAAACCACCCTCTCATAGGAGCTACAATCCACCAGACAACCTTTCGATTTCCTTATCCCCAACAGCCTGTATAAGCTGGCATCCCACTGAGATCCGATTTTCACGGATCTTGTTTCCCCTCTTGCCAACTCAAACCTTATATTATACTCCTAACGAAGCAAACATTCGTTGGCTAGAAGGCTTGCTGTTGAGAAGGGGAGACACTTCTGAAGGGTTGCAGAGAAGGGAAGAGTTGCTTCTTCCATTTGCTACAACTACTGCCACTTCCCAGAAGTAGGTGTTCTCAACTTTTAACTAAACTAGTAGTTAATCTAGGATGATTAGTCTAGGCATTTAGTATTAGGCTCATTTTCATGCGATATTTAGTGTTTATAAAGTATGTGTTAGCTTAAATCTAGGATGATTAGCATGTATTAGCTTCATACCTAAGATAATTAGCATGTATTAGCTTTATACTAAGAATAATTAGCATGTATTAGCAAGTATTAGCAAGTATTAGTCTCATACCTAGAATAATTAGTATGTGTTAGCTTAAATCTAGGACGATTAGCATGTATTAGCTTCATACCTAAGATAATTAGCATGTATTAGCCTTATACCCAGAATAACTAGCATGTATTAGCAAGTAGTAGTCTCATACCTAGAATAATTAGCATGTGTTGGCTTAAATCTAGGATGATTAGCGTGTATTAGCTTCATACCCAAGATAATTAGTAAGTATTAGTCTCATACCTAGAATAATTAGCATGTGTTAGCTTAAATCTAAGATGATTAGCATGTATTAGCCTCGTACCTAAGATAATTAGCATGTAGTAGCCTTATACCCAAGATGATTAGCATTGATTAGCATGTATTATCTTCAATCTAGGGTAGTTGGCATGTATTAGCTTCATATCCATACGATATATCCGTCTAACGCAAGTTTTATCGTGTTTTTACGTAACTTATTAGTTTAACTAACCTGTTAACATACCTAATTAACATGTTAGTTGATCTACTAACTAATTAGCATACCTAATTAATCTGTTAGGTAGCCTATCTAGAAACCTTGTCTCCATTTAGTTCCTTTAAAAATGAAAACTTGTATGATACATCATGTTAAAAAAACTGATATTTAAGCAACTAAAGCATGAAACAAGTGCATAAATAAAGATATGTAATCCTTACAGCTTTCTCTATCTATCCATGTAATCAGTTTTACCTAAATAAACTTAAATCAAAGGTTAATACCCTAGCTTAATCAAAGATTAATACCTTAAGCCATTTTGAGCAGATTTGAACTGCAGAGTCGACCCTGCTAGTTCACCGCGTTGACGCGATGAACGGCAGAGTCGACCCTGCCTGTTCACTGCGTTGACGCAGTGAACGGCAGAGTCGACCCTGCCTGTTGACAGGGTTATTACTTGCCTGTTCACTGCGTTGACGCAGTGAACGGCAGAGTCGACCCTGCCTGTTCACAGGGTTGACGCGATGAACTGCAGGGTTAACGCGATGAACTACAGCTGGCTCATTGCGTTAACCTGATCGTTAGGCTTTCACTTTTACCATCTCCACTGATAGATGGCAGCCTGAGAGGTGATATTTAACTCCTGACAGGGTCCTCTAAACCCTGTATAATTTCCAAGAAGGGCATCCCACAGTGAGGGTGTCGTTTCTAAAATTGTCAGGTGGCCCATAAGGCACCTCTCTTATCTAGTTTTTTTTTCCGTGTATCAAACGTTACTGGTTTCCACTCCTAGTTCATCCCTACACATTAATGCGCCCTTGGATTCCATTCCATAATTCTACCTTATATATCATACTGGTCAAACCTTGAAATTCCATATTGGCTATAAATGAGAGTGGATGTCGACAGACATGATTAATGTTGTGCATATAGGGCCCGATCTGGTCCTGAGAGGAGCACCCGAAGGTACTTGTGCCCATGGGAGTTTATTGACCACAATGTTTGGCATTGCACCGAAGTACTTGCTTGCTAGGCTTTAGACATTCCACTCATTCTCGTGATATTACTTGATTGATTTGACTTGAGACCCGCAGAAGGGTAAAGTTTTGCTTGAATGAAATTGATAAATAGCCAATTCTAATTTTACATGCTTGAATTTATATTACTTTCTATTACTTGCTTGACATGAGTTCTTACTCTCTTGGAAAGATTTCGTTAATTCCAGTTATTACTTGCTTGAATCTCTCGCTATTGCTGCATTGAAGTTGGAATCCTTATACTCTCACTTGTTATTCCTTCACTGCTCTTGTCGATTTTTACAATCCTTGATATCTACTCATCTACATGCATAGTTTTACTGACATTAATTGAGCTTGTAAACCACTTAAAGCCTGTTAAATCTTGAGATGTAATTCCTACTAAGCGATTCGCTCATCTAGTTATTTTCTAATATTTTCAGGTAATTTGGATGCAACACTCGGAAGGGAATGAGACTGAGTGATGAGTGTTAGAGTGAAGTTATCAAATTGTCATGTCCCTTTTGTTATTATATTAGTTCACTTATGTCAGTTGTATCAATTCATCTATGTCATTTGTATTAGTCAACTTGATTAGAACTGCTCAAGAGTTGAAGCCTAGTCGTTGGACTCTGGGAACACATGTAATTGTCCTTTGATTAATTGTGACAATTGTCAGCTCGTACTATTTGTATTAAATTTTGAGTTAAATCTTAGTTATTTGTGCACTCTGATATTTACATGATTGACACGATCTATATAGACGCGTCACGCCTCCGGGTAATCTTCCGCGCTCGGGACGTGACAGTCTTCGTGGTATCAGAGCCTAGGTTTTCAAACCTAGGGAACTAGAAAAATATAAACGGTTAGAAATTGAAATCTAAGTAAAAACTTGAGTGCAAGGATAGGTAAAACCCAAGTTCAAGGATAGATATACCTTATCCGGTGAGATGGATAGAGCCATGGGTTAAGTTCTACAATGACTTTCGACCTTACAAGTAAATCCGATCTTTATCATACTTAACTCTTTTGTAGGATCATGGCTGCAGAAAGAGCACAATGGCGCGAGATGCAGCGCACCGTGCAAGGCCTCACACAGGCACTACAGCAAGTGGCCCAAGGCGGAGCAAATCGTGGAGCGGGAGATCTCCACCGAAGTTTCCGTAACATGAACCCACCGAGGTTCACGGGTTCATCCGACCCCGAGGATGCCGAGAATTGGCTAAAGGAGATGAAACGAATCTTCCGTGTGATGCAATGCGCGGATGAAGAGAAGGTTTTACTTGCCGTATTCCAACTACAGGACGCTCGATGCTGGTGGGAATCCATAGAAGCAACACTGCCAGAATACCATGTCACATGGGATGAATTCACGGAGCATTTCAACAACAAGTACTTCTCCGATCATATCCAGGAAAAGAAAGCCACGGAATTCGCCGTTCTAAAACAACGGGGCTTGAAAGTGGCCGAGTATGAGGCCCAATTCTCCAGATTATCTAGGTATGCACCCCACTTGGTGTGTACGAAAAAGATGAAGGCGAGAAGATTCCTCAACGGGCTTCGGCCCCATTATATCACACAACTTGCCCCGATGGACATCCAAGTCTATTCGGAGATGGTTCGGCGTGCTCAACTGTTGGAAGACGCCACCGAATTATCTGAGAGAATCCGAGGAAGAGACAAGAAGGAACCCGTCACAAGCTTGGGAAAATTCAAACAATCCTTCAACAAGAAGCGATTCTTCATGGGAGGGGAGCCCTCCAAGGCAAAGAAATTCCAGAAGAATGACAGGCCATTCTCCACCACCACACCATCAAAGGAGCTTTGCAAGTATTGTGATAAAGCTGGTCATAAGACCGAGGAATGCTGGAGAAAGTTAGGAGCTTGCCTTCGATGTGGGAGTCGAGAGCATCGAATTCCAGACTACCCACTGATGAAGGAGCAGGACATCAAAGACGAGAAGCGTCCGGTAAAGAAACAAGGCCGTCTGCAAGCTCTCCGAGAGACAGAAACCACTGAAGGTGGAATTGTGGAAGGTACTCTCACTATTTGTTCAAAAACTGCTCAAGTTTTATTCGATACCGGAGCAACTCATTCATTCGTTTCCAAGAACTTTGCTGCTTCATTTTCTAAGAAACATGAACTGTTAGATTTGGTCATATCTACACCTCTTGGGAATGAGTCTGATATCACTTATCACTATCCAAACTGTGAATTGATGATTAAGGGAAATAATTTACCTGCTGACCTGATATGCCTAGATATGAAGGGTTATGACGTCATACTAGGTGCCGACTGGCTATCCACATACCAAGCAACTGTAGATTGTCGGCATGGCAAGGTAACTTTCGTTGATTTCCCAGAGCTAGTTTACAATAGCCCTCGGAGTAAATCACTTCTTATATCAGCACTCCGAGTTAGTAAACTTATGAATAAGGGATGCATGACTTTCATAGCATTCGTGACTACCACGGAAGTCGAGAAGGTTAAACTTGAAGACATCCGTGTAATTCAGGATTTTCCCGGTGTTTTTCCAGAAGATTTAACCGGCTTACCCGCAGAAAGGGAAGTGTCGTTCATAATCGATCTTGTCCCTGGTGCTCGTCCTATTTCCAGGGCACCATATAGAATGTCCCCTACTGAGCTGAAGGAACTAAAAGAGCAGCTAATGGAGTTATTGAACAAGGGTTTCATCAGGCCGAGTACTTCCCCATGGGGAGCACCCGTGCTATTCGTCAAAAAGAAGGACGGATCGAAGAGATTATGCATAGATTATCGGCAGCTAAATCACCTTACAATCAAGAACAAGTATCCACTGCCAAGGATTGATGAGCTATTTGATCAACTATCTGGAGCTTTATATTTCTCCAAGATTGATCTTCGTTCTGGTTACCACCAATTGAAGATCAAAGAAGAAGACATTCATAAAACTGCATTCCGAAGCAGGTATGGGCATTACAAATTTACTGTTATGCCTTTCGGACTAACAAATGCCCCCGCAGCTTTTATGCAGTTAATGAACAGCATATTCAGGCCCTATTTAGACCAATTTATTGTGGTCTTTATTGATGATATTCTGATCTATTCAAAGACCGAAGAGGATCATGAAGAACACCTCAAGAAGGCATTGCAGATATTAAGGGGAAACAAGCTATATGCCAAATTCAGCAAATGTGAGTTTTGGCTCGAGGAAGTATCCTTCTTAGGCCATATCATTTCGAAGAACGGAATTACTGTTGACCCATCAAAGGTCGAAGCCGTGAAGAACTGGGAACGACCCATAAATGTAACTGAGATTTGGAGCTTCTTGGGTCTAGCTGGTTACTATCGGCGTTTTATAAAGGACTTCTCCAAAATTGCTGTTCCCCTGACCAGGTTAACCCGCAAGGAAGTGCCTTATGAGTGGAAGGAAGACTGTGAAAAGAGTTTCCAAACTTTGAAGGATCTCTTGACCACTGCTCTAGTCTTATCATTACCAATGGAAGGAGAAAAATACGAGGTATATACCGATGCTTCTGGTATTGGCCTCGGATGTGTATTGATGCAGAATGGGAGAGTCATTGCATACTCTTCACGACAATTGAAGAAACATGAAGAGAACTACCCAGTCCACGACTTAGAACTGGCCGCAGTAGTATTCACTTCAAAGATCTGGAGGCACTATCTCTACGGAGAACAATTCACTGTGTACTCCGATCATAAAAGCCTCAAGTACTTATTCTCCCAAAAGGAGCTGAACATGCGGCAAAGGCGTTGGCTCGAGTATCTCAAGGATTTCGACTTCACTATACAGTACCATCCTGGTAAGGGTAATTCCGTAGTTGATGCCCTTAGTCGAAAGCCGAGAACAATATTGGCCAACTACATGATACAAGAATGGAAACTGCTGGAGAAATTCTCTGAGCTTGATATCAGCACAGATGAGAAGAACATGTGTATTATTCTATCTCATATGAGCCTACATCCAGATTTGCTACTTGAAATCAAGAAGTTACAAGAAGAGGATCCCTCGCTAGTGGAGATAAAAAGCAAGCTGGACGAGAGACTGGATTTCAAGCTGGCACCTGATGGCAGATTACTATTTCATGCACGGACATGTGTGCCCGACTGTCCCGAATTGAAGAAGAAGATTCTTGAAGAAGCTCATAGATCGAGGTACACAATCCACCCTGGAGCTACTAAGATGTACCAAGACTTGAAAAGAACTTTCTGGTGGCCTTACATGAAAAGGGAGGTAGCAGATTTTGTGTCTCGTTACCTCACATGCCAACAAGTGAAGGCGGAACATCAAAAACCCGTCGGAAAGCTACATCCGCTGGATATTCCCAAGTGGAAGTGGGAAGACATTGGCATGGACTTTATCATGGGTTTGCCCAAGTCTAGGGGCGGATATGATGGAATTTGGGTAATTATCGACCGGTTAACTAAATCGGCCCATTTCTTACCCATCAAAAGTCGATGGTCAGTCGACGTACTTGCTGCCCTGTATATTAAGGAGATGGTTAGATTGCATGGAGTTCCCCTCTCGATCGTATCTGACCGAGACCCAAGCTTCACCTCTCATTTTTGGAAGGGTCTAAAACACTCTCTAGGGACGAAACTTAATTTCAGCACTACTTTCCATCCCCAGACAGATGGTCAGACTGAAAGGACAAATCAGGTTGTTGAAGATATGTTAAGGGCATGTATTATAGATTTCGGCGGAAGCTGGCATGACCACTTACCACTAGCCAAATTTGCATATAATAACAGCTATCAAGCTAGTATTCAAATGGCTCCTTTCGAGGTGCTTTATGGCAGGAGTTATCGTTCTCCAATATGCTGGGAAGAAGTCGGTGAAAGACAAATTCTAGGCCCAGATATGGTTAGAGATTCGACTGAGAAGATACACCTTATCAGAGAGAGACTTAAGGTAGCTCAGTGCAGGCAAAAATCTTATGCTGATAACAGAATGAGAGATTTGGAATTTCAAGCGGGTGACCATGTATTTCTCAAGGTATCTCCCGGCCGAGGTATTAGAAGATTCGGTGTTAAGGGCAAGCTTACACCAAGGTTTATCGGTCCATTTGAAGTATGGGAAAGAGTGGGCGAGGTGGCTTACCGCATTGCCTTACCTTCTCAACTCTCGGAAGTGCACAATGTATTTCATATATATATGCTGATGAAATATGTGCACGACCCTTCTCACGTCATCAATCATGCTGAATTGGTGATTCAAAGGGATCTTACTTATGAACAAAGGCCGATGTAGATCCACGACCGCGAAGTTCGAGTTCTAAGGAGCAAGACGATCCCTATGGTAAAAATCTAATGGAATCGATTCTCGGAGCAAGAAGCAACTTGGGAGACCGAGGAATCTATGAAGAGAAGATACCCAGAACTATTTTAGTCGGCAAGTATCTTATACTTTCTACAGTATCCTTATGTAGTTGAATTTACCCTTATACAAATGAATTTGGGGACCAAATTCTTTTAAGTAGGGGAGGGTGTAGCACCTCGTATAAAAAAAATGATAAAAAAAGTATTATTATTAATATTTTCTAAATAAAAAAAAGATTAGATAAACTCTTTAGGAAGTTTATGTAAGAAGTGGGAACACGAAGTTATCATATGTAAAGATTATTCACTTAACAAGTGGCTTGTTAGTGTAGTTGGTTAAGTAACTTGCCTTTCAACCTAATGACTAGGGTTCAAATCCTAGCATCCACCATTTACGTTTTTTGCCAAATAATTATATGTTATTATGTAAGAAGTAGGAACACGAAGTTATCATATGTAAAGATTATTCACTTAACAAGTGGCTTCTTAGTGTAGTTGGTTAAGTAACTTGCCTTTCAACCCAATGATCAGGGTTCAAATCCTGGCATCCACCATTTACGTTTTGTGCCAAAAAATTATATACGATAGGCTAGCAATACACGACCCCCCTCCAGGCTTGTGATTTTTTAGACAAACCTGCGTTGGCATCTGTCCTTTTCATACGTGAATAGTGCCATGAATAGTATCACTTTTTATTTAAAAGAATTTTTCAAAAAACATTATATTTAAAAATAGAGAAAAATATAAGGATCTTATCTATGAAATTTCATTAACTAACTCCATCAAATTTTAAA
Organism: Amorphophallus konjac; assembly: GCA_022559845.1. NCBI lineage: Eukaryota > Viridiplantae > Streptophyta > Magnoliopsida > Alismatales > Araceae > Amorphophallus > Amorphophallus konjac. The sequence continues at coordinate 87,428,606 of CM040129.1, read as the reverse complement.
GATAAAAATCATGAAAGTTAAGTGGGAAGTTTAAAATAAATAAACCACCCTCTCATAGGAGCTACAATCCACCAGACAACCTTTCGATTTCCTTATCCCCAACAGCCTGTATAAGCTGGCATCCCACTGAGATCCGATTTTCACGGATCTTGTTTCCCCTCTTGCCAACTCAAACCTTATATTATACTCCTAACGAAGCAAACATTCGTTGGCTAGAAGGCTTGCTGTTGAGAAGGGGAGACACTTCTGAAGGGTTGCAGAGAAGGGAAGAGTTGCTTCTTCCATTTGCTACAACTACTGCCACTTCCAGAAGTAGGTGTTCTCAACTTTTAACTAAACTAGTAGTTAATCTAGGATGATTAGTCTAGGCATTTAGTATTAGGCTCATTTCATGCGATATTTAGTGTTTATAAAGTATGTGTTAGCTTAAATCTAGGATGATTAGCATGTATTAGCTTCATACCTAAGATAATTAGCATGTATTAACTTTATACTAAGAATAATTAGCATGTATTAGCAAGTATTAGCAAGTATTAGTCTCATACCTAGAATAATTAGTATGTGTTAGCTTAAATCTAGGACGATTAGCATGTATTAGCTTCATACCTAAGATAATTAGCATGTATTAGCCTTATACCCAGAATAACTAGCATGTATTAGCAAGTAGTAGTCTCATACCTAGAATAATTAGCATGTGTTGGCTTAAATCTAGGATGATTAGCGTGTATTAGCTTCATACCCAAGATAATTAGTAAGTATTAGTCTCATACCTAGAATAATTAGCATGTGTTAGCTTAAATCTAGGATGATTAGCATGTATTAGCCTCGTACCTAAGATAATTAGCATGTAGTAGCCTTATACCCAAGATGATTAGCATTGATTAGCATGTATTATCTTCAATCTAGGGTAGTTGGCATGTATTAGCTTCATATCCATACGATATATCCGTCTAACGCAAGTTTTATCGTGTTTTTACGTAACTTATTAGTTTAACTAACCTGTTAACATACCTAATTAACATGTTAGTTGATCTACTAACTAATTAGCATACCTAATTAATCTGTTAGGTAGCCTATCTAGAAACCTTGTCTCCATTTAGTTCCTTTAAAAATGAAAACTTGTATGATACATCATGTTAAAAAAACTGATATTTAAGCAACTAAAGCATGAAACAAGTGCATAAATAAAGATCTGTAATCCTTACAGCTTTCTCTATCTATCCATGTAATCAGTTTTACCTAAATAAACTTAAATCAAAGGTTAATACCCTAGCTTAATCAAAGATTAATACCTTAAGCCATTTTGAGCAGATTTGAACTGCAGAGTCGACCCTGCTAGTTCACCGCGTTGACGCGATGAACGGCAGAGTCGACCCTGCCTGTTCACTGCGTTGACGCAGTGAACGGCAGAGTCGACCCTGCCTGTTGACAGGGTCGACCCTGCCTGCTCACCGCGTTGACGCAGTGAACGGCAGAGTCGACCCTGCCTGTTGATAGGGTCAACCCTGCCTGTTGACAGGGTCGACCCTGCCTGTTCGCAGGGTTGACGCAATGAACTGCAGGGTTAACGCGATGAACTACAGCTGTCTCATTGCATTAACCTGATCGTTAGGCTTTCGCTTTTGCCATCTCCACTGATAGATGGCATCCTGAGAGGTGATATTTAACTCCTGATAGGGTCCTCTAAACCCTGTATAATTCCCAAGAAGGGCATCCCACTGTGAGGGTGTCGTTTCTAAAATTGTCAGGTGGCCCATAAGGCACCTCTCTTATCTAGTTTGTTTTCCGTGTATCAAACATTACTGGTTTCCACTCCTAGTTCATCCCTACATATTAATGCACCCTTAGATTTCATTCCATAATTCTTCCTTATATATCATACTGGTCAAACCTTGAAATTCCATATTGGCTATAAATGAGAGTGGATGTCGACAGACATGATTAATGCTGTGCATATAGGGCCCGGTCTGGTCCTGGGAGGAGCACCCGAAGGTACTTGTGCCCATGGGAGTTTATTGACCACGGTGTTTGGTATTGCACCGAAGTACTTGCTTGCTAGGCTTTAGACATTCCACTCATTCTCGTGATATTACTTGATTGATTTGACTTGAGACCCGCAGAAGGGTAAAGTTTTACTTGAATGAAATTGATAAATAGTCAATTCCAATTTTACATGCTTGAATTTATATTACTTTCTATTACTTGCTTGACTTGAGTTCTTACTCTCTTGGAAAGATTTCGTTAATTCCAGTTATTACTTGCTTGAATCTCTCGCTATTGCTGCATTGAAGTTGGAATCCTTATACTCTCACTTGTTATTCCTTCACTGCTCTTGTCGATTTTTACAATCCTTGATATCTACTCATCTACATGCATAGTTTTACTGACATTAATTGAGCTTGTAAACCACTTAAAGCCTGTTAAATCTTGAGATGTAATTCCTACTGAGCGATTCGCTCATCTAGTTGTTTTCTAATATTTTCAGGTAATTTGGATGCCAACCAACACTCGGAAGGGAATGAGACTGAGTGATGAGTGTTAGAGTGAAGTTATCAAATTGTCATGTCCCTTTTGTTATTGTATTAGTTCACTTATGTCAGTTGTATCAATTCATCTATGTCATTTGCATTAGTCAACTTGATTAGAACTGCTCAAGATTTGAAGCCTAGTCGTTGGACTCTGGGAACACATGTAATTGTCCTTTGATTAATTGTGACAATTGTCAGCTCGTACTATTTGTATTAAATTTTGAGTTAAATCTTAGTTATTTGCGCACTCTGATATTTACATGATTGACACGATCTATATAGATGCGTCACGCCTCCAGGTAATCTTCCGCGCTCGGGACGTGACAAATATAGCCCCACGTTTCATGATGTTTTATCGATTACCCACTATTTCTCGATGATAGATGAACCCTCCATGGGACATTCCGTTCCTTTGGACCGGTGACTTTATCATAGAGGCCTCTGTAAGACTCCGCTAGCCTCGGATTCCCTCAAGGCAACCGAGCAGGTTGTACCATTAAAACCTATGACAATACTTGACTGCCATGTCACTCTAAAGCAACATGGTATACCGGCCCTCATGACATGCTAAGTGGATGTCATGAGAATATTCTTAAATTTATGGAATGGGAAACCATGCCATTAATGTTCTTAAAGAATTATGTGCCAAACTTATGGACACTAATTCTATCTACCTTATCATGTACAAAGAACATGTGACGCTATATAAGAGCTTATTCTTAATATCATGATCTCCACCTAGTTTATCGACATGTCATGGTTTCTATGCTTCGCGTAGATTTTATCGCAAGTCTGTCCTTGCTCAAGGGCCTTGCCCTTGAATTCTATGAAAATCTTACCTTATCATTCTATTAAAGCTTGTTCTTGGAACTCCTTATTGGCTATGAACTATCGTGGATGTCTAGATCTATCTTTAAATGCTGTGCATATAGGGCCCGATCTGGTCCTGGGAGGAGCACCCGAAAGTACTAGTGCCCATGAGAGTTTTTAATGATCGCGGTGTCTGGCATTGCACCGAAGTGCATGACTCGTTGGATCTTTGCCATTCCAAACTCTCTCTTTCTCACGTGACTTGCGTGCGTGACTTGACTTGCGTTACTTTACTAGCGTGGCCCGAAACGGGCAAAGTACTTGCGTGAAATAGCCAATAATCTATAAATTCTCTCATGAATATCTCTTGATCGCTTGGAAGTTTTGCATACCGTCGTTAATCTTCTACTAATTTTGTTTCACTTGCTCGGTTAAATTTACATGCATAGTGTTACATGCATTTACATGCAAAAATGTAATTATTTCAACCAATGGTTTGTTCTTGAGATATAATTCCTACTGAGCATTCGCTCACCCAGTTTTATTCCAACATTTTCAGGTAATCAGGTGGCTAGCAAGACCGAGGCTCACACGGGAGGGACAAGTGTGCAAGCGAGCTCTGGAAATTAGTGAACCCGAGTCTTTTATCTTTCTTGAGTCTAGCATGATGTCTCTTATTTAGTTATCTTGTCTAAGTCTATTAGTGCGTCATCTCCTTTTCTTTCATTGTGATGTAGTTGAGTCTTCAAGTTTTGGAATTGAAATTGTAAGAGACTTATATTTGAAATAAAATTTTTATTGTTGTTCCAAATTATTTGGTGTCATGCCATTGTTCTTGATCGTTCATGACTGTTTAACTGCCACGTTTCGAGCAAACGACACGTTCCGTTGCTATCGGTTTGGGGCGTGACAGCAACCTTCCAGGAGTCCCCTTCGCAACCAGACCAACCCTGCCCCAGTCGGCCGCTCGAGCAGGACATGGTCCCCATAACCGTCAGCCCGCGCCGTCCGGACAGCACCTGACAGAGCAGACCAAATCACTGCCCGTCAATCCAAGTTCGCTATTCCTGGGTCGTTGTTGTTGCCCTTTATGTCCCTGCATGGAGTGGGCCATAAAATCTTTTATGTAATTAAGTTTTACCATTGTACCGGGAATACGAGTCTTGGTCGGGGTGGCCTTCCCCACGCCCTGTAGCGTGGAGGTATCGTGTCCGCACCCCTCTTGGTAATTTGCTTTACTCGTATATATTTCTATATGCCGCTGCATGAGTGTGTTATAATGCTAGCTCAATCAATTTAGTCACCGCTGTGAGCGAGTGAGTGGAACCTGTCCTATGACTCGATCTAAGCATGCGAAAAAGCTGATACCCGAGACTCTTTACCGGTTCCTCAACCATGCAGATCCACACGTTTCCCTCGCTTAGGGACGTCTGCGAGCTAGAGTCCCAGGTTCGCGTCTCATCCCGCATCATGGTCTGTCCTCTCCACCGTACCAGGTAGCGCTAGTACGCTCCACTCCTAGTAATCGTCACCTGCTCATCCAGTATATGTTCTATTTGCTTATGCTGCTGTTGGAATGAGGCTGGTGGTGGACACTCAGGGGTGGGGTCACTCACAAGGGGTGGAGATGACCCAAATGCTCACTGGGAATCACCGATGGGTCCCTATAAGTGACTAGGTGAAAGTGGAGCTGAACCTATAATCTTCTAGCAAGTCTACAACATACGCATTGGACCCGACTCGCCTCAACACTCGAAAGGTACTGGCACTACGAGCTTGCAATTTTCTTCATAGTTCCAGAGGGAAACCGTTTAGGTCTAACCCTGATCATGACATATTCATCCTCTTGGAACTCACGGTAGTCCCTATGAGTAACAAGTTACTAAATGCATCGTGTAATACTAGCTTCTGTAGATGACTATGCAACTCCTAATATGCTCGACAAATGCATGTGCAGACTCTGAACAAACTATACAAATAAAGGAAAAGTAGACTCACATATGACCCTAGACAAACCTAATGCTGTGCAATCCCATACATATGTGAATGCAGTGGTGGTCCAGGACATCTGAATGTGGATTTAAGGTGCATAGGACCTCTATCAACTTGGGAGGACTCAGTACATCCTAAAGTGAACCAGTCATGCACAGGCTCTTGGACACTATGAGTATACAATGGAGGTGCCAGACATAAATGCAAAAATGCATGCATCACGTTCCGTATGGTGTGTCTCTTCCTAATCAAGACCCAGTGTGTAGGTGCATGGAAGTTTGGGGTTTAGTCAGACACAGCGGACCAGATGTAGGGCGGGGCAAGATGGCAGGCTTCGTGGAGGGCTAGGAGGGAGACTTGTGAGGCTAGGGGTTCCCATGAGAAAGGATCAAAAGGATCAAGAAAGGTTAGGGATCCGGTGATGTATCTCCCTTTCGGCTCCTGGTATAGGTCCCCCATGTAGGCCAGCTCTTCGTCAACTGAGGGGATCAAGGAAGTTGCTGGCTCTTTATGATGTGTGGACTTCTCTATGGGAGAGAAGGTGTCATGGGGGTGGAGACTAGTGCAGCTCGTCGGGTAGAGGTAAGAACAACACGAGCTCACTGGTGTATGGACCCACTGTGTAGACGGAAGTAATAGAACCCACGGATGGGTAGATGAAGCCAATGCACCTAGGTGGATTTGGCCTAAGAGCCAACATGCTGGTCAGCTCCATTTGCCAACCTAATCCCTCAAGAAGATCATCCATGGTCTCAACAAGGTAGAAAGATTGGAATGTGGTGTGGGATGAGTTGCTGGGCACTATTTGTAGTGCGGGGTCCATGAATGGATATCAGGAAGTTTTGGGGACCAAGCCCTTCTTTAGCCAACTAAGTAGTGACTCTTCAATGATTAGCTCACCCTTTAGAAGCAAGTATGGCTCCGGATGAAGTTCGAAGGGTGAAGGTTATGGTAAAACATCTCCCTCGGATGGGGAGATGACGTCCTCTATGATGGGGAGAGGACCTGGGGATGACATTGGGTTGAGACTACCGGCCACGACCTCCTTAGGTTCAAGCAAGAGTTCGTCAATATGAGAACTCATCCTATCCAACCGATCCGAAAAGATTTTCAAGAGTTCAGCAAAGGTGGGGTTTGGAGTAGGGGCATCGTGGTGGATTCGCCCAAAATCACCAGGCCTAGTCTTGGACCTAGGCTCATCTATGTGCGGGACCCTTCGTCTCTGACTATGACCTTCTTGGTTGGAGGTGATTGGGTGGGGCAGGGAGATTCTTCTAAGCTCATCCTTCATTTCTCACCATGACTCGATGGGCCTTTGCCTCCTAATGTCTCTCATGCATTCAACGCATCTCCACTTCTCGGCAGCTTTGTGAAAAAGCCTCTCTTTGGCAAAACTGACTTCCATGGCTTCGAACATTAAGTAACACTCAAAATATTTATTGATGACGGCTTCCCAATGTAGGTATTCGTTCGGGACTTTGGAGCCATAAAAGTTTGAGGCTTCGGGCCTACTGAAGTAGAGGGGTTGGTTTCCAAGCCCATGGGTGCTATGCCACCATTCATATGGCCTGGGCGACTCGTAATCCTTGGGAAACTGGGGGAAACTACAAGATGGGCATGTGATGGAGCTAAATGCAGATGGAATGAGACACCTGATGTGAAATGAAGAACCTAGACTCAACCAATATCCAGTACGTGGCGGAGATAGTGATCCGAAGATCCAACTCACACAAGGATGTCACCTTCCCAATAGGCGTAACCTGTCATTCCGGTAACGCCTTTTAATATACCAGATATAGGATGCAACACTTAGGACAAGGCCACCCTAGACTTAACCATGCTCTAATACCAATTTGATGCGGGACGAAATGTGAATCGAGACCAATTTGATGCAAATCTGGGACTCTAGGCGACGGCGCGACCAGCAACGACGCGAGAAACTCGACATGAAAGAGCTCCAGAGAGGTGAATAAGTCCTCAACAAGAAGCACATGCTCACGATTCATCCCAAGCGAGGGAAACGCGTGGATCTACGCGGTTGAGAAACCAACAGAGAGTCATGGGTGGTCAGCTCACACTCGTGCTCGGATCGAGTTACGGGACGGGTCAAGCTCTCTCGCTCGTAGCGGTGATTGAATTTGATTGAGCTAGATCTCCTATCTCACGCAAGCAGCACCATTCAAACATATACGGAATAAGCAAATGCGATAAAGGGGGAGCAAAAACGTACCTCCACACTCGGGGCGCGGGGAAGACTTCCCGGCCAAGATGCATAACTCCCGATACAGTAAATATAAATAATTACAACATAGAAATTACGGCCCACTCCACGCAGGGAGGTAAAGGGATACAATAGTAATCTAGGTGCTCCAATGTTGGGTTGAGGGGGGGGGGGGGGGGCAAGCCGAAGGGGCTTTTGGGGCGGAGACGGGCTGCTAGTCCGGATTTGTACTGTTCCGATCTGTTGGACAGTAAACACGTGTGGCACTTGGGACGGCGGCTTCCGGTCATCTTCTAGCGGCGGCAGTTGGCTGGGGCGTTGGTGGGAGGTCCCTCTTCGATCCCTGAGGTCGGCGGTGGCTGGATCGCAGCCGAAGGACTGATGGGATTGTTGAACTTCAGATCTATCCCGCTATCATGGGACTGGGCAGATCTGCGCGACCTGGTGAAAATGCTTGCTGTGCTCAGATCCGAAGGCGGATCGGAGCGAAACCAACGCCGTTACAAAGTAGACTTAAAGAGATACAACATATCTGAAATTGACAACCATCCAAGGGTCGGATTTACCTTGAGAAACTCTGCAATATGGGATCTTGAGCTGGCAGGGGTGCAGTGCAGACTGTAAGAAGTCTGAAGATGGGGTTTGACCGATGGGAAACTGATGGATCTGGGTGAAGGGATTAATATGGGTGAAAGAGGGGGATGTGGGGGACGTGCAAATAAATTTTGGTGATCATATGTGGTGAGTTAGGGGGTGGAAAAATTGATTGTGTAGGGTTCTATCTCGCAGATCTACAGACATGTAGATTGCGCGGGTGGTAAGAAATACTTGGGAGGAGGGGCAAACGGTGGCGGATCGACGTGAAATTTAAACTGGGAAGAGGGGACATTGTGGGTAATGATCTATCAAAACTTGATGATCATCAGATGGCTGGATTTGACGTACCAACCTTTTTGTTGAGGTTCTGTCTTGGATCTTGGAATTCTGGATAGCAGGCCAAAGAGTGGCTTGTGGAGACTCGATGGCGGCACGGATGGCGGCGGCGACGGCGGTGGCTGAGAGTCGCACCCAGCAGAGGTGGTAGAGGTGGGAATTGCTCCCACGAATAGGGCGTCACACCCTAGATCTGCAACCATCGCAGCAGTACGGAGGAAGAAGGAGAGAGGGAGAGGACGCCCATGGCCAATCTCACACAATTTCTAAAATTTTCTTGTATTCATTCTTAAAATAAATTGTTACAAGACCTTAAATATCAAACCCTAGACCTAGATAAAAGATGACAAATACCCTTAGGTCAATCGAGGTGGGCAGGGCATTAAGGGGAAAGGAAAGATGGGTCAAGCCCACATGGGCTAAAGGAGGGGTGCGCCCCTCTCCTTGGCTTGGTCAAGGATGGCATTTAACAATTGACTAAATATTTTTTTATGGAGCTATGGAAGGCAATATGTGGGTGTGTTCCTCCATTTGGAAAGAAATGTCAATTTGTGGGATGGAAGGTCAACATAAGGGGCTTTGAATGGGGGATGTGGACATCGGGTGGTTTGAATGGGGGGGATGTGGACATGTGGTGGTTTGAATGGGGGGGGGGGCGCCCTTGGGCTTCTTGCATGGGCCTTTGATGGGTTTTGGAATGGGCCTTGATGGTCTTGGCCTCCATGGGTTTGGAGGCGTCAAATTGGCTTTGCGTGACCAAGGGAGAAAGTTGGCCCAATTGGGCTTCTAGTGGGTTTGAGGCCCAATCCCCAATCTAAATAAAAGAAATTCATTAATCCCTAATGACTAGCCCATTGGCTTATAATTAGCCTTACAAAATAACCCAAATGAAAAATACAAACTCACTAAATGTGGTTGCCTTGCTTTGATGTCCCCATCAAGAAGAAAAGGACCAAACCACACAGGAGATAGCGATTTTTAGGTTGTTCGGATGCAACAACTGCAACATACGTCCACCCCTCACGAACCGTGAGGATTCACACACTATGTTGTAAAAGATTACAAGATCGTAACACACACACAAGTATGGAGTGCAGAACTCTGATGTGATGGAAAGGCACCAACACACATACATGGATCTAGATAGATGCACACACAATCAAGGTTCAAGGTTTAAAGAAGATTACACACTTGAAGCACAATACAACTACAAAGGGAAAGAAAGAATAGAAAAAATAAGATCTAGGTTCCTCCTGAGTAGATAATGTGGATCTTTGACTTGATGATGGCTTCTCTGGTTGTTCACCACTTCCTTGACTTCAGGTTGAGCTTGTGAGGTTTGGATCTTGATGTGGAAGGGTTGGATGGAGTACTGTTCACACAGGGCTTCTCTTGTTCTTGCTGCAGCTCTCTTCTTCCTTGATGGTTTTCCTTAGATCCTTCTTGCTTGATTAGGGTTTCTTGTCCCAAAAGGGATTTTTATATAGACTATGGTGACCAAGGGATCTTCAGAAATAACTTTCCACGTTTTATGGCTGAGATGGAGGCTCAAGGAGTCTAAAGTCCAAGGTGAAGACTTCTCTACACAGTTGAAGACAGCTGGTCAAAAATAGAGGCTGAGTAGGGGTCGGTCGACTGAACCCTGTAATTTTTTTGCCCCAACGTTTCTGGGAAATTCGGTCGACCGAACTACACATTTCGGTCGACCGAAACCTGTAAATTTTTAGTCTTGAAACTTTTGGGAAAATTGGTCGTCCGACCTTCTTGCTTAGGTCAACCGAATGCTGTAAAGCTTGCAAAACACCAATGTTAGCTCGTAAATTACATCCATATGTATGGCCTTTACTTTAAAGCTTCATCTAGAATACATTTGGGCTTCTTTTAAGCCTTATGACACATTTAAAAACTTAAAGTGTGAAATTTTTTAAGCTTATTTGAATTGACCTAAATCACCCTCCAGTACTCACACTTAGGCATGTATATGAAGCAGAAGACTATAAACAATGTTGAAGTTTTGTTAGTATCAAAATCAATTGGAGAGACTCAACAATCTCCCCCTTTTTGATGATGACAAAACTTGAGTCGAAATTAAACAACCACACAATCCATACATGTAGGAGATAGTTTAGTTTCACCTCCATTTCATATCCATACATCTGTGTCCACAAGATAAGTCAAACCCTTGATCAGTTCAAGCTCTCAACATGTTTCTTGTACGAGGTGGAGTTTACACTCATGCATAGTGAAGGGTTCCAGATAGACTTGATCTGCCCTTCTCCATAACACTATTTGATTTACAGAACTAGGTCAGAAATATAGTAACAACTAAGGCATTTGTAACCAAAACCGTCCACTCAAGTCACACCATTCAAACCAGTACAAACATACCATTCCATTCATAAATCACTATATTTGCCTCATCCACATATGAAGTAAAAGTACAAGTCCCAATTTAAGTAAAATAACCAGTACATTTCATTAAGTGCATTAAGAATAAATTCTATTAAGTGCCTACATGGACTCATGCAAGGGTGACTTCCGACTTTTAAAATGCAATGCAAATGCAAAAAGCACCCACACAACCACTCAAAAAAAAATCAAAACATAAGACTCATAAGACTACTTCCTCCCCTTTGGCATCATCAAAAGAGGGGAAAGGGACATAGAAGAAAGTGGATCATAAGAAGACTACAGAACCCAAAGGCAATCACTGATGAGGGTGAGCGGATCATCAGAAGAATCCTCATCACTGAGATGGTGTTGAATGTCTGCAAGGATGTGCTCCTGAGACTGCAGATGGTGCAGGATGCCAACAAGAGTGCAGTTGGTAGTCTGAAAGGCTCGACGAGAACTCTCGTGACTCGTAGTGATAGCAGCCATGTGTTGAGATAGGTTGTCCAAGGCTTGAGAGAAGGTGTGCATCCAGCTGGTAATGGTATCCAATACAGTCCCAAATTGGGAGATTTCCCCCCCCAATAGATTCTATTTGAGTCTCCATCCTAGTGAGGCGCCTATCAAAAACCTCATAATCCTAGTAATGCTGTCTAGCTCCTTGGGTGGAGGACTCTATGGGATAGAACTATGGTGGCATCTCTCTCCCCATAGGCGGTGGCCGAGGTCGAGGTTGCTTCGCCGCTTGAGCTACTGGTTGTGCCCGTTCTGGAGCCTCTTAATGGTGGGGCTCTTCCTCTTCATCATCACTGACATCTTCACCATATGCACCCACAGCCCTATATAAATCCTCACCTTCACCCAGCCTGTAGTGCATGTATGTTAGTAGCTTGTATTTGTTATAAACATCATCCTGCCTGACTTGTACAACCAATTCATTTTCCAGAAGCACTCTAGCATAGGCAAATACTCCAATGAGTTGTGTAGCATAGGGCAAAGACCGCTGTAACGACCGGAGAATCTGATTACCGGGAAGGCCCGATAACCCGAGACTCGTACCGCCACCCACGAGTCCGAAGACTCGGAAGGGTTAGAAGGATGGTGCGGAGACTACACAAGTATCACAGATAATTACAGAAATTAAACAGTTTATATAATTAAGCAGGAAAAATAAACAACAATTTAATTTATACATGGTCCACAAGATAACAACAATAGTCCACAACTAGTACAGAGACAAGAAAGAAAAGTACAGCTACACGGGGCATACCCCGGCTCTGACCTCTGGCACTACCTCTGGGCACCCGCACCACGCTGCACCCCGGACGCGCTCCCCAGGGGCGGCGCGTCACCTGAAACACGGTGAAAAGACGCAGGGAATGAGTCTCGGAACAAGACACAATAGGGATCACTCGAACCCTACCTCGTAAAATAGAAAACCACTACGCTAGCGGTAGGAGAGTACCTCGGAAAGGAAAGCCCTGTACTCTACAAAACAAAGGTCCTACGGCACGCAAATCGGCAATGAACGGCGGGGAGCTAGGGAACGTCACCTTACCTCAATGGAGCAAATGCTTCGCCGAATGGTCCGTGAACCGCGAAGAACGCTTTAGAAAACCTCGCCTCTTCACGCTTCCCACGCTCGCCGCACGCCCACGAGATCGCCTCGCCACCACCTACATTGTCGCGCCATCGCCCCGCCGCCGTCTGCAGCCGGAAGGGAGCTAGCCGCGCTCGAACGAGAGGAAGAGAGGGAGAGAGGGAGGTCGCGGTGGGGAGAAACATAGGAGGAAGAAGAAGAAGAAAGAGAAGGTGGGGGAGAGAGAAAATATGGGGGGTATTTATAGGAAAATCTGAAAATTCTGAAAAATACCAAAAAATAGAAAATTACGTTTCACGATCCTCGGAGCGCACCGATCGCAACGGTACCACTCGTGCCCAGGTGAACGACTCGGTTCACCCGCAACGAGGTTCCGAAGGGATTACCGAAACACACACCGGAAATCGGAAAATCCGCGCGGAAAAGCCGCGGAACTCTTCCGGGCCTCCGAAACAACTCCGGATCGCGCCGATCCGAACACGAAAGATGCCCGAATCGGAATTTCAGACACAACGGAGCCGGACACTCTGAAAAAACTAGATCCGAGACCCATGAAGAAAGATCCGAAAGGTCTTGGATATTACAGCCCTCCTGCCTTAAAAGAAATTTCATCCTCGAAATTGAGAACAACCCAAGGGGAATGAAGAGGAAGACTCACTCAAACAAGTAAGGGAACTACTGACGCATCTCATCCTCACGCTCCCAAGAAGCCTCACCACCAGAGTGCCGCTGCCACACCACCTTGACCAAGGGGATGACCTTGTTCCGCAGGTGCTGCTCTCGCCTATCCTCAACGTGGACAGGAAACTCTGGGAGAGAAAGATCTAGAGTCACCTCGGGCCACACAGAAACCTCGAGCACATGAGAGTCATCGGGCATATACTTTCGCAACATCGAGACGTGAAACACGTCATGCACCGATTGTAACTCAGGAGGTAACTGCAGCCGATAGGCTACCTCACCGATGCGCTCCACAATAAGGAAAGGACCAACGTAGCGGGGACTCAGCTTCCCACGCTGTCCAAAGCGCATCATCCCCTTCATTGGAGAAACTCTCAAGAACACATGATCACCCATGGTGAACGTGAGAGGTTGCCTCCTCCGGTCGGCATAATTCTTCTGCCGACTCTGGGCCGCTAACATGTTCTGACGAACCAGGTGCACCACATCCATACATTGCTGCACCAACTCTGGTCCCGTCAAAACGCGCTCACCAACCTCGAACCAATCAAGTGGAGTCTGACAAGGATGCCCATACAAAGCCTCATAAGGAGCCATACCAATGCTCGAATGATAGCTGTTGTTGTAGGCAAACTCCACCAACGGTAGGTGGTGAATCAAACTCCCCTGCCACTCCAGGCAGCAGGATCTCAACATATCCTCCAAAGTCTGGATGGTCGTCTCAGACTGACCATCCGACTGAGGGTGGTACGCTGAGCTAAACGCCAAATCCGTGCCAAGAGCTCGCTGGAAACTCCTCCAGAATCCAGAAGTGAAGTGCGGATCCCGACCCGACATGATGGAAATGGGGATTCCATGTAACGGAACGATCCGCTCCACATAAAGACGAGCTAACTTGGGCACTCTCCAGCTGACCTTGACCGGTAGCAACCGAGTCACCTTCGTCAGCCGATCTACCAGCAACCAAATACTATCCTGCCCACTCGGAGTCCTCGACAATCCCACCACAAAATCCATGGTCACGTGGTCCCACTTCAACGCAGGAACATCCAAGGGCTGGAGAGTACCTCCCGGTCGCTGATGCTCCGCCTTCACTTGCTGACAGATCAGGCACCTAGCCACAAACTCGGCGACATCTCTCTTCATGCCAGGCCACCAGAACTGCCTCCGCAAGTTCCGATACATCTTTGTCGCACCCGGGTGTACGGTGTACCTGCTCCCATGAGCCTCGCGCAACACCGCACTGTGAACCTGCTCCTCCGCTGGGTCATACAGCCTGCCGCGAAACCTCGCAACACAGTCCTCGCCATGCTCCACATCAGCCATAGCCAGAATCCGAGGTAACTCAGGGTCCGCATGCTGGGCCTCTGTCACCTGACGACGGATAGCAGGAGTGACAGTCAGACTCGCAAGCACTGCCAACCCTGGGTCTTGGGGAATCTTGAGCCTGAAAGGTACTTCGGGCACTTGTTCCCAGAGCCTCCACTTCCTCAACATCAAGGCACTGACGGCGACCGTTCGACTCAAGGCATCGGCGACGACATTCATCCTGCCTGGCTGATAAGATAAGGTGAAGTCATAATCCTTCATGAACTCCATCCAACGCCTTTGCCTGAGGTTCAGGTCCCTCTGTGAGAACACATACCTCAAACTCTGATGGTCAGTGAACACCTCGAACTTCTCACCGTACAGATAATGCCTCCAGATCTTCAGCGCGAAGATCACCGCCGCCAATTCAAGGTCATGGGTAGGGTAGTTCTCCTCGTGGCGCTTCAGCTGCCGAGATGCATAAGCCACCACTCTACCATGCTGCATCAACACAGCACCCAATCCAACTCCGGTAGCATCTGTACACACCACAAAACCTCCCGATCCAGAAGGTAAAACTAGCACCGGAGCCGAGGTGAGCAATCTCTTCAGTTCCCTGAAGCTCCGCTCACACTCCTAAGACCAGACGAAAGGCACATCCTTCCGCGTAAGTCTGGTCATCGGGGCCTGTGGAACGCGCTTTTTTAGTTAGTTTATTTTTTATATAAATGGATTTGTTATTTATTGATTTATTGGCGTGCCAGTCACCGGGGTGACAATTTTATTATGCGCTCAATCTGACTTTTAATCAGTCGATTGTGAAGTCCGAGTCGGGACCCGAAGTCCGTCATACCATAAAGGTTATGACGTTAATTACGCCCTTCCTAAGAAGGACAACCCTTGATTAAACGCCAAAAATAGGAGGAAGGTAGCGGCAAAAATAAGACTCAAATGAGAGAGAGGGTTGGTTCATCAGCAGGGCGTTAGATGGCCTGAGTGAAGCGAGGATACATCAAATGCGGAGCAAATCCGGCGGCATGTCCCCATTACCTTGGACTATGCCAGATGGGGATAGGAAACCACCCATGCAGCGGCAGGATGGGATCCGTAAAAGATCGGGTATATCTAACCCGGAATCCGGATAAGGACCGGTGCGACATGACACACCCTGTGCAGGCGCGATGTCTTATTGATATCCCCCTTCGGAAGACCATCGGAGAACATGCAAGGGCAGAACTCCGTGGGCCAGCGGGGTTAGGAGAGAATACCATGATCACTCAAGGTGATGTGAATGAATTTTGGCAGCATATCCCCTTTATCCTGGATTATGCCAAGAAGAGATAAGCCATCATCCACGGGATGTCGGGATGAAAGCCGGGAAAGAGGGGGGGGCACCAGGCCCGGAGCCCTCGCTCACATTCATGGCATCGATTGATGTTCCTTCGGAACCCGTCGGAGCACATGTAATGACATAGCTCTTTGAGTCCATAAGGGTATAATGAAATCCGGATCAGAACAGAACAATGTAGGGGAGGTCCTCCCCATTGATTTATTTCCTGAGGGATGCCAAGTGTTCTCCGTATATCCCTTGGATGGGTACAACATGGGGATCAAAATTTAGGCCAAGAAGAAAGAGGTTCTCGGCGTAAGGATCAGGAGTATGGCCCGGCTTCTCGGCGTGGGCTGAAGGGAGCTCCCGGCGCGCCATGAAGGGGGTTATCGGCCTAGGCCAAAGGGAGGAAGAAGAGGCTCTCGGCCTGAGGGTTCCAGGCGCGCTGAGTGCCGCGCCGGGAGCCATTGATGGCGCCGAGAGGGTATGGCGCCGAGAAGGAATTGATGCTTGGGCGCCGTGAGGGCTTATGGGGTTTTACGGTACCCTGTTTTGGGGGTTTTTCACGGGATTCAGACATGGCCTGGGGGGGTGGACTCAGGAGGCAAATGAGGAAAGAGCCAAGGGTGTACCAAGTTGACAGCAAGGAATCATAGGTGAAAGGGGTTCGAGAGATCAAAATCACAGGGCCTTCGAACTCTCAGGAACAGGCTTCATGCCATTCATATTGCCGACCATCCAAGAGATCGAGAAATAACGGTTTCTGATCCCTGCAGTGGCCCTGGTGGCTTAAGAAATTTGGAGAAAATCACGGACTCCGCGACGTTTAAATCATCGATGGCATTGAGGGAGAAAAGGGGGGGAAACAAAGCCCGAAAATCCACAGTGAGGATTGGGGCTTTGTTGGCTCTGTCCCATCTTAAACAGGCATGCATATAAAGGGGAGCCGGCAGACGATTAACGTGTCGAGCTTGGATGAATTGAATTGGGCGGCATATCCCCCGGGCTTATAGACATGCCAAATAGGGATAGGAAGCCATCCACGTAGCGACGGGATGGAATCCAGATAAACAGCGGGGAATCTTCCCCTTTGAACTCCCTGCTCGGTTGGAGGGTCTATGATATTCATTTCCTCGAGGGATAGAGTCAAGCGGGGTGCGTATCGATCACACTCCCTTGGCCTTCCGGGGTTAACCCTATCGGATAGAATTTCGGCAGCGTTTCCCCTTCTTTCGGGTCATGCCAAAGGAAATAGGCCGTCATCCACGGGTACGGGATGATAACCGAAAAGAAGGCTTGGGCTCCCTGATGATGTAGGTGCCCATGGCAATGCTTGCTATCCCCTCAAGAACCGTCGAGGCTTATACAGTGGTATGGCCCCTTAGGTTATGGGGTTATGAATGGATTTGATCTAAGATGATGTAGGGGAGGTTTCCTCCCGTTAATCTCATCCCTGAGGTACATATGGCGACCATGAATATCCCCTTCAGCCGATATAACAGGTTGGACAAGGGCTGAAAAGCAGATGAGGAGACAGGCTCCTGGTATGAGTGTATCGGCCTGAAAGGAGGATCTCGGCGTGGATTGATTAGCCAAAGAGGGGATCTCGGCATAGGAAGATGAACAGGCAAGGGGGTTCTCGGCGCGCTGGTTCCCGGCGCGCTCACCATTGCGCCGAGGGCTGTTGCTGCCGCCGAGGCCCAGTGGCGCCGAGAAGCTCCGACAGCCCTGTTTTGGAATTCAGATTTGATTGGGACCGTATCTGGGGATCAAATCAGTCTGGACTGTGGACTTCGATGCCATGGCATTAGGGTTTTGCTGAGGGACCGAAGGGTCAAGGTCATCACTTATCAGAACCTCCTGGGATTGCATTCGTCTACAGACGGGACACATCTTCTATAGCCAGCAATTCAGGAAATCAAGAGATTGATGTCTCCGATTCCTAAACAGTTTGGGGGCCTCGCAAGAAACTCAGATGCCTGCGGAGAATCTGCCATCGAGACAGGAGGGGAGAGGGAAACAGGACCCAATAACCCATTAGATAAGGATTGGGGCCCTGACTTCATTCCTCTTTGAAGCACAGACTCACGGGGATGACTCTGAAAACCGAGACGTCTAGAATATTGGACGTTCAGATGAAAGATACATTCATAGAAAGACAGAGGGCAAAACTTTGATTGCCTAATATCGAGCACGGCAACCACTAAATTTCATTTCATCTCATTATCACCACTTACATCGACTGCAAGGCTAAAGCCGAGAAACGGGTAAGGGGAGGAACAGAGGCAGGGAAGAAAAGAACTCTCGACCTCATCTGAATAGCTAAAGCATGAAGGCATATACCATTACATATAGAGGAAAGAAAAATAAAAGCAAACATGGGGGGGGGGGAGGGTGGAGCATTGACTCCTCTCCCTCCCCCGAGCAGCCCACCTGGAGCTTCTTCTTCTTCTTCTCTTCTTCTTTCTTTTCAGTAGGGTCTCTTCTGTCTTTTCTATCTCTCTCCTTTTTTTTTGGTCGCCTCCGTTCTTTTTTAGAGAAAGGGGGTTTTTATAACACCACCCTCTCCCCCTATCGGCATGATCATCTCGGCGCACGGTTGATGAGCTCCCGGCGCGCCTTATTTGGAGGCAGTAGGCTTCCCGGCGCCCCTTCCTCATATGGGTCTTGTTGGGCTCTCGGTGCCACACGGCTGGGCCCGTTTAGATCTTTTAGTCTTTTATGCTTCCTCATCAGTAAGCTTGAGCTGTTAAAGCCGCTTAATCTGTCCCTTCATTTGTCGGTCCCTCGAGTCCGTCAGGCTAGGCGAAGGCCCATCAATTGGTGAGTTAGCATAGCTTCATCAGAATATTTCTGGGGATTTTCATCAGTCAGTGGACTGCAGTTCTTCATCAGTACTGCCGTCTGAGCGACGACAATACCAGACATCAGCTTGGCCGGGGAGGGCTTCAGCCGGGTGACAGCTTCAGTAATGGACTCTCCGTAATCCTAGTTTTGCAGGAGTTCCTCGGGTCTTCATTTCTGATTCAATCTGATCTTTCGTCTCATCTTTATCTTTGATTATATTTCCGATGTCAACAAATGCCCCCCACTTGCAGGTAGCGGGAGTGCAGAATAAATGACACGGTGCCTGCAGGTGCGTAATTCAGCATCTGATCTCATTTCTCAGCTTGGGATTGCTAATCATCTTTCATCTTGCAGCTTGGAAGCTTCTTTGCATTGACTTTTCTTATAATCCCTTTCAATTCCTTTTGATCTCTTTGTTTTGAATACAATGTCCCCTCGGGGCCCTTTATGTACTCCCTTCTCAATGAAAAGGACTCTTTGGCTTCATGTGTATCCATCTTCTTCTGCATGTGGTTTTATCACTTTGGGAAGTGGGGTAGTGGTTTTAGCAATTCCTCATGCGAATGGCTCGTACCTGGCAGGAGAGCGTCCACCCCTTCAGAGAAAGGATCGGGAACTCACTCCACCGCGTGACGGCATCCGAGGAGGTGCTTAAACCGAATTCTGTTGGTAGCAGCAAACGTCCTTCTTGGCCATATGTGCCGCGGGAGAGACAACTTGCAGGAATATGAATAAAGAGGTTCCATCGGAGTAGACGTAAGGTCTAGACTGGGCAGAGGTTATAGCAGGCGGGACATTAAATGGTGTATAGTTTTCATCAGGACAGACGTAGGGTCTGAACTGGACAGGGTTTCATCATTGATCGGGCAAGGTGCCGGTCGATCAATAGCTGGTTCCATCATCGATATTGGGCTCATATCGATACAAGGGAGCTTCATAGGTTTCATCAGAATAGACGAAAGGTCTAAACTGGCAGGATTTCATCATTGATCGGGCGAGGTGCCGGTCGATCAATAGCTGGTTCCATCATCGATATTGGGCTCATATAGATGCAAGGGAGCTTCATAGGTTTCATCAGAATAGACGAAAGGTCTAAACTGGCAGGATTTCATCATTGATCGGGCGAGGTGCCGGTCGATCAATAGCTGGTTTCATCATCGATATTGGGTTGATATCGATGCAAAGAAGAGTTGAAGTTTCATCAGAATAGACGAAAGGTCTAAACTGGGTAGGGTCCTATCATCGGTCGGGCAAGGTGCCGGTCGACCAGTAGCTGGTTTCATCATCGATATCGGGTTTATATCGATGCAAGGGAGAGCTCAATTTTCATCAGAATAGATGAAAGGTCTAAACTGGGTAGGGTTTCATCATTGGTCGGGCGAGGTGTCGGTCGACCAATAGTTGGGATGTAGGTAGAGGTGTAGGTCTTGTCATGATAGACGTAAGGTCTATTCCAGCAGGTTCTATCGCGGGTGGGACTTGGCCAAGAAATACATAGGTTTCATCAGGATAAGCGTAGGGTTTATCCTGGTAGGGTTTCATCGTTGATCGGGCAAAGGGGCCGATCGATCAAGGGATGGTTTAGGAGTTTGATCAGGACAGACGTAAGGTCTGAACTGGCCAGGCTTTATCAGACTAGTGACCGATTTTATTGTCGGTGGGATATGTGAAAGGAGGGTATGTAGATTTCATCAGGGTAGACGTAAGATCTACCCCGGCAAGGCTTTATCATCGGTGGGGCATAGAGCCAGATGACCGACAGAAGGCCTCGTCAGCGAAGGGTAGGTGAAGGCAACGTGCCGGTTGGCATGGAACTTCTGAATTACCACATTACCGACCCAAGCGCCCTTTCGGGTTTTCACCGGAGCCGGCCCCCTCTTGCTTTTGCCCATGCGTCCTTTCGGATTTTCACGTGGCGGGGTACCCGATTTTGCCTGCAGTGCCCTTTCTAGTTTTCACCACAGCTGGGTTTTAGCCCTTTTTGCCCTTGTCCAGAATGCTTGAACAAGTCTGGCGGAGTATCTCTATTTTCAACCCCATTTTTTTGTACTTTTTTTTATCGTTTTCTTTCTCTTTTCTTTTTCATTATCTTTTCTGGGACCAGAACTTTCATCCTATCCAGACGAAAGGTCCGAATCGATTTAGAGGATATAAGTAGCAGCTCGTGCACAAGGCCGCTTTCTGAGAACATGAGTTTCATCGTTAATGTGGGGTTTAACATTAACGCAAGGGAATAGAGTTTCATGATCTATCCAGATGGAGGGTCTGAATAGATTCAAAGAGCAGTGTTGTGCTATGTCAGAGCGGACGGAAGGTCCACCCTGGATGGATTTTAGCGTCGATCAGGCAGCGCGCCAGCCGACCGATAGCAGGTTTCATCATTGGTATTGGGTTCATACCAATGCAAGGATTTCATAGGCTTCATCGGGATAGACGTAGGGTCTAGCCCGGACAGGTTTCATCGCTGATCGGGCAGTGTGCCAGTCGATCGGCAGCGAATTTCATCATCGGTATTGGGTTTATACCAATGCAAGGATTTCATAGGTTTCATCGGGATAGACGTAGGGTCTAGCCCGGACCGGTTTCATCGTTGATCGGGCAGTGTGCCAGTCGATCGGCAGCGAATTTCATCATCGGTATTGGGTTTATACCAATGCAAGGATTTCATAGGTTCCATCGGGATAGACGTAGGGTCTAGCCCGGACAGGTTTCATCGCCGATCGGGCAGTGTGCCAATCAACCAGCAGTAGGTTTCATCACGGCGGGACGTAAAGAGATATGCAGATCTAGTCGGAACAGACGTAAGGTCTAAACCAGACTGGTTTCTTTGCCGATCGGGCGGCGAGCCCGTCGACCAACGGTGGGTTTCATCATCGGTATTGGGTTTATACCAATGCAAAGGAATTCATAGGTTTCATCAGGATAGACGTAAGGTCTAAACTGGACATGTCTTATCATTGATCGGGCGGGGTGCCGGTCAATCAACGGTGAGTTTCACCATGGTGGGACTTTGGATAGGGTGAATGAGGGTCTCATCAGGATAGACGTATACTGAGTGGGTTTAATCGTTGATCGGACAAGGTGCCGGCCGATCGACGAGGAGTTTATGGTGGGAGACGAGGCTTTCTTTGGGGTTACCACATTACTGACCCAAGTGCCCTTTCGGGTTTTCACCGGATCCAGCCCCCTCTTGCTTTTGCCCACGCGCCCTTTCGGGTTTTCACGTGGCGGGGTACCCGATTTTGCCTACAGTACCCTTTCAGGTTTTCACCACAGTTTGCCCTTGTCCAGAACGCCTGAACAAGCCTGGCAGGGTATCTCTATTTTTAACCCCATTTTGTCTCTTCTTTTTCTTCTTCCCTTTTTCTTTTTTTTTTCTCTCTTTTTTTTTCTTTTAGAGAGTGATAGGTCAGAATGTTATTATATCACGATAAGGGGTGACTTGGCTAGGGTTGAGTGCCGCTAGATCAAGGAAGGGTAGCTCGGCTAGGGCGGAGTGCCGTTAAACCAAGAAAAAGGTAGCTTGGCCAGGGCGGTGTGCCGCCAGACCAAGAAAAGAGGGTAGCTCAGTTAGGGCGGAGTGCCGCTAAACCAAGAAAAAGGTAGCTTGGCCAGGGCGGCGTGCTGCCAGACCAAGAAAGAGGGTAGCTTGGCTAGGGCGGAGTGCCGCTAAACCAAGGAAGAGTAGCTTGGTTAGGGCGGAGTGCCGTTAAACCAAGAAAAAGGTAGCTTGGCCAGGGCGGAGTGCCACTAGACCAAGGAAGAGGGTAGCTTGGTTAGGGCGGAGTGCCGTTAAACCAAGAAAAAGGTAGCTTTTGTCCGATTACTCGGGGAATGTTGGTTGTGCAGCATGATACAGCTTTAGGTGTCTACCGTTGAGTGGCGAGGATCGGATTTCCCCTCGATGGTTAACAACCATGTAGGCCGCTCCTTCGTAGACCCTCTGTATCACATAAGGGCCCTCCCAATTAGCATTTAGCTTTCCTTTTGGGTTGGACGCCATGACTTCTTTTTTCTTGACCATGACGAGGTCACCTTTCTTAAATTCTCGTCCTTTTACGAGTTTGTTGAATGCAGTGGCCACGCGGGCCTGATACATTTGGATATTCTTCTGAGCTTGGAGGCGCTTCCCTTCCAATTCAGCCAGTTCTTCTAGTCTTCTTTCTGCATTGGTCTGTTCTCCACGGGCCAGGCCATATTGGACTGCCACTCTGAGTGACGGGACTTCCAGCTCTAGCGGAACCACTACCTCTGAGCCGTATACCAATGAGTATGGTGAGCACCCTGTAGGTGTCTTGAAGACGATGCGGTATGCCCACAGAGCTTCATACATTTTCTCTTCCCAGTCCTTCTTATTGGAACCGACGACCTTGGCCAGCAAGGTGCAGAGAGTCTTGTTAAAAGCTTCTGCCAATCCGTTTGCCTGTGGATTGTAAGGAGTGGAGGTTCTCCATTCGATCTTATACTTCTCAGCAAGCCGATAGACCTTCTGATTTCTGAAATGACTTCCATTGTCAGATATTATTCGGCTGGGGATCCCGAACCGGAAGATAATGTTCTGCTTGATGAATCTGGCGACCAGTTCACCAGTCACCTCTCTTAATGCTATAGCCTCCGCCCATCTGGAGAAGTAATCTGTTATGGCCAGTATGTACTTATGTCCGACCGAGGAAGTCGGCAGTGGCCCGACTACATCAGTTCCCCATTGTGCAAATGGCCAGCTGGGAACTGTAGGGTGCAGAGTTGTAGGAGGCCTTCTAGGCACAGTAGCATGCTCCTGACATTTCTGGCATGACTTTGCAAATTTACAGCAGTCTTCAAACATGGTGGGCCAATAGTAGCCTAGCTTCTTGATTTCTATCTTCATCTTGGGACCAGCCTGGTGGGCACCTGCTGTCCCAGCATGTATCTCTTTCATCGCTTGCCAGGCTTCCTCAGTGGACAGACAGCGGAGTAGAATCTTCTTGCGCGCATCTGCCATTATTCGGAACAGAGTCCCATTTCTGAATTCATAAGAATCTTTGATTCTCAGAAGTTTCATCTTCTCTTCTCTTTTCTGCGGTAGCTGTTGGTGCAGGAACCACTGTAGCAAGTGCTGTCTCCAGTCAGATGCCTGTTCTGTGCTAACAGTAGCGACTTCTTCTTCTTCGGGGCACCCTTCTAGCATACTGGGGACTTGCCTCCGGTTCATAACAACAATGTTCAGTGTCTCATTTAGCGGGACTGCTAGTGAGCTGGCTAGCTTTGCCAGTGCATCAGCCTGGGCATTATGTCCACGGCCCACATGCTTGAGCTCAATATGATAGAATTTCGCCATGAGGCTCACAGCCTTTTGGTGGTAGGGATTCAGTTCTGGCTTTCGCACTTCGAACTCCCCTTGGATTTGCTTTATCACCAACATTGAATCCCCGAATACCTGAAGCATTTGGATACCCATGTTGAGGCTGACATATAGCCCGATTATCAGAGCTTCATACTCGGCCTCATTATTGGTGCAGGGCTTGTTTATAGAACAGGAAGTATGCACGACCTACCCTTCTGGTGATTTCAGCACAATACCGGCTCCAACCCGTATTCTGGTCTTTCCATCGGAGTCTGTCTCTGTTCTAGATGCTCCATCAAAGAATAATTGCCACATAACAGACTGGGTCTGGCAGGCCTCGAGTCTCTCATCATCGGGTAACTCAGTCCCTAGCATATCATTTTCCGGCACAGGATGCTCTGCGAAGAAATCAGCCACGGCCTGTCCTTTTATCGCCCTCTGGGGCATATAGGTAATATCGAATTCCATCAGGATCACTGCCCATTTGCCCAACCGGCCTTTCAGTACTGGCTGAGTCAATATGTATTTGAGCGGGTCTGCTGCAGATATCAATCTGACTTCATGTGACAACATATAGTGTCGGAGCTTTTTGACAGCAAAGACTAGTGCCAAGCAGGTCTTCTCTATGTAGCTGTAGCTTTCTTCAGTTCTAATCAGCCTTCTGCTCAGATAGTATAAGGCTTGTTCTTTGCCTTCTTCATTTATCTGTGCCAGCATTGACCCCAGGGAACAGTATGTGGCTGCGATATACAGTATCAAGGGCCTGCCCTTAATTGGTGCCCCCAGCACCGGAGGGGTCTTGAGGTATTCTTTCAGCTTCTCAAAGGCTTCCTGACAGCCATCGTCCCAGAGGAACGGCACATCTTTCATCATGAGCTTGTGAAAGGGGTGGCATCTTCCCGACAGATTTGATATAAATCGTCGGATATAGGCCAGACGCCCTTGCAGAGATCTCAGCTCGGACAGATTCTTTGGCGGAGGGAGCTCCTGGATAGCCTTAATCTTGGATGGGTCAATTTCAACACCCCTATGACGGACAATAAACCCGAGGAATTTTCCACTGGACACGCCGAAGGCGCATTTCATGGGGTTCATCTTGAGTTCATATTTGCGTAGCCTCTGGAATACTACCCTCAGGTCTTGCAAATGGTCTTCTCTTCTTTTAGTTTTTACTACCAAATCATCAATGTAGCACTCTACTTTCTTGAAGAGCAAATCATCAAAGATCTTGGTCATAGCTCTTTGGTAGGTAGCGCCGGCATTCTTGAGGCCAAACGGCATCCTTTTGTAGTGGAATATCCCCTTCGGGGTACGGAATGCGGTGTGCACTCTGTCTTATTCAGCAATCCAGATCTGGTTGTATCCGGACGACCCATCCATAAATGATAGGGCCTCATGACCAGTAGTCGCGTCGATCATTACTTCAGTGATTGGCACCGGGAAATCATCTTTCGGGCAAGCCTTATTAAGGTCCCGGAAATCGACACATATTCTGATCTGCCCATTCTTCTTCTTTATGGGTACTATATTGGCTAGCCATGTAGTGTATTGATTTTCTTCAACAAAGCCTACATCAATTAGCTTGTCAACCTCTTTGTTAATCTGATTTATTAATTCATGACGCATTCTCCTGGAAGGCTGCTTTACAGGGCTAGCCTCTGGGTTTATTGCCAATCGGTGTTGTGCCACATCAGAACTCAGTCCCGACATTTCATCATATGTCCATGCAAAGCAGTCTCGAAATTCCTTCAAAAACTATATATACTGTTCCCTGGTAGCTGGCTCCAGCAGTGCACTGAGGAATGTCGGCCTTGGCTCATCTGCGGTTCCCAGATTTATTTCTACAAGCTCATCGACGGTGGCCTGACCTCCATCTTCGACCTCGGGCGGGGCTTCTTGCAAGTCAATGAAGCCTCCCAGGATATAATCTTCTTCAGTTTCATGATTTTCTGTTTCATCATACTGGTCATCAGCGGTTGTTGGCTCATCATATACGGCCAATATTGCTGTATTCTGTTCAGTATGCCCCGAGGACGTAACCGGATCAGCAGGAAACTCGAAGACGGAGTCTTCCGCCCTTAGAGGCTCTTCTGATGCAGACTCCCTTGAGAGATCATCATTCTGTAGAGCCCGGACTTCTTCTAGGATGCGCTCAAACTCCAGCCATTCCCTCAGCTCTTTGGCTGCTTGATCCTCATCCGGGATTCCCGTGTCGAACTTTGCTTCAGCATGGAACAGATCTTCTTTGCAAGGTAGGTCTTCCCAGCACCAATCTTTCTTTGCTTCATCAGACGTCCCCGTCTCCGGCTGACTGTCTGGGGCTTCATTGTTCATTATGGATTGATAAATGATTTCTTCATCTTCCGAGGGGTACTTGTCATATCCCACCTCGGGAGGGTCTTCATGCTGGTAGGAGACAGATATGACATCCACCTCAGCTTCATAGTATTCTCGAAGGGTATAACCCAATCCTGGGTGCTGAGTGATCTTCCTCGGTTCTTTATTATCCCGAGGCGGATCCCATAGCTCCTGGAACGCCTTCTTTTGGGCAGCAGGTTGTAGCGATGGCATCTGCATCTTAGAGAACATCTGCGAGACCCGTCGGGTAGTATAGTTCAAGCCTGTAATCGGCACCATCTGGTTTGCAGCCTCTTCAGGGACCATGCAGTCTTGATCATCTTCCTCGACTGACTCCCCAGTGTAGAATATGGTAGGAGGCTCGCAGAAGCGAGGGACTTCTATAGTCTTCAGTGGTAGCACTGTCTGGTACTCAAGGCTGATGATGGGTTTAAATAAACCCTGCGGCACCTCCACTTGTGTGTACTTTTCTTTCATTTCTTCATTGATATCATCCGGGTGAATGCTAGGAGGGGTGATCCGAGCAAAGTCACCGGCATAAGAGATGTGAGCTACCTCATGCTTTTTAATATAGCCCTTTGGTGGCGGTGGAGACCAATTTCTTGCCTTCGTCGCCGGCTTCTTCTGGCTGGCCACAGCCTCTTTCTTTTCACCCTTCTGTGACACCTCGGTGTAGTAGGATGCATCGAGCATATGACACTCGAATACTTTGAAGGGATGCAGATCTGCAAACACCCTTTCTTCTTTTCGTTCATGGCAGTATTTGATGCACTGATGTAGCGTGGACGGCACTATCTGATATTCATGCAGCCACGGTCTCCCCAGCAGGGCCTTATATGTGGTGTTGGAGTCGATTACATAGAATCGTACCACGGTAGTGAGATCCCCCAATGTGAGGTTAAAATCAGCCACCCCAAGGGGCGTCTCACATTTCTGGTTGAATCCTGCAATTTTCATGTCTCTGACCTTGGTAAGCTGCAGATCAAAGTAATATTTTTGGTAGATGCGGTATGGGAGAATGTTCACGGCAGCCCCGGGATCTATCAGTATCCTGTTCAGTGGCTGACAGTTCAGGGAGCCCCTCATATACAACGGTCTGTTATGGCTGGAATTCAGGATTAGCATATCATCTTCTGTGAATGTGATCGATGGACCAGAATTCACTTCTGTTAAGAGTGCTTCATATTGTGCCGGTGACTGTAAGGCATCCACAATTGCTTGGCGGGCTTCTTCACTCAGAGAGAGGATTTCCCAGATGGAGAACCTGGTAGGGAGCTTCTTCAGCATCTTCATGATTCGACTGCCTACCCGGACATTAGACAGTCTCATTTCTTCTGCCCATCGGGGTCTTAGAGGTTCATGTGGTGGCTGTGGCCTTTGCTGCCCAGTCCCAGTTTCATTCTCTTCCTCTATTTCCCGGGAGGCTTCTTCTGTAGCAATAGCCCCTGGCTTTGCTAGAGGGTCACTTTCTTCATTTTCTTCATGCTGCTCTTGCTTCCTAACTGCAGTCTGCTGGCATTTATTGCTTTTAGCTGGAGTAGTGTGAGCCAATTGCTCATTCTCCAAACTGGACAAGAATTCCAGGAATGAAGGAGCTTCTTCTTTCTCCTGGTACAAGCTGGCAGGGGGAGGAACCTGGACATCTCGTACCTCTGGTTCTGGGTGTGAGCGACGTCACGCGGTTCGGGGAAGCGGAGAGGACGCGGAGCGCGCGGGCTCCTCTTTTTTTTGGTGTTTGTTCACTGTAACACAGAAATAAGAGAAGAGAGAGAAGGGGCCACCACGGGAGATTGCTCCAGCGGGGCGAGCGGGACAAGTGTGATATAGCAAGATATGGGGGTTAAACGGCCATAGAGAGATGTGACTCGCCGCGGCCTCGGGGGGACGGGAATGGTGCAGAAATTAAATAACAAGAATTGAAACGGCCATTGGGGAAGTGACTCGCCGCGGCCTCGAGAATATGAGCAGATAATAAGATGACAGAATATAAAGAGAATACAAAGAGCGGGAATTTAAACGGCCATTGGGGAAGTGACTCGCCGCGGCCTCGAGAACATAAACAGATAAGAATATAACGTATAAGAACGTGAATTTAAACGGCCATTGGGGAAGTGACTCGCCGCGGCCTCGAGAATATGAGCAGAATATAACAGAATATAAAGAGAATATAAGAACGAAAATTTAAACGGCCATTGGGGAAGTGACTCGCCGCGGCCTCGAAAACAAGATGTGATCGCCAGGGGCCAAAAGACCCCAAAAATAAGAAGGTGATCGCGCCTACCTCAAGAGCGAGAGATGGCGGGTTGCTTCTTCCTCCCCCTTCGGCCGGCCGACGGAGAGGGCTTTCCTCGGGTACCCTTGCAAAATAACGACAAACAAATGACAAGTGGATTAGAAAGATGGAGGTGTAGTATTCAAATCCTTGCGATAAAAATAACGAAATGATGGCAAGACACACACCTGGTTGGTGTTATCTTTTAAACCCCTCTCGGACTCGAGTAGGAGGAAAATGAGATGATGGGTGTAAGAAGTGTATAAGAAAAAGCACCCTTATGAAGGGGGATAGGGGATGCAAGATGATGAATGCAAAAGAACTACGAAGAAAAGGAAAGAATTAGCTTATTGGATGTGCCGATGGTGAAATCCGGCGGAGCTCCGGCAGCGTGGGGACGACGTGGAAGCGCGGTGGATGAAGACGACCTTCCTCTCGCGAGCGTGAGCACCCGAGAAGCCGGCAGAACCTCCACCTACAAAAGAACCCACGGGTTAGAAAATGACTCCGTAGCCTCTGGGCTCCGGCAGCCTATCGGATCACTTCGAAGCTCTCCAGAACTGAGGGGGTGGGCCTCTATTTATAGGGCTCGGAGGGTGGAGGCGTCCAGGACCCTGGACACCTCCATCAGGGCCGAACTAATATTTTATTCTATTTTTATTAATTTTTTTGGAATATTTTTGTGGAGGCGTCCAGGGCCCGGACGCCTCAAACAAGTCCACCGAAAACCGACGACGGCCGCACGCGGTTTGGCACAACGCGTGGTTTTGTGAGCGGCGCCTCGTGATTCAGAAATGGGCGCGTCCAGTTGACTGGACGTCTCTATAATTTGGATTTTTTCACACACGACAAACCGTCGTTCGGTGGCCGGCGCCCGTGAGAGAGTTGATGGAGGCGTCCAGGGGCCTGGACGCCTCCAAAAATATATTATTTTTTATTTTGATTTGTCTTTTGTGCCAAGGCTGGCATTTTGATTTTTTTATAATTATTTTTATGGAGGCGTCCAGGGGCCTGGACGCCTCCATTAATATATATATTTTTTATTTATTTTTTTATTTTTTATGCCAACTGGCATTTTACACACATTTTTTATTTTTGTTTTTATGGAGGCGTCCAGGGCCTGGACGCCTCCATTAATATATATATTTTTTATTTAGTTTTGGGTCCTGAGAAAATAAATAAATAAAATTAAAAATTTGGGGGCGTCCAGGGGCCTGGACGCCCCCATTAAAACCCACCCGGGTCCTCAATCGGCGGCTGCCCGGCAGACACCTTCTTGGTTCCGGAACCTCTTGATGCGTCTGACTGGTGTTGATGCCGTCCGAATGCCGTGACGAGACGATTCCGGATGCCGAAAAAGGCAGAAGAAGACCCAAGAAAAGGAAGTACTCAAGTGATTCGAAATGCGTAAGCCGTCGCGGGGCGTCGTATAGTAATATGAGACTTTCTCAGGAGACGTTAAGAATGGCGTGTCTACAGCTGCCCCGCCTTGGCGTCTGCTTTGCAAGGGAGCGACACGTAGTGGAATGGTATCGAAGTGGAGTGAAATGTAGTGGGAGCGGACTGATAAGTTGATGCCAAGGTGTGATGAGACACGCTTTTGACGTTACTGTTTGGAATCTTTCCTGAAGTTTCAATGAGGCGACCTTGAAGAAGGTCTTTCAAATATTGACGATTGCTTGGACGGAGGTCAAATAAGGGAGGGTGAGATGTGCGCTCAGGCACGAAACAAAAAGAGACCAACTTCTCGGTGTGGAAGTACCTGGGTCATAAACCTGCAGGTTTCACCTTTGGGGAGCGGTTACCAGCCAACGTGGAAGTGCTGCGGCCAAGGTGGGTCAAACAAGGTAAAAAGGAATATCTGAGGGTCTGTCCAAACAAGGGTCTCCTTTTAGAAGAGCAACGTAGGGCCGTTTCAAGGAAACTCAGTATTTCATTCGGAGTGGAATATCTCATATTTGTAGGAATTGAAGCACAACGGCCTTCGCAATCGAATCGCTTGAATGATCTTCCGCAATAAATCAAAGTCCTATATGAATGCATGCTGGGTTAAAATAAAAAATTAAAACAAACTAAAATAGAAAATAGCCAAGGATAATATTGTCAACTTGTTAAGAACGGGTCAGGATACTGATCCGGTGAGCTGATACTGGGCTGGGGCCCGTTTATCCGCGCACCAACTCACTGAATGGAACCGTCGTCCCCATGCTACCACAAGTTAACGGCCTATCCGTACAACCCAAATTCTTCCGGGATCATCACCGTTTTTGTTGAAGGGGAACTCAAATCCCAGATTCGTTCGGGCCGCAAGGTCCTTGACATGTTCTAGTAGCGTACGTATCATATACTATGATGCATGACTTGGTGGGACCAACCATTGAAAGGTGGGACAAAGACGTCCGTTAGTAAAACCTGCACAGACTGCAAAGGTTAGCAACATCAGAAAGTAGCAGAATCACAGCAGAATCGCACCACAGTACAAAGGAGATCCAGACAAAATCTTGACAATGACCACTGATGTGACATGTTTCGTCCTGTAGCGCTCTTCCCTTCCTATAAGAACTCTCCTTAGGCTAGTTCATTCAAATGCACCAAGGTGGGTTTTGGAAGCTCAGGAGAGGAAAGAGAGGAGAATCTAGAGATTTTCAGGATGGAAGGAGAGTCTTCCCGCGTTATGAAGAGGAGCAGGCCTAGCAGCGAGATCAGGCGACTCTCCGACCTCGAGGGTCATTTGAGTGGGACGATCATGTCGCATATGGTAAGCTGATTCATTTCAAATTTCTCCACGTGAACCTTCTTCTTACTTCCTTCCTTTCTTCTTCTTTCTTTTCTCTTCCAGCCATATCCACTCTTCCCAGGCCCGAGGAAGTTTTCCAAACTGCCATGGCTTTCAAAGCTAACTTCCAACATCTCCATTGGCATGAGGGCCATACTCTCGAAGTGGCATCTGCAGGGGCTCCTTATTCACGCCAAACACTACGAGAAGATTCGTATGGACTGGGCGGCTATGGGCGCACTAGTGGAGATCTGGCATCCCCAGACCCACACTTTTATCTTCCCGACCTTCGAGGTGACCATCCTCCTCGAGGAGGTGGAACTTCTGCTCGGATTGAAGAAATTCAAGAGTGACGGGAAGGTGAAGGCTATGCGGATGCTGACACGGGGGACTTCCGAAAGCGTCCTTGGAAGCTTCATGCCGCCCGACGCAGCCAGAAAGGTCCGTACTCAAAAGGGGATCGATCTCCAAAAGCTTGCGGAGTGGGTCATGGACGCCCTGAGAGGGTCACCAGACGATGACTATTTGGAGGGAATCATGAAGGGGTTCACCATTTGTCTGGCGGGTGCTCTCTTGTTTCCTTATACCGACAACATGGTGGAGAAGACCAACTGAGTGCTATCTGCGGGATCTGGCGTGGAAAGAGGGTGGGACCCGCTGTCCTCGCCTACCTGTATAGTGGCCTTACTGCCTCGAGCATGGGTAAGCCTCCTTTTGGTTGCGCACTTGTCCTGAATTGCTGGCTGGATTTGCACTTCAAGTTTGATCACCGCGAGGGAATGCCAACTGCTTCGAAGCTCTTCCAACAAAGCCCGCTTCACCACATAGCCGACGTGTTAGGCTTCGGTGGTACTGTAGTGAACCGCGTTCCGTGGCTGAAGAAACGTGAAGACTGGCGGTCTCACTTCCGCACCGTGACACAAGGCTTCTTTACTTGCGCACCGGCATGTTTGCTTTCGCTAGATCTCCTCATGAGGCCTTCTCCCGAAGTTGATCTTCAACTGATCGGCGCGACCGAGTTCGTCCTTTATAATGCGCATCGGTGCTGCCTCCAGATTGGCATCCCACGCCATTCGTTCCCGCCACCGACTGGCATCGTTCCTTTGAAGAAAAGGGAGTTGGGCACTGAAGCGGACGCGAAGGAAGCGAAGGCCATTAAAGCTCCCTGGAAGACAAGTGTTGCGGGAAAGGCCTTAGCGCACGTGGTGGAAGAATGCGAGCCGTGGAGGGCTTATGTAACCGAACTGGGGAAGTTAAGGCCTAAGGCGCCTAAACCCCTGATGTAGCTCATTCTGCTTCTCTGATGGAATAAAATCTGGCATTGATTTTCGGACCAGTTCCCTTAATTATTATTATCTTTTTTGTGGTTTTTATTTTTCTTTGTGTTTTTTTTATTTGGATTATACATACTCTTATCTTTTTTACTTTTATTATATATATATATATATTTTTGAAAATTTTTATTATAGGGGCGTCCAGGGGCCTGGACGCCCCTAATTTTTATTTTTTATTTTATTTGATTTTTTGTTTTGGGGGCGTCCAGGGTCCTGGACGCCCCAACTTTTATTTTTATTTTTTTGTTTTTTTTTTTGTTTTGGGGGCGTCCAGGCGCCTGACGCCCCAAAATTTTGAATTTTGAAAAAAAAATAAAATTGTGGGGGTGTCCAGGCGCCTGGACGCCCCAAAGAAGGTAGCTTCTATATATAAGGGCTGCCCCCCCCCTTTTGCTCATTTACTGTTCATTCTGACGACCTAGTCACCCTAGACGACCCATTCTTAGTCCCAATGGAGCGAGGAGGATCGAGCCAGGGTCCAGAGAAGCGGAAACGACTGGCTCGTCGTGCGAGGAGGTTGAGGGATGATGCCGAGGAGGCCGCAGCAGAGGAGATTGCTGCGGAGGAGGGGATGGAGGTGCCTCTCCTGGCCGCGGAGGCCGCTGCGGGCGCTGGCGACGTGGGAGAGGACGATCACGACCCGGTAAGTCCTTCGGAACTCTCACTCTGTGGTTCAATAGGCTAAACGGACGGGCGAGAGGCTGTGAGAGAAGGCCGAGGAGTGAGGGAAAGGAGGCGTCCAGTGGCCTGGACGCCTCCACATTTTCCTTTTCTTTTTATTTATTTTTTTTATTTGTTTACGAAAATAATATAAAAATAAGGAGGCGTCCAGGGCCTGGGACGCCTCCATGATAATATATATATTATTAATATAATTTTTGTTTTGGTTTTTGGGTTTTTCTAAAAATAAAAGAAAATAAAGGAAATGGAAAGGAGGCGTCCAGGGGCCTGGACGCCTCCACAAAAAATAAATATTTTAAAAATAAAAATAAAATAAAATGAATAAGTAGTATATACAGTGTTATTGTTTATTACTATTCATGATGCTGATGTTTTTCTATTGGTTTTGTGGTGTGCAGGGCGTGATGAAGGGCCGGATCAGCTGGTCCCTAGTGGTGGCAGCATACCGTGGGCTGCCGACTTCCAGAGGGCGCGTGTGGACGCCATGGGCTTTGGAGCTTTCCTTAGGATCGAGCCCTTTCGGCTCGACCTTCCTCTTATCCAGGCATTGAGGGAGCGGTGGCATGCGCCGAGCCGGGCGTTTCTGATGCCCTGGGGGCACATGGTGCCGACACTCGAGGACGTGGCTCGGATCACCGGGCTACGGGTTGACGGAGAGGCGGTGAGCGGGGTCACCTACCCGACTACCGAGAGAGTGCCCTGGACCTGCTGTGGTTAGAGACGAGTGTGACTGATAGGGACAGCAGGGTAGTTGGCCAAGTGGAGATCATGGAGGCGCTCGGATTCGTTGACCCGCGCCAGCGGGTTAGCGAGACTGGAGCGGAGTTTCTGGCACGATTGGAGGGAGATGCCCGTGCAGCTTTCACCCAGGATCCGAGCGAGAGGGAGCTGGTGGATCTAGACCTTCGGAGGTTTCTTTTCTTCTTCCTGGGCCGCCTTCTGCTGGGGACGAAGGGGGATGGCATCCACTGCCGTTTCCTCGGGATCTTGGCGGATCTTGACAGAGTGGGGCACTATGCGTGGGGAGCGGCTCTGCTTGCCCATTTGATTCCTGATCTCTCCCAGACTTTGGAGAAGGAGACGACAGTCAGTGGCTTCGCACCTTTTCTTCAGGTACACAATTTATTTATGCATTTTCACAGTTAAATATGCAATTATTGTACTAATGATGTATGATGAATGCAGGTGTGGAGCTATTACTATTTCCCGATGGGGAGGGCTAGACATGGGAACAGGAGGGCCGTGCCTCTGGCGCGGCGGTGGAGGCCGGTCGTGGTTGCAGCACCCCACGGCTACCAGCTGGCATCACTTCGTCGGGAGCTGAGCGAGTATCCCGAGGCCATGGTATGATGCGTATGATTTTTTTGTGTTTATGCATGTGACTGAATGGTAACTAACATGATGTATGTATGGTGATGTAGGTGGTGTGGAGACCCTACCTGGGCATGGGCGATGCTGGCCAGCCTTGGGTTGTAGCGGGTCTTCCTCGTTTCAGGCGGGACGTGTGGGTCCATTGCCTGAACGAGATCGAGCCGCTTCGGCTGAGGCTGGTTATGAGGACGTTGGGGCTAGCCCAGGAGTGGGTTGATGTAGAAGAGCCGGCCCGCATTGGGCGGAAGACCAAGGGGAAGGCGAAGGTTGTGGACTGGCGTACGCGCTTCCCAGCACAGTACCAGGACTGGCAGCAGGGCGGGGTCCCAGTGGTGTCCCATGTACAGGACAGTACTGATTACCTGAGACGGTACCGGGCTACGTATGGGGACCGCCTCTTCCTTGGTGGTATGGCAGGGGTAAGTGAAATGAGAATGCTTCACTCTTTTATATGTATATGCATGTGGTACTAACTTACGTGCAATGCAGATGCTCGTGATACCATGATCGCCGACCTGCGGGCCCAGTTGGCGGACGCCAGGCGACAGTTGGTGGCCATCCGACAGGAGTTGGAGATCCTGGTGAGTTTATGTGATGCATTTTTTTTGTGACCTGGATTTTTGATGCTTAGCCTTTGACTGACGTTTGCCCCGTGTTTCAGCGGGCCCACCAGACAGCGGCAGCCGGGACGGCTGGTGGAGCGGGTTCCAGTTCGCGGGGCCCTCCTCCGGAGGTTTCTGCCCTCCAGGAGCAGCTGGCGTATGCGGTGGCTCGGGCTGAGGAGGCCGAGCGTGACCGCG
The DNA here is from genome assembly GCA_022559845.1 of Amorphophallus konjac. Lineage (NCBI taxonomy): Eukaryota > Viridiplantae > Streptophyta > Magnoliopsida > Alismatales > Araceae > Amorphophallus > Amorphophallus konjac. The sequence continues at coordinate 87,393,050 of CM040129.1, read as the reverse complement.
AGGCTCGAGTGAGTGCTTGCCTGACCTTGACTCTCTTCTGGCTGCTTTCCTTCTATCACTGTTGTTCTCTTATGGTGCATGCGTGCTTTGACAGGTGGCCGAGATTCGGGAGGCCCTGGCGCGTGCTGTTCGTGCCGAGCAGGAGCGCGACGCTCGGGTGGCGGAGCGTGACGCCCGGATTGCAGAGCTGGAGGAGGAGCGTCGACGGGAGGCTGAGGAGCTCCCTCGCGACGTAGTGGATCTGCGGATCGCCCTCGAGCTGTCGAGGAGAGAGGCGATGAGGGAGAGAGAGGAGAGGGAGAGGGATAGGGAGAGCGTGGAGAGAGAGAGGGAGAGGGATAGGGAGAGAGAGAGGGAGGAGCGACAGCGGGATCAGACCGAGAGGAGGGCTCTAGAGGCCCAGCTGCTGGAGCTCCGATTGAGTCTCGGCACGGCGGAGGGGAGGCTTCGGGAGAGCGAGGAGCGGTACCAGAGGGCGAAGGAACGCGGGGCGCGACTTCGTCAGTCTGGTTCTTTTTCCATGGGCAGCTATCTGGTTTCTTCGGCCGAGGAGCGTCGTCGCGCCTTCGAGGCTGGAGTGCCACCGCAGGGCGAGGCGAGCACGGCTTCTCAGGGTTCGCAGAGGCCCCCTAGGGATCCCCGGCAGAGGAGGGAGGAGAGAGATGACCAGGAGGGTGATGGTGAGAGTTAGAGAGTTGCTTGTACACGTCACCCTTCTCACTGTATGATGTACTTTCGGCTATTATATGAAATGAAAATGGCTTTCTTGTGTTGTGTGTACTTTTCTCTCTCCCACACTTTCTTCTTTGCACTGAGTTGTCCTTCGAGGCACGCTCCACGAGACCTTGCCCTGAACAGCGGGGAACTACGCTTTGCACGGGGGGATTCTGTTTCCTTTCTCCCCCTTTTGGGCGCGTCCAGGCGCGAGGACGCGTCTTAGTCCTTGAATTCAAATTTAAAGCGTCGGGTGGCCTTTCTTCTCCCGTGCCTTACCCGCAAACGAGCCCGCCTTCCGCCGAAACTCGCTTGCCCCTTTTTCGTCTTCCTCCTCTTTTGATTGATGGAGTTCGGTGGGCCCGATCATGGTGAAGGTGGAGAGGGACGAGGAACTCCTCGCCCGAGGAGGGACGCGCCAGAGCACGGAACGGCGTCCATGGAGGAGGAAGGGCCGCTTCGGGCCCCCGAGGGACCCGAGGGGCCCGATGGCGCGGAGGAGGTGAACACGGCTCGGTGAGTGCTTGGTTTTCCCCCTCTTTGATCCATTTTGAGTTTTGAAGCAAGCCGTGCGAAGGAGGAAAGGGTTCGGCTAGTGTCGCACTTAAATGATGGACGCGTCCTAGATAGGGGACGCGTTATTTTTGACTGATGTGGGACCCCTTTCTTGGTGCAGGACATGGCAAGGACCCTGGGCCTGGCCGATGAGTGGGCGAGTGCGGACGAGCCGAGCCGCGTCAGGAGGGAGAGTCGCGGCAAGGCGAGGCTCGAGGACTGGCCCGTATGTCTCCCTGGACAGCAAGGGGGTGTACTGGTGCAGGACAGTGCCGACTTCCTGCGGCGGCAGAGAGAGAGTTACGCGGGGCTTCCCCAAGCTGGGGACACGTGTGGGGTCGGCGGCTCGCGCGCCCAACTGTCAGAGGCTAGGCGGCAGCTGGCCGTCGCTCAACATGAGCTGTCGCTCCTGGTAAGTTACGTGCCACACTTTTTATCTTCAGATTTGAAGTTTCACTGACGGCCGCTGTTTATTTTGTTCCAGCGTGCCCAGCAGACAGCGACGGTGGGAGTGGCTGGCAACGCATCTTCCAGTTCCTCGGCCCCTTTTCTCGAGATTGCCTCCCTCCGGGAGCAACTTGCCGGTGCGGTGGCCCGCGCGACCCTGGCGGAAGAGGAGCGTGATGCCTGGGTGGCGACTATAGCGGAGCTGCGGCATCGCGGTGAGGAGAGGCCTTCTCCAGACATCTGGAGTTAAGGGTTCTTCTGCAGATGATGAGGAGAGAGGCAGAGAGAGAGAAAGCCGAGAGAAGGTCCGAGCGACAGCGGGATCAGACCGAGAGGAGGGCCTTGGAGGCCCAAGTGAGGGAGCTCCAGCTGGGCCTTCAGGCCGTCGTGCAGAGGCTAGGAGGGATGGAGACGCGCTACGAGAGAGCGCGAGAGTTCAGGGAGCGACTCCGCCAGTCCGGTCGCTTTGCCACTAGTGGCTTCTTCGCCACGCCAGGGGAGGAGCAGCGAGTCACTGCTGCGGAGTAGGTGCCAAGAGGCGAGGCAGGTGCTGCTGCACAGGGATCCCGGAGGCTTCTGAGGGACCCTCACCTCGGGGGAGAGGAGAGGGACGCCTAGAGGGACGAGCATGGAAATAATGGCAAGAGCTGGCGAGCTAGTGGACCCGCCACCTCTCTATGATTGTAGCTTATGTAGAATTATGAATGATTTGATTTTCTGCTGCTTGTTTGTTCTCTTGTGCGTTCCTTCTTCCCTACACTTCTTCTCCTTTGCACTGTTCCCATGTGATGGGTCTACCGAGACTCCGCCCCCGAGCGGAGAATCGCGTCTTGTTGTGACCATTTTCCACGGGAATCTGCCGTCGAAATCAATAATGACGGCCCTAGCCCCTTTTCCGAACGTTGTGTCAAATTTTGCGGACGTCCTCCAAATCATGATAGGGTATCCCTAGACAACATAGGGTGCTAGTCGTCATATTCTTCGTCCAATCAATCACCCTGTGCGAGCGGTGAAGTGACACACGGGACCGCATGGCAGGTGCCTCATTGCGAGGGCTATCATTAACAGGTGATGGAGGCAATCTTGGCCCGCACTCCTTCCATTTCTATAAATTCTTGTCCCTTTTATCTCCCAGGTATATCGAGAGCTAACTCGAGGAGCACAAGTTCTCACGGGAGAGGAGGAGTTCAAAATTCTGAGAGTTGGATGGAGGGCGAATCTTCCCATTCCTCGAAGAGAAGCAGGTCCAGTGGTAGTAGTTCCAGGAGGCTTTCAGACCTTGAAGGGCACTTCAGCGAAAGGGCCCAATCACAACTCGTAAGCCAAGTTTTCTTGCCCTTTTTTCATTCTTTCTTCCTTTCTTCTGACCAAACCTCACCCCCATTCCTTGTATGTGTAGGTTGTGATGAAATCACAAATCTTATGGGAGTTGGTAGTAGCAGCGTACAGGGGCCTCCCAGATTTTCAGAAGGCGAGGCTAGACGTGATGGGATTTGGTACCTTCCTTCGGATCGAGCCGATCCAGCTCGACCTGGTCCTGATCCAAGCCTTGTGTGAGAGATGGGACCCAGTGAGTCGGGCATTCCTGATGCCTGGGGGCACATGGTGCCCAGCTTGGAGGATGTGGTCCGGATCACAAGCCTGAAGGTAGAGGGCGAGGCAGTGACCGGAGTCACTTACGCGGACTACAGAGAAGGTGCCCAGAAGTTACTGGGTTTGGACCTAGATGGTCGGAAAAATAGGTCGGTAGCTAGGGCGTCCCTCATGGATGCATTAGGGCTCACCGACACTCGTCGGCGGGACGATGAATCCTCAGAAGAGTTCATGGAAAGGATGGAAATAGGATGCCGTGCCGTGTACTGCACAGATTTCGGCGACTGGGAAAGATGCAACATAGATTTGAGGAGATTTCTCCTCTTCCTTTTGGGGAGATTGGTACTGAGCTCGAAAGGGGACGGTATCCAATGTTGCTTCCTGGAGCTGCTGTCAGACCTTGAAAGAGTAGGGTATTATGCCTGGGGAGCCGCCATGCTGGCACACTTGTTTGCAGGCCTATTCCAAGAAACGGATCGTGAGATGACTGTGAGTGGTTTCACACCATTCATCCAGGTATTTTTTGGTTTTGCTTGTTTTGTATTTTTTTGTGTTTTTGCAAAGTACTGATGACCTGCGCCGAGCAGCTGTGGAGCTATTATTACCTCCCTATGGGGAGAGCTCGGCATTGGCGACCCGTGATGGTGCCGTTAGCCAGGCGGTGGGAACCCATCATGAGTGCGGCACCCCTAACCTACCAACTGATGGTGCTAAGGCGGGAGCTACAGGAGTTCCCTGCAGCGATGGTAAACTGGAGACCCTACTCAGACATGGTCGATGCCGACCAGCCGTGGGTTCTAGCAAGTCGTGCCCGGTTCGGACGGGAACTGTGGATGCACTGCCTGAATGAAATCGAGCCGCTTCGGCTACGATTAGTTATGAGGACTTTAGGACTGGCTCAAGAATGGGTGGATTCAGCTGCGCCACCTCGTGTCGGGAGAAAGACGCGGGGACCGGCGACCTGCATTGACTGACGCGTGCGATTCCCCGAACAGTACGAGGACTGGCAACGGGGTGGCACGATTGTAGAATCACAGGCGCGGGATAGCGAGGACTACTTGCGTCTATATAGGACAAAGTACGCAGAACGGTTCCAACCCCGGGGACTTGTGGAGGTAGGTTTCCCCTTTTCTCTTTTCTTCTTTCTCCTTTTCTTGGTTTTCTGGTGAAAATGCTGACTTGTAAGGCTGCAGGATGTCCGGGATGCCATGATAGCGAATTTACGAACTCGCTTGGCAGAGATGGAACAACAGTCGGGCGATGCCCGCGGAGCTACGAGCGCCTTGGTAGGTGTACAGTACGTTCCTAATTAAAACCCCAGATTCCAGATGTTGGCTGCTAATTCACGCGGTCGTAGCATGCCCAGATTGGCGCGGCTTCCCCAGCGATGGGAGTGGGTGGTGCCTCTTCCAGCTTGTGGATTCCCACCTCAGAACTTGACTTGCTTCATGAGCAACTTGCTCACGCCACGCAGCGTGCTGCGGAGGCAGAAGGGATGCTCTGTATACAGGTAAAAGTTTCAGTGTTGAGTTCTCTTGGTTTACGCCTTATCGCGTATCTGAGATGGTACACTTGGCAGGAAAAGGAGACGGAAGAAGCGCTTGCCAAGGCTGCGCAGAAGGAGGCTAGGATAGCAGAACTGGAGAGGGAATTGCGGCGTCATTCTGATGACGACTCCTCTAGGGATGCCGTAGAACTGAGGATCACTCTCCAGTTGGAGAGGGAAGACCGCGAGAGAGAACGTGCAGAGAGAGAAAGAGACGCAGAGAGAGAAAGAGCCAACAGATTGACTGAAAGGGAGGAACGAAGGGCCATGGAGGCCCAACTATTCGAACTCCGAATCAGCCTTGGTCTTGCTGAACAGTGGCTGAGAGATGGTGAGGAGCGCTACCGAAGAGCACGAGAGCGTGGCTTTCGTGTTGGTAGCTTCTCTGCTGCTTCCGTGGATCAACGCCGGGATGTGGGAATAGGAAGGGGAGTACAGAGCGGTAGGAGTACCGCTTTTCGTAGTTGGGTAGCACCTTTAAGAGCGTTTTGCCCGGAGAGTAGTGGGACGAGTAATGCAGAGAGAGAGGGCGGAACTTGATGTAATTTTTTTAGTTTTTGGAATAAAATACAAGGTTCGGTTTGTTTGTTTTTCACCTTTGCTTCAGTTGCCTGAATCCCTGCACATATCACTGAAACAAACAAATCAGAATTTCTGTTCTGACTTGGCCCCTTGCTCAATAAGCAAATGGTCACTGTGACTGTCCTTGATAACTGGTCAAGGGGCCAAGCCTTTATTTAACGAAGGCAAGGGAAAGATGCGGTGATGATAAATGCGACAGGCAAGCACACGAATGCAAGCGGTATTAAAGTGAGATGCTGCACGCAAACGCAATCATGCAAAATTGATTTGTTTTCTTTTTTATATTTGGCATTTTTTGTTTTATCATAAAAAAGATTTTTTGTTTTTGTTTGCAAATATGTACATTTTTCTTTTCCATTTTTTTTACTTTTATTATAAAAAATTTTTATTGCTAACGCCCGGCAAGCACCCAAATGGCACCTAACCTTCGTGAGAACATGGGTTTCTTACTAACCTCCCAGGTATCCTAAGTGCACATCTAGGTTGATTTGGGCCTCTAGACCCCTCGAATGATGATCCCGCCGGCTAAGACTTACCCTGATGACAATACCGTCATGCCATGCTTAGGCTCCCAGTTGCTTCCGACCACAGGGATTCACCCAAAAGATGTTTGAGGTAAAAGATTTGCCCGACCCGGGTCTGTTTCCTCACAACTCTAGATGGTATATGATGGAACACCCTGGAACCCTAACGACCAACCGCGCGACGCTGACCCGGAATCAGACGCCGTCGCACCCATAGGTGACGCGCTTGCATTGGCCTAAGCCCGAGGTTAAACAAGAAGACATCAAGGTGGTAAACAGGGGTCTTGACCAGCCAGAAATACAGAGACTCCTTCGCAGCGATAGCTTTTGCTTTTCAAAGTAGGCAACCAAATGTGTATATTAAAATAAGGTCGCAGACCCTGGGCAGTTTTCACCTTTCAGAAACTCCATCGAACCTTCATCTTTAGAGGGAGAAGGAAGAGTGTAGGGGATAAACCTCCTGAGAGGACCGGCAAAGCCGTTAACCCGGCGAGCGAATAAGGGCCCATTAACTCTTTCCTTTCAGACAACTTCGGACCAAATCTCGAGCATTTACATTCCACGGCCCCTTTTGTGGATTCAGACTTTTGCTTTGAGGGGTTCCGTTTATCGCAACAGGCACGGTCACGACCAGGCTTTTCTCTTGATTTTGATTTTGTATTTCTTTTTGTGAGGGAGATATAGTCGTTTGACGTTTGTGGGCTCCCTTTTCGTATGCCTGCGGGGACACTGCCCTCTTCTCGTGCTCTGATCGATGCTCGAGGAAATGGATCCTACTCTTGCCTTGGGGTTTGAGTTTCGGTTTCTCATGCTCAGCGTTTTAAGGGCGCCGACTGTCTCATTTGGTCGAAGAGAAAAGAATAAAGATTACAGCTTCTGGAGATCTTCTGGGTGACGCTCCACCGTAGGTGATGCTACCGACTTTTTGAATAAAATACATAAGTGAGCACATGTTGGCTTCCTTCGAGCGAGCATAGGCTGACGTGGCCGGACAGGGATCTCCACGGTTCTGGCAAACCAAGACCCGGTGCCTACCAAGCCTTAATGGGCCCTATCCTAACATGAAGGTTAGATGCAGGACTTAACTACATGGTGACTGCCAGGCATCGGCATTTTGAATTTTCCATATTTTTAGTGGTTTTCAATATTCTTTGTTTTTGATGTTTTTATCTTTTCATCATTTTTTTTTGTTTTGTGCTAAGGGTAGTATTTCTTAAGATAAAGCCCATTCCAAGGGTGGGATAACTCGGTCCCTTCGGCGTTGACTAGCTTGTAGGCGTTGCCAGGGTACACGGCTTGAATTACAAATGGTCCTTCCCAATTGGGTTGGAGCTTAGAACGCGGACCTCCAGGTTTGACAAAAATTCTTTTTACGACCATCTCACCGACTTTGAATTTTCTCTCAACGACTTTCTTTTGGTAAAAGCGAGCGAGTCTATTTTGATACACACGCGCGTGTTCGGCAGCGGCCAGCCGCTTCTCATCCAAGAGTTCCAACTGGGCGAGGAGTGAATTACGACGATCGTCGAGGGGAAATTCCTCGTCCAATTGTACCCTGAGAGAAGGGATCAGAGTCTCGTACGGGACTACCGCTTCCATACCATAAGTAAGGGCAAATGGAGTCTGCCCGGTGGGGGTACGGATTGAAGTGCGATAGGCCCATAGAGCTTCGATAAGCTTTTCTGGCCAGTCTGAAAACTTACTAGACTCGCAGGTTTTTTTGATGATTTTGAGCAATGTTTTATTGGTGGCCTCCGCTTGGCCGTTACCTTGTGGGTAATAAGGCGATGAATGATGCAATGCAATTGCGTACCTTTTGCAGAGGTCCTGTAGGTCCTGAGAAATGAACTGTGGCCCATTGTCGGTGACGATCGTGCTTGGGACGCCGAATCTGGCGAGGATGTTCTTCATGATGAACTTGCAGACCGTTGACGCCTTGATTTCCGCGTAAGCTTCAGCTTCGGCCCATTTGGTGAAGTATTCCGTCGCAGTAAGGATGAAAGATTTCTGCTTGGTGAGGGAATTGGGATCACCTAGGGGACCAATGATGTCGAATGCCCACATGGAGAAAGGCCACGGGGAGGATATTGGATGAAGTGAGGAAGATGGTGAATGGATTTTATCGGCGTGAAGTTGACACTTGACACACCTACGGACATAGACAGCACAATCTTCTTCCATAGTGGGCCAGTAAAAGCCTTGCCGAATGATCTTCTTGGCGAGCATCTGACTATTCACGTGGCCACCGCACACACCCGAGTGCGTCTCCTCTACACATTTCCAAACCTCATCGTCACCAAGACATCTTAACAGAATACCAGTAAGGCTCCTCCTATAGAGTAGACCTCCAACCAAAGTATATTTCTGAGCCACCCTTCTTATGGCTTTCTTGTCCTCTGTGGTGGCCCCTTCAGGATAAGACTGATCTTGGCAGTATTTGACAATTTCATAGAACCATGGTTTCTCTTCATCAGCCAGTTCTTCTTCGGCCTCTGCCAACATGATTTCCCTCTTCTCAAGGATATCTTCCTGCAGGATCTTCCTTGCTATCCTGTCTTTGATATTTACGTAGGAAGCATCATCGATTGCAGGGGCGTGAAGTTTATAGATGGAAATGGACTTAAACCATCTTCCTAGAGGGAACCTTATGGATGATGCCAACGAGGCGAGGGCATCGGCGAGAATATTCTGATGACGAGGGACATGAACAAAGATCAGTTTGGTGAATAGTTTGGCAAAGGCAGCAGTGAGTTCTTGGTATGGCTTGAGTTTGGGATCGCGAGTGCGATATTTAGTGAGCACCTGGCGAAGGATGAGTTGACTATCACCTACGACTCGCAACTCAGTGATACGAAAAGAATGAGCGAGTTCTAGGCCAGCTAGAAGGGCTTCATATTCAGCTATATTGTTGGTGACTGAAATTTGAGCTGGTATGCCAATGGGAATGTGAGGCCTTCAGGCGACAGGAGGGCGATGCCGATTCCTCTCCCTTGAGAATTCAGAGCTCCATCAAAATATAGTGTCCACATTGGCTCATCCGATTGGTTGACGGACATTAGTTCCTCATCTGGAAACTCTGATTGGACGGGATCGAACTTGGGAAGAGGATGGTGAGCGAGATGCTCGGCTATGGCATAACCTTTAATCGCCTTTTGCTGGATGTAGGTGATGTCGAACTGAGAGAGAAAACTTTGCCAGCGTGCTAGCCTATCCGTAAGGACGGCTTTCTCCAGAAGGAATTTGATAGGATTCATTCGAGCAATCAAGTGGACCTCATGAGCCAAGAAGTAGTGCTTCAATTTCTGCACTACCCAAACGAGGGCAGCACAGGTTTTCTCCATGACGGTGTACTTCTGCTCACAGGGATTGAGAAGTTTGGACAAGTAATAGGTTGCCCGTTCCTTGCCTTCTTCATCAGCTTGTGCGAGGACGGCTCCCACGGAGTCATCCAAGACTGAGACGTAAAGGATCAGAGGTTTTTCTGGTTTGGGTGGAATGAGAACGGGTGGACTAGCCAGATATTCCTTCAACCCTTCAAAAGCTTTCTGACATTTAGAATTCCAGTGGAATTCTACTCCTGGCTTGGTCAACTCGTAGAGAGGTCTACACCTTTGTGAATGTTGAGACACAAACCGACGAATAAACTGCAACCTCCCGATTAAACCTCGGACTTCCCTCAAATTCTTGGGAGGCGGCATATCCCTGATAGCCTTGGCTTTGTCGGGATCTATCTCGATCCCTCTTTTACTCACGATGAACCCCAGCAATTTACCTGACGACACACCAAACACACACTTCTTCGGGTTCATTTTCAATTGGAACTCCCTTGACCTCTGCAAGACCTTAGCCAAAACTTCTGGATGTTCCATCCTGGTCCTTGATTTTACCAATAAGTCATCCACATACACTTCCAGATATATGTGCATCATGTCATGAAATATGGCCATCATCGCTCTTTGGTAAGTAGCTCCAGCATTCTTTAATCCGAACGGCATGACCACGTAACAATATGTTCCCCAAGGGGTAGTGAATGACGTCTTCTCCTGATCCTCTTCTGCCAAACGAATTTGATTGTATCCTGAAAATCCATCCATGAATGAGAGGGTTTCGTAGCCTGCCGTGTTATCAATCAGCACATCAATGTGAGGCAAGGGAAAATCATCCTTTGGACACGCGCGGTTAAGGTCCCGGAAGTCGATGCAAATCCTGACTTTCCCATCTTTCTTCATGACCGGGACAATGTTCGCCACCCATTGAGGATAAAGAACGACTCTAATGAACCTGGCTTTGTGGAGCTTATCGACCTCTTCTTTCATTTTCAAAGCCATCTGAGGGTGGAAACGCCTTAACCTTTGTTTTACCGAGATGGACCCTGGTTTTAGGGTTAAACGGTGTTCGACCAAGGTTGAATCCAGACCCGGCATATCCTCGTAGCTCCATGCAAACGTGTCCTTATATTCTTGAGAACCTCAATTAATGCCTCTTCTTCAGAGGGTGGTAGGTTGTCACTTATGAGGATGATCCTAGGGTCTTCCTCAGTTCCCAAGTTGACTTCTTTGGTGGATTCTTCTACGGCGGTTGACGGCTCGTCGAATCTCCTCATTCCACTAGCGTATGCGCCCGCCGCATCCTCATATTCTTCACCCTCATCTTCAGTGGGGCATTCTTCATCCGTGATCTCGTAGACTCCATACCCTTCATCAGATGCACAGTCGCCCTCGCATTCTATTTCGGGTAGCTGGATGGGATTTTCTAACAACTGGGGGATGGCAAGAAGGGCCTGACACCTGGCGGCCAAATCCAGAAGGAATCGACGAGGGATCTGCCTACCCTTGGATTTCTTCCTAGGTACTACCCTTGGCCTATCATTCCTAGATTGACTGACAATATTTACAGAAGAAGAGGAAGACGAAGAGGATGGTGTAGAATGTACAGGAGAAGACCCCTCAGAGGAGGGGTAGAAAAGGTCGCTCATCGGACCTTGGACGGGTGGTCCGCAAGGCGGTACGCACCCGTGGGAGATGTAGGAGGTTTCCTCAACGAAGATGTGTTGTTGGGGAGTTTGAAATTGACGTTTTTTTTTCGTTTTCATTTTTAATGACAAAGCAGTGAAAAGAGATTGGAGGAGAGAGAAAAGTGGTTATGGCTAGAGGATTGTGAGGCTCATAGAGCAGATCATGGTTGAAGACCTGGCGCGGGTTGAAAAGCCCGCGTAGGTATGTAAGCAAAGAAGGGGACCTGGGAAGATCATCAGACAATTGTCTGGCCCAGGAAGAAGATATCAGCAAAGGCTGAGACGAGTGGATGGAGAAGATGGCGGCTAATGAGCCGTCGACGGCAATGTTGAGGACGGATGAAGATCCGTCGATGACAGGGTCCTTCTGGCGAGGACGAGGATAGTTTGGAACCTTGGCAAGAGTGGTAATATTCTCTGGTATTTCGGAGATCAATGGTGGTCCTTCAAGCTGCGGAGACGAGAACATCCTTTCCAGTGCAACGGAAATGTCCCGTATGTCGAACCATTTGTCCCACTCGCATTCCGGATCTTTGATCTTGCCTCTTTTGGTGATCCTCGGACATTTTTCAGCCAAATATACAGCATGTGATCCCCCATATGCTTCTCGTGGGTGATCTCCCATCTGAACAACGGGCCCTCTGTTGAAGTGGTTTGATAGAGTCCATGTGAGGGGCTTCCAATCCGCCTGAACGGTCCTTTGAAGCCTAGGCCAAACCTACGGTTCGGCCTAATTTCCTTTGGCGGTTTGAGCATACCCTGTAACTGTGCGCCCAGACCTTTACCCTGTTGATAGCCGATGTTCCTCATAATCTCCCAACCTTTGGAGTGAAAAGGGAGACATGATGTTGCGGTTGTCCTGACCGGCTCCTTCGGTGCTAGTGGAACGTGAGATGAATCACGTACATCCAGCAGTGACAATATGGGCCGATGAGACGGCCAAACAGAGGGCAGAGAGGTGTTGATAGCATCCACTGTGTGAAGGACAGGTGTACTGACCACTTTAATAATTCTCCCATTGTAAGGAAACTTCAGGCACTGATGGTTGGTGGAAGGCACAGCGTCCATGGCTTCGATGTAAGGGCGACCCAGTATAGCCTTGAATGTGGGGTCCATGTCGAGGACATGGAATTCCGTGGGAATTGACATGGGGCCTAGTTCTGCCTTCAGAATAATCATCCCCTGCGGCGGCCTTTTGCTATTGTCATAAGCCGTGACCGTGATCGAGGAAGGTCTTATTTGTTCCTCGTTGACCCCACACAACTGAAGAGTGCTCATGGAGATCACATTTATGGATGCACCCGTGTCCACAAGACACGGGTTTATGGATACCCCATTAATTTTTATTGAAATGCACAATGCATATTTCCGAGCTTCCTTGGGAGCGAGCTCGTAGTTGTGAACATGATGGCTGGTTGTGTGTCTGTTGGGGTCAGGACGGTCGAAATCTTCTCCACGGGAGGTCTTCATTAACCATGACCTTTGAAGATATTCCATCAAGGCCGCCTGGTGGGATGTGGATCTTTGAAGTAGCTCCAGGATGGAGATCCGGGCAGGTGTCTTGTCCAAGTGTTTCAATAGATCATACTGTGTTCCAGGGATAGCTCTTTCTGGTTGCTCTGCATCATCCTTCTCTGGCTGAGATTGCTCAGGATTCTGACTGTTGTGGGGGAAAACCCTGTGGAAAATCCTTCCACTCCGGAGCACCATTGCCTGCGGCTTTTGTACCTCTGTGGGGGTAGCAGTGGGTTTTAACAGGGGTTTGAGGGGTAGTAGTGGAGGAATGGTTGATGAAGCAGGGGTGATGACGGGAGCAGGGATTCTGATGAGGGGTTTGTTAGGTGGCGGCATGGTGGAGGTAGAGGGGATATTGCGCGGATTATGAAGGATAAGGGGTCTAGAAGGTGGCGGTGGAGACGAAGTAGGAGTGGGTAGGACTTGAAGTGGGCAATGATTTTGAGGTGGGTGATGGTTAATGAGTGGTTTTGAAGGCATTAGTGGTGATACGGTGGAGAAAGACGGGGTTATGTATGGTTGACGGATGATAAGGGGTTTAGAAGGCGTAGGGGTAAATGTGGTAGAGGTGGATGGTAAAGTGGGGGAGTGAGAGAAGATGAGAGGGTGTGAAGGCGTAGTGGAGAGTGTCGGTTGATAGGAGGTCGGGGTGCGGATGAGAGGGCGTAATGGTAGTGGAAATGGTGATGGTGATACTGACGCGGGTTGATGAGAGAGAGGTGCTACCCGGGCAAGGTGAGGGGGTTGCATGACGATAGGGTTGGAGGTAGAAAGAATGGAGGTACTTTCCTGGTGCCACACCTGCTCTCTCCCGACTTCCGGGAAGGAGGAGATGGGGTTAACCTGATGATTGGGCTGTTGGTGCTCCGGTAATGGATTCTGGATTATGCCCATGTCGGGCTGTTGTTGTGGGGCCTGCTGAGCCTGCTGTTGCTGTTGTGGTTGCTGTTGCTGTTGCTGTTGTAACTGCTGCTGTGGCCTATGAGGAGGTCTCCTAGCCTTGAGAGCCGCGACGTATCGTCTCATCTCATCCCAATCTATTTGATGTTCATCATTCATATCATGGATGTAATCTTTGAAATGGAAGCAGTAATCTACTGTGTGTCCCGGCTGCCTGTGGTAGACACAGTATTTGGAGGTATCAACATTGGGGGGCCACGCGGGCCTTTCTCTGGGTAGGGCGAGTTGGTTTGATGCCATGAGGGCATTAAAAATGTCTGCTAAGGTTTCCGGCAATGGTGGATAGTAGGCTCTCTTGGGACCGAGCGGCCTCCTTTGTTGCTGTTGGGGACCATAGTTCCCCGGGGGTGGAACTTGGTTGTACTGAAGCGGTGGTTGTTGTTGCTGAGGTTGTGGTTGTTGTTGCTGGGGTTGGCGTAATGGAGGCATATTATCCTGGGGTGGATTATTTTGGGGTGGAGGACGAAGAGGGAAAGGACCTGGTTGAGGGGAAGTCGGGGCATTTGTGGAGGCCTTGGGTTGACTGCATAGTTGGCATTGTTGACCGCACTGACTTGCTCATTTGTCACGACCCCTTCTGTGGCTCCGCCCGGGACACCAGCGCCTGTCTTTCTGACCACTTTGGGCTTCGGCGACTCAAACATGTTCATGATGGGGGAGTCTTTTAGCTGGGTTTGGATGTATCGGGCCCTTTCATAGAGTTCCTCCATTGTAGTAAGTTTATTCATGGCCAGGACATGTCTGAACTGTGGGGTTGCATTAGACACAATCATCTTCACTTGTTCGGGCTCGGAGAGGGTATCCCTTATTCTTTCCGCCAGAGACCTCCATCTATCAGCATATCGGACAAAATCCTCGTCGGGTTTCATCTTTTCGGCCACTAGGTCGGTAATGGAGAGTGAGGGACCGACCCTATCCCTATATTTCTGCAAGAACCTTCTCTGGACTATTTCAAAATTCTCGGCCTCGCGGGGCTCCAGAGAATAGAACCACTCAAGCGCAGGACCATCCAATGATCTCCGAAAGAGGTATGCCAGGGACCTCTGATCGTTTTGCCAATAGGAGGATTCATACATGAAATCCTTGAGGTGAATGAAGGGGTTGCCGGTACCATTGTATCTGCGGTACGTGGGCATTTCGGAGGGAGGAAGATGAATGACGGGAAGGATTGGCAAAGCAACCTCCGGGGTGGCTTTCACGTCCACCATTCTTCTTAGATTTTGAAACTGCTCGTCCATGCGATTGAACCTATTGAGGAGCGATTGGGCGAGCTCCTCTGGAGGTGAAGGTGGCACTTGCCACTGGGGGAGAAACTGTCTCCCGGAGACTTGAGGGGGAAACCCCGAATGAGAGGGAGCTGTCGGACCACCGACAGTTGGCCCTGGCTGAAGCGGTGTGTGGGGAACAACGGGAGTTTGAGATTGTGACGGGAATTGGAATGAGGGTGGTTGTTGGCTCGCTTGACCTTGAAGCGAGGGAGACTGGATGGCTTGCGCCAATGAAGGAGATGGAATGGCCTGCACGGACTCTTGGAGAGGTGCGATGGCCGGAGTTGATTCCTGGGGCGTGGGGGAAACAGATTTCCCCTTTAGAATGGCCTGGAAGGCCCGGAGCTGTTCAGAGGTAAGCTCCGTGTTGGCGAGGACGCCCAGTAAGGAAGTGATATCCTGTGGTGGGGACGTGTCCCCGACAATAACCTGCACCTCATGCGAGGGGTCATGAGAAGGACCCGAGTCCATAGCATAGACTCGCGGGTCGGCTGACAAACCACGGCTAGGGTGGTTCTCCTCAAAAGACTCGTGAGACATGCTCACAGTTTTCCCAGAACGTAAAAACATACACTAGCAAGTAGGTAGCAGAGATTATCAAACAAGTGGATGCCTTTACGCCCTTTTTTTGTGTTTTGATTTTGATGATTTTTTTGTATTTTTAGCGAGATCCGAAGTTCACACAAAATGGGGACCCTAGTTTGTTTTTGTTTCACCGCCGTGTCAGCTAGGGTCTCTCGTCTCACCACGAATGAAATGACTAACTCCGGGGAACTTCAATGGTACAACCAGCCCAGTGAACGAAGAGGAGATTCTTCGATGTCGGGGACTTACGGAGGTCCCAGTGTAGGAGATTCTAGTCCGTTGAGAGGAATTCCCAAACGGAGAGTCCTTCCTTCACCGGGAAAGGGTGATCCTCAAAAAATGAAAAAAGGATAGAAAAGAGGAATGGATGTATGCAATGGAATGCTGACAGATATATAGAGTAAGAAAACAACAGAAATAACAGACATATAATAAACAAACAACCAATCACAACTGATAGTGCTGCCGTGAGTACAACGGGGGCGCGCGCGGGCGCGAAGGTGGAGAGGCACGGGTGGTGCCGAACTTGCAAGGGTAGCCGAAAGGAAGCAGTAGAGGTCCCACCGTGATCGCCAATCTGTGAGCGACGTCACGCGGTTCGGGGGAAGAGCGGAGAGACGCGGAGCGCGCGGGCTCCTCTTTTTTGTTTGTTTGCTGCAACACAGAAATAAGAGAAAAGAGAGAAGGGGCCACCACGGGAGATTGCTCCGGCGGGGCAAGCGGGACAAATGTGATATAGCAAGATATGGGGGTTAAACGGCCATAGCGAGAAGTGACTCGCCGCGGCCTCGGGGGGACGGGAATGGTGTAAAAATTAAATAACAAGAATTGAAACGGCCATTGGGGAAGTGACTCACCGCGGCCTCGAGAATATGAGCAGATAATAAGATGACAGAATATAAAGAGAATACAAAGAGCGGGAATTTAAACGGCCATTGGGGAAGTGACTCGCCGCAGCCTCGAGAACATAAACAGATAAGAATATAACGTATAAGATCGTGAATTTAAACGGCCATTGGGGAAGTGACTCGCCGCAGCCTCGAGAATATGAGCAGAATATAAAGAGAATATAAGAACGGAAATTTAAACGGCCATTGGGGAAGTGACTCGCCACGGCCTCGAGAACATGAATAGATAAGAATATAACATATAAGAACGGAAATTTAAACGGCCATTGGGGAAGTGACTCGCCGCGGCCTCGAGGACAATATGTGATCGCCAGGGGCCAAAAGATCCAAAAAATAAGAAGGTGATCGCGCCTACCTCAAGAGCGAGAGATGGCGGGTTGCTTCTTCCTCCCCCTTCGGCCGGCCGACGGAGAGGGCTTTCCTCGGCTACCCTTGCAAAACAACGACAATCAAATGACAAGTGGATTAGAAAGATGGAGGTGTAGTATTCAAATCCTTGCGATAAAAATAACGAAATGATGGCAAGACACACACCTGATTGGTGTTATCTTTTAAACCCGTCTCGGACTCGAGTAGGAGGAAAATGAGATGATGGATGTAAGAAGTGTATAAGAAAAGGCGCCCTTATGAAGGGGGATAGGGGATGCAAGATGATGAATGCAAAAGAACTACGAAGAAAAGGAAAGAATTGGCTTATTGGATGTGCCGATGGTGAAATCCGGCGGAGCTCCGGCAGCGTGGGGACGACGTGGAAGCGCGGGGGATGAAGATGACCTTCCTCTCATGAGCGTGAGCACCCGAGAAGCCGGCAGAACCTCCACCTACAAAAGAACCCACGGGTTAGAAAATGACTCCGTAGCCTCTGGGCTCCGGCAGCCTATCGGATCACTTCGAAGCTCTCCCCGAACTGAGGGGGTGGGCCTCTATTTATAGGGCTCCGGAGGGTGGAGGTGTCTAGGACCCTAGACACCTCCATCAGGGCCGAACTAATATTTTATTCTATTTTTAATAATTTTTTTGGAATATTTTTGTGGAGGCGTTCAGGGCCCCGGACGCCTCAAATAAGTCCACCGAAAATCGACGACGGCCGCACGCGGTTTGGCATAACGCGTGATTTTGTGAGCGGCGCCTCGTGATTCAGAAATGGGCGCGTCCAGTTGACTGGACGTCTCTATAATTTGGATTTTTTCACACACGACAAACCGTCGTTCGGTGGCCGGCGCCCGTGAGAGAGTTGATGGAGGCGTCCAGGGGCCTGGACGCCTCCAAAAATATATTATTTTTTATTTTGATTTATCTTTTGTGCCAAGACTGGCATTTTGATTTTTTTATAATTATTTTTATGGAGGCGTCCAGGGGCCTGGACGCCTCCATTAATATATATATTTTTTTATTTATTTTTTTTATTTTTTATGCCAACTGGCATTTTACACAGATTTTTTATTTTTATTTTTATGGAGGCGTCCAGGGGCCTGGACGCCTCCATTAATATATATATTTTTTATTTAGTTTTGGGCCCTGAGAAAATAAATAAATAAAATTAAAAATATGGGGGCGTCCAGGGGCCTGGACGCCCCCATTAAAACCCACCCGGGTCCTCAATCGGCGGCTGCCCGGCAGACACCTTCTTGGTTCCGGAACCTCTTGATGCGTCTGACTGGTATTGATGCCGTCCGAATGCCGTGACGAGACGATTCCGGATGCCGAAAAAGACAGAAGAAGACCCAAGAAAAGGAAGTACTCAAGTGATTCGAAATGCGTAAGCCGTCGCGGGGCGTCGTATAGTAATATGAGACTTTCTCAGGAGACGTTAAGAATGGCGTGTCTACAGCGTCGTTCGCGTTCCGGGCGATTTTCGACGTGGATTAGTCGCTTCGGAGCGCGGTTTCTTCGGTGGAGGTAGGGTGACGGAACACTGCTGCGTTCTGCTCGTTTTCCCTGCCATTGCACGTCGTTCGCTGCGGAAACGACTGTGTTTGGGTCCGTTCTAGCGAAACCGTGGTTTTGTAGGTTTCGTAGGGTCGGTCGGGAAACGACGACGGTTTCCAGATCGGTTACTGTCAACGGATTCCTTGGGGCGAGAGTGTTCTTTTCCCCTTGATTTTGTCTCGATTGGTGGTCCCGTTGGACCGGTAGAGGTCCGGGAAGCTCGGTAACCCTTTTTGGGTAACTTCGGTAGAATCGCTCGTTTCTCACGATTCGTCCGTCGTTTTGACTCCGATCGGAGTCCATGTGATTGCCAAGGTGGTTGTGGTTGTATCCCCTTCGCTTCGGCACGAACGGGGCGTGGAAAGGCCACGATCGGGCGACCCCCTGGGTTTATCCGCCGTGATGGTTTGGCGGTCGAACCAGGCCCGTCCATCGCATGGGCGGCTGTCTTTGGCCCGTTCTTCTTCTCTTGGTTTTGGGGTTGTGCGGTCGCACGATAGACCGCACATGTTATGTGCGGCCAGGTGAGAACCGCATGTCTCCCCCCGGGGCGGCTGGTACCCAGCCGTCTGTCCTTCCGTGGGCTTGTGCAGCCAGGAGCTGACCGCATATCCCAGTTGACCCTTGGTCAGCATTTTAGTGTCGGTTGGGTTGTGCGGTTTGGTCAAAACCGTTTTGAGCGGCACTGGTGTAGGTCGGTTGGGTTGTGCGGACGATCCTTGGCCGCACATCCCCTTGGGCAGTCCAGCCCTAACCGTCCATCCTCCGTTTGGGTTAGTCTGATTAGAGCCTCGTGCGGCTCCTGCCTGACCGCATGTCTCTTGAGCGGCTGTGCCCCAGCCGCACATCCCTTGAGCGACCCATGGTGAACCGCACATGCGCCAGTCTAACCCGGTGTTTCTGTTTTGACCCATTCGAGTCCCGAATGTGTGGTTCTCGAACCACGTGCCACCCCCTGGCCTGACGGATGCTGTGCACGTCATCGGGGCTATGTGTCGTGGTACGTTGTAGTCCCGGGTGTAGTGTTCTCGACTCGTGTCACCGTGTGTTGGCGTGCGTCGTCGGTTTCTCCAGAAAGCGATTCCTGAGTGGGTCTTGTGGGAGGCCTTGGGCTGCGAGCCCAGTTGTCCAGTCTGGGGCTAGAGACTTTCCTCTTCTCCTTGATTTGGGCTGCAGCTTGGCGGTGTGCAAGTTGCCTTGGGAATCGTGCTTCTGTGCTTTCCGCGTGGGCTGTGTGTGTGGCCTTAGTCCTGTGAGTTCCCTTCCCGAGGGAATGGGCTCGGCGACTCGTGAGCTACCTCGATGCGCGTGCTATCGTGATTTTAGACCTAGAGATTGGACTAGATTGACGGCCTTGTGCTGTTGCGTGCGACGGTCTTGAACCGAGTCTTCTGACTCAAGGACCGTTGGCTGTAGTGCATCTAGAGGACTGCCTCGAGTCCTGTGGCTTAGCGTCACTTGGGTTTTCTCGACTCTCACGCAGGGTGCGTGCGTAGCCATGAGCTGCGGGTCCCGTTCCTTCTCCGACTGTGGTCACCGTGCGACGGTGCCGGTACGTGGGATGGTCCCCGTACGTCGTCGGATTCGCACGTTGTTTTCCGTTGACTCGAGAGTCTACTCCTCCAATGACCCTCCACTAGTCGTAGCCTGCTTACACGCGTGTGGTCCCACCAGGGAGTGGTGGAGAGGCTACCCTGAGGATGGTTTTAGACTGGTTTTCATCAAGCCCCTCGTAGTTAGCCAGAGTCCGGCTACGGGGGAAAACCGGTCAGAGGGCCAGACCTAGGATGCATGGTCTGTGTGTGCACACGTGGTTAGGGGCGGTTGGACCCACGCCGACGGGCGTGACCCCAGCTAGTCACTCGTTGTGGTTCTTGTTCGGTGTCCGTGCCTCTGATAGGTGCTACCACGCTAGGCAGTTCACCTGCGGTGCGGTGTAAGTCGTCAGGGGACGCTACCGACTGTGCTTCTAGTGGGAGGTGATCCTGTCGAGTCGGGAGTGGCAGACTGTCAGTCTTGTGACTTCGACCTACGGATTTAGTCGTGTTGACCGTTGAGTTTCGGTAGTCTCGCGGTGGCGGGTGTGTCGGTTCTCGTGCCGTGAGACTAGTGCCCGTAGCTTTACCGAGGTTACGTCTTGCTGTGCGGTACCCATGACCACTCGGTCGGGGTTGTACCTTGGACTGCATGTCCATGTTGGCCGTGTCTTGGGAGACATGCCTCTGCGGTACGATTACCGTGGACTTTTGCTTCGGTAGGTGGTACTGGTGTGGTTCGGTGACCTCGACTGCGAGCTTGAGGTGTGTCTTCTGGTACAGTAGGAGTAGTTGTAGTGCCATGTTTCGACCGGCCACCGGGTTTACTGTTCCTGCTGTTACTGTTGCTCTCGTAGTTACAGTTTTCTGTGCCGCCGTCAGGTTCTTGGTGGGGTTCCGTGGGATCCCTGCTGAGTCTCTGTTTTAGAGACTCACTCCCTGCCTTTCAGGTGTGGCGGTTCTTCCTCGATGTTCGAGGTTGCTGTTCGGAGGTTCTCAGTTGCCAGCTTGCCGGGCCGAGTGTTCACTCGGCATGTGGTACGTTTTTACTGCTTTAGACTGTACTTTCTGTTGGACTGGACTCTGTTGTAGTTGTAGTTGTTCTTTCTTTCAGCTAATTGTTGTTGGTTGTCCTGCTTTATTTCCTATTTCTTTGTGCCTCCACACTCCTTTTAGCCCTTCCGAGCCCTTCAGGCTCGTGGGCGGCGATTCGAGTCTCGGGTTATCGGGCCTTCCTGGTAATCGGATTCTCGGGTCGTTACACTTATGTATCTATTTATTAGCTCTAACAGCTATTTGTCACATGTGTATGGCTATTTGTTGCCATTAACTCAACTATTTGTTTGCCTTGATTTTTTTACTTGTTTGAGCAAGGGTGCGGGCTCCAGTTTTCTTTCTCTTTTTAATTTATTTCTTTTTACATCATCTGCCTTGGTTTCTGTGCAACGAACAGTAAGTTAGCTTAATTTTCATCACATGTCTTTTGCTTGATCTGCTTGAAGGCTGGCTCGCTGCGTTGACGTGGTGAGGCTTGTGCGTCGACGCAGTTAGTTGGGTCTGCTGGAGGCTTGTCTGGCCGCGTTAACGCGAGGTGCAAGTTTCGTTGACGCCACATGACAAATCCGTTGAAGACACACAGTGAGAGGCTTCGCTGCGTCGACGCCAAGGTGCCATTGCGTCGACGCCATGAGTGTTGTGGATGCCAAACAGAACCTTGTTACAAAGGTGTCAACACCTGGCGTCGACACTCTTCCTCTGGATTGCAGAAGTCTGCTGAGCTTGTTGCTTTGCTTTCAAGAAATTTGTTTGCACAAATCATGAGAGATTTAAGGCACATTGAAATGGTCATGATAGTTTGACTAATTCTCAATTAGGCTTGTATGAATCATGAGTCTTTTTCTGAAAGTCATTGCATGTAAGCATCAAATGCATAGTTGAGTCATTACAAGAGAACAATAATGACTTATAGTTGGACATCATCAAAACATTAGAATTAACGCAGGTTCCACACATGCACAACACTCTTACCCCTCCAAACTTGAAGAAAAAAGAACTCCTTCCCAGTCTAAGCGTGCTCTTTCAACTTGTAAAAGGCATTGAAGAGATCGACATCGGGGGTTACTTTACATTTCTCGCAAAGAACAATGAAAGAATAGATGAAAGTGAAAGAATTCGAAAGTAATTGGACTGGAGCCAACTGAAAATGATTCATGAGCTTTTCAACAAACGCATGGAGGGGGAGGAGGAAGCCAGACTTCCAAGTCAGAGCATAGATACAGAAGGAATCGTGGCGGGTGCTAAGGCTTGACTCGTGAGGCTTTGGGAGAGAAAAGTTGTACCGTCATGGCACTTGGTAACAACTATGGAGCTCCTTCACCTCTTGGGCAGTGAGCTCGCTGCGAGAATAGAAGCTAGAAACAGGCGCAGAGTTCACTGCACGTTGTATTTGCTACGAATCAAAATTTAAGTTTGATCAATATCTGATCGACCGTTGGATTTGCTACAAATCAAAATTTAACTGTCAAATTCAAGATCTGACCATTGGATTTGCTCTCGTTCGAAATCTGACCGGTGGATTTAATTTTGATCAAGATCCAACTATTGGATTTGCTATCAATAGAAACTTTGACCGTTGGATTTAAGTTTAATCAAGTTTCGATCATTTAATTTACGCCTTACCAAAATCTAACTATTGGATTTAAGTTTGATCAAGGTCCAACCATTCGATTTATGTTTGATCAGCATATGATTGACCATTGGTTTTGCTCTCGATTGAAATTTGACCGTTGGATTCAAGATCCGGCCGTTGGATTTTCTCCCGATCAAAATCTAATCGTTGGATTTAAATTTGATCAAGATTTGACCAATTGGATTAGCTCCTGATAGAAAATCTGACCATTAGATTTAAGTTTAGTCAAGATCTAATAATTGAATTTACTCATCGAAATTTGACAGTTGGATTTAAGTTTGATCAACATCCGAACATTGGATTTGCTCTTGATAAATACTCTGATCAAGATCCGACTATTGAATTTACTTCCAATTTAAATCTGACTGTTAGATTGTAGTTTGATCAATATATGACCGTTGAATTTAAGTTTGATCAACATCTGATCGACTGTTAGATTTGTTATAGATCGAAATATGACCATTAGATTTGCTCCCAATCAAAATCTGACTATTGGATTTAAATTTGATCAAGATATGAGCCTTATATTTCCTCCTGATCGAAATCTGGTCAACATCCAGATGGGGGTTTATTTTGCGGTGAATAATTCTGTCGCTAATCCGTATCTAAATATTTTCGATGAAAATTATTCTGTCGTGAATCCGTCTCTAATTTTGTGATGTATAGGCTTTCTCGTTAATCCACCTAAAAATGCATCCGCAATGTGCGACGGAATATGCTCGTCTTTATTCGGTCGCAGAATTTGCAATGCATTTATGCCATCTCAAATCCATCGCAATGTACATCATAGCTTAGCGATGGAGTGAGTATGTCATTAATGCGTCTCAAATCACATGCAATATCAAACATTGCAACGGATGTATGTTCTGCCACTAATGCGTCTCAAATCACCGTGTGTTGGCGTGCGTCGTCGGTTTCTCCGGAAAGCGATTCCTGAGTGGGTCTTGTGGGAGGCCTTGGGCTGCGAGCCCAGTTGTCCAGTCTGGGGCTAGAGACTTTCCTCTTCTCCTTGATTTGGGCTGCAGCTTGCCGGTGTGCAAGTTGCCTTGGGAATCGTGCTTCTGTGCTTTCCGCGTGGGCTGTGTGTGTGGCCTTAGTCCTGTGAGTTCCCTTCCCGAGGGAATGGGCTCGGCGACTCGTGAGCTACCTCGGTGCGCGTGCTATCGTGGTTTTAGACCTAGAGATTGGACTAGATTGACGGCCTTGTGCTGTTGCGTGCGACGGTCTTGACCCGAGTCTTCTGACTCAAGGACCGTTGGTTGTAGTGCATCTAGAGGACTGCCTCGAGTCCTGTGGCTTAGCGTCACTTGGGTTTTCTCGACTCTCACGCAGGGTGCGTGCGTAGCCATGAGCTGCGGGTCCCGTTCCTTCTCCGACTGTGGTCACCGTGCGACGGTGCCGGTACGTGGGATGGTCCCCGTACGTCGTCGGATTCGCACGTTGTTTTCCGTTGACTCGAGAGTCTACTCCTCCAGTGACCCTCCACTAGTCGTAGCCTGCTTACACGCGTGTGGTCCCACCAGGGAGTGGTGGAGAGGCTACCCTGAGGATGGTTTTAGACTGGTTTTCATCGGGCCCCTCGTAGTTAGCCAGAGTCCGGCTACGGGGGAAAACCGGTCAGAGGGCCAGACCTAGGATGCATGGTCTGTGTGTGCACACGTGGTTAGGGGCGGTTGGACCCACGCCGACGGGCGTGACCCCAGCTAGTCACTCGTTGTGGTTCTTGTTCGGTGTCCGTGCCTCTGATAGGTGCTACCACGCTAGGCAGTTCACCTGCGGTGCGGTGTAAGTCGTCAGGGGACGCTACCGACTGTGCTTCTAGTGGGAGGTGCTCCTGTCGAGTCGGGAGTGGCAGACTGTCAGTCTTGTGACTTCGACCTACGGATTTAGTCGTGTTGACCGTTGAGTTTCGGTAGTCTCACTGTGGCGGGTGTGTCGGTTCTCGTGCCGTGAGACTAGTGCCCGTAGCTTTACCGAGGTTACGTCTTGCTGTGCGGTACCCATGACCACTCGGTCGGGGTTGTACCTTGGACTGCGTGTCCATGTTGGCCGTGTCCTGGGAGACATGCCTCTGCGGTACGATTACCGTGGGCTTTTGCTTCGGTAGGTGGTACTGGTGTGGTTCGGTGACCTCGACTGCGAGCTTGAGGTGTGTCTTCTGGTACAGTAGGAGTAGTTGTAGTGCCATGTTTCGACCGGCCATCGGGTTTACTGTTCCTGCTGTTACTGTTGCTCTCGTAGTTACAGTTTTCTGTGCCGCCGTCAGGTTCTTGGTGGGGTTCCGTGGGATCCCTGCTGAGTCTCTGTTTTAGAGACTCACTCCCTGCCTTTCAGGTGTGGCGGTTCTTCCTCGATGTTCGAGGTTGCTGTTCGGAGGTTCTCAGTTGCCAGCTTGCCGGGCCGAGTGTTCACTCGGCATGTGGTACGTTTTTACTGCTTTAGACTGTACTTTCTGTTGGACTGGACTCTGTTGTAGTTGTAGTTGTTCTTTCTTTCAGCTAATTGTTGTTGGTTGTCCTACTTTATTTCCTATTTCTTTGTGCCTCCACACTCCTTTTAGCCCTTCCGAGCCCTTCAGGCTCGTGGGCGGCGATTCGAGTCTCGGGTTATCGGGCCTTCCTGGTAATCGGATTCTCGGGTCGTTACACTTATGTATCTATTTATTAGCTCTAACAGCTATTTGTCACATGTGTATGGCTATTTGTTGCCATTAACTCAACTATTTGTTTGCCTTGATTTTTTTACTTGTTTGAGCAAGGGTGCGGGCTCCAGTTTTCTTTCTCTTTTTAATTTATTTCTTTTTACATCATCTGCCTTGGTTTCTGTGCAACGAACAGTAAGTTAGCTTAATTTTGATCACCTGTCTTTTGCTTGATCTGCTTGAAGGCTGGCTCGCTGCGTTGACGTGGTGAGGCTTGTGCGTCGACGCAGTTAGTTGGGTCTGCTGGAGGCTTGTCTGGCGGCGTTAACGCGAGGTGCAAGTTTCGTTGACGCCACATGACAAATCCGTTGAAGACACACAGTGAGAGGCTTCGCTGCGTCGACGCCAAGGTGCCATTGCGTCGACGCCATGAGTGTTGTGGATGCTAAACAGAACCTTGTTACAAAGGTGTCAACACCTGGCGTCGACACTCTTCCTCTGGATTGCAGAAGTCTGCTGAGCTTGTTGCTTTGCTTTCAAGGAATTTGTTTGCACAAATCATGAGAGATTTAAGGCACATTGAAATGGTCATGATAGTTTGACTAATTCTCAATTAGGCTTGTATGAATCATGAGTCTTTTTCTGAAAGTCATTGCATGTAAGCATCAAATGCATAGTTGAGTCATTACAAGAGAACAATAATGACTTATAGTTGGACATCATCAAAACATTAGAATTAACGCAGGTTCCACACATGCACAACACTCTTACCCCTCCAAACTTGAAGGAAAAAGAACTCCTTCCCAGTCTAAGCGTGCTCTTTCAACTTGTAAAAGGCATTGAAGAGATCGACATCGGGGGTTACTTTACATTTCTCGCAAAGAACAATGAAAGAATAGATGAAAGTGAAAGAATTCGAAAGTAATTGGACTGGAGCCAACTGAAAATGATTCATGAGCTTTTCAACAAACGCATGGAGGGGGAGGAGGAAGCCAGACTTCCAAGTCAGAGCATAGATACAGAAGGAATCGTGGCGGGTGCTAAGGCTTGACTCGTGAGGCTTTGGGAGAGAAAAGTTGTACCGTCATGGCACTTGGTAACAACTATGGAGCTCCTTCACCTCTTGGGCAGTGAGCTCGCTGCGAGAATAGAAGCTAGAAACAGGCGCAGAGTTCACTGCACGTTGTATTTGCTACGAATCAAAATTTAAGTTTGATCAATATCTGATCGACCGTTGGATTTGCTACAAATCAAAATTTAACTGTCAAATTCAAGATCTGACCATTGGATTTGCTCTCGTTCGAAATCTGACCGGTGGATTTAATTTTGATCAAGATCCAACTATTGGATTTGCTATCAATAGAAACTTTGACCGTTGGATTTAAGTTTAATCAAGTTTCGATCATTTAATTTACGCCTTACCAAAATCTAACTATTGGATTTAAGTTTGATCAAGGTCCAACCATTCGATTTATGTTTGATCAGCATATGATTGACCATTGGTTTTGCTCTCGATTGAAATTTGACCGTTGGATTCAAGATCCGGCCGTTGGATTTTCTCCCGATCAAAATCTAATCGTTGGATTTAAATTTGATCAAGATTTGAGCAATTGGATTAGCTCCTGATAGAAAATCTGACCATTAGATTTAAGTTTAGTCAAGATCTAATAATTGAATTTACTCATCGAAATTTGACAGTTGGATTTAAGTTTGATCAACATCCGAACATTGGATTTGCTCTTGATATATACTCTGATCAAGATCTGACTATTGAATTTACTTCCAATTTAAATCTGACTGTTAGATTGTAGTTTGATCAATATATGACCGTTGAATTTAAGTTTGATCAACATCTGATCGACTGTTAGATTTGTTATAGATCGAAATATGACCATTAAATTTGCTCCCAATCAAAATCTGACTATTGGATTTAAATTTGATCAAGATATGAGCCTTATATTTCCTCCTGATCGAAATCTGGTCAACATCCAGATGGGGGTTTATTTTGCGGTGAATAATTCTGTCGCTAATCCGTATCTAAATATTTTCGATGAAAATTATTCTGTCGTGAATCCGTCTCTAATTTTGTGATGTATAGGCTTTCTCGTTAATCCACCTAAAAATGCATCCGCAATGTGCGACGGAATATGCTCGTCTTTATTCGGTCGCAGAATTTGCAATGCATTTATGCCATCTCAAATCCATCGCAATGTACATCATAGCTTAGCGATGGAGTGAGTATGTCATTAATGCGTCTCAAATCACATGCAATATCAAACATTGCAACGGATGTATGTTCTGCCACTAATTTGTCTTTACTTTACAGTGGAAAAATTCGTCACCAAATATCCGTCGTTAATAACCTTTTTTCTTGGAGTGATCCTCACCACATTCAATTGAGACTAATTACGAACTTCACACACCCATGTCAACATACATTTTTAACAAGATTGAATGTGTAATCTTATACATAAGATGGACAATGCGTAATATATATGTATACATATTCAAAAATAAGAAGATAAGTGCTTGATGTTGTATATGGGAAAGAGTATGCATATGTAAAAGCTCTACTTCCACATGTCAAGAAAAGGATAATTGCAAAAGTACTGTCATTAATGAATAATCCTATAATTGTTGTCATTACATAACTGTTAAAAAATAAGTGTAAATTTGTTTCTAAGGTTAATTGTTATTTTCACTGTCCATTTTAATCCATAAAACTAAAATTCTAGACTAAAATGTCTCAATAGAAAAGTGTTATTTTCACCTATGTAATTTGTCTTTGTGTGTGTGTGAGAGAGAGAGAGAGATATAGAAAGAGTTTAAGAGAGATTAGAGATATTTTGATTTCTTTAAAATTTATTTAAAAATTAGGTAGTGTTAAATAAAATATTTAAAGGAATGTTGGCGATGAAGATATTTTTTTAAATATTATGAAATTTTTAATAACGATAGTTATATAAGATGATAATAATGTAACGGCCGTTTGATATGGGATTAGAGCGGAGATATCTCCAATCTAATCTTATTCTGCATTTGATATGGCTAAAAAGGGCGGGGATAAGGGGAGTTAAGGGAAATAAGGTTAACCTCGATTTTGAGGTCAGAAACGAGGATAAGTCATCCTAATTTTTTATTCTCGTATATCAAACGTATACGAGAATAAAGATAGACATAAATAATCTTAGAATGACTTATACTTATTCTCTTCGAAATTTATTCGATATTAAACATCATCTAATTATTTATATTTAGATAACAGGGTCATTTTTTCAATTATACCAAAAGAAAAAATATTTGTACGGTGAACAGAAGTCCGCGGCTGCTGCAACCCCACACCAGATACCTGGCCAATAGTGACGAGAGTCCCATCTATCATATGCAACCAGCACTTTCAATATATAATACTTTATTATTCTCTCGGAACAGGGTCAAACACGTGACGGCCAAAGGAATTGTCGAAAGGATATATCCTCGCCATCAGCACGCGCACCGAAGGGATCAGGGTCGTTCATCTTGTCCCCCGCGTGACGTCTGTGATTACGTCTCGGGTGCGGTCGGATCCACCCCGGGCCTGGCGGTGGCGCGGAGAAGGGCGCACGTTAGAGCATCCGCTGCACGTCCGGTGTCACCAGGTCAATGATGCGGCTATTTGCTGGCAGAAACGATTTTGGCCTTTTGCGTACGCACCCCTGATCCCCGCTCGTCCTTTGGGGCGGGTACGTGCTACGACGGGTCGAGAACGTGCGTCCGCACTTAACGTGCCCAATGAGCCGTCGCATGATGGACTTGTCAGAGCCATTGGAGGTATGCCACGTCGAGCCGTCTCGGCCCATGTGCCTTGCAGCGTACGGCGACGTGCGCTGATCTAGTAATTGATTGATCACTACTGTCTCCTCGGTTTTGCGGTAGACATAATGTTACATTAACATTTCCAACCTGGCTAGTGAGAGAGAGAGCGCACTCCATGTATGCTGAGCAGACACTGTCCTACTATTAAAAACAAAATTGAGAAATTTTGATAATAGGGTTAGTATTTATAAAGATGAGAAAATTAAAGATTTGATGTGTTATGATTAGCTTTATAGTGGTCTAAAAACAGGATGCTAAGATTGATATCATATTAATTGTTAAGAAGATAACCTTTTTCTTCTAAGATTGACCTTCACCCCTTAAGGTAAGAGAATGTTTTTAAAGAACAAAACCCCATGATCCTCCTTTCTCAAGGTTAACAACTAGATCGGGAGATAATACCTCTGGGAGGTGAAAACTTTCTCGCAACGAGTGTCGATCCTAATGTTTCTGGAGGGCAGAGAAAATTCTTAAAATTATAATATCTTTTTATTAAGATATTTTTATATATATATCTTTATAAAATATCATATTCATATTTATCTCTTTATTTTTATTATATTATCAAAAATATCCATGATATGTGCCGTATTGTCACAGTTATACCCATATGATTCTTGAGCCGTCAACGTCGTCGAATATTTCAAGAATATGTAGACATAAACTATTTAAAAGGTAAAATCTCTAAAATGCCCTTGTATTTTTTAGAGAGGGA